>OY744604.1:63068382-63668382 GCA_963556255.1 Allolobophora icterica | reverse complement strand
TTCATTTGCTTTTAATAGATCTATGTTGAAGTCGCCAAGTAATATTACCTCCTTAGCGTTGTTTTTTATCCCTGAGATAAGTTCCTCAATTTCACCATTAAAGTCATTTAACTATAAATTACTCCCACTACTGGGGTTGATTTTTTAAAAGCAGTTTGATGAGGGAGCATTCATAAGTTTTATGCTCTTTTCGCATTTCTCTGGGTTTGTATTGCTGAAATTTCAAGTTATCTTTAACTAATAACCCTGCCCTTTTTCCAACTCTCGCCTTCCCTATATAATTATAATCTGGGAGCTGAATGGATTCCTCTTGGTTGTTTCCAGCCAAGTTTCAGATAAAGCGACAATAGAAATCTGCAACTCTTCAACTAGGGTTCTTATCTCTGTTATTTTATGTGCAACACTTCTGCAATTAATATGTAAAACTGAGAGATTAGAGTTCTCACGATTATTCTCCCCTTCTATCTGTTTCGCCAATGAGGTCTGGGATATATAAGTAAGTAAGCATGTACTTTAATGATCCCCTGCAAAAATACAGTAACGGAGTGGATGTATAATAAAAAAAACACATTAGGTACGAAATAAATGAAAATTAGTAAGAAATTTGTCTTAGCATTCAGGTCGCATATTACGACATACTTCCTTACATAGATCTTCACAGAAGCGACGAGTTAAGGTGCGCGCCCAGAGAAATGGAAAGTTTGTGAGATACGAGATAATTTTTTACATGGTAATGGAGCAGACATAATTTTCTGGGGACAAGTTTAAATAATTCTAAAATATTAAACTGAAGATCCGGTTCACCAAGTTGTATTTTGAAACATACAATTATATTTAATATAAAAGAAACACAAATTTTTTGGCTTAACGCAAATCATTATTTTTGAAATTGTAGACGAAAGCAATAAGTAGGGTAAGGTGGGGCAAGGCTCTAAGACAAAAATGGTCCCTGTTGTTGCTGCATTTGATATAAGATAATTTATTGGTGTTATTTAGTTGACATTCAAGATTGGTTACTAGTCCCTGCAAGCAGAAAGTAATTGAACATCCAATATTTACGCATTTATGAAAAACAAAAAATTCAAAATAGGGACGTTTTGCCCCACGGCTGGGGCAAAACGGCCATGCTGGGGACGTCTTACCCCACGCTGAAAGATGATAAAAAATGAAACATATAGCAATTCGATATTGCTCAAAAATAAAATGAATGGAATAAGCAGCTATATAAAATGAACTAACTACTCTAAAATATTACAATTATACTTCTCTCCGTTCATTTTTTTAAGCCCAAGATCCTAACTACAACCCAGGTTATATAGGCCTACTAAAACAGGCTAATTAAACATTCATGTTTTTCAACTTGTATTCAAAATTGTCATTCTTAAAACAAGGTTTCAAGCCTTATTGCATTCGTGCAGTTATTACCCAAGGCATTTATCGCACACGGCCGTATCGTCAGGTCCACACGACTCATGATACAACTTTTGCATGTAGGACATTCTTGCCATGACTCGAATGGCGGATCACAATAGCGCTTGTGGCATATACAGCAAGGGTGTGGTATCGACTTTAGCTTTTTTAGCAGCTGCATTTTTACCACGATTCACTTCTAATTTTCGTTTAGGTTTAGAATTTCCTGCAGGCGAAAAGTATACCGTAAGCTACAGCCACCCTGTGAATAATGTGAGGCCCAACCAGAGAACAGCAAGAATGCTATAAGCAAGTGTATCAAAATGAGGTACATACCTGAAGCAATGAAAACGATTTGGCAGGATCTTTTATTAACCCTATTCGTGATGTATTGTTCTATAATAATACTTTATGGACCACACCTATACTAACAACTCGTTCCCATTAGACCACCAAATGAAATATTCTTTCGGGGCAAAACGTCCCCTGGACGTCTTGCCCGGGAACGTTTTGCCCCGATGCATGTTACAACTACATTTCGGAACACTACAGGTCAATGACTGTACTATCGCTCGCCACGTGTACCATAATTTTTCGAAACAAAGGTACCTTTCGAACTGCTATCTCGATTTTACACGAAACAGTATCGCTGTGGGTGAGTAAATCATTAAGCGTGGTCAAATTATTATAAAATATACAATACATACCAAACCTGGTTTGGTCGCTAAACTGTTCGTAAATAGCTAAATTTGTGTCAGAGTCAGTTTTTATGGTAATTCTAGACTGCATCAACAAACTGTAGACAGCGCAACCTGAAGACGTGTATTTCAACAATGTTAAGGGTGGGGGACGTCTTACCCGCATGGGACGTCTTGCCCCACGTTACCTTACTATAGCCTTCGGACAGTAACGGAGTGGAACATTTTTAATTCAAAATAAATTGTAAATAAATTATTTTATTCTTTGAATTACTTTCAAAGGTCTTAAATTGCTGACTGATCAATAACGTTTTAACCTAATCACTTAGCATGATATGACTAGGTATTGTTTTCTGAGACATGACCGGGGGACAGCCGTATTTCCAATTCAGCCAAATATCGGAAAATGACTCATCTAATAGGTACTATCATGTCATGACGCAAAGACCATGATTCTTATGACCCAATACTCACTGACCACTAATCCAATTGAAATTATGTCTCCCGGGATACCAGCAACATTTAACTTCGAGACAAAGTCGCCCTATTTCACTAATCTAATACACTATAAATTCGTGAATCGCCCATCCTCCAGTCATTTAGCTATACACCTGGTAAACATTTCCAACACTACATAAGGTCTTCAAAATTGATTAATATCCAACCACTCAGAACTTCCGGCTTTTGACTAACGCAACAACGCAGCAATTTGTCGGAACTTCACACAGAAAAATCTCAGGCCAGTGGCTAGCGGTTCACCTACTTATCAGGGTGCCAAAACTCACAACACACTGCCTTATTTAACACCACAAAGTACTACACAAGTTTGGTCCGTCCGGCTTTTGACTGACGCAACACCTAAATGCATGCGCCCCAATTCTTCGGCACTCAGACCTCACAAGAGAATTTGCAGGTAGGCCTATATAGCTGGCAAAGTCGCAGCAAACTACCCTGTCCCATACACAAATTACACAGCAACCTTTATCCAAGTGTTCCAAGTGCAATTTTCAACAACCAAGCTTACCGAAGCAAACCATCACACACTCTTTACTCCCATATACTAAGGCGCCACCCTCGGTCCAGAGAATAATTTCAATAGGTCAGGCAATATATGAATCTCTCCTACTCTCTAGAAAGAACTTTATGAAGCGCCTACATTAAAATTAAGTGTCTCTTCAAGGCGTTTCACTCCACTGAAGCATATTTCGACGATTCAACATTTAGGAAGAGCCCACATTGTTCATGTTCATTGTCTATCCAAGGCATTCCTCTGGAAATGAAACATATCTCTAAGATTCAACATTTGTATAGCGCCCTCATTAATAGGCTTTAATCCTTCAAAGCATTTAACTGAGAATGAAACATATCTCTAAAATAATCACAAAATAAACCCCTCTCATTACGTCACATCATAATGACTAGAGCTTTTAGTCATCCTAGTTATTTAAACATACAATCACTGAGATTTTCAAACAAGTTAAAGCTACAATGTCAAGAAATATAACCAGTGTACAATTTTCTTTTGTACTTTCCATCAGACTTGAACATAAGCTGTTTTTGGTTCATATACAAAAACCTGTCGCGATAACGTGACAGAAGGTCAACCCTTGGTCAACCAGGTCATCGGAACCATCGTCCACAGAAGTCTCCAACTCGTTGGAAATTTCTTCAGCGGTTGCGGATGCCGCAACCATGACGTCCTCATGGTCAGCGACAACTCTCTCCAACAACTGTCTCGGTTCGCCAGTTCTGAAGACCTTGATTATCAGCCTTTCCCACCCCCAAACCTAGATACTCCAAATCTCTAAGTGATTGCTCATCTACACAATCTACACCTGAAAGTCTAGACCTATGAGAATTTTGCACATTAGACATTTCAATATTCACACTGTCTGATGAGACTTCTGCCATTTCTTCATTCTCTCTCTGAATCCTCCTTTCTCTCTCTCCTAATTGCCTGTTTCGAGAGTCTATCTCTAGCAGTCACGGCAAGAAGACGGCCGAATTCTCAGTTCGATCGCTTTCCAGTGATTTCCGATAGCCTATCTATTATTTCTCACCTTCTATTCAATTCAATTCAATTCAACTTTATTGATCCGAATTCAATACAAAAGTACAGTAGGCACCAATCGGAATGTAAAAACATTCGGGATACAATAGGGAAAGCCCAAAAGGGACATAGGTTTCGCTTAATTAGGGCTGCCTATTTGTTATATAGTAATAAGATGGCACCAAAGAAGAAAAAGAAAAAATGATGGGGACAAAACCAGGCCCTGAAAATACTGTCCTTGAGGTATAGTATGAATGAAAAGTAAAGGACTAGTTGAAAATACAAGAAAATGCAAACAAACAAAACAAAAACAAACAAAAAAAACGAAAAGAAAATGCATCAGATGATCAGCATGGCTCAGCCGAGCACCTATTACTGTAAACAGGATTACAGAAAAGAACTTGGTAAAATAAACATACACAAAATAAGCACATCCCAATCAAGAGAATTAAATGTATGCTTACTTAACTAGTCAAGTCCATGTCAACAAACATGAACTTACAAAAAATAGTTATATCAATGCGCGCACAATTAATTGCCAACTGTGCCAAGCGCAATCATTTTAAACATGAGAAACTGTCTTAGCATTTTTTTAAATAGCGATAAACATGGCACCAAACGGATGTCCAGAGGAAGTGAATTCCATATTGATGGGCCAGTAAGCTTAATTGCAAATGATCTTGTGTTTGTCCTAGCAAAGGCGCTGTAGAAGCCAGCTTGGGATCTGGTATAATGAGGATGACGACCAATATGCTTCTTAAAATAGTTATCAAAGACTGATGGTAACAGGTTACGTTCATATCTAAACATAAAGATAGAGCCAGTTATCGAACAGTATTATCGAACAGTTTTATCGTACAGTCATAGGCGTAGACTCTGGGGGGTCAGCCGGGGCACGTGCCCCTCCAATAATTGAGGAGCCGGGGCAACGCCCCCCCAAAAATCGAGAGGAGAATTTCTTAAAATATTAAAATATTGTTTTAATGTACACAAATTTCTTCAGAAACAGAAAAACAGAGACACAGAATTGAAATACTATCAGAAATTCATAATGAAAACAAAGATTTATTTTTATCATCAATATATTCAATACGAAACAAATTTACATGTAAACAAAACGCCCCATTTCATACGCATTAACGTAACACATCTGAAGCCTCTGCTGACTGTCCAGACCAGAGGTGAGAAAAGTTTTTTTCTGATTTTGGTTTTAAACAGCAAAACAAGAAAACCACAAAATTTGTTTTTTTGCATATTTTAAAAATAAATTTCTTATTTTTGTAGAAGTTATTTAAAAACATTGATTTAATTATTTCTAACTTTCGGAAATCGCAAGTGAATTAAGCTGAGTTGGAGCTCTTGTTAATGCCATTTTTCATGATTTTTATAATCCAAAATCCGAAAATCTTAAAAGCAAAATAACAAAACCATAAAAACAAAACAAAAACAACAAAAAACACAACTTTTCATCTTGACAAAACTTGTTTTATTGCACCTCGATTTGGTCCAGACCCCATGCCCCCCCAATATTTTGGACAAGTTTACGCCAGTGCGTACAGTATTACCATTTAAAATCTCAACCGGCCTAGTTGACAATTTCGTTTTACGTTCTTCAACGGACCCAGCTGCCACCACGTTGTCGATCTCCGGCAGACTGAACTCGATGGCGATCCTACTGCATTGTCGATTTCCAACACACCGCTCGTTTCCCTCTGTCGGTCCTGCACGTTCGACGGACAACGCCAGACTGAGCGCGCTTTCCTTGTTTCGAGCTCCCACGTCACTTCCGCGCGCCATTTCTGGCCACACGTGCTACACGGGTGTCTTCGCAGGCGCCCTCTTGCGACGAATTTCAGACGACCTACCGTGGAAACTTTCCGCGACAGAAACCGTTTCCAAGCTAGCGCTCCACTGCCAATTAGAAATCGCCTAAGCGCCCCTCTTTTAAGTTCGCAGCCGAGGCGTCAGAACTAAATGCCGACATCGATTTCAACGACCCCTCTCCCTTTCCCGACTCTCTGCAGCGTCACCTACCGACGCCGTCGGTCGTTTAACGCGACAATTACCCTGCCTATCTACCACTATCGCGACAAGCGACAGAGGTCGCTCTTGTCGGGAATAAGATGGCGGCACAAACAAGCGCAAATGGCGGCGATCAAAAATACCGATTAAACCTCTGTAGCGGCCGTTTGACGGTCGTTACAAAGTTACGCCCTTGCTTCTATGGTTTCACTTTACATTTTGTATCTATTGCCTGATAAAATCTGTTTGTTGCGCTCTGGTGAATGACAAAGTAGTCAACCGGGGTCTGAATTGATCGTCATCTGGCGAATGACTGAGTCAGCTCTCTGACCGAATATCGTAATTTGAACCCAGTAGTCTCTCGTTGTTGCTCTTCTATGCATCGGCGTACCTTCTATTGTTTAAAAGTGATGGTGACTGGCACCCAAACTACTTTTTTGTACTCTGCTTATTGTTACCTTCCAAAAGTTTTGACGTTTCTTTAAATGTCAATGATGGGGAAGGTGAGCGGAGAGCACCTGCGTAAATATGGGGGGGGGAGGATTTGGTGATTAATTTCTACACTTGTTGCATTGGGTGTACAGTCCATCTCACATACTGGGGTTCCCCTCCCCAGAGTCTACGCCTATGGCGGAGAGAGGGAAGGGAAAGGAAGGGAAGAAACAAAAGAGAATGATGACAATGACTGTCGTAACGAACTGACAGATAAGCAAACAAATAACACGATGCAAAAACACGAAAAAGAACACGATAGAAGAACTAATGTAAACTCAATGCAAAAGAAAACGCAAACGAAGAAGAAAGGAATTGGCGATTAATGAGGATAGAAAGTGTAGAACGACGAGTTGGAGCGAAGCTGTGTGTATAGCGTCACAGCGAAATGCGGTTGACTGCATGGAGCGCTGGGCCGTTGCACATCCAGACACACGAAGATTTGAAGATGGAACAGAACCAGTGACTAAATACTCAGCAGGGCAATTGGTGACAGACTGAAGTTTTTGCAAACATACATTTACCGCGAGCTATAACTTCTAAGTAAATGTCAAAAGAGGGACAGATGCCGAAGCGGTGGGCACGATAATACCAGTGTCTACGACCAATATAAACAAGAACTAGAAAGAGAAACAGATAGCTGTAGAAGTCAAGAGGAAGAACAGAATGGAGAGAAGGCAAGAGAGAAGTAGAAGAAGATGGTGGAGCAGAAGCAATGAGGAAGGGTTTGAGCATGTAGTGGGGTGTATGAGAGCGAAGAGCGGCTATTGCAGCATTGGAAGTACGGAGACGATAAGCGATTCACAGGGAAAAGAGGAAATTGAAAAGACCACGGTAGCGGTCGCAGTATCTAAGTAGCCAGGAGGGGAAAGAAATAATCAGAAGTGACTAACAGGTCTCCAGTGAGAATAGGATCGATGATAGAACGAAAGATGTGAGCATCCGCCTTAGAGGCATTAACCACCTTATCCAACTGGTAACTAAGGGCATGTGAAGTGGCTAATTTGTCATCAAAGTAATGATTGAAAAACATCACAGGAGGTAATTGAACTGGAAGAGGTTGAGGAAGGAGTGTATCGCCAAAAAAGCACTCAAGGAGTCGTTATTGAAGAAATGGTGAAGAAGTGCCAAGTTGACTGGATACTGAGGAATAGTGGTGAAGGAATAGGGGTCGGAAGAATTACACTGAATGAGACGAGGTGGGAGGAAGGCCAGAGGGGTGGAGACAGAGCACGCACAGGGATCTACAGTGTAGAAACAACAAGAGCAGGGATCTATAGTGTAGAAACAATAAGAGCAGTTTTGTGGATAACGAAGGCATTGGCGGCGATCTTGTTTGACAGGTGGGGGACACCTTTTGAACTGATCTGGTCAAAAAAGAGGGTTGAACTGATCAGCTCTAAAAAGAGGTCAAGAACATTTTTTCGCGCAAAGCGGGAACAAATTTGATGACTTTTTTGTGCTTCTTTAAAATGTGGGGGGTCAACTGCATGGTGTGTCCCCCCACTGTTAAAGGTGGGGGACACCTTTTGAACTGATCTGGTCAAAAAAAGAGCTTTGAACTGATCAGCTGTAAAAAGAGGTCAAAAACATTTTTCGCGCAAAGCGCGACAAAAATTTGATGACCTCTTTTGGTGTTTCTTCAAAATGTGGGGGGGAATGCATGTTGTGTCCCCCTCACTGTTAAAGGTGGGGTTTGTCCCTCTGGAACCCCACACCGGGATCGCCGCCCATGGACGAAGGCGATAAGGTCAAGAGACTTCGAGGGTGGGAGTATTACGGATTAGAATGTCGGGATTATTTAGAACATAAAGATCCTGGACGAGGATCGTGGACTCGATAACCTGAAAATTAGACAATAAGCGAATGTTCGGAGGGTCATCCTGAAACAAAGCAATCAAACAATAAGTGGGTTGCGACTTGTCACGGACTGTTTCGACTGAGAAGTTGTCAAAGTATAATAGTGGTTGTTCTTTACTCGACGAAAAAATTAGCACGATCAGAAATGAGAAAATGATGAACGAGAGGGATTAAAATGGTGAGAAGGAAAGAAGCGTTGTGGAAGGGTACGGAGGATGTACTAACGCTATAGACGTTGAGGGAATTAAGAGACACGGTACTAATAGGAAATTTTACAGTAATGTACAGATCTGATCCACTATGAAAATACAGAAAATTATGACTAGCATTATAATAGGCGGGATCACGATGAGGCAGGTGAATACTGGCAGAGCGTTGCATAAGAGCTAAGTCAATATCTACGATGGTTTGAGTGTAGAAGCAGATATAAGAGAAGCTGGCAAAAAATCCGAAGTCAACAATTCTATGGCATTATACAAGTCTAGAACCTGGCTTTGTGACAACAGATAATCGTAAAGCTTAGAAAACACCGTGTACAAAAGAAAAGTCAAATTTTCATCATGGTGTTGCAACCACTGTCGGTCAGTAAAGATGGTTTGAAACAAATCAGCATATTGTTGTTTTAATAACTCTTCAAAGTTATTCATGCGTTATTGGGAAAGCGTCATAAAAGAAGACATATATGATCGGTTTGTACTTGAAAACCTGATAACATTTGAGATTGAGACTTACTACTGGCTTGGATATGGGAGGCTAAAGCTTTAATGCCATCCTCTGTAGCAGTGCCAAAAAGCGAACTGGCAATTTTGCCAATGAAGGGAAGGAGTGAACCTCGGCGTTTTGCAAAATTTGGAAGAAGGAAATGACTTAATACCCTATCATACTCCGTCCGGCCGTTAAGATAGAACCAACCTTGGTTCGAAAGCAGCGATGAGGAAAACCCCGAACGGACGTGACGGGTGAAGGCATGAAACAATAGAAAACGATACGAAACCAAAAGCAAAGAAAGAAAAAACCAACAACCATAACGAATGAAGAGCGTACAAGAGGCAGAATAAAACGAAACAACTTAGATACATGGTGAAAACGAAAAAGCAACTACAAAAAGTCATCTCCTAATGCAACAAAAGCAACTAAGGAAAATGTGTAAAAACAAACAAACTAGAATGATGACAATATAAATAACTGTCGTAATGAATTGACAAATAAGCAAACAAATAAGACGATGCAAAAGACGAAACAAGAAGAACACGATAGAAGAACTAACATAAACTCAATGCAACTGAAACTAACAGAAAAGGCAAACGATTATGGATCGTTCTCAACAGGTATGTCAAAGGGAACGCGAAGAAGATGGGAGGAATTGACGATAAATGAGGACAGAAAGGGTAGCACGATGAGTTGGAACGAAGCTGTATGTATAACGTCAACGCGAAAGGCGCTGGACTGAATGGATGGAGAACTGACTCGTTTCACATCGTCGTCCTCAGAGCGACACATAGAAAGCGTGGTCCACGTGTTTGAAAAGCAACTAACAAACATAATCACTAGTAAACACTGCAGACAGTTTGAAACGCTGAAATGGTAAAATCCTGTAATGGGATGAAAATGACGTTCAGTATGCTTATGGGTCATGTCAAAATCGGCCCAATGGGTTCTAACTCAGGGCGAAGCAATCCAGACACACGAAGATTTGAACAAAGACAGAACCAGTGACTAAATACTCAGCAGGACAATCGGCGACAGACTGAAGTTTTTACAAACATACATTTACCGCGAGCTTTGACTTCTAAATAAATGTCAAAGATGAACAGGTGCCGAAGCGGTGGGCACGACAATGCCAGATTCTACGACCAATATAAACAAGAACCAGACCAAGTCTCAATCTCACGAACCAGATAGCTGTAGAAGTCAGGAGGAAGAACAGAAGGGAGAGAAAGCAAGAGAGGAGTAGGAGAAGGCGGTGAAACAGAAGCAATGAGGAAGGGAGGAAAGGGTTTGACCATCCACGTAGTGGGGGGTATGAGAGAGAAGATCGGCTAAGGCAGCATTGGTAAGACGGAGACGAGAAGCGATCCACAGGGAAAACAGGAAATTGAAAAGGACCATGGCAGCGGTCGCAGTAGCTGAGTAGCCAGGAGGGGAAAAGAAATAATCGGAAGGATCGAAACAGATCTCCAGTAAGAATAGGATCGATGATAGAACGAAAGATGTGAGAATCCGCCTTAGAGGCATTAACCACCTTATCCAACTGGTAACTAAGGGCATGTGAAGTGGCTAATTTGTGATCAAAGGAATGATTGAAAAACTTCTATAGGAGGGAATTGAACTGGAAAAGGTTGAGGAAGGAGGATATCGCCAGAAAAAGCACCCAAAGTGTCGTTATCGAAGAAATGGTGGAGAAGTGCCAAGTTGGCTGGTACTGAGGAATAGTGGTGAAGGAATAGGGGTCGGAAGAATTACACTGAGTGAGACGAGGTGGGAGGAAGGCGAGAGGGTGGAGACAGAGCACGCACAGGGATCTACAGTGTAGAAACAATAAGAGCAGTTCTGTGGATGACGATGGCGATTAAGGACAAGAGACTTCGAGGGTGGGTGCATAACAGATAAGAATATCGGGATAATTTCCTGGACGATGGTCGTGGACTGGATAACCTGAAAATTACACAATCAGCGAATGTTCGGAGCGTCATCCTTAAACAAAGCAACCAAATAATAAGTGTGTGTTGCGACTTTGCACGGACTGTGTCGACAGAGAATTAAATCTTGTCATAGTATACGGGTGGTTGTTGTACCAGATAAGAAAAATCTGTACACTCCGAATCATATTCTGGATGTGAATACCAGTTGTCAATCGGTTGCCATTTAGTTAAACACAATGAAATGTATGTGGCCAAAAACCTGCATGAGGTATTGCCGGACCCCCTTGAGTATAAACAGAACGCCGTAGTTGTAACGTTGGACAGCTGAAAGAACACTGTCCTGGGAGAAGACCGCTGCCCAGGATAGAACAATGATGAACAGTTAAGTGTGAAATGGATCCATACTAGAACAGAAAATTATACATTGATTATATAGCAAATGCAAACGATAAGTCGAAAACACGTAAAAAAAATACAAGAAGATGCAACGCTGAAATAAAAAAAACGACAACGTAAAACGTAAAGCAACCAAAAGATCTAAAAAAAATCAAATCAAAATCAACTCTAGTTAAAAGAGCAACTGCGTAAAGATTGAATACTCTCGCGCACAGAGAAAAGCGGATAGGCCTACTACACGCAAAAAGAAATTGTACTCACAACCTGACTAAAACATAACCGATGTAATCGTCAGGCAGAGTAGATTGGAACAACAAAAGACAAAGCAGCTTTATCAGGAAATTGTTGGCAGGCTGACAATGCTGTGAGTTGTGAAACCTGTAAAAAATAGTGCAGGGTTTTCCTTGTTGTCGGAATGTCGAAAAATAATACGGCTAATAGGAACAGGGCCAAGGCGTAGGCCGCTGATCAGGGAAGGGTGAATCAGCTACACGGTAGAACAGAGATACATCCTGTGGCTGCGACAACCAGAGGCAACGCTAAAATGATAACAGGACAACAAAAACAACAACAAGAATAACAGGGGTGTTATCCTAAAGGAACATAATACAAAATGCGTTTCAGGCAAACTGTCAATAAACACTAGTAGATTACACGCATAAAATGCAAAATCAGAGATGAGTTTGAAACTGGTAATAATGACCGAGTCATACACAAATAGAAAACATTAATGTAGCAACGGGGAAAGTAAATAATTGACAGTATAGGGCATACAACGACGGGAAACCACACAATGGAAGATCCGTCACAGTGAACTTAGGTCAACCTGGGTACGCTGCAGACGTGAGGTCTTAATCCTGAAAAACGAATTCTGAAGCGTCTGACTGCGTAATGGCTCTCTTGCGTCTCTTGTCTTGAAGAGTGTGGGTAATATGATAATTATATGCTTCAAAACATCAGTTATATCAGTTTCTAACTGCCATGACGGAGAAAAAGACTTATAAATCAGACCAATCGACCAAATACCATCTCTTACCATTTTTGACCTTAGAGCCTAAAAGTTTCGTGGCTTAAGTTCGTACCATGGTGAAGACACGGTATCAGAGAAGGTGGAGGGGGTGGAAGGCTGAGGCGATGATGAAGTGGGTGATTGAACGTCGTCGAGAAGTACGTCGTGAAGAGGATCTGAGGACTCATCGAAGGGAGGGGGCTGGACTGATGTGTCGATATCGGAAGACGATGCTGAGCTATCAGAAACGGTGACAGGACTTGGTGGAGTCTGTGCATGAACCGTGGGCGGAGACATTATATCCTGAAATTGGGCGAACAACATGTCGCGACCATCAATATGAGATTTAAGGCCGTTGACATGGACAGGAGATGAAAGCGGTTTGTTGGTCTTGGCGTCTCTCAGATGATAAGTATCATAAGGGCCTTTCTGTAAGTACTATGTAATAAGGGCCCTCATACTTATGTCGAAGTTTTGGACAGATATACCTGGTAGATTATGAGGATTAAACCCAAACATGGTTCCCAATGTCGTATATAACATGATGCTGAGAGGCGTCATAGTACTTTTTATAGGAGATCTGTGGCGAGGCATGGGATCAACTGACGAACATAGGCATCTGCGGCGGATTTTCCGGTTGTTGGAGGAACAAGGGCGCTCTGCCTGGAGAGGTAGTTGAGTTTCTTTTCCAATTGTAAAGTACGATGGTGACCACTCGGTGGACACGGAAGGAGTCGCTCGATGTGCATGGAGTATCGCAGGGATGAACTTTTCCCAGTCTTGTTGATACCAACAGAACGCACGAAGTGACTGCACGGCGACCAACCAATGTCATTTTAGTTGGCTGCTATATAGTCTGTGGATGGTAATTCAAAGTAAAAACTCTCTTGGCATTGAAGCATCTACAAAGTCGACCACCACTGTAGACGTGAAGATTATAATATGCAAGGAAATGGCCTAATACCCTATCATAGAAGCAATTAGGGAACTGCCTCGTCAAAATCAAGCACTCGTCCGCTTAAACAGTAGGCCCTAAATATCGTCACCTACCAAAAGAATTTGCTTCAAAGAACCGCGTTGTCAAAATTGCCAAAACATATTCGGTGTCGACATCGTCGTCTGCCAACAGAACTTGTTGCTGAAACAATGAACCACTTCGAGGAATAAGTCTTTCATCTCCTTAAACCAGATGTTCTTCATTGAATCGACGTCGGTTGAAAACCTGTCATCTGCTGAAACAAGACAAGTAACTGAAACTGGCTGTCGACTGTGGAAATGGTGTTGTCTCCTGAAACGAAGAGTCGTCCGTTAAAACGAAAAATCCTTCACTGAATGTGGACAGCCGTCTGATGCAGAAAGTGTCGTCTGAAGAAGTGAACTGTCAAGAGGCGAAAGAGGCCGAGAGGTGAGAGCTTTCCTTGACTTATATTGCATCATATTACCTCGCCCTACCTTACATAACCTTATCTTACGTTACCTTACGTTTCCTTACTTAACCTTACAATGCCTCACTTTGCCTTACCTTTTCCTATCTTACCCTACCTCACCCGATCCTACCTTAATTTAATTTGCTTCACTTTGTCTATCTTAACTTAATTACGTTCGATCAACTCAGTCTATGTAACTGAATTTAATGCTACATGAGACACCGGCGCGATAGAAGTTACTGGTTAATAATAATAATAATAATAATAATAATAATAATAATAATAATAATAATAATAATAATAAAAATAATAATAGGGGGCTAGGACTTCTAGCTCCAAATGGTTCGCACTTCTTAGGATAGTTAATTAAAACCTGAGGGATTATTCCTACTTCGTTGCGAAAAGTATTAATGACAGTGATAATAATAATAGTAATATTAATATTAATAATAATCAGTAAAATAATATGCAATTAACAGGACAGATGTGCCCCGTTCAAAAACTGCCTACTTAAAGCAACCGTTGACTGTTGAAAAAATCACCTCCACGAAACTCTCATCTCTTGAATAGAAACAGCCGTTTAATAATCGAGAAGATTCACCTGATCAGCGAAAATCTTGTCTGCTGAACTATAAGAGTCGACTGTTGAAAAAACTGTCATCGAATGACAGATGTGAGGTAAGAATACTCAAGTTCAGCCTTTGTAATGCATTGTACTGTAAAGAATAAAATCTCTGTGATGTATTGTAACTAAAAATTATATAGCGTCTAAATGCCTGTCAATGGTCATCGGTGGTAGGGAGGCGCCACTTCGAGAACAGTAGTTTTTAAATAGGTAAGGTAGGTCAGGGTATAAGTATGGGTAATGTTAGTTTATGCAAGGTAAGTAAAGGTGTCAGTTCAGGTAAGAGCTAAGAAATTTGAGCCCAAACGGAAATGTCTGGGTCAATGAAAAGCACATAAACCAAAGAATTCACAATCTGAAGATAGAATAGCCTATCTTTAATAATATTTAGGCCTATTATATAGATTATATTATAGAACCATAATCCAACAAGACGTCGCAAACATGGGGTGATTTAAAAGTAAAGGAAAGTAACTAAATTTTTTGCATTACCGTTACCTCATAAAAGTTGTCAGTTACCGTTGTGCTTTACTTTTGTTAAAAAGAAACTAGCTATGCGCCAACGTTACCGCAAAATCGTAACTAGTTAGTTGCAGTTACGTGTTACAAGTAGGCATAACGCTGTGAAGCACAACATTGAACGCCTAATTATTGGTTCTTTAGACGAGGGCGCAAAGAATAATAAACTTCCTGATGAAGAGATCGAGCTTGAGAAATAATCAGATCGTTTGAAAACAACAAAATTACCGGTACAGCAGGACAGTTGAAAACTGCGTGGCCAAAGAATGACTCGGCTGCTCTTAATTACAGCGACTATGTATATATAGATAAGACTAGAAAGAGAATGATAAGACTCACAATGCAGCAAGGCTACGTTCAGATCATCGTGGCTAAATGAAACTCAACGAAAACGGATAACGCGGGAAAGTTCAGTTTCCAGGGCAAGTAGCCAGGTTCCGGTAAGCAGCGTTCTACGTGAGTAAAACGAAATCATATATGAAAATAAAGTGAGATCCGCTGAAAAGTTGTAACCTCCCAAAAAGAACCGATCCACTGAAATGCTCATCACCTGCTGAAGCACATTATCATCGATGTATGATATGGACTAAATCTGTCCTCACCAAGCTAATCTAACTCAAGCGAAGAACTAGCTCACAGTAGGCGAAATGATAATGGAAGCCTGGGGGAAGGTATATGACAACGGATTCTCCAATGAAAGATATTTTCTGACAAGAACTATGTCGAACAGATTATGACACTTCCATGATGATACTAATAGTAAACACGAACTTACGTAATAACTCAACAATTTCACCAGTCACGGCGGACTCAGATCTCTCAGGATTAATATTCAAGGACTCTGAATGCTGGGAACTCCGAGAAACTCTGATCACATAATTTTTAGAACGGGTAGCACGACGAGTTGGAACGTAGCTGTATATGTATAACGTCAGAGCGAAAGGTGGTTGACTGAATGGATGGAGCGCTGGCTCGTTCCACATCGTCGTCCTCAGAGCGAAAGATAGAAAGCGTGGTCCCCGTGTTTGAAAAAAATAAACAAACATAATCATAAGTAAACATTGAACACAGTTTGAAACGCTGAAATGGTAAAATCCTGCAATGGGATGAAAGGACCAAAGGACGTTCAGTAGGCTTATGCGTCATGTCAAAACCGGCTCAATGGATTCGTAACTCAGGGCGAAGCAATCCAGACACACGAAGATTTGAACAAAGAACCAGTCACTAAATACTCAGCAGGGCAACCGGCGACAGACTGAAGTTTTTACAAACATACATTTACCGTGAGCTTTGACGTCTAAATAAATGTCAAAAGAGGGACAGGTGCCGAAGCGGTGGGCACGACAATGCCAGATTCTACGACCAATATAAACAAGAACTAGAAAGAGAAACAGATAGCTGTAGAAGTCAGGAGGAAGAAAAGAAGGGAGAGAAAGCAAGAGAGGAGTAGGAGAAGATAGTGGAACAGAATCAATGAGGAAGGGAGTAAGGGTTGAGCATGTATAGTGGGGGGGGGGGGAATGAGAGAGAAGAGCGGCTAAGGCAGCATTGATAAGACGGAGACGATAAGCGATACACCGGGAAAATAAGAAATTGAAAGTACCACGGCAACGGTCGCAGTAGCTAAGGAGCCAGAAGGGGAAAAGATCTGAAAAGATCAGATCAAAATCAACTCTAGTTGAAAGAGCAACTGCGTAAAGATTGAATAATCTTGCTAACAGAGAAAAGAGGATACTACACGCAAAAAGAAATTGTACTCATAAAACAACAACCTGACTAAACCATAACCGATGTTATCATCAAGCAGGGTAGATTGGAACAAGAAAAGATTAAGCAAATGACCTAATTATACCCTATCATAGAAGCAAGGAACTGCCTCGTCAAAATCAAACACTCGTCCGCTTAAACAGTAAATATCGTCACCTACCAAAAGAATTAACTTGCTTCAAAGAACCGCATTGTCAAAATTGCCAAAACAATTTCGTTATCGTCATCGTCTGCCAACAGAACGTGTTGCCGAAACAATGAACCGGTTCGAGGAATAAACTGTCATCTCCTTAAACAAACCAGAAGTCTTTCGTTGAAAGGACGTCGGTTGAAAACCTGTCAACTGCTGAAACAAGAGGATGTAACTGAAACTGGCTGTCGACTGTGGACTTGCCGTTGTCTCCTGAAACGAAGAGTCGACCGTTAAAACGAAAAGTCCTCCACTGAATGTGGACAGCCGTCTGATGCAGAAAGTGTGGTTGCTGATATGAACTGTCATGAGGCGAAAAAGGCCGAGAGGTGAGAGCTTTCTTTGACTTACCTCGCTTCATATTACCTTACGTTACCTTACCTTACAATTGCATTGCCTCACTTTGCCCAACCTTTTCCTATCTTTTCCTACCTTACCAGATTCTACCTTACTTTAACTTGCGTCACTTTGTCTATCTTACCTTACTTTACTTTCGATCAACTCAGTCTATGTAACTAAATTTTATGCTACAGGAGACACCGGCGCGATAGAAGTTACTGGCTAAAAGTCGCTCTCTATCATCCGACCAAGGCCAGGCGCATAAGTCAGTTGCCTGTATACCTTAGTCGTGGCAGTCGCATACAATTTGCCTCTGCTGTTCGAGCGACAGGTGACTCCGGTCGCAAGACAGGCAAGCTGTCAACCCATGCAGTCCATCGACCTTTACTACACGAACCTACGACGCAGCTTTCTCTACTTCGTCATCTATTATAAGACCTTCTTCTTCGTCTTCCGGACCATTGGTCCTCTCCTGACGCTCATCACCCTCAATTTCAAACTCATGACGGCCGTACGGCGCATGCGCCGGCGTCACAGTCACATGACAAGCGTCAGGCGTCAGCGCCAGAACGTCACCGTGACGCTCGTCGTCGTAGTCAGCGTCTTCATCGTCTGCGAACTGCCAGACATCTGTCTTCGTATCTTCGTCACCAGTCGCTGGATAGGACACAGAATACACCAGCAGCAAGAACTACCTACTACCTAAGGCAGATGAAGAGGCTTTGATGAGAGAGACCCAAACCAGCGCTATATAATTAAATATATGAAAACACACGCAGTGAGTTTCTACATTTTCTACACGGCCGACCTCAACGAGAACATCACTAGATTAGGAGAACGGGTTCATGCATACACTGAAGACGCCCATCTGTATGTATTTGACAAGTCACATAAAAGAGACACTAATCTGCGTATCCAAACTGCAGGTCATCACGACATATGTACAGGAATGGAAGTCTTTAAAACTGGTATACTAGGCTGAATCCAGCTAAGACGGATTTTATGTTCTGGGCAGATGGAAGGCAAGTGCTAAGACGAACAACAAACTGGCTGCTTCAGTCGATTCTCTCAATTGGTCTGAAAACTGTCTAAAAAATGACTGAGACGAGACAGAAAGATCGACCTTAAGTTCGGTTTAACTCAGATGAAGTTGAAACTAGTTGCCTAGATCGTTGTTGTCTTCGTCAATGGAGAGAACTTTTAGTCGGCTGAAAAAGGAATTCAGAGAAGAGGAGATGCATAATAAGTCCACACGCAGAAACACTGCGATGGATATTACCACACGAAGAAACATTGCGATGGATATAACCACACGAAGAAAAATTGGAGAAGAGGAGATGTGGGCCTATATCGGGTTCTTTAGTCGACTGAAACAGAGAAACAAAGAATGAGTTTTGTAGCTCCGTTTGTCGGCACCTATTAATGCTGCCCTTCAACATAGGCTCCGGGATGAGAAGAACACAGCGTCAGCAAATTACTCAGCAGATTCCGTCTACATGAATCGTCATGCGACACCTGGTGAGTAAGAAATTGAAACAACATATCTGTTATCTAATCTTATCGCGTCTAATCTCATTTTATCTGAGCTTCTTCGATAGTGCCACCCATGGGCGGCGATCCCGGGGGGGGGGGGGCGACGGGGACAAGACCCCCACCTTTAACAGTGGGGGGGGGGACACGCCATACATCGGCCCCCCAAATTTTGAAGAAACACCAAAAAGGTCATCAAATTTGTTCGTACTCAGGTGATAAAATTTTTCGCGCGTTTTTTTGACCAGATTAGTTCAAAAACTTTGTTTGGCCAGATCAGTTCCCAAATGTCCTCCCCACCTCTCAAACAAGATCGCCGCCACTGGTGCCACAATCACTAAGCTTCTGAATTGGCAAACAGGCAGATGAATGCCTCTTTAAGGCAGCCATTACAAACCTAGACCATATTCATAATCTCCGGCCACGGGCTCATAATTTCACATTAGGCCTACCTGATAAAAATGACAAAAACTTTATATCCCGTATGCTCTATAAACACACTTATTAACAATTAACTATTTTAGCAATATGCTGGTTTCTGTTATATGTATACCTTATTTTGACCCCATTAATTCTGTTTAGTCTTTCTCAGGCCCGCCGAGAGGGAGGGGCAGGGGGGCAAATGCCCAGGGGCCCGGCGACTTTTTAGGGGCCCGGGCCGAGCCCGCAATCAACTTATGATAAAAATATTATAATCAGTTATTTGTATTCGGTTATACAAAGTTTATGATTTATGCCTTTTTAAATATATTATATGACGCTTAACTACAATCAGTTTAAACATCAAGCATCTGAATAAAATCATTGTTGTATATAATATATATAAATATAATATTGTACTGTCGTACACGCACTTTTATTATTTGAATTTGTTTTTTATGTTTTTTTATATTATATTTATATAAAGCCTAAAGATAGTTTAGAGGCCTATAACTGCTCTGCCTTTGGGCCCGCGACTGTTCCGCCTAGGGGCCCACGACTGTTCTGCCTAGGGGCCCGGAATTGCTGTCGGCGGCCCTGGTCTTTCTCATTGACTGTTACCTGATTTATTTTCATTTGCAATTAATATCTTTTTAACACTGTGTAATCCCATCGCGTCTGTGTCGACGGGAATATTTCAATAAACGAATATTTGATTTGATTGATTGATTGACCATTACAATACACAAGGCACCAATCGATGATCGCTTCAGTTGAGGTCATAGTTAAAACTCGTAACTCGTGGGAAGCTCGGTCGATATCCCACAGATAGGTCTATTATAGAAACCAGAAATTATGGTAAGGAAAGGAGGTAAGAAATAAGCTTATTGTTCTCTGTGATCTATCCTGACCTAATGATGTTTTGTAATAGTTGAGGTTGAATTTTTGCTGTCCTCGGTCCGCATACAGGGATTGTTTTTGGGATTTGGTCCATACGGTCGTTTTGTGTTGTTTGTACCGTAGTTGCATGTGGCATTTTGCTGTTATTACTAATGATCATGCCAGCCTACCTCTGTCAGCATAGCACCTTGAAGCCTATAATTATAGGATCCACTTTTTCATATGGGATCCTAGAATGCCCACATGCGTCAATGCCCATCAAATGCTGGCACAGCCCACCTGTCTACAATGTACAGATGTTCAAGGGCAGCTATGCACAACGCGTTTTGTGTCGCAATTGGCATCAGATCGGAGCACAGGTGTTTCTATTTATGACTGCCGCGATTTTCCAATTCTTACCTGTTTACCTTGAGGTGTTTTATTCACACAGGCGGCTGTTACCACTGTAGGACCGAATGGTTTCTTCCTGCGGCGACTACAAGAACGTTTGCCTCCAAGTTGAGAAGAGCTCATCGTCAGCTTAGCACACGGCAGATTCTGTTAACATGAATCGTCATGCAGCATCATTCTGGTGAGCAAGAAATTCAACCTCAAGGCCTGTGAGCATGTAGTAAGTTCGCCATACGACAGCGACTCTTTAAGAGATTTAATTCTCTATATAGAATGGTCTGCATGTACACGGGGACCATAATGGCGTGACGCACAGTTAAACGGGTATCGGTCGTCAAAGATCTCATCTCACCCAATTAGTTCATTGAAAAATGATCAAGGTCGAGGACATACGGTCGCATATTAGAAATACCTGTACATTAATAATTTTACATCTTGCTAAAACCTTTGGCACCTATAGTTCACTCATACTCAACTAGTGTAAAAATCGGTAATTTCAAGCCTTTGCTGTAGAGGTGCTATATAAATCTGTGATTACGATCGCAATTGAAATGTTCAAACGCAGCCGTCGCCGTGTAATGTAATGTAACGAATGAAACGCATTATATGTTACACTGTAACTGAACGAAGCTATAACAAGTTTACTGTCAGTAGGATATCAGACGGCGAGAGTAATGAATGCACCACCGGACCTCGTTTACCATGGCGGACAGTCGACTGTTCCTGTCGCTTGTGATATCGTTTGCAAAAAAACGCTTGGAATTGTAATTGTAATTGTAACTGAACATGCACCTCTCAAACAGCACACCAAATCAGTAAAGCTCTTCGCGCTAGGGTATACAACTATACATGGTGCTAAATGTCATTAAGATCTACATCGGTTAAATACAGTCTTGTTGTCAAGACCTTAAACCTCAAGACTAAGACCAAGACTTTGAACCTCAAGACCAAGACCAAGACTTTGAACCTCAAGACCAAGACCAAGACCGAGCCAAGACCCAAAAAATCACTTCATATCCAGACTGCTATTCCTTACTAAAAAAATTGTCAAGTCGAAATACTCGCTATTTTAATGAAAATATGAGTTTTTTTTATTCAAGCACAACAACTTTAAATACAAAAGTTCTTCATGCGAAATGTTATTCCAAATGCCCTGTTGTATCTTATAAAAACCAATTCGCTCAGAATTTTCTGACCAAGACGTGACCTGTGGGGCCTCATAAAAATTCTCCCTCTTCTCTCTTAGTTCCTTTCGTTCCTTTCAGAACATCGGGCGACAAGATTCCTCCATTCTGTACGGTTGTAAAAATTCTGCCATGTTAAAAGATACGTTCTACACGTGCTGAAATCGCTGGCACACACAACAGCTTTTCAAGCACTGGATGTAAATGTACAAATCGTGGGTCTGTTTTTAAATCATTCCATGGTAAAGAACCGGAAGCCAAGACCAAGACCGACTGTCAATATGAAGTCATTTAAAAAACTCAAAAATTAAAAAATGTTCAAGCCTGTTTGCATCATAGCCTACGATAAATACCTACGGACGGATGCAAGTCTTGTTGGTCAGGAAAACCCATTGGCAGCAGCAACTAAGTTATGCTGTATCTTGAAGCCCTGCCGAGACTTTTTATGAGCCGGTCTGATAAACCATGAGAGGATTTAAAAAAGGCTCACGATTTGTACATTTGAATCCAGTGCTTCAAAGCTATGGTGTGTGCCAGCGACTTCAGCACCTATGGAAAGTCTTGGTCAGAAAATTCTGAGCGAATTGGTTTTTATAAAATTAAAAAGGCATTTTGAATAACATTTTGCATGAAGAACTTTTGTAAATACGAATTCGGAATTCTCTGCAGTCTGCATTAAAAGTTAATTTGCCTGAATAAAATAAAAGACTCACGTTTCCATTAAAATAGCGAGTAGTCCGAATTGACAATTTTCTAAAGGAAAAGAAGTCTTGGTCTGAATGTGATATTTTAGGATCTTGGTCTTCGTCTCGAGGTTCAAGGTCTTGGTCTCGAGGTTCAAAGTCTTGGTCTTGGTCTCGAGGTTCAAAGTCTTGGTCTTAGTCTTGAGGTTCAAAGTCTTGGTCTTGGTCTTGAGGTTGAAGGTCTTGACAACAAGACTGACCCTACCTTACCCTATCATGTCTAATGTCACGTTACCATGCCTTATTACTTCAACTCGATCCGCTCAATCTGTGTAACTCAATTTTATACGATGTATTGCATTGGATCAACGCACAGACATTCATTCGTTTTGACTTTTAGACTATGTAAGGATCGCCTGCTCAACGAAAATGTCGTCTGTTCAAAAGAAGTGTTGCCTGCAGCTCAGAAATTCTGTTGTCTGCTGAAACGCTGTCGCATGCTGAAAATCCGTTATCGTTCGACAGAGGAAAGGTAAGAAGCGCTTACTAACTTCCTTATCTCACGTTACCTTGACTTACCTTGCATCACTTTACCAAACCTTACCTCCATGACCTTACTTCGACCTTTGATCACTTCACCTTGTCTCACCTTAACTCAACTTGGCTTATCTGCAGCTAATCTTACTTTAAATTGCCATCATATTACCTAACTTTATCCTACTATACCCTATCTCTTCCTGCTTGGCCTTACTTAAACTTGGGTAACGATTCTTGTACCTTATTTCAGTTCGATCCGCTTTCTAACGGACTCTGTGTGACGTGTCGCCTGCTCAATCTGTTGTCTGCTGAGACGCTGAGTTGCGCTCTGAAATAAATTGTCATCGAGCGACAGAGGATTGGGTAAAGTCGATTCAACATAAACACCGAACCTCATTTAATTGCGAAGAGATAATCACAAAGAAAGAAATATTACATTCGAAAGAATCATCGTAAACTCGATTTATACCCAAGGAAATAAAGACAACGAAGAATCATTGCAACAGAAAGTACCTTGAATTCGATTTACCCCAGATACGGAAGCCCTGCGAAGAAGATAAACACAACGAAGAAACAATTGATGTTGTCCTCGAAAGGTTTACCATATACTCGTTCTGACCCAAACACCGAGCCCCATTTAACTGCAAAAATATGACCATAAAGAATAAAAATTGTCCTCGAAAGAGTCAACTTTAACTCGATTTAATCCCATCTCCAAACTCCATTCAACTGCGAAGGAGATAACCACAATGAATGACATTACCATCAACAGGCTTACCTCCAACTCGATTTAACCCAAACACAGAACCCATTTAACTTCCAAGGAGATAACCACAACGAAAGTATGTTGCCTTTGATGATATAACCCTAAACTCCATTCACCTCTGCAGGCACCGAACCCCATATAGCAGCAAAGAGATAACCACCAAGCAGAATCACGGCTCTCGAGAGAATTACCATAAACTCCATTCACCCCAGACACCTAACCCCATTTAACTGTGAAGGAAATAACCACATTGCCCTCGAAAGGATTACCTTAAACCCAATTTACACTAAACACCGATCCTCCATTTTAACCGCAAATAAGAAATATTGCACTCGAATGGATTACCATATAAACTTGATTCAATCCATCAATGAAGTCCCGTTGAAGGCGAATGGAGTCAGCAAAACGACAGAAAGTCGCACTCAGAAGACCTAAGATGAACTCTATTTAAACCGAAGAATATAAATCCCTATGCAGCTGCGAAGAAACCAAACATCGAGTGACCTCAAAGCTTATGAAACTGGAAGCCCTACTTATGCTGAAAACCAAATGGCCCTTCTATTTGGAACATTAAAATCCTAATCACGATGACAGCGAAGCCAATTCAGCTTATACATGGAAGAGGTGTCCTAGTCATACTGAGGACGATGCTCTGGTTGTTCTTTTTGGACACACCTCAATTAAGCAGCATGGTGCTTTTGTGGTTCGGTCATCCACTTGGAATAGTCTTCCTTTGGGTTGACACGGAGAATAGCTTGGGAGTCCCACGCGCTGTTTACGGGAATGGACTTTTTTGTGCTTGGGTCATCCACGTGGAATAGTCTTCCTTTGGGCTGGCACGGAGTTTAGCATTGGAGTCCCCATGAGCTTTTTACCATAATGGACCTTTTGTGGTTGGGCTATCCACGTTGGATAGTCTTCATTTGGGTCTGCACAAAGATTAGCTTGGGATTCTGCATAGTATTACGCTTTTTTTACGGAAATGGACTTTTTGTCGTTGGGCCATCAACGTGGAATAATCTCCTGTTGGGTCTGCACGGAAATTAGTTTGGGATTCTGATTACTGGCATGGACTGGTAACATCTACGTGGTATATTCTCCATGCAGTTGAGACTGCAAGGTGATTGGCTTAGGAATCTGATTACGGGCATGGACTGAACACCATCTACGTGGTATATTCTCCATGCAGTTGGGTCTGCAAGGCAATTGGCTTTGGATTCTGCATTGGCTTTTCACGGGAATGGATAGGGAACACTTCTGAGAAGTTCTCTTAGAAAAGTGTTATATCAACTGACTGAATGACTGACTGACTGACTGACTGACTGACTGACTGACTGGCTGACTTACTGACTGACTGACGAAATGTATGAATGAGCGAGCGAGTGAAGGAATGATTCAGTGGATGAATGAATGAGATGCTGAGAAAGAAAACCTTCTTCCTCCTGAAGAAACAAATTCTACTCATGGACGTTCAGAGATGAAGTCTACTGCTCCAGAGAACGAAACTGAAGAAGTCCTAAACGCCGTCAGAACGAAACTGACTTCAGAATTTAAAGACCTTAGTCGTTATGAGAAGAAAACCGCTACTTGGTCTGAAAATGAACTCTACTCCTGAGAACGAAACCCGTATACACCGTGTGAAAATGGAAGTCTTAATCACGCCGACAACGAAACTGCTACTTCAGAATTTAAAGATCCGACTCATGATGATAAGAAAACCGCTACTCGGCCTCAAACGGAAACCTACTACAGTAACTGCTGAGAACGAAAACCGCACACCTTATGGTGAGTTAAATAAACTCTTAATTTTCCTTAAAAGACCTTCATCAAGCGGGAGCGTTAAGTTGTGTAAGAGTCGGTCTTAACAAAACTATCTCTGTATACACCAAATGCAATTATGACCGTTTGTGGAAAGATCAGACTGCGAGGAGAGGACTGGCCGCCCGCCCTCATATGCCGAGGCTAAGAAAATGAATTCGCTAACACTTCATATTCATAACTGCCTCTCAAGCTAACTTAAGGGACTGCTCTTCTTCGTCTCCTTCTCTTCCTTCTTTCTCTCCTTTTTCCTCTCTTCCTCATTCTCCTTCTTACTCTCCTCCTCCTCGTCGTCTTCACTTCCTCCTTTTCCTTTATTTCATCATCCTCCTTCTGCTCTTTTTCTCGTACTTCTTCTCCTCCTTCCTTCTTTTCCTTCTCCTTTTCCCTCCTCCTCCTACTCTTCCTCCTTCTTTTCCTTCTCCTCCTGCTTCTAACTTCAACATTCTGCATTCACATTATTTTGTCAGGTGATGATCTGTCAACTAAGAAACGTTCTGATAAATATATAATATCCAGTTGGTGTACGATTACATCCTGTCTGTCGCATCAGCTGACCGATAGCTCTGCATGGAAAGGCCAAGCAAGAAGGTAGGACATGATTGCGTACGTAGTCGGCCAAGAAGTGCTTGTATGTATGTATGTATGTATGTATGTATGTATGTATGTATGTATGTATGTATGTATGTATGTATGTATGTATGTATGTATGGATGTATGTATGTTTGTTTGTTTGTTTGTTTGTTTGTTTGTTTGTTTTTGTATTAAGCTACTTAATATAGCGAGTTTAAGTCGGCAACTTCCAGCCATGCAAGATATTTTTCCTCGATACGTTACGGTTACAATGTTTCTTACCTCACTTAATTTTAGGCCGACCTACACTTGAGCTTCAAATATTCTCTCGTCGTCACTTCGTCCATTCTGCACGAATCTTCGTCAGATGGCGATCTATCATCGACGAAACCTTCCGACAAACATCCAGTTCATCTATGACAACGTCGGGAGTTTTCCATTCGGTCTTTCGGTTCAGAGTTTTGCCGCTGGACACGCCAGAGAAGGTAGGATATGATAGACATTGATAGTGTAATCAGCAAAGAAGTGCCCTGCGCTGTCTGAGGCTTGGATGGATACTGCTTTGGCGCTTCTCGCCCCAGAAGTAGAATTGTACTTTTCTTTCCTTTCGTGATACTATTTCTCTGTTGTCACGTGTAATAATAACCTTCGTTGTTTTACTGTCTTTCTGTCTATAGATGTCGGTGGATTTGCTGGCGGCGAGTGTTCTGCCTGATGGCAGATGGGATGGATTCTGATGCATGTCAGAAGGAAGATGATGGAAGACTAGATTAGAAGGAAAAAGAAATGTCGACTGCACGCCCTTCCTCCAAATGTAGACAAAGGGGTCTGAGGAAGCGCCGTTAAGCTACTCCAGAGGGGGTCTGGAGACCCAACATCAATGGAGATCTTCCGTACGGCCGAAGACCAAAAGACCAACTATTAACCTTCAAGACCCCAGGCTCCTACCTACTCTGTGAGCGTCATGCCCACAAGCGGTTTTCGATCATACTTCGACTAAGTCGATATAGCAGTTTGTAAAAGTCACCAAGAGGTGGTGAATGAGCTTGTCTCCGTAAAGCAACATTTGTGTGTCGCTGAGGAAACTTTCGGAAAATTACATAATTATATAGCGGGTTTTGTTAACGACAGAACTAATTAAGTCTTTTAGAAAAAATTAAATCTTACAGAAAAGACACCGAGCTAGAAATCGGGAACTGCAGTAGATCCACATAGAGCGTTACCAAATCTGACAGTAGACATAGGCCTAATTGCGTTTGTCGTTCTATATCCATTCATTGGATAGTAATATCATCCAGGACTCTTAATATTTGATATGATCTAGCTATTTAGTTACTGAATGTATTAGGTTTTTTCGTGCTTTTGCAAAGCATGGAAAAATAGTTTCTCATTATATGTACAATCTATAGTTACTGTGTTTAGTAGGCCTACTTTCGTACTTTGATTTTATCTGGCTATCACGAGACATAAATAGTACATATTAATAAGTCAGGTAAGAGAAGGTCGTGTAAGTTTTAAGTGTAGGCCTCTGTGTGTGTATATGCATTTATTTAAATATGTATAGGTATGTAGCCTATGTATGGATGCATGTGCATAAGTGTGCATATCTGGACAGTTGATGTAGCTCCTTTCAAGTATCCCATAAAACCCTGCTCTAGCAAAAGCGATGTCAAAGATCATTAAGAGCAGAAGGTCATCCACATGCAAGTAATGCTCAAATAATTGATAAAGTCGCGACAGGAGGTCTCTCGCACACACGTACACTCCCCTTAAGTTCCTTAATCTAGTTCAATCCAGAGAAGACAGTTGAATACGAGTGGCGCCTCTGGCGTGTGAATTCTGGCCAGCCACGGCTCTATTATTGCGCCTCTGGTAGGGCTCATGAAGAGGCGCTATATAAATTCTCAGAATGAATGCATAATTCTTTACTGTATTTATATCATTATTCTTATTATTAACACGCACTTATTAAGCGCCACTCTGTGTGGTTTCTCGTTGCGTGCTATTGGTTCCCTTAAAGAATCTTGAAAGTAGAAGATCGATAACGTTTCTTCAGACATGTCATATGCATAGGCCTACGTAGGCCTATCCAGACAATAATGCTATCGCGTCTTTTAGATAGGCCTACCTCATGTCTACGCCCATAGGCGCCGACTTCTTGGGGGCCTTGGGTGCCAATGCACCCAGAGAAAAAGTTCAGTGGGGGCCTGGCACCCAGAAGAATTCGGATCTTAAATTAAAATTTTTGGGGTAGGCCTATTCCTAAAAAAGGTCGTCAAAATTTTTCGGGGATGAATTCCTAAAAAAAGTCGTCAAATTTTAGGAGACATGTATGGACCCCCATTTTAAATTTGTTTATGTTTACACACGTAGTAGACGAAGAAAAAAATGAAAAATGACCAAATAATGTATTTTTTTTCCGGATGACTAAAAAAAAGTCTTCAGGTTTTTTCGGAGATGATTTCCTAAAAAAAGTTTCGTTGGTTCTTTAAAACTTTGATAAATCTTCTGGATCCGCCCCTGACTGGCACCCAGAGACAAAAGCAAAAGTCGGCGCCTATGTCTACGCCAACCCATCTGACATCAGCGTCATTTAGAACAAAAAAGTTATTCGAAAAGCGAAGAATGCTCCAATAACTAAATTCGTCGACACCACCGACCAACTCCCGCAGACATGTAGCGTCCAATCGATGAGTTTTAGCCAGAGCTAATTAATATTAGGCCTATATACAACGTCTTTGGAGTTCCTGGACTTCGTAGCGTCAAATAGGCCTAAAAGCGACGCCAGGCGACGTGGATCGCAACACACGAACCAAAACAACCAAGACATACTTCTATGAGATGTGGGAAAGGCGCTAACTAAGAAAAATGCAGAGACTAAGAAATGAGGTCGCTAAGACTTGGCTGCCTCCATGAATTGGTTTAAGGTCGCCCTTCTTCTCTTGCCTAGTTTGATCTACAAAATGTACTCTGGCAACAACGGCGCGTTGGTAAGGTTGGTTTCCACTTTCCAGCGGGAGTTCTTGACGAGGCGCTATATTCAATAAGAAAAGCAAAGAATTCATTTAATCCATTCATCCATCCATTTTCCTCTACATCCATTAATTTAGTTCGTTAGTTAATTCATTTGTTCATCCATTCATCTGTTCATTCGCCTGCAGTCCATCCATCCATACTGAATCTATTCATTTGTCCGTGTTGCCGTTCTTTCGTTCTTTCATTTTCCGCGGCTTCCACTCTGGTACATGCATTTATTGTCAATCGTTTGGATTAATTATTGCTCCTCTCTCTTTGTTGGACTTCCTCAGACTCGCATTGTTTATCTAGAAAGGGCTTTGCGGTCGGCTGCACGCTTGGTTGGCGGTATCTCCAGGTTTGACCACGTCTCTGAATTTATGCGAGACGTTCTCCATTGGCTTCCTGTCCAGCATCGCATTCATTACAGGGTCTCCACCATGGCGTGGCATTGTGTCCTAGGGCGGGCCCCGGCCTATACCTCTGCGAGCTCTTTACTTTAACTTCCGCTTGTGTGGGGCGTCGTGCCTTGCGCTCGGCCTCCCGGGGTGACTTTGATGTCCCTTATGCGCGTACTGCTATGGCGCAGCGTAGGGTATTCTCCGTGGTGGGTCCTACCGCTTGGAATGACCTCCCTCTCTCCCTTCGCTCTCTCCCTAGAGACCTCTCAGGTACTTTCTATGGCCTTCTTAAGACCTTTCTTTTTGACCGGGCCTGGGTTGGGAGCGCCGCTGAGTAGATTTCTTGAAGGGGCGCTATAGAAATTCATTATAGATAGATAGATAGATAGATAGATAGATAGATAGATAGATAGATAGATAGATAGATAGATAGATAGATAGATAGATAGATAGATAGATAGATAGATAGATAGATAGATAGATAGATAGATAGATAGATAGATGATAGCTCATTCACTCTGTCTATTCAGTCTGTTCAGTCATTCATGAATCATTCAATCTATATCAATTCCTGCTTTTATTAATTAATTCATTCAATTCACTGCGCCCCTTCGATCAAGGTATCTACTAAGATGCGCTAATTGTCTCTTGGATGATGATATAGCTACCGTCGCCCAATGCAGGTCTGATGATTGCTGAATGAGGCCGCATGCAGTCCTAAGCCATTGATACATAGGCCTGCATCCCGAGAAATCTCATGCGTATACGCTGGAGCTTCTCAATGGCAGAGCTAAGCTTTGTAATTCACAACCATAGGCGCCGACTTCTTGGGGCCCTTGGGTGCCAATGCAACCAGAGAAAAAGTTCAGTGGGGGCCTGGCTCCCAGAAGAATTCGGACCTTAAATTAAATTTTTTGGGGTAATCCTAAAAAAAATTCGTCAAATTTTTTCTGGGGATGAATTCCTAAAAAAAGTAACAAAGTCGTAAAATTTTAGAAGACATGGCCCCCATTTTATGTGTGTGGGAAATGACCAAATAATGTGGAATTTTTCCGGATGAGTAAAAAAAAGGTCATCAGTTTTTTTCGGAGATGATTTCCTAAAAAAAGTTTCGTTGGTCCTTTGATAAACCTTCTTGATCCGCCCCTGACTGGCACCCAGAGACAAAAGCAAAAGTCGGCGCCTATGTAATCACAACTGTAGTAACAGAATGGTTATAGTGACTGAAGTTCAGAGAACGGTGCTCTTTTAACAGGGGTTGTCACATGTAGAACAGTAGAAGAGACAGTTAGAAATAACGAGGATATTTTAGTCTTCAATTTAAGTACAGTAGGCCTATATACGTGCGATGAGCGTTTAAATGTCATTGAAGTATTGGGTCGAATAAAGAGCAGACGCATTTCCTTTGGATTGTTGAATGACCTGCCTTAAAGAGGTAATTCCTTAAAGAGGTAATTCCTTAAAGAGGTAATTCCTTAAAGAGGTAATTCCTTAAAGAGGTAATTCTGTTGTCATCTTTCTATAATTCAGACTCTTCTTCAACCCCTAAACTTCATTCAGTTTCTGTGTCGTCAAAAACAGCTACCGTATAGGATCTCCACTTGTTAGGCTGTCTCCAGGGGCGTCTATCCCCTAAGTCACTGGAGCAACGTACCTTTTCCCTCTCTTCTTCCCCCCTTCCCGTTCCTTCCCCCCTAAAATGGTGGCACACACATTGACAGATCTTTCCCCTCCTATTTCTTGGATGGAGCATTTGCTCCAAGGTTTCTATGGTGTAGACGCCCCTGGCTGTCTCTGAACAACCCGTCTGACTCGACGCAGCGCCCATGAATGAGCCGTTGGCCTGCGCTTAGCTTTCAAGTAGCGCTTTATAATTTTGAGGTTATGATCATGTAGAAGTCCTTTAAAGTTTCCCCTAAAGGTACGATGCATGCATGCACTGGCGTAAACTTGTCCAAAATATGGGGGTTTGGTTATTCATTCTACACTTGTTGCATTGGGTGTACAGTCCATCTCAATTATGGGGACACGTGCCCCGGCTGCCCCCCCCCCGAGTCTACGCCTATGCATGTAGGCCTATATAGTACATTAAGCATACACTGAAAGGCTATAAAATCGCGTTGTATGAAAAGAAAAAGACCAAGGATAAGTTTTAAAATTGTGGTCTTTATAAGGGCCTATTGTAAGATGGCTTTAAAGACTCCACACAAATTACCCACCCATGGCGGACATCCGCAGTCCAACTAGGCCTATATAAGGACCACGACTGGGATACGTACTGACCTTGCAGGGCTTCTGTGCTTCGCACTGAGTAGGCCCTACCTACCTATAGGAACGGTCGCTATGGGCAGAGATAGAGGACAGCCATTTTACGTTGAAATTAGACAATTAAGGCAGTGACTCGGATGGTTCCATACGGACCATACGTGAAGTGGGCTGGAGTCAATCCCGCCCAGCGCAATAGGTTCTGGACCGGGTGGGCGAACGCCACATTTATAAATATGAAATGCAGTCTCAATAGTGTGCACTTCCACTGTTTAGTTGCATTTTCCATCACACATTCCAGCTGGAAATTGGAAAACGATAGACGTTTATATGATTTCTATGGCGGTCCGCCAGAGTACGTCCAGTGCTTTTCAAACTGTGGTCCGCGGACCAATTATGAGGGGTTCGCGAAGGATATGGCTGGTGTCCGCGATAGCGTTCTGAAAATATTAATTATAGGCCTAGCTGTGATTAAAGTGATGTAGGTGAAAAACAGAGTTGCTACTTTGGGGCCATCCATATATTAGGTACGCAAAAATCCGTGAAATTTGGACCCTCCCTGTTCGCACGCGTACTTTTTCACCCCCCCCCCCATTTGCGTACGTACAGTTGACGCACCCCCACCCCTAAGACCAGCTGCAGAATGTGTCAGTTACACACGTCCAGGCAGCGACTGTCTGGACTTTAGGCCAGATTGAAGGATGAGTAATCCATGGACTCACTGTTGAGTTGTGTGATAGTTTAAAAATAGCGTTCAGAGGTAAGGTGGCATACAAGTGACACCTCTCCCACAGTCCTACTTCCTTTGGTAGTACCAGATAGCTGGTAAGACTGAACACTAGCAGAACTCTAAAGCTCACTTGAAGGCCAATCAATTTGCGTACGTACGTTATCAGTAGACCCCACCCCCTATTCGCAAGCGTACGCAAGCACATGCATTTCGGTTACCCCCTCCATGCGTACGTAATATATGGATGGCCCCTTTCCCCTTCCCTTCCTTTGTAAATGTCAATATTGCCCTGAGGTGAAAACAAAATGTTGGTACTAAACTAAGAAAAGCAGTCCCTTAAGCTAGCCCTGAGGCAGCTATGGGTATGAAGTGTTAGCGACCTCATTTTCTTAGCCTCTCCCTGGTCATCTCATATTCCCACAAACAGTGTAAGGCCACTGTACTCATTATAGATGAATTGGCTACGGGGTGCAGGTGGAGCAGAAATCTTGAACTAAATTTCTGCCCTGGTGGGAATTTTAACCCCTAACCTCTCGATTGACAGTCCAGCACGCTAACCACTACACTATCGAGCAACCCTATAATAGCTACTACATGCTCAACTGCACATAGCAAAGTTACAAGTACACTGGCACACCTACTATCAAGAAGGAATATGGAAACAGCAAAGGGACGAGTAGGCTATAGTTACTGGCACTACTATCCACAGATGTCTCAAGTACAAGTACTTAGATCTCAATTACAAGTATAAGTACTTAGACTAAAATACAACTGCATGTGGCCACTGCAAAAAACAAGGAGATACTGATTTCTTTAACAAATTACAGCTAAATAAACAATGTATTTTCACTGATCCTGTTGTAAGGCATATGCACTTATTCAGAAATGCTCAAGATTGAGAAATATTAGCAATGTGAGCATTTTGTTACTCATATTCGATCAGTGTGGTTTTATTCCACCGTAACTAAACACATTTTCAACTGGTGAGTTAGATGCAGGCACACTCAATGCTCTAGGTTTGTACAGTTTGTCAAGAACAACTTTGTTGCATTTCCTAAGTCAATCAACTGCCTTCATCAAAGTCACCATAGTTTGTTCATGACAAACCTTGTACTTAGCAGAAATAAAATATCCTCCGACAGTAAAATTATCATAGCAAACTCTGCAACTCTAGGAATAGAAGTATTTTTATTATGAACATAGTTAGCATCCAAGTGGTCCATTTAACAAGACAACCAGAAGGAAATTCTTATCAAGATGTGCATAGGCGTAGACTCTGGGGGGGCAGCCGGGGCACGTGCCCCCCCAATAATTGAGGAGCCGGGGCAATGCCCCCGCAATAATCGAGACGAAAAAAAAAAATGTGGAGGTATATTTAACTAAACGAACGAATCGGTAAAAAAAGTTAATGACAGTGCAAATGTGAGGACGAATGGGCAAAAAAGTTCACGATAGTGGTTTTTTGTGTTTGAAAAGAGCTCCTAAAAGAAAGAAAAGAGGCGAATGACTAAAAAAAAAAAAGGTCATCAACTTTTTTGTAAGATGAAATCCCCAAAAAAGTTTTTCGAAATGTAGAAATTTTTCGGGAAAATTTTTCCGGGAAAATGCCCCCCCAATATTTTTTTGAAGTTTACGCCAGTGAAGATGTGGTCCAGCTAAACAACGGCCTCCGCAAAAGAACTGTTAACATGTCTTAAACTGCAAGATTTAAATGACTAAAAGCTAACGTGTAACCTATCCGAGTGCCCAGTACAAGCATATGCTGTATGAGTACAAGCATATGCTGTATGTTCCATATGAACCATTAACGACGAGAGGGGATTAGTTTTTCATGCATTTTAGTGCACGCTCATCGTTAAAGTGTTAAAGAACTTTTGTCACATATGTAGAGTCTCAAGTACAAGTACTTTGGTCTCAAGCACTTAAAACTGTACTTGAGTACAAGTGCAAGTAACAAGTACATCTATGCTACTACCATCCCAAATAGCAATCCACTGACAACTATGTACGTTTTCAGCATGCTTGATGTTGCTAGCTTCGATCACATCATCACCTGGCAGTGTGAAGCACAATGTCGGCTGCTACTGGCACATATTAAAGCTTTACAAAGTACTTCAAGCATGTTTGTAACAAGACAAATCAAGGAATTGGTGGACAAAGCATGGAACTGATCTGCCTGAAACAAGAAGGGAATCAACGTTCTGAGATCCTGCTCGACTGTGACAAAGACCCGTATTTGCACAACATATAGTACTTGTGCTACGCTGATGATTCATATGTAAAATTTGCTCGTTATCATTAATTACTCTTTTTGCATTCATGCTACACTGTGGTAGGTTACAAGAGTTACACTGATGATAGCAAAATTTACTTATACTTTAAAACACTTTCTGCATTCATATAAGACTTGAACGACTGTAATCTTTCAGTAATTGTTCATTACAGCAGTGCTCAATGAACCCTAAAAGCAGATAACCATAATGAGCTTCACAGCTTAAAAATAAGTAATACCATTATGTATAAAGTATAAACAGCACTACTGTGATGTACTTAAAAGGCAATGTAGCTACTTGCATATCTACATTAAACTGTAAAATACAGTCAGAAAGCAGCAAAACATATTTTGTTGATCCCACAAACTTGTTATCTACTAAAGCAGTGATCACAAGTCCCAAGACATTGACAAAATTAAAAATATCTGGAATTAAGTTATAAAATTCATTGGAAAGTCATGCAAATCTTAAAAAGCAAGAAAACCTAAAAGTGTTCAAACAACTTTTCACAAGCAACAGTATATTGTTGATAATGAAAAAGTCAATACTCCAGAAACGTGTTGGTAGTCTTGCCTTGGTCTAGATTCAAAAGCATGGATTATTCATTTGTTGTAGTGCCACTGTTTTCCTTATCCACCTGCAATAGGACAAGATTTGAATATTTCAATTATACATTATTCACTTTATACAATCACTTTATACTTTTTACTTAACTAGCTTACGTTCTACAGAAGTAACTTAAAATCTGATCAAGTTGCAAAAGATAAGTCCACTATAGCCTGTCCCTCTATCTCAATGGAGAGACCTTTGGGCATCCACTTGATTACAGTTGTCTTTTAATAGATGAGGACTGCGATCGTCATCTCAAGGGGACGTTGCTCGTTCAGTCAGAAAATTTGGAAATCGAGCATTTGCATTAGCCGGACCAACTGAATGGAACAAACTTCGGACTTTATTCGTACATCCTCGTCACCTTCGATCTTTAAATCTAACCTTAAAACCTATCTGTTTAAGATGTACTGTGACTAGTGTTTTTCCTGTTACGTGCTTTCGTGCAAGATGTCATTCTGTTTAGGCGCTTTATAAATGCCAGATTATTATTACATTACTATTATGTAATTGGTTGATGCTTTGTGCATTTAGACACTGGTGCTATAGATGTTTTGAGTAACTGTTAGTAATAATAATACTACTCTGTGCAAACAAGCCTTTTCAGTTGCTTGTCTCTGGAACTCTCTTCTAACCACACAGTTCATTCAGCTCAATCTTTAATGTAAATTCAATCTCCACTCTAGACCTACCACCCTTTCACCAATCTTTATCAACCATCAGCTGTACTGTACAGTGAACGTCCTGGAATTGATCTGATTTTAAACCGATTCCTTATGTTTCAAACATTTCAAACTGGTGCCACAGAGGTTATTAGAAATTAATAAATAAATGTGGATTTCTCTGGCACAACATATAGACAATTTTATGTAATATTTGGGTTAATTTTCATTCTTGTGAATTGCTGAATATCTTAGAACAATTTCCAGTGGATATGTAGAAGGTCTGATACTCACAGATAATATGAAGCAGCACCACAACGCAAGAAATGATGATAGTCCATCTTATGCCAGGTTTCACTGCCTGGGCTTTGCTCTTCCTTGGGTTGGTAACTAAAAGACACAAGTTACTGCATAAAGATGAGACAATCAATCATTCTTTAACAGTTCTTTTCTTGCTTAACAGTGGTCCTTAGAAGTCATGGCATCAGGAATATTTTGGTTGAGCATAACTGGTCATGGAAGGGCAATTTTTATGACAACTTTTAAAAAAATTAAGTAGTTCCAGAAAAAACTGTCAAATTCCACATGAAACACCAGGATTCAGCCAAAAAGACAAGAAACGCATTAGCACTCAGTACTCACATAGGTTTGTATGCATAAATATATTGCCTTTACAAGAACCCCTCAAAAACACTTCCATAACACATGCTTCCAGTATAAACTTATGGCCCAGTTTGAATGCATTGTTCATTGTAATGTGGCTATCCATTAACCCTTTAATGACGAGAGGAATCAGTTTTTTCCATACACTTTATTACACGCTCGTCGTTAAAGTGTTAAGGACGTCAGCAAAGAGAGAAGAATGAGCCACCAAGATGCAGACAAGGGGAAAGAAGGGTATGCCAAATGTGGACGTCTGCAGTCAAAATTTGGTACATGCGGTTGTTTCAGAACAGTTTGTGCCTTAAACACCAACTTCAGTCTAACAGCTCAGACAGTCTCTACAGCGTCGGAAACAATTTGAGTTGTTTTGCTGGACGCAGCAGTATCAAAGTACCCTAAGATAGTAGCCTAATGTAGGCCTCAGTAGTCTGTTGCAGTCCGGACATCAACAAAAGTACATGAGAAATTCAAAAAGGGGAAGAAGGGAGGTGAAGTAGATAATTTTTTGCAACCGACCTTTATACATGACCACATCGAGAGATCCTTCGAATCAAATACGGTATATCTTTTTATTCTTTAAACTCTTACTTTCTAGAAATTTGGAACAGTTTTACAATCTCAGGCACTTGAATCTTAACCTTAAAATTGGCTAATTTGCTATATATGTTTCAATTCTCACAAGATCAAGAGCAGAATCCAAGCCTTTGTAATCTGTTTGAATGTGGGTAATAGGGGATAATAAGTAAAAGCCAATGCATACAAAAGAAGGAGGGTTCCAAAGCAGGTTATTTTCTGGACATCCTACATGGACAACCCAAACTGGAAGCATCTCTGAAGGATTGAAAGTGGCCACATGACTGGCAAAATCTGTTCAACAGTATTTAGTGTCTATGGTTGGAAAACCAATCAGAATAGTAGAAAGATGAAGTTAGGACTAATGGCAGAATAAAGGTACAAATAATATATATATATATATATTATATATAATATATATATATATATATCTATAGGCGTAAATCGACTGCTTCATTTTGTAATTTGAAATCACCACTTAGGCTCTCCTTTCAACAGAGGCAGAGGCGTCTATCCCCCCCTAAGTCATTGGAGCAACATCACTTTTCCCGCTCTTCTTCCCCCCTTCCCGTTCCTTCCCCCCCTAAAATGGTAGCACACACACTGGCAGATCTTTCCCCCCTGTTTCTTGGATGGAGCATTTGCTCCAAGGTTTCTATGGTGTAGACGCCCCTGAACAGAGGTTAGTAACAGTATTCAGTTATTTTATTTTCGAATCTCAGTTACTTGCAATTATTTTTGTTCCTTTGGCGTTTTGGCAATGCTGTCCATTAAAAGAGAGACGGCTGAAACAATTAATTTTGATGATGCAATCAATGATTTTACAGCCGTAGAAGCTCGCAAGATAACGTCAATAGCACAATGATAATATGGTAATTATAATATGATATGCATGTAGGCCCCGTGCATGTACTGTACTGTACACATCACAGCGAGTCAGCGACAGTCGCAAGTCATGCACTAAAATGTTTTATTAAATAATAAAATAGATTAGAAAATGTATAGCTAAACGGATAATTTCAAAATACAGTGAAAATTGAAAAATCCAGAAACGCTATAAACTGTATAAAGTAAAATTTTATAAGTAATACGATCATCAGGCAATATCTTACAGAAAATAGCATATCGAAAATTAAGTGGCCAAGGGCGGCATTTTGGGCCCTCGCCCCGGGCGGCATTTCAGCTCCGTACGCCACTGATACCATACCAGTTGTTTTCTCTAGTTGAAAGACTTTTCAAACTGTTTTGTGGTATCAATTGAAAACTACTGGCCAATATCGAACGTTTCTATCAAAGATAATCGAGAAAATTATTGCTCAGCCGATGGTATGCTACTCAGAGGTAAACAACCTTATGCTGAAGCTTCAGTCAGGCTTCAGGAAGGGTCATACAATGGAGCTTGTCTTACTAAGACTCATTTCGGACGTCTGTGATGCCACTGATTCTGGTCAAGTCATGCTGTTAGCTCTTTTGGATGTAAGCACAGCGTTCGACAGGGGCGATCATGACATCTTGATCACGTGTCTCACAATATTCTATGGAATCACTGGACAACCTCTGGACTGGCTTTGTTCCTTTCTGGACGGGTGACAATGATGGTGACCATTAGCTCAGACTGCACAGCTTGGACACCAATTCTATTCAGAGTTGCACAGAGCTCAGTACTCTGGCCACTCCTGTACATCCTATACACAGCCAATCTAGCTAAACTCATCACTGCTCTTAGAGCGCAGGTCCGGCTGTATGCTGATGACATGCAACTGTACTCTACATGCCAACCATCTGATGCTGTTGCTTGCATGTCTTCTACACAGGTCACTGTGGCGAAAGTACAGAGTTGGATGTCTTCAAATTGGCTGCGGCTGAATCTCACAAAGACGCAGTACATTTGGCTGGGAACACATCAGGCGCAATCAAAATTCCATCCTTGCTGGTCTGCCAAAGTTCCAGTTGCACCAGATCCAATCTGTCCTTAACTGCACTGCCCGAGTCGTAGCCAACAAACCCAAGTATTCGCAAATAACTGAGTATATGTGAGATACATTACACTGGCTTCCTGTTCCTTTTAGACCATCATGCTGTCATGTGTCTCAATTGTTGGCACTGCTCCAGCATACATCAGGGAGCTTTGTATTCCAATCTCGTCAGCTGTGTCGGCGATCGTTGCGGCCCATGGAGATATGCAGATGCCACGCTGTCACACTTCAACTCGAGCCAAACGTGCCTTCTCCTGTGTTGGACTGTTCTCCTGGAACAGTTCGCCATTGCAGTTACCATGTACGTACTGTTGCCTTTGACTCTGTGCAGCATACAATAATATTGCTAACTGTCTTAAAACGCAATTGTTTAGATCTGTTAGATCGTCAAAGGTAACGCACCTTTGTGAGTTACTTATAAAGAGATATATTAAGTGTTCACATACATACATACAATGAACAGCACTTAAAGTTAATTATTTACAGATCCAATATCAAAAGCATCAATGACACGCCATTTGCTACTACATACCACATTCTGTAAGACTGATGTCACAGTGTGGACTTCCGTCAAGGTGCTGACTGACTTTTCGAGCAGGAGAAATCAGAAGTGTACCACCACAAGATGTCTTGTTAAAATAGATCAAGTCTAAACCAGTTCTCATTTCAACGACTGCATGACTGTTGTCTTTAAGTAGTTGTTCCTGACAGCAGTGCAGATTCAACTCTAAAACCAATTTACCATAATAAATTTCACAGCTTCAAATAAGCAAAACGTATAACAAAAAAGTGCAATTTTACACATGTAGCCTGTATTACTCAGTACAAGTCAAACTGGTTAGTTGCAAAGATACAAGCTTTAATACTCATGAATTCTGCTCGGACATAAAAACATTTCTTTTCCACTTTAGCAAAACTGGCTAAATAATGAGTAAATCAACTGCATACTTTTAGTAAGGATCATTGAGAGGAAGATTGGCCAACTACCAAGGCTAAGAAATAAAGTTGCAAACACTTCATACCCAAAGGTACCTCTCAAAGCTAGCTTCCTGTTAATTTACAAAGAGACCGTTAACTTGTTAGAATTTTGGAACAGGCTGCTTTTTTCGGTCACTTGAATCTCGATGCAAAATTCTGGCTAATATGCTCAGTTTTTTCAATTCTCATAAGGAGCATTGTATACAAAGCAGATCCTTTTAACAGCTGCAGGTTAAGAAGTCCATACTGAAATAAGCAATGTGTGATTTATGTAAGTTTTAGTGTTGATAGAAATATCAAAGGCATAGGCTGCCTGAAGTGAAGGCACTTGTATTGTAGCTTCCAATCACACAATTTTGTCCATTTCTTAGAAAGGGCCCCATGATGTCTGATTATGGGCAGACGTGATTGTATTTAAAACCAGACAATTTATGTTTCTGACAACATCTAGTATCTGTTTTTTTCCAGACATTATTTCAAAGCGTGAAAATGGCAGGAGTGAACTGCCAAGATGAAAATTTCCCGGCTGCAGAGAGGAAGCCACATAGGTCAAGATGATAAACCCAGCATTATTTATATCTAACATAGGAACCTAGTGTCAATCTAAATAAGTTACAAGAGGCACGGAAGTTTGTCACCCTCCATTACATGATCACAACCTAAGTTTCACATGAAAATTTATTTAATATGCACCAGAGAGTTTTATGGATTTTTTAAAGTATCGATGCAGATACATAAATATTAAAAATTTCTAATTTGTTTACCATTTGTGAAAATTACATGCAGTATTAACCAAATTATTTGGCGATTCCAGCAAATCCCAAAGAAATATTAAAATGATTTTAATTTTCTAATTTATTAAGAGTTTTATCATACATAACCACACTTTTTATTTATCTATTTATTTATTACAGAGGTCTTATATAGCGCCCCTTCAAGGTTATCTACTCAGGAACAAATGCAAAGATAACCACCTTGTAGAGGAAATTTGCGAACATAGTCAGTCAAAACAAATGCAAAGATAACCACATGGTAGAGGAAATTCGCGAACATAGTCAGTCAAAACAAATGCAGAGATAACCACATGGTAGAGGAAATTCGCGAACATAGTCAGTCAAAACAAATGCAGAGATAACCACATGGTAGAGGAAATTCGCGAACATAGTCAGTCAAAACAAATGCAAAGATAACCACCTTGTAGAGGAAATTCGCGAACATAGTCAGTCAAAACAAATGCAAAGATAACCACCTTGTAGAGGAAATTCGCGAACATAGTCAGTCAAAACAAATGCAAAGATAACCACCTTGTAGAGGAAATTCGCGAACATAGTCAGTCAAAACAAATGCAAAGATAACCACCTTGTAGAGGAAATTCGCGAACATCGTCAGATGGCGGTGAAGTTTCACACCAATAGTTACGCAGATATGCATCACTGGTGATGTTAATTTGGAGGTTTTCATTTTCAATAAGAGCAAAATTGGAGTCGTTCGTTGTCACCATTCCTTTTCTCACAATGGTGGTTCTGCTTGCTAACCAATCCGTGTGACTGTTCGGTGGCAATTCACAGTCAAGTATTATCGAAGGAATACTGCAGAGTCCAACTGTACTGGCACTGACCAAAGGTACTAACAATGATAAACAAAACATTCACAAAAAAATCATACAGCTTGTTTGAGAATAGTAAACTGGCCAAATGTGTTTTTAGGATAGTATATAAACAGGGCATGTTAAGAAGGAACAAAGAAACTGACCATTCATTTTCAAACAATGTTATCCACAGGGGATGGCTGTTGGTCATTGGATTGGACTTGGTGGTCATGCTTTACACTGCAGTGCCTCACAGTCAGACCAATAACCAGACCTTTCAAGACTATTGTCACTACAGATGAATACTTAAAATATCCTTTATACAATTATAATAACATACCATAGGTATTAGGTATGGTTTTAAGTGGTTCAGAAGGCATTCTGTTAGGACCATTGCTAATTAAAGGGTATACTCAAGAGCCAATTCCTCCCATACTCCTCTTAAAAGCTATGATGGTGAAACATCACTATCATTTCACCCATTCAACAAGTCTATAGATATTGTTGAGCACCACTGGTGAGTATCTTCTTGAAGCGGTGCTATATAAATCTCTGATTACAATTACAATTCCACTGAAGAATTCTGTCCTGTCAGTTTCTTAAATAATTATACCTGTGGCCTCTAGTTGTCTTGTTGGCTGTCCATAAAAAGAAACTCTATCATGGCACTCTCCCTTTTCCACTAATAATCTTGTCAGCATTGATGATGTCCTCTGTGCTCCTACTTTCCAATGCTGTTAGCCCTCACCTTATCGACCTTTCTTCATAGCTCAGATCCTTATTACCCCAAGCTAGTTTGATAACTCTTCTCTAGTTGTTTTTTGTCTGGTTCCAGTTACGAGTCCATTTCCGGATGCAGTATAAGTATTATTACTAGAGATTTGAACCCCTGCCTCTGGAAGTTAGTAGTGCAAGTGTTTCATGAGGAAACGTCAAACCTTCTCAATTCAAAGCGTCTGGGGTAGCATGCAGAACGGGGGGAAGGCATAGAGATGCACAGAACTACACCTACCTAAAGATTTTACAGGTTTACACAGCATCTGACAGCATGCAGTCAGACTCATACGGTCGCGGCTTCGGGCGGTCGCGACTTCATACGCTCACGGCATCGGATGATCACAACTTTGAATGCTTTTGGACGCCCTACTCTTTATTTCTGGCTAAGGGCCTGACTTTCCAAAATTATATTTATCCTCCACAGCCTGCTCCATCTTTCTAAAATTGCAAATGGCTTTTAAACAACTGAAGAGTAACAGTTGTATGGCCAGATGTGCTTTCTGGCATCATGGTGAAAAATAAGGTTTCTAAGTTAGACAAAATAAAGAGAAAAACATAAACTTAATATCTCAAACAATATCGTTTTGTCATTCTCTACAAGCACAACATCTAGTTAGTAAATCATAAAACAAATTGCTCTGAAACACTACTGAGTAATTTTTTTTAAAGACACAGTGCATGGCATCATCAAACATTGATTCAGGTTAACAACTATTAACCGTGTAAAACCTACATGGGCAAACATCAATGATACCCATGGAGTCTCAAATCACATTCACTTCTTTAACTGCAAATATGCTCATGCTTGATTTCATAAGTATTTTAAAACTGAAAAAACTTACTATTAATCAGACAGCTGAAGAATATGAAGAATATGCACCATGACCTCCAACGCATCAACTTAAACCAACTGCTTTTCTTGTACCATATGATAGCTGTCCCTGGAATGTTCTGATGGTGCAAAATGTTCTTGAGCCTTTGTGATTCTGTGGTAATGGCTTTCCCTCTTCTCCTTCACTCCTTGATTTAGATTCTGTAGGACCAGCACATTCAGAATCAGGAACATCATTTTCTGTCAAGCTTTGACAATAATTTTCGCTTAAAACACTTACATCACTATCAGCAGGAACCGAGATGACAATACCGGTACATGGTGAAGCTTCAGCCTCTTTGGGAATCTGAATGCCTTCACTACTATCATTTGGGCTCCAGTAGTGATTCCACTGCGTTGAACAACTCCATGTTGTTGTAGAACCTCTTTCGGCTGTTCTTCATCAAAGGCCATTTTATATAGGCCTATGCTTCAACAGCTGATTTCTAAAATGCAAAAACTTCAGCAATATAATTAAGAACAGAAAAATATACCTTCAGCATCTTTGCATATATCTGTATATTGTGAAAATTCTCATAGAATTCTCCATCCAAGAAACTTTTTAAAGCAATCCTAGCTATCAACATCATCACCTGTGGTGTGCTCCTCTCTGGAGCACTGCCCCCTCCACGACATACAGCCAGTCATCTGTGTTCTGGGTCAAACATCGGAACAAAATACAATTTCTTAATCTCAGATGGAAATAGCGCTATTGCTTCACTCTGACTTTTCTGCAATCTTGTTGTCCTCGAGACCAAGGTCTTGGTCTCGAGTGCACTCGAGTTCGTTTTTAAAAGTCTTGGTCTTGGTCTTGGTCTTGAGGTTCAAGGTCTTGGTCTTGGTCTTGGTCTTGAGGTTCAAGGTCTTGGTCTTGGTCTTGGTCTTGAGGTTCAAAGTCTTGGTCTTGGTCTCGCAAGACCAAGACCAAGACCGGCTGTCAATATGAACAGTCATTTAACAGAACTCAAGAATTCTGTATCAAGCCTGCTTGCAACATACGACCAATATCTATGGATGGATACAAGTCATATTGGTCAGGAAAACCCATTTTCAGCAGCAACAGTTATTCTGTATCAGACGGTACGATAAACCATGGGAAGATTTCAAAAGGACTCACTATCTGTACTTTTACATCCAGTGCTTGAAAAGCTACTCTGTGTGTGTCAGCGACTTCAGCACCTGTAGAAAGTATTTTTTCACATGACGGAATTTTTATGAGGCCCACCAGGCACGTCTTGGTCAGAAAATTCTGAGCGAATTGGTTTTTATAAAATACAAGAGGCATTTGGTATGAGTTTGCATGAAGGACTTTTGAATACAAATTCGGATTTCTCTGCAGTTTGCATTTAAAGTTAATTTGCTTGAATAAAATAAAAGATTCATGTTTTCATTAAAATAGCGAATATTCCGACTTTACAATTTTTAGAAGTCTTGACCTGATTTCGATTTTTTGGGTCTTGGTCTTGGTCTTGGTCTTGAGGTTCAAGGTCTTGGTCTTGGTCTCGAGGTTCAAAGTCTTGGTCTTGGTCTTCGTCTTGAGGTTCAAGGTCTTGGTCTTGGTCTTGAGGTCTAAGGTCTTGACAACAAGACTGCTTTTCTGGCACTATCTTAATGACATACCACCCATATTCCCATGAACTACTTTGATGTCTTGTCTCCTCTTAATCATAGTCCCTAAATCCTCTCAATGGACTTCAATGGACTTCACACTTGCATCACTTACTGTATTTTGTTACCAGAAATTCTCTCTCTGCCAGATGACTGTGGCTTAGTTGGACTGGCAACCACACAAAGTAATTTCTGCAATGAGTTTTAAGAGTTGCAAACAGGCCATTAGCCAGAAATAAAGAGTAGGGCGTCCAAAAACATTAAAAGTTGTGACCACCCGATGCCGTGAGCGTATGAAGTCGCGACCGCCCGATGCCGCGACCGTATGAGTCTGACTGCGAAAGTCTGCAATGCCCCTACACTGAATGACTTTTGGGTTTTGATCACAATTGTAACAGTTTTGTTGTACATACAATGATACAAACAACAATCTGTTGACTTCGGATTGTAATTTTTAATTCCCGTATTTGATTATTATAGCCTAGGGAATAGACGTTACTTGTTATCAATCCAAATCCCTATGATTATTCATAAGGTCAAGGTAATTATGTAGTCAAATCAGTTACCAATTACCATGAAACAACCTCATGTAACTGGCACTTAATTACACGTATCGTAGATCATAAATAGCTGCTAGAGAAGTGTATCTTGTGTGGGAAAAGGAACATCGTTACACAGATGAAGGGGAATGGATTATACATTATATCACATTTAGGACGTCACGTCCATGCAGAATTTATGGCCGTACAAAATGATTTTCAGCCGTCCAAAGGACAGCTGGACCGTGGACGGGTGGCTGGCTAAGGACCTGAACCTTGCAAACAAAGATTAGACAGCTGGGTGGAGATATAAGCATTAGAAACTTACCAGCCTTAATTCCCTGTAGAATTCACTTTAATGCTGCACTGCTTGTGCAGAACATTGTGTGTTACAAGTGGAATAGCCATTTTATTGCTCTTCCCAGCTCACAAGATACATCTTCTTAATTCAAAACAGATTGTTCAAATAAATTTCCTGCAGAGTTACCCTGCCAAAAATTCCATGGGCCTTAGATGGGACCCATATGGGCTCTAAACAGGTCCCAGTTAGGAATATAGGTTGTTCATAGGTTGACATATTGGTGTCCTGCGGGCATGATGGCAGTGTACTGTACAATGAACCTGAACCAATTGTGTAAAGCAATGAGTGTAACGTCTGCAAGTAGACAAAGGACAAACAGGACAACCTTCGCTGATTTAAAAAAATCATCTTCATCTTCATTTTATCGTTTAGTGCTTGCTGAAACAATTCTGCAGTAGAACCCATAGGTGTGTGTAATTTTCAAGATCTGACATAAAATTTCTTTTAAGCTTCCGGTTCCAGTACCAGTTCCCTATATAGCCAATGGGGTATGGGTCAGTTTTAAACAAGTGGGTAAAAACGATACCAAACATCGAAATGATGATACCTTAGACCATAACAATCAAAACGCACCTATTCCCAACTCGCGCTCACGATCCTGCGATTTTCTAGAAATTTTTGAAATTATCTAGAAACCCATGTTGAAAGTCGATTTCGCCATATTTACATAGAACACATATCATTCGGGTTCACATAATTTTAGTAAAAGATTGCATTGCGGACTCTGGAATTATATGTGTTCTATGTAAATATGGCGAAATCGACTTTCAACATGGGTTTCTGGAGAATTTCAAAAATTTCTAGAAAATCGCCGGATCGTGAGCGCGAGTTGGGAATAGGTGCGCTTTGATTGTTATGGTCTAAGCCTAAGATATCATCATTTAGATGTTTGGTATCGTACGGTTTTTACCCACTGGTTTAAAACTGATCCATACCGCCAATGGAGTGGGGAAAATGATTTGTGCAAATAAATGTCAGCATCTTTCACAGTCAGGCTATAACAGACGCAGGCACCATGGGATGGCATGGGTGGTACCAGCATGTATGCTAAGGTACACCGCATGAACATGATAAATAAAGCACAGAAAGGCACGGCCAAATTTTAAATGCAATTAGCAGTATTTGCGGTAAAAAGACACAGATCGATTCTCTACTCCTTGAGACTGAAGATATAACTATAATTATGCAGGTCTCGGCCTTCAATTCTCCATCTCAACTTTTGGAAGCTCGCTAAACTCTTGCAGGCGAGACCGGAAGCTGACAGCTGTAGACATAGGCCCTACACACAGACACAATTAAGAGACCACCACATGGCCTCTGTGGGTGTGGTTTGCTGCGAGTTGTCTGATTTGGTAGTATGGGCTGTCATGCCAGAAAAAAATTGAATCAAGTACACGGAAAGCAGGATTAGGCATAGGACCAATCGTAAATTCCAAATTTGTAAAGCGCTACTCTATTCCTCTTTTGTTTGTGCCTTCCATAATTCTAAAAACCAAGCATTAATTAATTTGTTGTCCTTCATTCTGAAGATATGTCTGAACAGCTTTCTCTGGATAACATCAGGACATCGGTGTCCTGCGCGGTGTTAACGACCATGCATGGTACATGCCTTTGTATCTTCGCGCACTGACAACTGCAATTCTCTGTTAATTGGGCTCCCTAATGTTCTGCTGTCTCCTATGCAATCCATCTTAAATTCTGCCGCTAGACTTATCACTCACACATCACCTCATATAAAATTATGTTCTGCTGCGACGAACGCTTTACAAATTATATTACATTAGGCCTATGTAACTAATACCCATGGGCGGCGATCTAGGGGGGACATGTCCCCCACCTTAAAGAGTGGGGGACACTCCATACATTTGTCCCCCCACATTTTGAAGAAACACCAAAAAAGGCGGAGAAATGTAATTGCGTGTGAGGTTTTCGCAGCGTTTCTGACCAGACGAGGTAAAAATAATATTTTTGAGCGGAAGTGTGCCCCCCAAAAATTATGAGAATGAAGAAGGAATTCGTAAAAAGTCAAAAAATTAACATTTTTTAGACGAATTCCAAAAAAGGTAATGAGGTTATTGTTGGGAGACGGGAAAAAGTTGTAAAAAGCGGCGAATGACTAAAAAAGGTCATCAACTTTTTTGGAGATGAATTATTAGAAAAGTCCACAACTTTTGTGGAGATGCATGAATTCCTAAAAAGTACAAATTTTATTAATTCTTGAAAAAAAGACCATGGCCGACTTTGTCCCCCCCCCACCTCTCAGACAAGATCGCCGCCACTGCTAATACCTTAACATACTATATAGTTATATATATGGACCATAAACAAAAACTGATTAATATTCACGAAAACAGTTAATTTATACCAATTACTTTCATCATTTCAATGTTTACAAGGTGCTACAGGTAGTTTCAGAGCTCAAATTGAAAAAATAGTGAAGTTCCATTGTCACAAACAATTATAATATCTATCTAGAATGTTTTGTAACGTTCAAAAATCAACAATGTCGAGGCTCTTAATTATAATGTTTCAGAAGTCAATATATATTGAGCTTGAATCAGTCTGCTGCACTAGCTACGAGCAGGGGCGTAACTTTGGTAAAAAAAGTGGGGGGTACCAATTTCTTACATACACGAAGCAAGGCAGACACTGCGATCTCTGGGAAGGCACAATAATAAAATATTGATTGGCATTGTTCAAAAAGTGGGGGGTACGGTACCCCAGTCCAAAAAGTGGGGGTACGGGTACCCCTCGTACCCCCCACAAATTACGCCTATGGCTACGAGGTCACTTTAACTTGAAAAACTCTCTTCCATGCATTTTTGGTGCAGATAGCCTTTCTATAATCTAATCACTTAAGCTCATCTTCACCAACAACAACATCGATACATCGATCGTTTCGATGTCGACGACGATCGACAGCAGCAGCAACAACAACAATTAACAAAATAATAATAATAATAATAAATTGATGCCTTGTGCAATAATTATAAGCTGGTGGAATAAGCATACAAGTATGGTCATATTTTCAATTTTCTTACAGTTTTTGTCCTTAATCGTGGAGAGGAAGCCTGAGCTACAGGACTTTCGAAATTAGAAGCAAGGGCGCATAGATCTTGAAATGTTTAGTCATCGGGATGCACGGCCATATTTAGTCTAAAGAAATAAATCGATAATTTTCACAGTATCACTGAAACAAATATCAGGAAATTGCGAGTTTCGCTTTAAACCTAACTGAGAATAAACTGCTTGCATTTCCGTAGACGGAAGCGAGACATACTGTTGTCTAATGATCAAGTTTACGATGGGCTCATCTGATGCGAAGAAAACTCCTAGAAGAAAACCTAAACGAACTGCTGGAAAGAGTTACCTACTGCCGTCGAATCTTAGTGGGTCGGGTTCGAACCCGACTGGTCCGGGTTCGAACTCGCAGGCCCCGACAAATACAGTTGTCAACGGGTGCTTCCAAAATACTATGCCTACCAGTACAAATACGTTCATGCATAGCCTGGGTGATTCTTTGGCAGCCTATTCTCAGGTGATTGATTCTTTTGGGAGATCGCTTTGTTTATATTTATATTTAGTGTTGCAACTGTATGGAAGCTGTTTCCACAGGTTATTTTGGACGTCAGCGAAATGTGTGGTTAGTTTAAGTGTTGCCCATTGTCTAAAGTCAACAGTACACTGAGGTAATCCCAATTCTCCGAAAGCGATTAAAATGCAAAATAAACCACATCCCAAGAGCAGTTTTCTACCAACTGTTCAATATCCCAAAACTAGTGCGGACCTGTATCCCCAAAACCCAATTTGCCAAAAGTGATTAAATGCAAAAATAAACAAATACCCGTTTTGGGGGATACATTTTCGGCAGGCCCTTAGCCAGCCACCCGTCCTTTGGACCGGTGAAAATAATTTTGGACGGGCTTAAATTGTGCATGATTATCCTCCAGCACCATCCTATTTTTTCTCTAGAGCCACTGCTAGCGTTCATATGACAGTTCTGTAAAGAGCAGGGGTTGATATTAGGCTCTGTAAACAGCATTGGGGCACTATAGTCGGACTCGTATGGCAGTTGGACTTCGGGTGGTCATGACTTTGTATGCTCACGGTGTCGGGCAGTCACAACTTGGAATGCTTTTGGACGGGCAACTCTGTATTTCTGGCTAAAGGCCTGATTTTTGGGAATATGGTTTTACATACCAAATAGTTTCGGAAATCCGGTTTAAATACGCGTTCGAGGATTTGCTACATGCCAACTCAACCAATGGTTCCCACTCTCCGACTCAGAATTTCTTGATTTTTTACCAAATATTTCTGATCATATGGTTTGAAGAACCTGAAAGTTTCACTTGTCTAAAGTAAAAACTGACTGAGAGGGATTTGGATCGTGGTAGAGGTAGGACGAAAATTGTATGCAAATTTGCGTTTGTGAAATTTTTCTCAATTTCAGACTTCCCTAACTTTTGATCTAGGATAGCTACATACATTTGGTTTTCAGTTTTGAGTTCTGAGCATTGCATAGATTTACAATTTGAAATAACATTTGCTGTCGTTGATATGAGCAATTAACCAGAGTTGTTCAAAAGTGTCAAAATATTTCTTGCCGAACCCATTTTTGTCATGTTTGCTGACACAATACACCTGCAGTAAATGTCAGAAAAGAATAATTTTTGTGTGGTTTTATTCAGCTATTGGTGGAGTTGTAAACGTGTAATTTATTTGTGTCTTGGTTGACAGGAACTGCTGTAGCACTTAGCCAAATAGCCTTAATCTCCATGATAGTGGTCACTTTAAACTGATAAACAAGTCAAACGTACATAATTGGAAAGCTTGAAGAACAAGCTTTTATTGATACAAAATTTGTGTTGGTGCTCTGAGGATGAGGTAATTAAATTTTTTTTTTAAAACCGTGATTTTTGTACCCGAATTTGCATCAGTGAAATTTTTGTCATTTTCAGACTTCCATAACTTATGATCTATAAGAGCTACAGACATTTGGTTTTCAGTTTTAAGTTCTAAGCATTATATAGATTAAAATGGTGAAGTAAAATTTGTTGTCTTTGATATGAGCAATTAACCAGAGTTCAAAAGTATCAAAATTTTTCTTGCCAAATGTTTGTCATGTTTACTGACACACTACACCTGCAGTATATGTTAGAAAGGAATAATTTTTGTTTGGTTTTATTCAGCTATTGGTGAAGTTGTAAATGGGTAATTTATTTATGTCTTGGTTGACAGGAACTGCTGTAGCACTTAGCCAATCACCCTTAATCTCCGTGATAGTGGTCACTTTCAACTGACCAAACGGTCGTCTGTATCACCTGATAAACAAGTCAAACATACATTGGAAAGCTTGAAGAACAAGCTTTTATTGATATTTGTGTTGGTGGAAGTCTTCATGCCATAACAACAAACTACATTTTAAGTGCACAGCAACTGTTTCTTTGAGCTGACTCCACCATCTTGAACATTCAATTGTTCTATTTGCCTAATATAGAAGTGATGTTGCTAATGTGAATTAGAGACAAGATTTAAAGATGTCAGGAAGGTTCCAGGAACACAAATTCACCATTGAACCAGTTACCCAGAAATAGAGATGATTATTGAGTGCCTACAGAACATTTACTATGTCTTATGCCTGTGCCATCCATAACGACAACATTATTTTTAAATTCATGATAAATAATAAATGATATAGAACATTTGTTCAAACAATTTGCAGATGCACACTTTTAAAAGTTCTGCAATTTTTCGTATAAAATGTGTGCTTCATTCACAACTTTAGAGTGCATTACTGAAACTTTCTATGCTATTTACTTTCAGATTATGTATGTTGTGCAGTTTTTAATGTACCAATGCTAACAGGTTTTTGGCTAAGTGCTACAGCAGTTCCTGTCAACCAAGACACAAATAAATTACACATTTACAACTCCACCAATAGCTGAATAAAACCACACAAACATTATTCCTTTCTAACATATACTGCAGGTGTAGTGTGTCAGCAAACATGACAAAAATCGGTTTGGCAAGAAATATTTTGACACTTTTGAACAACTCTGGTTAATTGCTCATATCAAAGTCAACCAATTTTGCTTCACCATGTAAATTTATGTAATGCTTAGAACTCAGAACTGAAAAACGAATGTGTGTAGCTGCTCTTGAAGAAAAATTCTGAAAGTCTGAAAATGAAAAAAATTTCACTGATGCAAAATTGCATACAAAAATAACGGTTTTTGAAAAATAATTTAATTACCTCATCATCAGAGCACCAACATAAATTTTGTATCAATAAAAGCTTGTTCTTCAAGCTTTCCAATGATGTACGTTTGACTTGTTTATCAGGTGATACACCTGACCATTTGGTCAGTTGAAAGTGACCACTATCACGGGGATGAAGGGTTTTTGGCTAAGTGCTACAGCAGTTCCTGTCAACCAAGACACAAATAAATTACACGTTTACAACTCCACCAATAGATGAATAAAACCACACAAAAATTATTCCTTTCTGACATTTACTGCAGGTGTATTGTGTCAGCAAACATGACAAAAATGGGTTCGGCAAGAAATATTTTGACACTTTTGAACAACTCTGGTTAATTGCTCATATCAACGACAGCAAATGTTATTTCAAATTGTAAATCTATGCAATGCTCAGAACTCAAAGCTGGAAACCAAATGTATGTAGCTATTCTATATCATAAGTTATGGAAGTCTGAAAATGAAAAAAATTTCACTGATGCAAATTCGTGTACAATTTTCGTCCTACCCCTACCACGATCCAAATCCCATATCTCGGTCAGTTTTTGCTTTAGACAAGTGAAACTTTCAGGTTCTTCAAACCATATGATCAGGAATATTTGGTAAAAAAATCAAAGAAATTCTGAGTTGGAGAGTGGGGAAAATGTAAATTTTGGTTGATTTGGCATGGAATGATATGCTTCATCTGAATCTGCTCATGTTATGAGTACTTCAAATGAATAATAAAACAGCTCTTTTATGCTCTTCTTACGGTGTCACTCTGTAATTGTTCAGAAATACCCTTACAAAAACACAGCTAAAAAATGTAAGTGATTTGAAGAGAGAAGTTTGTGCTGTTGGCTTTTCATAACATCCATACATTACAAGTAATTTAAAGATGGCGGCATTTTGTGGTTTGACCCTTTTTTATTCATTTTGGTCTTTTATGACATCTCTGTGACAGTGGCAGCAGGCACAAGAGGGGCAACCTATGCAGAAGCCGACATCTGGTAGAGTAAAAGACGGGGAAGTGCTAAGCAGTCTGCCTTTTACTAGCTTCTACCTCAATAGCGAAAGCTGCTTCGTCTGCCATCGACCAAAAGTTGGAAATGGTGATTTAACTTTAGGCCAGTTTGGTGAGTTGTCTGAAAACTAAATAATTGTAAAATCTTATGTTAAGAAGTTTTGTTCATAGTCATGATTACATAAAGTTAAAAAAATTAAGGTTTGTAAGTTATATTATTCTTGAAAGTTGAGTTTAAGGAACTAAGTTCCGCTCTCAAGCGTACGTTTTGCAGTTTTTGTTTATGTATGAATCATGGACACTTTGGCCTTGATTTTAAGGTTTTGATTGTTTCATTTCTTTCTGGGTTCCAACATAAGACATGAAAGCTGCTGAGATGAAGCTTTCATTGTTTGAAGCATATTAAGAAACTTGATTAACTGTTGTCTGTTCACTGTTTACAATTGTACATTGTTTATTAGTAGTGAGAATCACTTGTTCAAAGGCATGTGAAGGGTGTACTAGTTTCAACATGAACAGATCACCTAACTTTGTTTGCTGTCAGCTGATGGATTTGATTAGATAAGTCTTGTATATACACGTATGTGTGTACCTAAGCATGTAGCAAGACAATTGATATAGCATGTTTTAATTATGTCACAGTGGTGCTGCAGCATAACTATCTTACTGATCTAAACAGGTGTGCATTGTAAAGGCAGTCTGAAAGTGTTTGTTGAACAGAGCAAATGTAACTCGTATTATATTTCCATTGTTTGTTTCATTAGAGTCAGACTCTGTGGGTGGTGATGGTTCTGCTTATCCGCAGGTGAGTGTCTAGTTATTGTCATTGAAAATTCTTGGGATTTTGACCCTAGAACCCTTGTAAGAATGGGTCATAGTAAGATATACTAGTTGCCTTCACTTGTCATCTGTGAGGAAGGACAGTTCTGAGATTGGTAGATTTTTGGTTAGATATACAGGCACAAGAACAGTAATCCAACAGATTATGCAAACTGATCTGATTTGAAACTTTGTAGCTACACTGCAAATGGCCTTGCTGCATCAGCTAATGATCACTTGCAAGTATGATTGATGAGTGATGAATGCTGGTGAGTCTATTCATAACCTAGTAGCAGTCCACTGAGATGTGGACTCGGCTGTTTGGTCAGCTGATGGTAAGATTTATTGATTGATGATGATGAAGGACTTGTGTGTCACAGAACCAAGCCATGGCTGTACGTAGTTCTGTTTTGTGTAGAGAATTTCTTACCTCCTGCGACTTGATGCATTCTTGCATGTGAAACTGTTCTTCATTTCAGAGCTTAGATTTTCCAGGTGTCAGTCCAAGAGCACCTGTTATTGTTACATGTAATTTGTCTTTTGGAGGAGCTGCATACATGTGAGGTGCATTTGGGGTGAGTTTTGCATATGTAAAATGGTTCATGTGTGTTTGTTGATAGCTCTGGGTGTGCATTGAGTGTCAACAGTCATTTGATCGAGGAGGAGTTGACCCCATGGCCAGTGACCTTGTAAGTAGACTTGCGCCGTTTTGCTAGTACAGCACACAAGTTATTAATTAACTGTGACGGAGCCATTGCTGTAATTGGCCCATCCTTATGTGAAAACTGAGAACTGTTAAAATTAGTGAACGGTGTAAATTCTTGTAGAAAATTTTAGTCACTGTATTGATCTTGATTTGCTTGTGACAAGCTGGCTATTCTAAATCTTGCTTTTCTTTGTAGCAGGAAGAAATTTTGTTAGACCCACCATCATCTCCTGTATTAGGCGAAGTTTCTGAGTCTGTAACGCTGAATGCTAACTCCTGCAACTGTTCTTCGTGCACAGAGACCAGGTTTAGTGTCCTTATTATCAGTTTATATCTTATAAGACTTGCATCCAAATGCAGGTTTTGCTTATTGTTCTCTACATTTTTTTCTGAAATTCCGTTGCTTCAACTGGTTGTGGTTTGAAGTTGTGATGTGGAGTAATTTCCAGATCTTACTGTTAACAGTGTAAGTGTTTCATCACTGATTTAATACTGTTGAGAAACAGAGCCGCGCAACGTCCATATTCTTGCATACATAATTGAATAGCATTGTTTGGTTATTGTTGAGTCTTAATGACTTTGAAATCATTTAGTCTTTTAGACTAGAATAGGAAGTGACTTTGTGAGGTACTTACATACATACCTACTTAAATACATGCATAAATTTCTGTGTATGTGCTGGTATCCAATAACACGATTCGTTTCTGTTATGAACTTTGTTCTTGACTCAGTGATTAAGTCGCTGTATGGCAGCACTAGACTCACAGATTCCCATGGGCTGCAGAGCATCATGAATATTTGCTCGAATGTTTCAACTTACGAAACATGTTAGTGTGCAGGTGGAATTGTTATTGAACCTTTAGCATTTGGAGTGATGAGAGGTTCTTAGGAGATGCGATCTACATGTATGTACTATGTACATGTGTACATATATGGCTAATTTTAAGAATTTCACAAACTCACTACGACGCGTGTATGTAACAGACATAATGTGATTTGAATTGTTTCTTGAGGTGTCTCTTGATCTGTCACTTATATCCATGGACATGCATAACTGCATTTATCTTGGGGATACAGTGGCAGAGCATAGTTCCTCCTGAAGGCAATAAAATGCCCTGGTGTTTACCAGGAAATCTAATTTTTCTTAATAGTTGCTCTGCCAGAAAGTTATATCATTGTTCTGTTGAATCATTTCATTTTTTTCACATCTTAATAAAGTACAGATGGTGTAAATGAATGCAAATCTGTATAAACATGGTAATATTTCTCAGGCAAATGAAAGAGCAGAATGAGAACTTTGAACAAGAGCTTCAGCAGTATCTCTATGAAGACTTGCGCCATCTTGCCGCCTGTATCTACCAGTCGTCGCTGCCCAGTTTGGCTGCAGATGCGCATGAAGGGTATCAGCTGTCTCACATCAAACCAGAAAAAATGCACGACCTCATGCAGAGGTTAGTTAGATTCAGGTTTTTCAGCTTAAGACTCAATTTGTGTCGTTTTTTAACGTCTGAGAGGTTCAAACAAGGAAATATTCAGATATATGCATTGATTCTCTCAAAATGTGTTCCTGTAACAGACTTCCACTGTGGCAACAAGGACTGACGTCTGAACTTTCACTGGTATGGTAACTAAAAGCTTTACTGAATATTTGCATATGATTTGTTTTAGACCCAAATAGTGCTCCAAATAGTTTATTTGCATTTGGCTGTTTAGTTTCTCTCTTTGGTATGAATAGTAAATGTGCTATATAACATTTAACGTCTAGTAATAGTGCTTATTCTACATAAAATTTACCCTTCCATTTGGGCATTCAATCAATCAATCAAGCATTTAAAGAGCGTCCCTTCAAGGCAACTATTCAGAGGTGCATTGCTGATTTCTAATCTCTTCTTTAACATGAAGTTTGGTGCTTTTTAGTACATGATCTTTCCTTATATTTTCGTTGAATTGAATGTATATATCATATAAAGTATTCTAAAAAATCATTTGGCCAATGGCCATAGATGAGTGAAGTCCAGTCAGGAAATACTTAAGATGATGTGGACAAAGATCCAAGTAAAGCTACATGTGCCATGCATTGGTTTCCCATTGCACTGGCCATCAAAAAGTTTTACAGCAATACTCTAAATAATCATTTAAAGTACAAGCAAGCTGATGAATATGAAACCATGCTTTTTAAATGCACTGCATTACTAATGCTAAGTCTATTTGATAATTGTCCTTGACTTTCTGACTTGGAGCACCTCTGATTGGTGAGCACTGGGTAGAGACGCTTTACAAGTTTTCAATTACAATACAATGTTTACAGGAGACTGAGTAACGTTATTTCAATTCCACCATAAAAAGAAACTGCAACATTCTTTAGATGACTTTGATTTTTGGGCATGATGGGATTCCTCTCATTCTCGAGTTGGTTTATTAAGGACATTTCACCAATTACAGACCTTGGCAATGTGCTGGGAAGTTGCCTCAATCATGTGACAGATAAAACAGTCTTTCTGAGCATTATTTTTAGTTATAGGCACAATTACTGTTTAATAACATAGTAATAATTACAGTTACTAATTGTCTAATTAATGACAATTAAAGACATTCACATTTAAAAATTAAAAATATTGTATAGCATGTTCTACTTGTGCCATTACTTACTATTCATATTTATATTCGGTCATTCAGCCTAATATAGTACAAAAGTGCTATTCAGTACAGCTGTAATGATTACTGCAGTTTATATCTGAAGAGGAATTGAGTAGACCGACGAAGGGAACAGACTTTTTCACGTGTCTGTCGAAATTCCTAAGATTCCGGGCGCTTAAATTTTCTTGCAGCCAATGTGGAGATACGTTCGATGCTGTCAGATGATAGAACATGTTTTTATTTTATTGGTACTTGCAACAGACAGAAGGTGGAGTTGGCCTGGTGGCCTTTTATTCCATGGATGGTTGCCAACCCAGGTACTAGCCATGACAACTGTTGTCCACTTCACTGTTGCTTAACAATGCTGTGCTGGCTAGTGTTGTATCAAGCTATTGCCATTTATTGTGCAAGTGTATGTGATAACTCGCGTCTCTTTCTGTTCGTGCATGTGCATTAGTGTGCGTGTTGTTGTTGTAGGTTTTACTGTCGAGATCCTCAGCGGCTCTTCCAGTGTCTGGAGTCATGGGTTGAAGAGTTCATAATAGAGAGGCGGTCTGGTCTGTTTGTCCAACTTCCAGCAACTGGTCAGCAGATGACCGTGTCAATGGCCAGTCATTTAATCACGTCTCTGCTGAATGAATACAGCTGTTTCTGCGTTATCGGTCAACACCTCATGTCGTCCTTTGATCTTCAAGTAATAGTTCATTTTTCGTCCTGTGTTTCACCATTTTCTTCGTTCATTATGTTTAAGAACGAATCCAGTGTTATAAATTCATAGCATTTCGAGGCAAGTTTACTGATGTTTCAGAGGATGTCAATGTCTAATTTTTGAGATGCTGATTGACAGCTGCTGTCTTGATTTCTTCCTGAGGATTCGCACTGGCCTCAAAAATAATATAATTGTTTTTGTTTTTATTAGCCTGATTAGATTCTGAGTTTAATTTTAACCTTTTTAATCAGATTAATTAGTGTTAGAAATGGAGATAATTTGCATTATTATTATTATTACTATTATTATTATTGCTATTATTATTGTTTAGATATCTTAATTGCAATTGTTTATGAATTCAAAAGGCTTTAAACAGTGACTGACTCGCCACATTACAAGGCTAGTGCTTAACCAACTAATCAATGTGGTTGATTGGTGTGTGACAAAGTGGATATTATTGTATGACTTTTTATTTTGTTTTAGGAGAATCCAATTTTCAAGGGGTTTCAGCTGACAATCGAGCTTCACCATAAATATCTCTTTCACCGACTGATCTACACAGAACTGCAAAAATATCTTACGAATGCTGTTGCCTTGATCAGGTAATGGACCCTTTTTTGTTCATTAGTGTAGTGGCAGTTGGGAAAAGTTCAAGCACACATTGAAGCAGTTATTGCCAACATCCTTCAGTTTTTGCATGAAATTTCTGGTTGATGCCTTGTGTTGACTTCAGTCCAGGTCACTGAAGGTGCTGGTTCCAGATTGTGTGCTGCAGCATATTAATGTACTGTGAAAGAATGTGCTGCAGTGATTTTTTAAAGTGTCACATTTTTCCTTATCTCATATACGTTGCTGCATGTGTGTATATAACTAATTATATAGCACATTTGATACCTCACAAACATGCTATAATACTATCTTACTGATCTAAAAGAGGTGTGATTCAGTATTCTAAATTGTAAATTAATACATGTTATTACTGTTTCTGTAATGTCATATGTAGTGTAATTTAATTTAACGTAATTTAATGTAGTCAAGCATTTTCATAATACGTGTGTTTTGCTATAGCCACCCAGAGGGGTCATATGTTAATGGAACATTGCCTTGCGAAGTTAACTATTGTCTCCATGGTTATAAATCAGCTGGTTTTCGATGTTTTTAGTCTGCAGTCAACGAAGCTGAGGAAGGAGAACACAGCTGCTTGTAACTTTTATTCGCAGTTGCTGCAAGAGTACGTGAAGCTGCAGGAAGAGATGAGTCGGGTTCTGATGGAGTGGCAAGAGTATTGCCAGCTGACGGAAAATGGCAAGCAAGAACTGGTCAGTTAAAGGAAGTTGTCATTGAATGCATTGGATACAGTCATTTTTAAAACTTGAATTGCATTTTACATCCTTTTATATAACAGATAGAATGCAGTTTTGTGCCAAGTATAGATGTACCGTATTTTCCCGACTATAAAGTCGCTCCTTTGTATAGGGTGCAGTGATGCAAACATTGCAAACTTTTTTATAAAATCAATAATAGGTCGCACTGACAGTCAGATACGACACATCCACACACAGATGGTCAAGCGCGTATAAGCGCGTGCGCTGTCGGTAGCCGTAAATATATGGCCATTATCAGCAAACTAGAGTAGTTGCCCGTCATTATGACGGGTTGAAAAAGAAAATGAATGGATTGATAGGAAGAGAAAAGAATTTGTTGATTGGAATGCTTGATTATAAGTCACATTGCGAGTGAAAATTTGAGCATCATTTAGCAAATGACCTCGACAGTCGGTTTTCTTGATGAGGGAGGAAGGCAGAGACAGACTTACTAACCGCTGTTTTTGTTTCTGTCAATCCGTCCGTCTGGCTGTGCGTCTGTACTTCTGTCTACTGAGTGCTGAGTCTTCGTGGGCCGGGCCAATTTCGGGCGCCCATTTGATACTGCGTTGGCCTCAGAGGTCGGCCAACGGGCTTTGAGGCATGGTTAGACATTCCATACATTCCACTGCAGCCATTAAGGGAAGGGCGCTACATTCCAGAAGCGTTTATCGTAGGACACACAGATCTGGGAAACTATACTTGCTAAAATAACCTTTGTTAACATTAAATTTTATGCACTTTTGAAGTAAAACTTTTTCTGCATTTGATGTTTGTTGTGGTTTTATGATAGTTTTAGTTATTTTGAAATTAAAGATTTAAACCTTTGCTGTTATGATTTACAATGTTAAGTACTTGGTTACTATACCTAATGTGGCTGAAAGGATCCAAAAACAATATAGTGACTGATAGAGAGACAGATATTAAGCAGATTTATCAGTTCAGTCCATTTATATCATGTAGAAGAACGACATATAGTCTGCAAAATACGGTATTTCTGTGGCTTGAATAATGGTGTGTGCAAAGCGTAGTGTAACCCACCCATTGTCATGTGCAACTTCTTGTTCACATGGCAATGGAAAGTTTCTCAGCTGCAGATTTAATGAACCCATTTCATTTATAAGCTATTGTAGTAAAAATTATACCATTTTAATGAGGGAATACGAAATATATATGTGTGTAAAAGTTGTTGCTTGCCATTTTAAATATAGGAATTTTTTTAAATTTTTAGATGTGCATTATAATCTCATTGAGCACATTGTTTCATAGACTGGTTGCTTGGTTGACATAGGAGGATGCCCAGGAAAAGCAGCAGATGATGCAGAATGACAATGAAGACTTGGCACGCTGGTCAGAGATTCAAAAGCAGACAGGTTCCAAATTGTCTGAAGCCAAAACAGTGTTACATGTTTCACATGACGGGTAAATTGCAAATTTCTTACAGCATCTGTTGGAATTGAATGATGATGCAGCTGGCTCGTTATGTAAATATTAAACTTGTAGGAAAGTTATGGTTCAGGTCAAGGCAACTAAAGGTACAGGATGAAATATCGGTTCCTAGCACAAGACAGGAAGCCTACAGCTGTAGTAATAATAGAAATCAATTATGAAATTGACAATAGAGCTGGCGATTAAGGGACATTGTAACCAGTTGGTTAGAGTGCTTGGCTTGTAACGCGGAGAGTATGAGCTTGAGCCTCAATTTAGGTGGGTACTGTGTAGAGCCTTGAGCAAGTCTTTCATTCACGGTTATTCAGTGTCATATGTGCACTTCTGAACTTTGGAAGGAGGGCAATATCAAATGCAGTTGTATTGTGTTGATAATGTTGCTGTTCATAGTAGTCAGTTAGTTTCAGCAACAAAGTTAGGAAATTTGTTGCTAAAAGTTTGAAAGGGATTTATATGTGTACCTAGAATGTAAACTACATCGCTATAATTACCTTCACCTATGAATTACTTTTTTCTATTTTTAGGTTTTGTATTTCCATCTAAACATTTTTGCTGTTGAACAGTGGTCATTAATCATTTTAGGTCATGGGCTGAATAGGAAATAATGGCTTTCAGCGTGGGCCAGTTACAAACACCTGTCACTTGACTACAGATAGCTAGTTTGTGCAGAAATTAGCAATACTCAAATGCGTGTGGCCTACATTGAAAATGAAACATTGATTATTAAACATAATTGTATGTATGAACTTATGGAAATTTCTAATGACAATAGACAATCATTGTCTTAAGCAGGACTTCATTTTAGTTGGCTCATGCCTGCAGAACTAACTTCTAAAGCTCCATCAGCCTCTTAATATTACATCACATATGAAGACATGTAAAAGGCATTCTGTTTGATCTTTTCATGTACTGCACCATTTCATGACAGTGACTGACTGTAAGAAGCAAATGTATGTTTACTGTGTACATGTTGACAAAGAATTGCTGCTGATTAAGTGATCGACATTCTGAATCAACGTTGTGTATTTGACAAACACACCCAAGCTTTATGCAAATACAACTATGTGTCATGGTTAACTAGATAGACTGAACAATGGATTTATAGTACTTAAGTGAATTATAGTGAAAAGGTCTGGCTCGATGACATTAAAGACTAATGACAAGGAAATGTCAAAAAATTTACTTTAGCAGCCCACAACAGAAAAGTTTTTAAGGGGTTATGATTGAAACATGCAGTCAGCCATTGGATGCATGATGGTGCTGATGGTCATAATGAAGGTCTTCATGATCGCTGTTGGGTTTTTTGTTAAACCTATAGCACTTGTTTCTGCTGTTGTTGTTATGAATGTATTCTTTATTTAGAACGGAAAATCATTTGATGGAAAGAGTTTGGCAAGATTCAATACACGAGTCAAATAAAGCAGAAGTCAACTTTCCATATCCGAACTATGGTGAAACGTATGTATTTCACTTTGATTTCATCCAAATTAAGAGTTGTTCTAAAGCCGTGCATGTATAATGCTCTAGCCAAATGTTGAAACCCCAGGTCCCTGTTTTGTAATGTAAGGTTATTGCTTGTTTGTTACATGTCTTTATCAAGCATTTTATCAAGTTTGCTCATTGATCATTTGGTCGCAGATTTGACTTGGTGCAATGACCCTGGGCAAGCTGTTTGCGCACACCATGTCTCTGTCACCAAGCAGTATAAATTGGTTGGTAAGAAAACAGCAAGGACCTTAGGATTCATCCATTGCCGGCTCAAGGGCCTAGAAAAGGAAATGAACGTCTCTTTATGTCCCACTTGTGGGATATGGGACATACTTCACTTTTATCAAGAATAATCCTTCAAGGCATGGACTTTATGTTGAACTGTGGGCTGATGCAAGCACAAATTCCAATTGCCAGTAGCAGATGTTTAAGAAATAAGTCCAGTGACAGTAGTATGTTGACGATACTCAGCTTTTCATTGCTGTATCACCATTGGATCAGTCCGGCAAAGTAATACTTGAAAAATATATTCAGTGCATGTGTGCTGCTTCAATGGTCTTGCTATAATCATGTTTGGCTCAGACCATCGATTGCAATCTTTCCATTCTCATTCAAGTATTGACTTTGCTGGCACTGTTGTTCCACTATCAAAGACTGTCAAAAACACTTGGGGTCACTTTGAACAGTAATCTCACATTCCAATTCCACATAACAAGCATTGCAAGTCTTGTTTCTACCATATCAGGGCAATACGTCACATAAGATCTGATCTTACCAAAGACATGTCACAGACAATAGCCTGCTCTCTTGTCTGCTCTCACCTTGATTATGCTTACTCTGTGTTTGCAGGCATATAAGATCTTGAAGTCACCAGGCTTCAACTCGTCCGAAATTCTTTGGCTTGCATGCATCTTCTCATTCAAACTCCTTAATGCAGCTCAGTCGGCTGCATTGAGTTACTGTAGAATTCAGAATAAGATTTAAACTGACCTGTCTGACCTATAAAACACTCACAACGAGCACTCCTACCTACCTTTAACCACTAGTTTTTCTGTGCATCCTGCCCTGCACTGTGTGATCTTCAGTTTTGTTCTTTTGCTTTCAAGAGCCTAGCTGTAGCACTGTCTTGGGCACTCATGCATTCCGTGTTTCTGGAATGGAATCGACTACCAATGTTTTTCTGTTGCTCGACTCTTCTCTTCTTTAAGGAAATGCCTCTAAGCTCACTATTTCTCACTGGATTTCACATATCTGGATATCTAACTGCTCTTCACATGGCGACTAACTCAGATTTGCATTTTTTATGACTTTGCTCGTGTTAAACATGTTCGTAATAATAATAATGACAATCATCAAATGTTAGGGATCAGTTGTTGTGACCAAACTTTGTTTTAAAGCATCATGTCATGTAACCATTTTATAAAGTCATTCTGAGCCTAAGAAAAATATTTAAGATATCAGGGAAAACATGTGCTTTTAGCTGAATGCCCCTCAGACAAATGGAAAGCCATTGCTATCACCTTTGGCACGCAATGCAGAACTGAAACTACAATTTTTCAGTCACAAGTGGCTTTACTTCAAAGTTAATCTTAAATTGGGCAGTGATTCAGTTTCTTGAAACCAGAATGTTTTTTTGTTCTTGGTTAGCCTTGGTAAATCATTATTTGATGCGTAACAGTGTCCAGATAACTGCTAAATGCCAGAAAGATGTGAACAAGTATTGAAAGTCATACTGCTACCTCAGGTCGTGCAATGCACCCAAATATTTAACAAGCAGTAACCTGAAATTACTGAAATTAGGCATGCTCTTAAACTAGTTATCCATATGCTATCATCATGCCTCTCATGTGGTACAATGTGGACTCAGTAATGCTCTCTTGGGTAATACACTGTTTCCCCAACAACTTCATGTTAGTGAGTCTGCACTTTAATTCATTTGCTGCTAAATAAGTAAGAGTTGTTTCATATTGAACGTTATTCTGTGCCACATGTGATTGGATGCTGTTAAGCAATTTGCATTGGACAACTTACAGGGGCAGATTTTATGTTAAATGTGGCTGTTGTCTGCTCTTTCAGGTGCTTGTGTAAGTGTGACTTGCTTGCTGGAATGGTTTGTTCAGAGTCTGCTGACACAGTAGCTTTTCTGACTGGCTGTTCACAGACAGTCTCATTTAAGAATACTCTTCCATCAGTTTCAAGCAGCACAAGGTTATCAAGTAGTGGCTCGGCTAGTCCAGACGACAATGCAGACAACGATAGAGTCCTCGCTAAATTCATGAGAAACCCTCGGTGAGCTTTCATCTTCAGATATCTGTAGGTGTAGTTATTGTATAAATGATTACTTCAAGTTCCAATGTATTTGCAGACAACTGCTGCAGAAAACAATATATCTATAATTTGTCTTCTTATTTTTATTATTATTGTTATTATTGACTCTGCTATAAAATTGCTGTCTTGTAGCATTAATGCAAAGGCTATGAAAAACAACTGGCCGTGACAGCTTCTAGAATCATCACTGTTTTCAACAGGCTTGTCCAATTGTAATTGGATTGGCGATGCTTGTGTTGTCAACTGATAATGATATGTACTTACTGTGATATGTGTTAACTGTGTAACTTCTGTTGTGCAGAACTTTATGAAAATGTGCAGTTACAGTTGGTGATCGCTCCAAATGCAAAGCCATGGCTACGAGGGAGTTTGTTCCAGTTTGGGTTGTTGCATGTATTGGACATAGGTTATATGTTCCTTGCATTTTGTTTCCATTTGTTGTTTTTTGTGCAAAATTGTTCTGCTGTTCTGTTTCAGTGATGAATTATGTTCAGTCAGTGATATGATGAATGGCAGACTTCAGATAGAGTCAAAGGAGGAGGACGAAGATGAAGAGGACGAGGATGATGATGATGACGAGGAAGATGATGAGGAAGATGACGAAGAAGAAGTTGATGAACAAGATGCTCTACACAACTCGTCTCCAAATCACCGTATTGCTGAATTGGTAAGAACAGATTTAAGTGCATTTTGCTGCCAAGTTTTACCTACAAGGTGTTACGACAAGTGTTTGTGGTAGCCATTTTTCTGTTTTTGCGATTTCAAAGATACTATCAGTACATAGTTAAAATTTTATTTTTCATTATTTTGCTTCTTTAAAATTATATTTCTGTACTGTAAAAATATTCATGAGCAATGAGCATAATGTGCGGCTGTCACAGTTAATAGTTCAATTTGTTGTTTGTGAATTGCTTCTTATCTTTTGGGTTAGTATGAGGTTTGTAGGTTTAAAATAGACAAGGCATCGTGAGCTAATGGGAGCTTCTGTTACTGCTAGTCTTTGAATTGCTAATTAGCTGTGGATGTTCTTATTAGTGGTATTATGTCTTAATGCAATTTAGTTAGTTTAGTTTTTTGCATATTTTCGTTTTCAGTGTCTGCTTCATGGAGCTAATAACTTGATAATGCTTTCTCTGTCTCAGTGTATGGAGACAACAATACTGTGATGTTTCCTGTCTTCCATCTCTGATGGCATAAAAACATTTCTAGCAGAAGCTTTCCAGCCAGTTTGTCTTGGGAGTCTTCTTCTGTAGCCAGTGGCTTGGTTTGGGTCTGTGAACATTTCACAGAGTGCCTTTATGTTGCCTGTTGATTGCAGTCGTTTGTCTTCGGAAAGTCCCCTTATCATTAGCTCATTCCTAGTGTATGTTTTATATGTTAGTGTATGCTTTGCTCTCCCAGGCCTCTGTGTGTTTATAGGTGTACTCTTTTAGCTTTTGGGATTCCTTGGACCTTGCAGCTGGATTTTTCAGCATTTTGAAAACTTCGTTAAGACAGTGCCAGAAATGACAGAACTTTGAGTAAAATATTTGCAGCATGTAGTTATGCTTACTGACTTCGTAAAATTTATAATTCAAAACCTCTGCGACTCTTGTCCACTCCTTCATTCTGACGTTTCTGGAGTATTGCCACTGTGACCTTGACGTTTCTGGAGTCCTTGACGTTTCTGGAGTATTGCCACTCTGACCTTGACGTTTCTGGAATATTGCCACTCTGACCTTGACGTTTCTGGAGTCTTGCCACTCTGTCCTTGACGTTTCTGGAGTATTGCCACTCTGTCCTTGACATTTCTGGAGTATTGCCACTCTGTCCTAGCAGTCTTACACTTCCAGATATGGCAGTCCATCTGCAACTGTGCTTCTGAGCTGCTGATAGGTTTTCTGTGTGTTTGTCCTCTGACTTTTGTGACCCATACGTAACTATGCATGGACTAAGGCCAGGTTTGTTTATTTTGTTAGAATGATCAGTTCAGGAAGACCACAAACTCGGATGACAACAACAGCAGTGATGAAGGTGATGACGAGGATGACGACTATGAAGATGACCTTGAAATAAAAGTTCTTAGGGTTGCGATCGGAAATGGGATTCTGAGGGACTCTGAGTTATCTTCCAGTCAGGCTTCAGAAGCTGGCATTTTGAGTGATGGTTCTGCTAGCACAGGTGCCGGCGTATCTGCCAACACGAGCATTGCTGGTGCCGGTGGTGCTTCTGGTGGGACGACTGCAAGCACCAGTGGCAGCATGTTTGCCTTTGGGGAAAATCACGATGCACAGGTACGTTTATTTATTGGATGACGTTCTAAAGAGTCACTATATTAATGTCTGCATACATGCATGCATACATTTATTACACAGTAGTAATACACACGCTTGTTCTTCTTGGAAATCTCTTCATTTTCCACGATTGTGGATGTCATCATCTGAGGCTGGACCTCATTTTGATTGCTGTATGCTAAGTGTCTTTCTATAGCCTATGTTGTCCAAGATCCCAGACAAGTGGATGATGCTTGCTTAGTTGCTCGGTGTGGTCTGTTTCCCAAATGTCCTACTTTACTTGGTCGTACAAATGATCAGCTTTAGCTGTCTCTCAGTCTTCTCCTTTCTTCTTTATTTTGCACTTAGCTTACACTCTGATAATCTTGTTGTTTGTGATAATTATATTAGAACGTTTTAATAAACTGGCTACATCCTCCTTTATGTTGACTTGTAACTTCTATGTAAGAGTGTCTCATAACAGGAATAAGTGAAAAATAAGAATATAAAGATTGAAGAAAAAGAAAAGTGAAAGCTGTTGCAGGGTGTTTCAATAACAGTAAAGTTTAATGAAGTATTGCAAATTTACAGTATATAGGAACTAATTTGATTTAACTTGCATTGCCTGTGTTTTTAATGGTGCAAGTTCCAACAGTTGGCCTGAGTAATTCTTTGCCCTTTTCATCATGTGCATTTTATATCATATCATACATATGAATTGGACAACAACAAAGTGATCACTTGAATTTTGAAACTTAGAAAAGTACAGATATACTTCCTCTAGAAATGTGTAAGACAGTCAACTGTGCAGATGTTTTTGTGGTTTGGCACTTTCATGGGTATTGATTCACCGATCTAGCAGCTTCTTTCAGCTAATAAGTGACAGAAAATTTTGGTGTTGAAGTTCTGCCATCTTTTTGTGGTGGCCTTGGTTGATGGACTTTGTTTTTGTGGCTGTGTATGATATGCAGCAAACTTGATAAAATGAGGAGACTGGGATGGCATTGATTACTCTCAAGTGCTGAGTGATTTTCTATGTGGTTGTGCGAATTTGCCGCTGATGGCTACGTTGGAATTCTGAAGTACCACTGTTCTATGATGTATTCAAACCCTTAGCACCTTATGATACTTTGCTCAACCATTGTTTGAGGCATAATGTTTGCATTGTTAACATGCTTTCATGGCTTTTTATCTTGTCTATTGTAAGTACTTCTTTGGCGCTGGTGGCAAGACTTCTGTAATGGTGCCCACAAATACTGGTCATGATTCTTGTTCATGCCCCCCCCCCCCATCTACTGCAAGAGGTATCTTGATTCATGCGTGGAATCGGTTCAACTACTTGACAGATACATATTACATACAAGCAAAAAGTTTGTTAAGTACTAAATACAGCCTCAGAGAATTTATGTTTACCAAAGACAATCTCACGAAAATGATAGACAACAGACAACACAATCTGAGGTACTGAGTGAATACTAAGTAATGAGTTGACTATACTGCAGATGCTAGCAGTTTTAATGTGAACCTTCTGTTCAAGAAGATGCCTGTGAAACCAGTAGATGCGCCTGATGTGAACATGTTTTTTTTATTATATTGCTAATACATGACCAATGTGCGTTATGCCACGATCACTGGATTAGTAATGCATGTTCTGTGTTACCAGACAACCACTGGACCAGTACAACAACAACAACAACAACAACAACGGCAACAGCCACCGCCTTGTCAGTGCTCGTCATGTGTGAGCCAGAACACCAGTTCTCTTGGAGCTGATCTTCCACAACAGCCACTCATGCCTTCACTTTCCAGTCTAAGCATCTATCCTCACATTCACGGTCCAACGACCTCTGGCTTGCAACCGCTCGGCCGTGACCCCTGTGCCTCGCGGACCTCCCCTCTGCTCCACGCGTTTCCACTTCGGCGCCAGCAGGGCGACGGCATGGAACAGCTGGTACCAAAAGTTCATGTCCCTGAATCAGAGGGTATGTTCCCCAATCAGACTATGCTATCTGACTGGGAGCTTCAGAATTCCTCTTTCTTCATGAAGCAAAATAATTATGGCAAGGTTCTGATGGCCAACAATGGGTCTTCTCTACCCTTTACAACTCTGTCTCTGACATCCAATGCAGGTGAAGTCCAGCCTAACGTGGATGGTGGAGCCTGGTTTAAACTGGATCGGCCAGTCGTAGTAACTCATTCATGCGTGTCTTCTTCTAAGGGAGTTGTGATGTCGTCCTCGGGGGTGTTTAGCGGCATGACGCCTGAGAACCGCGTAGGACAGGGTCTGAGCTCCAGCAATCTTCACCACCCTGTTCCACAGGTGACAACAAATGAAGTCCCACTGTTTCCTCTGAGCATGACCAGCTCTCTGCCGGTCGCTAAGTATGGAACGGAGCAACAACCGTACTGCTTCCAGTTACCGCTAGCGCCGTTGCCCGTTTCTACCAGTGCTGCCGCCGTTTTCAGTTCCTCTTCGTCCTTCTACCAAATTGCAGCCGCACCTGCCCTGTTTGTGCAACCTCAAAATTCCTGCCAAGCCATCAGCATAAGCAGCACCAACTCTGCATCACCACACGGTCTTTCATCTCCGAGGCTTCGTACTGATCTAATGCCTGCTGCGTGTATGAATGGTATGGCTGGTATTGCAACGAAAAATTCTGTTATGAGCGGCATGTCTCAAAATGGCAGTGCCGTTGATGGTTCCATGAAATCATGTGTACATCCAGATCACCGAACTTCAATGGCTTCTTCAGCCTCCGCAACCCCGCTGCGTTCCGATACTATGACCCAGTTTTCTCTTGTTGCCAACGGTTACCCATCAGTTAACTTTAGTCCACTTGACTATAATACCCATTCTCCTGCAGACCCTGAAAACAGCTCTGTGCCATTGGGTTACCATCACACGATGTCATGCCAAAGGTCTGGATCCAGTTCACTGACTCCAGCTGGAAGCTGCGAAGATCAACACTCATCGGGATATTGCAAATCGGACAGCCAACAGGATGAGGACGGCTTCAACAGCCAGGACGAAAGTGGTTCCTCAAGTTCCAACCAGAAGGACGGAAAGTACTGTGACTGCTGGCACTGTGAGGTCTTTGGCCATAGCACTGTGAGTACCGAACTGAGGCTGAAATATGGTGCGCTTTGAATAATATTTATCACAACCTTAATGCTTGGGATGCTAGGAAGTCACTTTCAAACTACTCATTTAGCATGTTTCCAGAATTTCTTAATGCCACGCTTATGCCTACAGCTTTTTCATTAACCCATTTTCTTGCAATTATGATATGTGAAGAAACATCAAAATAATTTTTGGACTCGATTCACGTGATTTATATAACACCCTTTGGAAGTGCGTCTAGCTCTGATCCACTGAAAATAACAGTCGTAAAGTTGAGGGAAAGATCCCAGGTGCTCCTATGATAATCAAAAGACAGACAGTAGGAAAGATCACTGCTGACAAAAGTTGGACATGCTCTTGGGGCACGAATTTGAACACCTTAACGGATAAAGCACAACTCATAGGATACGCTCATTCTTGTAGATTGGAAATTGTAAATTCTCTTATTCATGCATGACTGTGCCAACTGAAAGTCTTGATGTTAATCCCAGTCTACCCCTAGCCTTCAAATTGCATCTTGGATCATCCGATGGATATTCTCACTCTCAGTAAAACTTGTTTCAAACCATCTTGCACGCCTTTTTTCATATTGGACATAACACCTTCCGCTTTTGCGCTCCTAAATAAACCTAGGCCAGATGGATTAGGTGATTAAGTTGCTTTCCTTCTTAAGTCATACTTAAAACTCTCTGACCTCTCTTCACCTATTCCAATTCCAAAGTCATTTGAAATCCTTATCTCTACCATGTACTCTGGAAATCACTGCCTCTACTTTGGAGATCACTGCCTCTACTTTGGAAATCACTGCCTCTGCTTTGGAAATCACTGACTCTACTTTGTCAGTGTTTATCATCCTCCCTCTCTTTCATGTTCGGACTTTTTTGCAGAATTCCAGTCACTGCTTGAATTCCTGGTCTCTTCTCTTCCTGGATGGTTAATGGGCAACTTCAGTATGCATGGGGACAATATGCACAATGCTCTAAAAAAAATTTTGATCAGCTAACTTCTAGCTTTGATCTCATGCAGCACATCTCCTTTCCAAGTCATGCATTGGGCCATACACTGGATCTTCTTATAAACTGGTCTAACTCTTCCTCTGTCAAAAATATATCTGCATCTGCATCATATTTTTCTGATCATGCAGCGATTACTGCTCAGGTTTCCTTTCATCAAAAACCGCCTCCATATATTGTTTCATTAGTTACAGACCTTGGAAACTGGTTGATGTTCATAGAATCAGATCTTACATACTTCAAATTGTTTTAGTCTCCGTTCCAACTGCTCTGGTTTCTTGCTGTCTCAACTACTGCAACTTACTTCTCTATTTCTAAAAGAGATTTTGTACAAACTACAAATGGTTTCAACTTCTCTAGCAAGAGCCATACCAAAACCTCTAAATATCACCATGTTATACCAATAATCGTGCTTGTTGCACTGGCTTCCCAGTGAGCAAAGAATTCAGTTTAAAATCTTTCTTGCACTGCAATCAGTGCAAGATCTCTGCTTCGTGCTCACTCCTCATTCCAGCAAATATTTTGCAGTCGACCAACAGACTCTTGCTGTACCATGCACCAAAACAATGTTGGGCTCCCAGTCATTTGCAGTGGCTGGTATGAAACATTGCAATGTACTACTCAGTTTTTGTGTACTGCTCGTTCTCTGATGTTGTTCAGAGCTAAATTTAAAACTAGTCTACTTGAGCTTGCTTAATGCTTACCCTCTGTAGCTTGACTTCTGGTTTCTCTGACTTGTCGGATTTCTCCCTGGCTTCTCTACTGGGCCATGACTTCAACCATTGATTGATAACTTGGGTTTATGATAATAACACTAGAAAAGTTATTTGATTAGATTAGATTGGATATTGAATAAATTTGTGAATTCTGCCAAAAGTCTGGAAAGCTAGGTACAACCATGTGGATGTTTCCAAGCCTCTGCCAAGCGAAAGCAGCATGAACAGCTATGCAGTGTTCATGACTATTGACTAATACTGTTGAAGAAAGCAATGAACCAAACATGTGCTGCAGCAAGAATGCGAAATGGTTGCAACCACTGAGAATGTTGTTTAGAATAAGTTGTGCTTTTCCTTCCAGCAACTGAGAGTGTAATCCAACTGACAAATAATTTTATTTGCCAGCTTCTGCTTTGCTTTTCTCCATGCTCGAAAATGCTTAAAATCAAGTCAAGGCCAATGTTAATATAGTAAGCTAATTACTTATTTTGTGCATATGTCTGTCAACAATGGTCCTTAAAACTACAAACAGTGCAACTGTAGGCTTTTCTGGATAGATGTTTGTTCTTGTGTCACAGAAATTACTGTGTCATAGAAAGTAAATCTCTAATTCGTTGGACTACGTATGGCCACTTACAGATAACTGGAAAGGGTTGTGAAGACTGCCTTCTTGAAATTCATAACGTCAAAGTAAATTCATCGTCAGATGAACAGCATTAATTTTCTGTATAAGGAATAAAATTATTTGATTGCAAATTAGCATTTTATCACCACAAAAGTTGCCATTCAGTTTCATCATTTCAAGCTTAAATGAACCCTGTATGAAATAATTCTTGTTTCATGTCACATTGTGGTTTTTATCATGTATTGATTTTTTATTTACCATAAGTGGCTTAGATTCGTACAATGTTTTTCTTTTAGCCTTTGACACTTCCCACCAGCAAGAACTATGCAGAAATGCGAGACCGATTACGGCTTCGACTGAAAAAGAAAGTATGTGTTTTTGTTATTGTGTCTGTATGAGGCTTGATCTGAGGTCTTAGTGTTTCTAAGCCGTGTTGACTTTAAGAGAAACCCTACTGGCAGAAGAGCACAATGTTTGTGATGCTGTGTTATTTTTAAAAACTGTAATTTAGTTGACTACTTATTTCTTCTTTTGGTGGCAAGCTCAGTGTATCTGTGTCAACAGTGCAACTGTAGGCTTTTCTGTCCTTAGCTGTTCTGTCCTTATCCTTCCTTCATGCTGTATGCAGGCCAAATTTCAAATCTGATGGATCCTTTTCCATGACAGTAGTCTAGTGGTCCTAGGTCAACTGCACTATCTTCTCCAGTCCTTTGGGGCGTGTTCATTGTGGTCCATAGGGCTTTTCGGTGGTCCTTGTCTTCTGGTGCTCGTGTGCGATATAAGGCACGCACAAGATCAACAGTCTTGACTGGAAGACCCCAATTTCAGAGTAAACACCACAATGCCTCCCTATCAAGCAAGTCAGATGCTGCCTTAAAGTGAACAGAGGTGATCAACAGTGACTGTTGGTAGTAGGGGTCCACAGGAAATCGCCTTGAACATTTGCCTCGACCGGAAATCCAGTTTCCGGAACTATTCTCTTCTCCAGTCCTCTGGGATTCTCCCTATCTCCTTTTGTCACCATGTGAGCCATTTAAGCCCTCACTTTCCTCCGTCTTTGATCATCTGTGATGTAATTCTACAGATGCTCTTAGCCTTGCCATCCCTCAGTGCTTGAACCTCTTGAGCCACCTTTGCTTCCAAGAGATTCTCCAAATTAGCCTCTGAAGACTGCTTATTTGTGAGGAATATTATGATTAAAGCCATACTTGATGAAGAATTTTCAGAAAAGTTTTGCTCAGGTCTGTTGAAGTTATTAAGCCAGTGTAGGTTAGTTGTTTTTGTGTAGAATGAAATCGATGTCTTTAAGGAATCGTATCACTTTAGTGGGACTTTGTGTTCTTCTGGTTAGGCACAACCCCATATATATGTGTGAAATGAGTGGTTAATTCTCATGTTGGTTGAACATTGTATATTCTGAGTTTTATATTTGAACCTCTAAAATCTTTAATCGCAGCACTGCATCTGTCAGGACTAAGCTAATGGACATCTAATCTCCTCTGCCGCAGCTGTTACTACCAGCTGCGACAGCTCAGGGTCATATCTCGCTCCCTCTCTCCTAGTTCAGCATCTACACTTGTTCATGCTTTTGTGGTCTCCCGCCTCGATTATTGTAGCGCCATATATGATGGACTCCCAACCTGCCGATTGAAGTGCCTCAATCGGGTCCTACGCACGGCTGCCCGGCTGGTGGGTGGCATCCCTAAATTTGGCCGGGTCTCTGAATATATGCGGGAGGTGCTCCACTGGCTCCCCTACCCGCAGCGCATTGCTTATCGGGTCTCAGCTTTAGTTCGGCGGTGCCTTGAGGGCTTGGCTCCCCCTTATCTCCGGGAACTTTGCTGCTCCACTGTGGCTGTCCAGTGTCGTGGTTCACTTCGCTCCGCAGCGCAGGCTGAGCTCCTTGTCCCCCGCGCACGGACTGCTATCCGGCAGCACCGTGCCTTCTCTGTCTCCGGCCCAGCGACCTGGAATGGGCTCCCAGTAGCGCTGCGCCTGACCCCGATAAATTGCTCTTCTCTGTTCCACTCTTGCCTTAAAACTGTCTTGTTTGACCGGGGTTGGACTGGGAGCGCTCCTGAGTAGATTACCTTGAAGGGGCGCTATATAAGACTTCTGTAATAATAATAATAATAATAATCATAAGAAAGTCTTAGTACTTTACTTTCTGGAAGACCTGTCCCCTGTTTCAACTGATATTTAATGCAGCTATTGTTGTTAGAAACTGTTGGAAGTAGAGAGTAAATAGCTGAGTAGTGTTGTTCAAGTGCTTTGTAAACTGAGTCAAGTGCCTTACTCAGCAGAACGAGCAGAAAACAGAGCCAGAAAAGGTGGAAGAGCAAAAAGAGCCGGTTCCCGTCGATCCGAATCCTTCACGGCAAGAGGTTCAGCATCAGACAGACATTGAAGAATTGCTCAAGTTTATCAATGGTGAGGATGAAGCGTTGGAAAAGTCGAAAGCCAAAGCTGCCAAACGGTCACGGCAAAAGCTGCGAAAGGTTTGTTAGTTTCTTCCATTTTATGTTTGTTCGTAATGACTGTCAAATGTAAAAGGCATTAAAAGTAAAAAATTTTTTTTTACACATTTGATGTATTCTATGAAGTATCAGAATGCAGTGCTTCCACAAAATGCAACCTTTAATGAAAATTATAAAGACCTTATTGGAAGCCACTTGTGCCAGTTTCAAGGTAATCGGGTGCGTCATTTGTTGTGCTTGGGTGACCATTGAGAGCTCATGGTCCCTTGCTTCCATATATCAGCAACAGCACACCACACTTTCATGCATTTCTGTATCCACTTGGAACAGTCATCCTCCAAAAAGACATACAGCTTTGCTTGACTCAGCTGGTTATGTTTTTTCCTATTGTAAGGTGCATGTGTTTAGATATCGTAGACCACAAATGTGCACATTGCTTTCGTGAGGTCCTTGAAGGCACTGGGTTAATGCTCAGATACACGTGCGCATGCAACCGTGTATGCTTACATGCATATGTGGATATGATAGTGTTTGGATTAAATTGGATATTGTGTAATATATTCCCTTTGGGCAGGGGGGATAGAGTAGTGGTAACACTCATGGCCAGGAGATCATAAGGTACCCGGATCGATTCCCGTAACCCCCTCTAGGGCGGCGCCTTGCATGGCTGCCAAACCGTGTGTTTAATTAAGAAATTGATTGTGCTTTCATGTTTCAATGTAATCTTACTGCGTCTGTCGGTTTGAAATAATAAAGAATATAATTATTATTTATTATTATTATGTTAATAGCTTCAGCAGAAGGCAAAAGAATCCAGATCAGATGAGAACTCCAGAAGGTCGTGTGGCAACAATAAACGAAAGAACGCTCCCTCTCCTGGCACCAGTCGGCACCTCTTGAACCACTGCACTGCAGACCATTCGTGTTCTTCAAACAAAGACCCACACATCCATCCTGGACACAAATCCAAGGAATGTTCTGGCGATATGGAAGGCCTAAAGCTGCTGAACGTTTTAAACTCAATGAATTTCAACAGAGACCATCTGTCAAGGTCTGACAAATCCGAAATGTCTAAAACCGGCGAGGGCAAAACTCAAGGTAATGGGGATACTGATAGAGTGAGAGTAAGTAACGCAGGGAACTCCGAAGAGGAAAGGAGGAGGAGAGGTAAGATAGTAGAAGAAAGCGAGAGAAGGGTGACATCGTCTGGAATCCCTCGGCAGAACGGAAATTGTGTCTCAGAAGCACGTTCGACAAACAATTTGTTAAGACAATCTTCCAGTCACTGTCTGCTTCTGGGAAAGATGGAGGGAGACCTGGCAAAGAAAGCAACAGCTAAAGAAGCTGTTAAGTTGAAAAGCCTGATAGCCGATTCGTCTGAGGCTAGAGAACCCAGCCGGGTTGAGGAAGGCATGAAACCGGTGACAATTAGTTCTGAAGAAGGGATGCGAACGATCCTTGCCAGTCCTCTTCTGCAAGCCGAGCTCGCCAAGAACAAACCACTTCAGAAACTGTTCATGCAGGCCGTGCAACAACAGAAGCAGTCGAGAGAGAAACAGGAATCGAGGGCAGCAGCTGCCTCACTGGAAGCGGAGGCAGAGGCAAGGTCGCAACGTCTTTCAATCGAGCAGACGAACAATGCACAGAGAGATCAACAACAACAGCGATCTTTCTCCAAACCAGATCCTATGCCGGGGAACAGACCTCAGCAAACTGCAGATCAGTTGGGAGAAAAGCAAAAACTGCAGATCGCCCCACAAGGTAGAACAAAAGGAACATGTAAGCTATCCCCAAATCAACCCCAGCTTAGCGCTGCACTGGGTTTAAAGCCACAAGTAATCGTATCCCAGTCGAATGCAATACCAGGAGGTAAGGCACCACAACCTGCAGTCCAATCTAGTTTGGCAAAGGAGGGTAAAATGCCTCTAGAGCCGTGTAGGGTATCGGAGGGGAAGCCGCAGCAACCCCAGACACTATCTCACTGTTGCAGTACACAGGCAAGTCAAGCAGCTGCCAATGGCAAAATGCGACACAAGCCACAGCAGCAGCAACAGGCAACTGGCAGTTCCTATGGAAACAAAGACCAACAGTCATCTAGCACTGCTCCAAAAAGCAAACCTCAACTGCAGAATCCTCCAAACAAGAAGCAAATGAACGGCCTAGTAGGATCACTTGATGAAACCATAAAGCGACCGACAGTTGATGTTGCACACAGCAACGCCTTTCAGAACAGTCGATCCGTGTCATCGAATGGTTCTTCTGCAAATGCAGAAGTCAAAAGCAAGTCAGAGAACAAGAAAACTGCAGTTGGCTACAAAAAGAACAAGAAATCTTGCGGACCGCCTGTACAAAGCGTAGAGGATGAAGCACAGTTGGTTTCAGAAGCTGCAGAAATACTTAATGGAGACAGCAAATGTAATTTGGTTGATGCGAGTAGTAGGACTTGTACTAATGTTAACTGCACACCTCAGCTGGAAACTGATAAGACTAACAACCAGCTTGAGAGGATTAACCCTTCCACAACCGTAACTGAATCGTCAGATGTCGCTTCGCCTGAGAATCAGGTAGCTGAAACAAACTGTTGTCTCCTCTTATCTTTCTCCAAAATTTGTTTCCGTCATTCTTTCTCTTAGTGCAACTACATATGTGAATGTGTCATGCAAAGAAGTTAAGGGAAGTTAGTAAATTTGCATTTTGGGGTAGGAGGAAAATATTGTCTTCGAGTTGAGAGGAATTATGTTTGGAGTCAGAGGAAAGTATCATGTCCTGGGGTGAGGGTAAGTACTTCATAATTTAACGAAGAGACAAACTTCTACATGGTATTTCCTTGTATGAGTGGAATGAATTGTGCTATTGATGTAAGTGCAGTGATGTACGAAAATGTTGCATCACCTAACATCATTTAGGCTAGCAAGGAGCACTTTCAGTAACTACTTAAACATGTTCATTTACATTACATTATGTTACTGTAAGCAGTTGTGTGAATTTACGCTCGTCAAAATTTGGCTGTGGGTTATTATCATCAGCTGATTGGTTATGTAGATTAGTGGGGAAAGAATGCGGAGTTGTCGTGTGGTTGATAGTGATGAAGCAGTGAAACCAGGAAAGGAGGAGGAACACAAAGGAGACAATTAGTAACAGTAAGGGAAACTGGGTTTGATGTGGGGTGATGGGTTTGACGTGAGGTGATGTTAACTGTCATACTATCCTAAAGCTTGCCTGTATTACTTGCCTGTATTTCTGAGGACTTTTGCACTGGGATCGCCTCCGATTGGTGGGCACTGGGTAGAGGCGTTTTATAAATTTTTAAATACAATACAATAGAAAAGAAAGGTCGCTGTTGTAGGTAATGCTGATCAAATGTCACAGATCCTCATTAGTCTTTTTCTGGTCGAATAACAGTTTGTTTGCTTAAAGAATTTCTTGGTCCATATTAGTAGCAATTTTTTAATTGTTTGGTTGTTTATGTGATTCCTTACTTCATTTGTTCGTAATGTATCTGTGTCTTTGTAGGCATCCAATGGAGCAGCTGGTGGTGCTGGTGCCACAACTAAGTCAAAGAAAAGCAAAAGGAAAAACAAGTCAAAAAACAGTCTGTCTGTTGTTGGTAGGATGAATTTCTCATGTCATATTGCAGTTGCTACTAATAAGAGTTACAGTGTGTGTCAAGAAGGCCTTCATATAAAATCACTGTGTCTGCCATCATAGTTCGAGAATTCGCATTTTACGAATTTTAAGAATTTTTAAAATTCACGAATTTTAACGAATTTTAAATCTGCAGTTTTAAAATTCGTTAAAATTCGTGAAATAATAACATAATAGAATTCTTTGCCATGGCAGCGAATTTTATTATTTGTTTACTTTTCAACTTTTTAAGCAAGTAAATGTCAATGTCAAAGGCAATCAATCAACCGTAAAAGACAGCTGACTAGCAACACAATAGTGGTATTCAGTTACTGTTCTACTCGGAGTCTTGAATTTCGATTTCTATCATAGTTGAGGTGTGTGACTGTGGATGTCAGTCAGCAGAACGAAAAACCATCAGTGCCCCAGCTCCAGTGTGACCAGTCAGTCACTAACACAGCTTGCAACCAAACATGGTTTAAAAGGGCCCGGTTGGCAACGTTCACCGAGCACTGAGCAGAGTCTTCTACTTCATCGTCCTCTGATTCTGAGTCAGGAACAGCCCACTGCTCCCACTCGACTCTGCAGGTTTCTGTATATTCGCCATGCAAATGATCCCGAATTCGGGCAGAACAACCAACAAATTCCTTGTCACAAAAACAACACTATATTTTTGGATAACCCTTTCCTTCTCCTCCATAATCACTATGGCCTACATACTTCCACTCCGGTCCATTTTCTTTCATCTTTAAGAAATTAGATTTTAACTAAATTAACTCGTTACGTAGGCCCCTAATAAACTTTTATATTGAATTTTACATTAAATTCTAAGCAGAAGCTTAACACAACAAATCATGACTTCATCACATTTGTTATTGTTGCTTATTTGCAAAACGCCACTGTCAATGTAAAAAAAGGCCCAACAATTGCCAAACGAATTTTTACAAATTTTTACGAATTTTAAAATAGACCAAAAATTCGCGAATTTTTACGAATTTTAAAACCCGAAGTCACGAATTCTCGAACTATGTCTGCCATGGAGGATGTAAAACAATTGGAGGGTGTTAGGGAGGTAATATTTTCAGTACTCCAGTAAATAAAATCACAGTAATGTAGGAAGATTAACTGGGTATTTCAAAACCAATGAATTTAATGTCACAAAGGCTGGCTAATCATTAACAGATTCATATAATTATGTCCTACTAAAAATATAACGGATGATGATTATAATAATTTTTGGTAGTTTTATGTGTTCTGGGGTTTAGACAAATTAGACTGTTAGGAATGTATACACAGAGGTTCACATCTTCTACATGATATGTTGTCCTTTTGCAGATGAAATATTTATGCCAAAAGATGTGCCAGGTGACTGTCACCTCGATGAAAATGAACGGGAAATTGAAGAATTCAAAAGGTAGTTCTGTGTTCTTTTGACTTAGATGCAAGTCTACCAGAATGGCATTGAAATGCTGAGTTTGTCTATCACTTGTCCAAAACTGCTAGCAACTTAACAAAATTACAGGTACACGAGAACTTCCTTTTAGCGTTATCTTCGAGGGTCATATGAAGAACCGTCTCTTAACCAGGTTGTGTTGTGATGAAGTTGTTTTCTAAAGCCAGACTAAATTTGGGGCTCATGTTCCCAATCAGTTATATCAGAAATAGCCAGTCAGGAAACAAATCATGTGTTAGTTATTCATCAGTCAGCTACAACTAGGCCAATAGTATCGATTTGCAGAGTGGCCTTATAATTTCAATTATCAGCCAGCCTCGCCCACTTTTTGATAAGGACCGAAAGCGCATTCGAAATAAACAAGACTTCGATGTAAGCAAGTTTGATAAAATAGTGAACTATGTTTGTATCTGTTTGCATTAGTTGTGGCCGGGCCCATTACTGTAATTCAATATAACGGGAAGTTCGAAATACTGAAGTTGGTAAAACCGAAGTTTTGCTGTACTTACAACAAGTCTTACATGCTTGCTTACGTATGCGCCTCTTTGCATTAGCTCAAGTGATTTACGTGCATGCATGTGTCAGTCATCATTTGAATTGTTGTTAGTATAAGGTGTCTTGGTGTAGTTTTGACCCCCAACTTACTTATTCTTGGCATTGTGTTTGGGTGACAGGTTCTGTTCAAACTCTGCTCCGAGTGAAAATCGTAAGAAGGTGAATCTTAACAACGTCAGAGAACTGTTTAACAAAAACGTTAAAGACCTCTTCAACAAGAAGAAAACGGCTGCAGCTGGTTGCCAGTGATGTTGACCGTGCAACGACCTCTCTGTTACTTGTCTGCCTCCTGATGCCGTTGCTGAGGCGGAAGGATGCTGGATGATTGGATGCATTCACATACTTCTTTGTCATCTTCATATTGCAGACTTGATTGGTATAATAAATCATTTTACTGAGTGGTTTCTCTAGCTTCGTTTGCACGAGTTTCAAAGGCTGTTTGCTGTTGAAACAGCAATCACCAACGTATTCCATCAAGATGAATTCTGGTTTACTTTCCTCTTCTCTTGGGTTTTGTGCTGGATTGGAATGGCACAGCCGATGCTTAGGAACTTCCAAAAGCCAATGATATAATCCATTAATTTGCATACCGTGTCGCACCAGTGTGGTTTAGTTATCTGTATTTCTGCATCTTGCTTTCAGCCTTCACAAGTTTCAAATTTGGCAATTGTTGTTCGTATCTTTAAAAATCTATGGCCATGTACAAGAGATGGAAATTGTAATATGGTATGGAGGCCATGTGTTTCTGTAATGCCAGTTCCATCAGGTTTTGCAGAATGCCAGAAGTTTGTTTTAAGCATCTCACAGGAACTTTTCCATTGATGGTGCCCTTCATCATGGCATTCTGCAAAATATTTTGATGTTAACTTCTGTGGAATATTGTTGGTAAAGGTTTTTTATACTGTACATTAAAATATTTGCTTTTTGCCAGTATATGGCAACTATCAACTGCACTGATTTATTATATTTAAAAGTAAATTAGCTATTCTGAATAATTGAATTAATAGTGTTCCATGAATGAAAATTTTTGGATTTTTGCAATCGGAAAATCAGCATTAGTTGTTAATATTTAGCGTTTACCAAGTAAGGATGTTGTCATTAAGTTTACAGAATTGTAGCAGGTGTTTAGAGTTGACTGTTTGAATCATATTGATATGAATGCTACTCACCCAATGGAACATTTGTATAAGAAATTGTTTCAGCTGTAAACTTTACCAGAGTATTTCTGTCAGAGGTACTAGTAATAATAATAATGCAAGCAGTTTAATAATGGTTTACAATTTTTCTGAATACAGCTTTAATCATGAGAGAACCCGTACAGAAAGTAATGCTGAAATTTGTGTGTTATTAACTATTGAATCTAATTATTTTGGTCGGCCACTGATTGCGTTTGGTATTGAATTGCTTCACTTGAAGTTGATTGAACTTTTGGCCTGAACTGATTACTTCAAATGTGCTCCTGAGAGAAATGCAGTTGAAGTGAAAACATATTGCCTCTTACGATAGCGAACTTCATTTGCAAGCTGATTTAATGCCTCGAAATGAAAGCTTGTTGCCTCAAAAGATCGAGACCTTCACGTGTGAGCTGTGTTAACGTCACTGCTATGTCATTTGTAGACCATTTTTGTTTCATCATGGTTTTATTAAATTGTACAGAAGAGTGCAATGCATGGATATCTGTGATATCTTTCATAACTGACTGTGATTCATTGTTGAATGTATTTGCTTGAGTAAAAGTCTTCAGCAAAACTGAGTCATGCAAACACTTTACCAGTGTTAAGCAAACAGATTGGCAAGACGCAACCCACAGACGTTTTCCCTGCAGATCGGCAGGCACCAACTTTAAGAGCCGAGGTGTTGCATGCATTAAATTGGCTCATCCTTTGCTAGAAATTCGTTTTGTGAAGCAGTGTTGTATTGGCTTGTAACATAGCTTTTTAAGTAACAGCAGCGTTAGTATAACTGGTCAGTTTAACGGGAGGTGGGTTGAACTCGTGGGTTTCTTTATGTTCGGTCAGAAACTGTGCTTCTTGCTGTTCAAAGTTGATTTTATGTGTGGCCAGGTGTCTTGATGGTAACTGACAAAGAGGTTAATGATGAGAGGATGCATCTTGTAGTGTTGAGTAATGTCTTTTTCTTTTTTGGACTTTCCATTTGTCTGGTCCCATTTGCCAGAGTATTGTAAAGCTTCAATGGGAAACAGTCAAAAAGCTTTTCTGAAAATCTGGCTGTACTGAGGCCGCTGTTACTAATTGATTTCATTGTAACTGTTAGTGCTGCTTACAGCCTTGGATGCAGAACCTATTCTGAGAACCTCTTTGGATAATCTATAAAGAAAATGATTTGAAGCTGTTTGCCCACTCAAGTACCTCGGTTCCAGTGTAAAAAGCAGAAGAGGATATGTATATGTACTTCTTTATCTATATTCACCTAGATTATGCCACCGTTAGTGAGACCCAAGTCTTCAGCTAGCCACACTGGTTTGTAAAACACTAGAGACAAGTGTGAGAATAGCCGGGGGAGGCCTTAGCACTAAGGGAACTGTTGAATCTATTAACACAATGATGGAAGTAATAATGATGACAATGACAGCGACAACTCTGTGGGAGGAACTGTATTGTCAATATAAGATTTCTGGTGTATTTAAAAAATTGATATTTAATTTTGTTTTGTTGGTCTACTATTTACAATATATGATTGCTGTATGTACTATTGGGATTTGGCATGTATTTACGCCTGTGGAAGAAGCTTAAGATATTTAATAAACATGATTAATATAAAATTGCAGTTTTCTTTTTGCCATTGTCCCCTTCCTTAATTACACCTCTTGGTAGATCTCTAAACTAGCAGGAATTGGAAGCCATTTCTTGAATCAAAGCACTTACAAAACATTTCTATGTTCACATACAGAGGTTAAAGTGGGTGGGAACGCGTGGGAACGGCGTTCCCACTGCTCTCGAAATTCTTTGCTTGCGTTCCCACTGCTCACGCATACGTTCCAATGAAGTTCTTCTTTGGCGTTCCCACTGCTCACCCAAACCACTTTATCCACTGTTCACATACCTGGTAAGTACAGCAATATTGCCTGTATAGAGTTGCCAGATTCAGTGATGGGCACTAAACTATTTTTTTTAGTTAAACTAAAACTATTTTCCAACTAAAAAATATAGTTTAACTAAAGTTGGCAACTATTTTTGGAAATTAGTTAACTAAACTAAAAAAAGTAGTTAAACTTTTTCCAACTGTTTTCCGACAAACATTTTCACAATAACAGAGGTTAAGTGAACTGTAATAATGCAGAGCGTCAATGACAATTTCACCTTCAAACTATGCAATGTGTACTGTTCTAGCATACAGTTACAGGCGTAAGTAGCGTATGAATTTGACCTTGAACCTCAAGACCAAGACCAAGACCTTGAACCTCAAGACCAAGACCCAAAAATCACAATCATATCCACACTATTCCTTACCAAAAATTGTCAAGTCGGACTACTCGCTACTTTAATGAAGCAAACCAACTCTAAATGCAGACTGCAGAGAATTTCTGAAATCGAATTTACAAATTAAGTCCTTCATGCAAAATGTTATTCCAAATGCCTGTTGCATTTTATAAAAACCAATTCGCTGAGAATTTTCTGACCAAGACGTGCCTTGTGGGGCCTCATAAAAATTTCGCCATGTAAAAAAATACTTTTCATAGGTGCTGAAGTCGCTGGCACACACAGTAGCTTTTCAAGCACTGGATTTAAATGTATAAATCGTGAGCCTTTTTGAAACCGTTATTGACTGCAATGGCTGCGGAAAATTTTAAAATTCAGTCGGTCTTGGTCTTGAAAACCCAAGACCAAGACTTTGAACCTCAAGACCAAGACCTTGAACCTCAAGACCAAGACCTTGAACCTCAAGACCAAGACCAAGACTTTTAAAAACGAACTCGAGTGCACTCGAGACCAAGACCTTGGTCTCGAGGACAAGAAGACTGTATAAGACCCACACTCATATTGTCGGCCTTGATATGACTCCTCATCCCTCAGTTTCCTCACAATCTCAGAATCAATAGGCCTAACTGTCCTTGGTCAAACATACCCGAGTCGGCTAGCTGAAGAAGGCTCCCTCCGTTACACAATATGAACATTTAAGAGGTCGTTGATTTTGACTTATACACGTCGTGTTCATATTTTGCTGATATGGAAAATGGATAAATTTGTTCTTGAACGAAAACGAGATGACATCATACAAGGTACAATTGCCATTATATGGAGGTAAGCTCATCAACGTTTTATAATCAGTTACTGGCAGGGTAATAGGCCTTGGCAGGGTAATAGGCCTATGTCCAAAATTCATTCATTCATTCATTCATTTTGATAATTTATATAGCGCCTCTTCAAGAAACCTACTCAGAGGTGCTCCTAGTCCAGCCACGGTCAAAAAGGGAAGTCTTAAGGAGGCGGTAGAAAACAGGCGAACTTCCTCGTGGAAATAAGCGCAAAGAAGGTGGGAGCCCATTCCACAAAGAGGGGCCAGCCACTGAGAAGGCACGACGCTGTTTAACTGAGGAGCGGGACCGAGGAACTAACAGCTCACCCCCAGTTGCAGAACGTAGAACTCGACGGGACATTAGGCTAGAGAGCGGACAACAGAGATCAGATAGGTAAGACGGAGCTTCACCAGAGAGAGACCGCCAAACAAGAGAAGCAATCCTATAGGAGATGCGCTATGGTCTCCATGCGAAAAGCTAAAGTGCTGCCCCCACCCCCCAATTTTTAGACAAAAGTTACTCCCTGGGAAGAGGCAGGTTGAGCTGAATTCAAAGGCTTCAAACGCCGAATACCATTCGTACGCTTTTTCTGACCTACCAACTAAGCTTTCTCTACCCCTTTCCAATTAAAAGATCAAAATCCTATCCACTGAGTATACTAAAAATAGTCTCTGAGTGATTATACAGTATCTAGAGGTGAGTAGGCCTACACGCTGTTTGCCCCGCGTATAATAGGCCTATACCATCGTCAACAATCCTGACTTGAAGTGAAAAATTCAAAGTAGTTTCAAATGAATGCATATTAAATTTATTCACGCGAGATGAAATTTCCTACACAAGCCGTTTAAAAAGGTTTTACATAAAAATAAATATATAACATAACATAACATAACATAACACTTTATTGGTCCACATTGATTGTACAAAATATTCATAAAGTGACAGTTGTATTTTTTTAAACCCAAATTGAACCATATGATTCATAAGATACACCACAGTTAACAGTTAAAACCAGTACCAACTTAGCAACTTGACGGACTCAATCAGCACCCTAAGTAACTGGGCTACTTGACCAAGTCCTGGCTTATACCAGGGTGTTGAATTTACCTATGATGTAAGTTGGGTATGTTCTGTGTTACGACGTCGTGTGGAGATCATTTGGACGCAACAGGAGACCCAGAAGGGATGAAGTCCCGCTAGGAAGGGTCCCCTTATTACTATTGATACATAACATACCATAACATGGCGGTGAAAAGAGTTTCGTAGTCATGCCATCTAAACAGATACTACCAATGACCTTTTTTAACACAGTAGGCAAGCCAGCTAGCTTATTCATTATGAGATGTTTAACCAGTGCTGGTGCCGCAGTTGATCCCTATCACCCAATAGCCAGCTCTTTAAGTGACCTTTGAATGTATTTAAATTAGGACGGTCTTTTATGTGCTTTGGTATTAAGTTCCAGATTGAGGGACCTGTACATGCTAAAGAGAATTTCCTAATATTTGTTCTTGCAAAAGCCTCTCTTAAGTTGGAGGCCCTCCTTGTTGCATAGTGGTGGATCTGCGAGTTCATAGTGAAGAGACATGAGTATTCCGGTGGCAGTAGCTTATTGATTGAGGAGTACATAAAAATCCCTATTTGGTATTCAAGTAATTTATCTAACCTCAGTATGCCCAAATTTTTTAAATAGTTCATCAGTATGTGCTAAATAGTGGGATTTCGTTATTGTCCTTATAATCCTTTTAATGAGTATATTCAGTTTTCTAAGTCTAGAGCTATAATTGGATGCCCATACTATGCTACAGTAATTTAGTTAGGGATATATGCATGTACAGTACAAATAAAATTTTTAAAAGCCCCAAAATTCAGAGTTGTAGAGGTAAAAAAAACTGGAAAAAATCATGTCACTGCGCAGGCAAAGTGTATAGAAGGCCTTCTATACACTTTGCTGCGCAGGTGGGGTTCGAAAAATCCGTCCTATAGCCTTCATATGCATGAGCTAGTTAAAGCGCCGTGTAAATTGTTTTCATTATACGTTTGAAACTTTTACCAATTCGAGTTTATTGTTTGGTATTTAACATTCTTCTGATGTAGTCAGAAAATTATAAAATGGAAAAAAAATCATGCCGCCGACCAGCCCGGTCGCGAACTGAGGTCCGCAACTCGACTGGCCAGTGACATGGGCAATCCGCCACGGCGCTAGGCCAGTAGATAAGGGTTAAAAGGGATAGTTATTCAAAAGAAGTCGATAACGCCTTTGTCATTGTGAATTTATGATGCTGTGAAATTTGGATCCATTTGAAATCTCTCATAAATAATATTTATTACAAATGTATTCAAATGACAATTTTCAAATAAACCCCAAACCATAATTATCCGATGTATTATCTGTCTGTAACTTCTACTTCATTATCATTCGCTAGATGGCAGACGTCGGATATTTTGTTGGTAGATTTTTATTCGATAGATGGAGCTGTAACTTACCAACACAATGGACGGGCTACAGTTAGCGTCCGTATATTTTAGATTTTTGCTATCAACCACATTAAAGTTTCTAAAATAAATTTAACGTGATTTTTCACGGGTTACAGCTAGTCTATAAATAAATATATATATATATTAAAAACTCATGTAGGCCTACACCAAAGTACGGTTTGCAGTTGGTTCAATAAAGGATATACTTACTTACTTTACTGTACACTAATCTAATTACTTCTATAGCGCCGTTATATTTATCCAAAAGCACCAATCGACGGTCACTTATATATAACAATCAGTTTGAAGGATTATTATTAGGCCTAAAATTATGTAGAAGGAAATATATTAGCCTATAGAATCTGATCCGTCCTTCTTCGACCTGCAATAGCGCAATGAACAGTGGATAACATCGAATGATTTCTATAGCGCCGTTATTTAATCGATGGTCGTTGGAGAAGCCCAATCGAAATCCTATGGGTAGCCTAACCTTAAACTATTGCATAGGCCTAGATGATTTTAGGCAGTACCGGGTTTAGACTTGGTGAGGTCCTAAGCTGAATAAAAGCTAATTGGCGGCCCCTTGATAAAAATGTTATACCAGACTACACCCTTCATCAGTTACATTATCCGTATAAGACCAGTCTTGTTATCAAGACCTTAAACCTCAAGACCAAGACCAAGACCTTGAACCTCAAGACCAAGACCAAGACCTTGAACCTCAAGACCAAGACCAAGACCTTGAACCTTGAGACCAAGACCAAGACCTTCAACCTCAAGACCGGGTTTAGACTTGGTGAGGTCCTAAGCTGAATAAAAGTTAATTGGCGGCTCCTTGATAAAAAAGTTATACCAGACTACACCCTTCATCAGTTACATTATCCGTATAAGACCAGTCTTGTTATCAAGACCTTAAACCTCAAGACCAAGACCTTGAACCTCAAGACCAAGACCAAGACCTTGAACCTCGAGACCAAGACCAAGACCTTCAACCTCAAGACCGGGTTTAGACTTGGTGAGGTCCTAAGCTGAATAAAAGTTAATTGGCGGCTCCTTGATAAAAAAGTTATACCAGACTACACCCTTCATCAGTTACATTATCCGTATAAGACCAGTCTTGTTATCAAGACCTTAAACCTCAAGACCAAGACCTTGAACCTCAAGACCAAGACCAAGACCTTGAACCTCGAGACCAAGACCAAGACCTTCAACCTCAAGACCGGGTTTAGACTTGGTGAGGTCCTAAGCTGAATAAAAGTTAATTGGCGGCCCCTTGATAAAAAAGTTATACCAGACTACACCCTTCATCAGTTACATTATCCGTATAAGACCAGTCTTGTTATCAAGACCTTAAACCTCAAGACCAAGACCAAGACCTTGAACCTCAAGACCAAGACCTTGAACCTCAAGACCAAGACCAAGACCTTGAACCTCAAGACCAAGACTTTGAACCTCAAGACCAAGACCAAGACCTTGAACCTCGAGACCAAGACCAAGACCAAGACCAAGACCTCAAGACCAAGACCCAAAAATCACAATCATATCCACACTATTCCTTACCAAAAATTGTCAAGTCGGACTAATCGCTACTTTAGCCCTTTCCGTCCCATGCCATTTTAGTCCTGCGCTACCGGGAATTTCTGGCCATACATACATGCATACATACATGCATACAAACATACATGCATACATACATGTATGCATACAAGTATGCATACAAGTATACATACATGCATACATACATGCATACAAGTATACATACAAGTATACATACATACATGCATACATACATGTATGCATGTATACATACATGTATGCATGTATACATACATACATACATACATACATACATTCAGACATACATTCATACATACATGTATGTATGCATGTATGTATGTATACATGCATGTATGTATGCATGTATGCATGTGTGTATGCACGTATGTTTGTATATTCATGGAAACATAAATACATACATTCATACATGCATGATCATCAGTCCTATGATCAATGGTCCTAATGATCAATTAAAAACATGATCAGACATACATTCATACATACATATATGTATGCATGTATGTATACATGCATGTATGTATGCATGTATGCATGTGTGTATGCACGTATGTTTGTATATTCATGGAAACATAAATCCATACATTCATACATGCATGATCATCAGTCCTATGATCAATGGTCCTAATGATCAATTAAAAACATGATCCCTTTATCATACTTTGCATTGAAGTACATAGGAACTGCAATAAAATTTTGTTCCAGGGAAGCTTATGATCTTAAAAACTGAAAGGTTTCTCAAGATTATTTCCTCCCACCAAAAAGAACACCAGATCAGATAATAAAAATGAACCCACAAAATCCTGCCAAGACACATCAGCTACCTAATACGAACATTTGATAGTGGTCTTTTCCACTCCTAAGAAACATTTTATTTAGAAAAATGAAATTCAACAGCAAGATGTAGTTTGCAGTATTTTTAGTCATGAACCAACGGCTTTTTAACATCTGTCAAAATCTGTACCAACCGTTATGCAAAGCTTACAATAATAGTACAACATAAGGCAACGAGATACAGAAGCAAAACTTGCAAATGAATACTTTACTACTTTCTGTCGACTAGAAACTGTAAACACGTTTTCCACATACAAACAAAAGAATAAGCCCAAGAGTGAACCACACAGAAGATTATCCCTCATAGCATTTGCTTGAATCTTTAAAGCTGGGCAACTCACATTGATGGTGAGAAACAAAAGCGAAAAGTGAAAGCAAATTAAATTACAAAGTCCAGTACTACAAAGAAAAACATAATTAGCACCTTCTGCAAGTTCTTAATGCCACACTATGAGAAACAACACAACTTCATAACATAACTCTAGAAACAATTGTTTGGCAAAAATTTACAAAAACCAAAATGGCAGATGTCAGACACTGTTATCGGTAACCGCCAGCAGTTCAGAAGGTTTTGTGCCATTGGCATGATCTCCACCAGGATACGGGCACGAGTTGGCTCTCCTATAGTTGCTGCCAGAACTTTTCGTAACATTCCAACCCGGAGAAGTGCAGTACGAGTCTGCTGCGAAGATCCTTCCTTCCTGTAGCATTGAACACCAATTTGATCAATGTTACCCTAAAAATTTCTACTGTCTTTGCTACTATGGTAATACAGTTACAGATGCCACGACTATCAACAGGAAGTGCTGCAGTGGCATATCCCACTGGCTGTCCAACTAACAGTTGTACAAAAGTTACTTGGTCAAACAACCCTTCAAAAACGCCACGAAACACAGTTAAGCATGTCAATGTTACTGCCACTCTCAAGGCTACCGTACAATCGAAAGCAAAACAATGTTGTACATACCTACCTGCGTTCTTCAATCCTGATACTCGGGCTAGCAATATTATGATAGAAAATAAATAAGTTTTGAGATGGTTTAAAGAAATTATTAAGTGGTGCTCTGGTCTGGATCTTTGGTGCTAGAATGTTGCACTGCAAATCTATGTATTCAAAATTTGTTATTCACACAACTTGTACGAACCAGTAATAGTATCCCCAGTGAACATGGCTAAACTGAGTGGACTGAGCAAACTGGATGGGAGGCTTTGAGGTAGAAGAAAGGACTGGTCACCTACTTGGATGTGCCAAGGCTGAAGAAACTAAGTCCACATAGCTATGGCATGGTTCAACTGATAATTAACACTTAAATGATGAGCATGTATTAAAAGTGACTTGGAAACCAATGCAGTTCATTGTTAAAGCCTTAACAAGTCATTTCACCCCAATTCAACTGTCTCATCGGCAACATAACTAAGGTATCTATCTATTAATATTATTCAGGAATACATTAGAGTGCTGCCTACATTACTCCAACAACACATAACATATTGTTGCAGTGCAGAGTAGTTAGCGCTGATGCTCAAGTTGCAAAACTGTTTTAATGACCAACTTCTCTGTTGACTTGAGGACACAACTCGGTTTCCTTTTCATACATCATAAGCATGATGTATCAAGAGGAAGCTGAACATATATCACGAACAGCACGTTTCTCTTGAATAAAATCTATTTTCAGCACTAGAAGTTACAGGAATTAATCTAAATCTGTGGCAAGAAACCAATTTTTCCAGTTCTGCCTTGAAAGGCTACTAACCTTAAGGCAAATTTCAGGATACCTTTCAGATAACAGAGGCCAGTTGAAGGGAAGCTTTCGAGAATGGACACTTGAGCTGCACTCTAACAAAAATTCACGTGAATAGGCCACTTCTAGAAAACAACCACACAAAACAATCAAACAGAACAAAGACCTACAATATACACATGTCATCCTAATAGAACAGTTTACAAATTTGGAGAACATAATTTTTTACATGAAGCAAACTAAGCCATTGCTATGTACTGTTATAATATTTAAACTTTCCTGTGCTACCAAAAATGGCAAACTAAGAACAAGTTTAATAATAACATTTAAAGTCAGAATAAATGTCTCCATGCAGTCATGCATTTATGTGATCCTTGAAAATGTACACATAATTCTAACCAGGAAAGCAGTAAGCTATAATTGCGCTCTGTGCCAAGCGTAAATATAGCAACCGACAAAGATAAACTTAACCAATAATGACCAAATTTGTGATCTCGGATATAATATTCATATATAAATATGTTCAAACAACAGGTATCTATCTATTAATATTATATATACACACACTTTTATTTGTTGCTACTTAGTTTTATTACATTTATTTCATTTTTAAATGGATATTATATTTCAATATAAAGTAATTAGTTTAATAATTAAATGATTCTGTCTCAAAATTTGCATCCCCTCTTGAGTTGCACCCTGTTCCATGTTTAGTGGTGCATGCATTTATATAAAGGTCATTTCATTTATCGAGTGTATAATATATTCTGATGGTGTGCAATTGCACCCTGTTCCATGTTCAGTGGTGCATGCATTTATATAAAGGTCATTTCATTTATCGAGTGTATAATATATTCTGATGGTGTGCAAACTAGCACAGAATAGCTACTGGATAATTACTCTACATGCGTTTAGTTGCATGTGTTGTGTACAAGTACATGCATTTATGCATAGGTGACTAGTTATAGCTAGAAATTATTGAATATCTGCCTGCAACCTCAATCCTTATGGCAGAGGGTACCTTCTCCATACCACTAATGAGCATCTAATCAGTACATCCTCATCTGCAGTGATACTGATCCTCAAGGTTCTGTCCTCGCTCCTTGGCTGTTCATTCTTTACACCTCCCAGTAAACTCATTTCCTCATCCTCTATTGATCATCATCTCTATGCCGATGATACACAACTGTTCATATCTTTCTCACCTCACTCCCTTCCAGATGCACATGCACTATATCATCTACGTAGCACCATCACCCAGATATTAGCCTGGATGACTGCCAACCTGCTATGAATAAACTTGGCAAAAACAAAATTCCTCATTATTGGCCTCTGCGAGCAATTACGCAAACTAACCTATCCTTTCAACAAATCTGCAACAGATCTCACTTCTCCCATGCCTTGCTCTGCTCGTGTCCACAATCTTGGAATCGTCTTTGATAAAAACCTTACCTTTGCTGACCACATCACCCAGTTATCTTGCACCTGCCATATGCACATTTGTGACCGTCAATGGTACCCAATACTTGATTACAAGATCGCCTGCACAGTAGCCACCTTAGCTGTTCATTCCAGACTCGACTACTGTTTCCTTTTCTAGAACATTGACTCTTCTGAAATAAAACACCTGCAACAGTCCTGAATGCTCTTGCCTGTACAGACACCAAAACACCATCACATAACCCAAGTTCTGAAATCACTTCATTGCCTAAAGGTCCTTCAGAGCATGGATTACAAAATTGTATCTCTTACCTACAATGCCCTTCAAACCCTTTTACATTCGCCAGCTATTCACCATCCAACTGCCCAGGTCTATTCGCTCATCATCATATCTTTCTCTCTATCGGCCTCCAGTCTTCTCCTATCTGAAATTATGCAACCACTCCTTAGTCAATGCAGCTCTTTGGAATGAACTCCTAAAAGAACTCTGCCAGTTTGTTCATCCTCCTATCTTGCCTGTTTATTTCACCTCTTCTCCGCTTTCACTCTCTTCTGCTGCTTTCCACTCATGACTGGAAACTGAATTCTTCCAGCTATCCTATCCTGATTCTATTCCTGTCACCACATGACCACCATCATCAATGATTTCTACTGTAGCACCATGCCGTCTCCTTGGCTTGACCTCCCTGGATTCTGACCTGGCACTGGAACGGACACGACAACCTGGCTGTTGCAGACTTGCTTTGACATAGCGCAGGTGAATGGCTGGTCTCATTAACGTGGCTTGTGTGTGGTGCTGAGAAATTTGAACATTCACATTACATTGCAAGTTGGAGCCAGGGTCATCTTCCAGTTAGTCTCTTGAGAGCCCTTTGCAGATAACACAAACTGCACTTGGCGATACAGGTTATGACTGGAATGTGAAAGGGCCTAGACATCACGTAGTCCATAGAAATCCATAACTGAGTTTTAGGTTAGTTTAAAGTTAAGTTCAGGTTTGGAGTGCAGTCAGGTTAGTCCAGTTTCAACGCATGTCACCATTACCTAGTTCTGGTGGAAGGCATCTGTGATGTCAGCAAAGGTTAAAATGATGCAATTTAGCTTGGTGCTAAAGTGTATCTGAGCTCTGGAGACTTTCAGTGAAGAAGCTAGGGACTATGCTGGGAACTCTTCATCAGCCAGGGACAAGGAATGTCCCACGAAATTCCTCATCTCAGGGAGACCTCATCTGTTAGTCACCACAGACAATGTTTATCACAAAAGGTCCTTATTTGAGAAGTCGTAGTCAGCTGTTCAGTCATGGGTCAATGCCTGAAGCACAAAACAGCTCTGAAGCACAAACCCTCATCTGATAAATCCACATCACGCCACGTTCAAGCTCATTTCATCCTGTCACCACTTCGTCATCCTATTCACCGCATCTCACTCCACCATCCCTGGTCATTGTATGGTATGGGTCAGCTGGAAATTGCCTCAGACATTTGCCTCGGCCGAATATCCTGTTTTTCGGCACTATTCGCAAATAGTTGCTTGTATGCCTGCTGGAATTTGTAGGCTCATAAATTCAGATTTGAACTTCATCTAGTAAATTCATTTTAAAGAAGAAGAGTACAAAAAAAACACCAACACCGGAAGTCCACAACGGAAGTCAAGTCCATTTCATTGATTATTTATTTCTAAAATTCAGAATGCATTAGTCATAGTTATTACAAGTACAGAAATTTATTTTGATAATTTTTCATTACATGAAAATGTGAACAAATGGTACTCATTTCATACCCGGATCCGGCAAAATAGTATATTCAAATACTCGGATTCGGTACTCTGTGGAAAATGTCTACCCGGCTGACCCCTATTGTATGGTACTGTGTACATCGTTCAGTTGAACCACATGTACACGTGTTTAGTTGACTTTGAACTTGAGATGTTTTATCTAGCTCTTAGAATATTTAGATCAGTAAAACTTGTAGCTGTTTGCATCAAAAACTTAGATCCTTAATAATTTTGATTAATTTTGTTTCTATTGTGTTATGATTTCCAGGCACATCCTCAAACTGCCACATTGGTCCCATATGGCTAGTACACGGATTTCAAAAAGCGACAGCCCACAGTTACTAAGGGATGACCCTACCATTCAACACCTTCCTATTGTTGCTATCTCCCCACATACTCTTCCAATGATGGTACTGTTTCCGATGAGGTATACAACAGCATTATGCTTGGTCTTTGGTCAGTATATCCAGGATTATTTCCAAGGTAAGCTGCATCTTTGTAGCAGAAAATGCTTACCACACCATTAAGCTTGTGGAACTAGTTATCAGTTGAAGCCCTTTCTGCCATACTGCCTCTTCCATGGTCATACTGAGAGCCACAACGATATTCTATTTAAGCAGTTAAGTTTCAACAGTTGGTTGTTTCGTAGAGTTCCAAATACGTGCAACATCACTCCACATACGTGTAACATATCAAGTATAGTTGATTTAAGATTCCTTTTCTCACCAACCCAATCAGAATCACTACATTCAACATGTCCAGTTTCTTGTACATTAATTTAAGGCGGACAATCTGCCAGATAAATACTTCATAGAAATAATGATAGTATGCATGTATGTAAGTATCCGGGCATAACCTAGTCTTAAAGTTAAAACTTGTAAAGCAATACAACTTCAAGGAAAAAATCATCAGCAACGCTTCCAGCCAAGCAGCGAACCCCCAAAGAGAACAGACTTCAAGGACTTGTGGATTTGCTCACTTCTGATTTTAAAAGGAAGACTATTCCAGCATACATGACCAATAATGGCAAAGCTTTTGTGCTGGGTAGTGGACCTAGCCAAGGGCCTATATCGCTGTGGGTCACCAGCAACACACGAAGTTCCAGCGGCAGTCTACTATAGAACGTCCATGGTAAAAGTAATGTATGTTTAAACAAGAGATCTATAATGCAGCCGAATACAAGATACATAAATTGTCTGGCGTTAAATTTCAAAAGTTCTGTCTTTAACTAAATTGCAACATTGTCTTTTAAGTAAGTAATCAGGCAGCATGCTACAGTGCAATAGCTTTGGCATCAGACAGGTTTGTCAGCTTTCTGGCCACACTAATACTTGCAAGTCTTACGCTACTTGTAAAAAGCATTTAGATTATAATATTTAGCAAGACAGCAATCAAATTGGTCAACCTCAGCATTTAAGCATCAATCCTTTGTATTCTTTCTTTCAGCACTGCAGATTATGTACCAAGGTAGTCCAAATTTTTTAAAGTTTATACACAAGTTGCCCTTTCAATAAGAATTATCTCTAGAGGTTTGTTTACAAAAACCGTGACTTATAGTCCAGAAAACGTGGTACACATAATTTGAACATGTTTTGCATTACAGCAGAATAAACAGTAAATCTTCAGCTTTTTTGCATTACAGCAGAATTGAACAGCAAGTCTTCAGCACTTTTTGCATTACAGCAGAACAAACAGCATTTTTTGCATTACAGCAGAATAAACAGCAATTCTTCAGCATTTTTTGCATCTATACAGCAGAATAAACAGCAAGTCTTGAGTATTTCAACACTTCACAAACAGTAGATGTTGTTATTAGATTGTCATTTTCACACAATACTCACTTTGATTAAAATGGTTAGGAACCTAGAATTTAAAAATCAAAAGTTGTATTATCAAACACTGTAAAAAAATCCCATAACACTTCAATTTAAATTTTGCAGAAACTATCACCTGATGACAAGTGTATCATGTCGAACACTTCAGTAGATGACTAGAGTAAAGATGAGATTCAAGAAGACTGAACACATGACTTATAATTGGTTGTTTGTGGCAATGACAGTGATGATAGTTACATTGGTAGTAAAAATAATGAGGACAAAGGTGATGCCATCTTTAGTTTTCCATAAAGGTTGTTCATAACCCCTCCCTCCCCTTTTCTGCAATCTCTGCATTATCTTCCCTCCCTCTTTTCTGCAGAATGCAGAAAAGAGAGAGGGGACTATTACCTGCACTAGGGTGGATTACCTTGTAACTGGCATGTCAAGCAGGACTCTTAATTATAAAATGTTCCTTGTCTGCTGGTATCCAATCTCAGTATTAAGTCAGCTTTCTGGCCACACTAATACTTAAAAGATAAGGTAAAGGTAAAAGACATGCATCTAACTATTGAAACTCAGTAACCAGCAACACATACACAAGGCATGGTACATCTTTGCCTGCCCCAGTGAAATTCTTTAATGATAATAAAAAGGAATACAGACTGTCCATCATCTGACTAAATTTGGTGTTTAAGGAAGGCACAAGCTGTACTGAAACTACATGTACCAAATATTTAGGCATGTATTTAATGGGCATAACCCAAATCCCCTTGTCACATTTGCTTGACCCTCCTTCTATCCACGTTTCCTGTGGACATCCTTCAATGCAGTGCTTCTCAAACTTTCTGATGCTGTTTTACCAGCCTTACTGCAGACTGGTGCTTTTCAACATCAGCTTTAGTTATATTCATACATGTATGTAGATTTCATAATATTGTCACTGTTTATTACAAGTATACTTTCGCTACTGTTGCATGTTTAAAACTGTTTATTATGTATTATTAAATAACACTGTTTTTAAGTTAACATCAAAGTACAATCAAAATTTGATTATGGTTATCATTCTGCAGCTGGGTATCCAAACCACTCGTGGACCGGTACTGGGTCACCGACTCCAGTTTGAGTAGCACTGCTTCAATGGACAACCCCTTGCCATCATCACTGGAAATCCAGTAGTGGTAGTCATAATGAGGACAATGAGAGCTGTTAGTAGTGGTTGTTTGGATAAAATTATTATGAAGGATGTGAAATATAACAGTGATAATGAGTAAGGCAAAGGATTATAATGATGTTGGTTAAGGTAATACTGAGTGATTATGATGAAGATGATGAGCCTGATAAGGTTGATGATGCGAGTATTCGGTAATAAACTCTTTAGCGATTACAACGGCAAGCTGTGTATGTCAGTGAGTCCATCTAAATACCCACTGTTGCAGCATTCTCCGGTAAGGCAAGTGGTGACTTGAAGTGCAGAGAAAGAACATCAAAAACATCCTGAAACAACACAATGAATGTGAAATCAGTCATCAGCAGTCACATAGTAAATGTCTTTTATAAAAGAAAGTAACCAAATAAAAACACCATTGCTAGGAAGATTAATATTGTTAAAAGAATATTTCTTGCCCCTAACTACTTGTACAGTCAATGCCACTTGGTGCGTAACAGATAAGTGCATAATTTGCTTATGTGCATAGAAGCTGGTGGTTCCATTTTAATAAGGAGTATTTCAATGGAAGTTATCTGCTGGTATGTGGCATATGTGCATAATTCAGTTATATGCAAAGCCAACTGCAGGCCCATTATGCATTGCTCTGTTTTATCAATGCTACTTAATTGCATAGGCAGCTTAGAACATTCTGGCTGCCTAGGCAGTTCGCCCGCAGACAGCAAACAACTCCGGCTGTCCAGTGGTTTGTTTTAGCTGCACTGTGGTCCGTATCAGCAGGCGACATAACACTGTTACCAGTCGACACTCCGGAGTGTGCAAATTGTATCACGTTCTGTTTAGTGTCTGTCATTCACACTGTTCCTGTAGTTTGCTTGACACTCTTTTCAGTTGTAAAAAACATTAAATGGCTGGGCATTCTGTACGACTGCTGTTAGCAGAGTGAATACAGGTGCTTAAAAGCCTTGACAACAAGATTTACTTTAACTGAATGGTTACTGAAGGCATTATAGTATGTAGGCTCTATCTCTTTTATGAAATACCAGTACGTTTAGCCAATTTTGCACAGTACATGTGAACTTCTCTTATGTGCATAAGTCAGTTAAGTTTATAGGTTCAAGGCAGTCCCAAGGCTATGTACTTAAATGGTGTCGACTGCATCTCATTGGAATTTTATTAATATTGTCATTACAGTACTGGAAATATAGTTTGATTGTCCAACTCTTAAGACAATGACACACTGAAATGACTGCAAAGCACTCTTACTTCAACCCTACATGAACTAAATCATCACCAGTATCATTCGTTAGCACCCTGGTCATCTTTCTGTATCATTACTTTCATCATCGTTGTAGTCCTTAGTGTCATTTTTAGCATCATCATTATCCTCATCTTCGTCATCAGCAGCAGCCACAACAAAAGTAATGAAACATTAACCTTAACATGATCCTTCACATCGGAAGAAAGATGGACAATGACATCACCCCTCACTTTCATGAATCGTTCATATTTCTTTAAATAGTAACAAAAGCACAATTTTCAAAAATCGCACACATTGTTATACAGCATAGACCTCTGGTATGTTAAATGAAAGTCAACTAGCGTTGGTAGACCTTAAATACGTAAACTCATTTCTTAACATGTAATCAAACATGACAATAATTCATACCCTTTCCATGTTTCCGCCAATGGCACCTAGAACTGGAAAGATGAGATTTGTGCAAAGTTGTGGTAAACCTTTCCCCCTGTGACTACCATGCCTCAATCAATGCAGCCGTTAACAGATTATGGGTACAAACTGCAATTTCAAAGTGAATCAAAACTGGTGCTATAGAAGTCTTCAGGTTTGATGACATGACTAGCAGAGAGGTAAAGTTGACTACCTATTACCTAACCTAATCTAATGATACATGCTGACGGGGAAACTGAACCATGTAAATGCAGCAACTTCAATTAAATCAAAATGAAGTGGCAAATCAAGACCCTGCTTGGCTAATTACTCGAATTTAAATAAACCGACTCAAACAACTGAAAGCAGGCTTACTACTCTTCTACTCCTTAAATTCCATTCTCTCTTCAAGTGCATTTCTCAGTGGTCAACCTAATTTATAGAAGGACTGAAAAAGAAAGAAATCAAAACCATAATGGCTACAAAGGTATACTCAATTTGCAAAAAACCTTGGTTTTCTCCTCCGCTTTCAGCCTTTTGTTCTCTTCCTCTTGCATTGTATCATCCTCTTTGAGTCCTAACAATGATTAGAAAACAAAACCAATCATAAAACTACACTTTTTGAAAGACCTGTCTCATTCCAAACAGTTGACAAAATTAACGCAAACAATGGACACCGACGACATCCACTACAATTTCACTTCGTGTAGAATGGTGGTGCTTGATGGGATTAGGAAGTGGCCTAACGTTAGAGTAGATAAGGTTGTCACGCTATCATTAGATTAGCTTAAGAAGTAAGCCTAACACTGGATTACAATAGGATGTGTGCCTACCATTAGATTAGACTAGCAAGTCATTGTCTCATCTGCAACTAATTCAACTGCAAGTAGACAATACATGGTGGCCAATCCATAACTGTCTAATACGATCTTTCTGCATATTTCTTCATCATTATAACCTTCACTCTACCACTTTCCATTAATATCTACTGTTTCCTATATCAAAGCATGAAAGTGCCAGGATTGAACTGCCAATCACAGGGGCACACAGCTGTTGTCACCTGCTGGTAGAGTAGCAGTCAAATGGAAGTGCACAAATACCATAATTTATCTCAGTTACAGCTGCTAATAGGTGTAGGGCGTGGAGACATGTGCAACTATTTATAAAGTTCACCTGCTCTGGAAATATGCTGCCCTTTGTAGGGCTTAAAGCCAGCTGCAGCTAGCCAGTTGGCATATATCTGTATTCAGGCACCTGTGCAGCTGATACAGACTGCAACACAGTAAGTTCTTGTACTGTATGTCAACAGGTTTCATGCATTAAATAGGTGTCATTAGGAGTCATGGTGTAACTGCTATTTAACTGGATTTGCAGGTAAATGGGCCGCTCATCGTATAATCTGAGATGACAAGTACTGGTGTTTAACCATAAATATTGATTAAATTAATACAAAGCAGAAAACGTATATGAAACACTGCGTGACCTTTGTTGCCAGTGATGGGTCTTCCTCCACATTCACTCCCTCTGAAACTGGACAGACGCCCAAAAGCTGTGGTTGAAGGCAAGACCCGACTTCGTGTTGCATCGTGTGGTCCCTCTTCCTTCTCAGCCTTCACAAGATCCTCCAACTAAAAGAACAACCTGCATATACTATGCTTCTTCAACCATTGCTGGCTTGGTATTGTTTCATATGGTGCTGTAAATAGTGTATTGCATTGGTTTCAACCTTTTGTAGTGATGGAACCTTACACAAAGCACCATTTGCTCATGGAACACAGCGCCTTTCACCAGTCCAATATCGCAACAAATAAATGTCATAAACAGACTCATTCATAGGGCCATGCATATGTAGTCCAAGGACATGTAAATGCAACAATACATTCAAGTAATAATGTTAATTATTTTAACATAGGATCGTGTCAAGCAAAAATGACTGAAAGCTGCAAAGATGTCTGCCCAATGCTAATACTTTTGTGAATTCAGTTGGTATTTTAAAAATTTTATTTCGAAATGCAGCAGAACCCCTGGCCGATGCCCACAGAACACTTGGGTTCCCCGGAACCCCGGTTGAAAACCACTGGTGTATTATATTACAGTAAAAGTCTATACTCTAATATGAAACATCAAGTGAAAACTTGCAATGTCATCGGAAGAGTCATTAAGTATCCCAGTTTTGCAGTGAAAGATGAGAATTGTGCAAAGTTGGGGTAAACCTCTTGGGTGACTCCCATACCTCAGTCAAAGCAGCTGTTAACAACAGATTATGGCTCACACAGCCATTTCCAAGTGAAGCCAAAATCACGTTACAGAAGTCCTCACATTAGATCAGATGAATAAACAATTATATATTACACTAAATTATTAAATAATTAATATAATATTATATTAACCAGTATATATAATATTATATATACAGAATACTAAAAAAGAATACTGAAACTACACTCATTAACAATATGCAATAATAATCACAAATTATACCCTCAGAGAATCATTCTCACCGGTTGGGAAACTGTCTGATTTCCACCAAGGCAGTTGGACAGAGCTGATTCCATACATTTTCCGAACACCTCGGCCAGGTTTTCATCATCAACATTGTTGTTGTTCGGCTCCTTCTGATTAAAAGATGAACCATTTGACAACGTAGATGCCATGACGACAGGCTCATTCACGATTTCAGGTGAGCACATCTCAACAGTTGCAGGACTTTTTTGGCAACTACAAATGGTTGAACTGCAAGCGTTCTCCTCTCCAAACTTCAAAGCCAAATCAAAAGCATCCTGGACAACAGCAAAACAACAGGGATAAAACAATCAATATAACTCATCATCATTAACTTAAGATTCAGATGAGTTTCGATGAACCTAACAATGAAAAGCTGTCCGATGCATCAAGTGACGAAAATAAAGTGGCTTTGAACAAAGGAAATTCTAACTTTCATTAATTCTGGAAATTCATTCTGGAAATTCATATAGCGCTTCTTCAAGAGCCCTACTCAGAGGCGCTCCCAGCCTAGACACGGCTAAAGAGATAGGTCGTGAGGCAGGGCCACCGACAGAAATTCCGGGCCCCTAGGAATAGCAGTCACGGGCCCCTAAACTATCATTAGGCTTTATGAGAAAAGTTGATTGCGGGCCCGCCCTGGGCCCCTAAAAATCGCCGGGCCCCTGGGCATTAGACCCCCTTGCCCTCCCCTCTCGGCGGGCCTGCCGTCAGGTGTCGTAGGAAAGCAGGTGAATTATTATGGGGGAAGCAGCGTAAGGAGATTGCAAGACCACTCCAGGTAGACGGGCCAACGATAGAGAAGGCTCGGTGTTGTCTGACTGTGGAGTGGGACCAATAGCTCCCCATTAGTCGCAGAGCTTTGCGCACTGCGAGAGGCTAAGTCAGAAAAAAAACTTTGACAAGAGTTCACAGTTCTATGGCATTCAATATATGTTGTCATTTATGAAAGTATTTTTTCTAAATTTCTTTTGTGCTTTGTCTAGCATTAATATCTGCACATTTTCTATGTTCAAATTACATATGTTGTCACTACAAATATTTTCACATAGGACCTTGAACATAGAAAAGTAAAATAATTGGGGAGGGGTACACTTTGGGGCAGCATCAAGTACCTCAGAATGTTTTTTGTCTCACTCTGGACAAATGTTTGAGAAGAGAAGATAAAATGTTAAGAATGATGTTTTTTACATTATGTCTGTAGGTCAAAAACTGACTGAGATACCAAAAGTTAAAATTGTTTCACTTACACTGCAAAATCGCTCGTCGTCAGGCACTTTTCGTCCTGAGGAATCACACGTACCTCAGGCAAAAATAATAATAATATTTAAACAAATATTGTGATTATTAATCATAACTGTTCAGGCTTTCTTTTCTTGCAGCCGCTTCATTTGCAAGTGAAGCCCCACTTTTTAACGTACAAGACATAGATTTGTTGTATAGATACAGGAAGCTTAGATGATACAATGACTGAATTTGAAAGTTCTAAGCACAATATCTACTAGTGATATTTTCGTTCACCTTAAGTAAAATGAGAACGTTAACGATAACTGAAATTATTTTAAGAACGAAAACTTAAATAGAACGGAAATCAATCACCTGGAACAAAAATTGTAATAAAAACGAAAATTAATTTTCAAACGGAAATTAGTGTAAAAAATTGATAATTTGCTTGCTATTTTTCACCACCCAGTTGCTTTTGTGTTGAACGGCGCACACATACTTTATGACTCTTGAAACCTTAGTATCTTTCACCTGCAGCACGTGCTTCCAAATACAGTCTCTTGAGATCATTATCACTTGGAATTTTTTTTGGTAATTTTATAAGTCAACGTCGCAGCAAGACTTGTAGTTATTGAAAATCACTTTCAAAAGCAGATCTATTTCGACCAGGAGTACTTTGTCCAGTTTGCCAGCCGGATGGAAGACAGAAAGCCCAGTATGGGATTTTTTTAATACTGTAAAGAAACAGATAAATCTGTGTGCAACGTTTTGGACCCTAAACCGGAGAAGATGTGCGGAACTGTAATCTCAAGTAAAAATTCGAGCAATTTCATTTCATATTTACAGCGAGTTCACAAGAAGCTTACGCAGAATGCCAAGACTGTTTCAGACAACGACTCAAATATGATGAAGGCAGTAAAATCAGTAAGTTTAGAACTGATCATGTCACGGAGGGAGGGTTTCATTGAGGAAGAAACAGCTTGGAACTTAGTGATATTTTTGTTAACATTAAGTAAAATTAGAACAGAAAATATTGATTTCCATTAAGTACAACTGTAACGATAACTAAAATTATTTTAAGAACGAACACTGGAATAAAACTGAAATTGACGACATATGAACTGAAACAGAAGTAAACTGAAAATTATTTCCTGAAGTAAAATATCACTGATATCTACACATACCTCACAGGATTTGGGAAGGATTACTTTATCCTTGTAGTACTCGAGGGTTGAATCACTGAGCTCTCCATTGGAAGCCACCAGCTCAATAACATGCAGAAGAACAACACGCAACAGATGTTCCTGCGCATCCTCCAGGATTCGATAGACATCCAGCATCACTTGCATGAAGAAGGCTACAAAATCCAAAACAGGAATTAATCTTCACTCTAACCAGCTTCATTTTCAAACTTCTTCAATAAATAACCCCACTTTCACCCCCAAAGAAAACTAGACTGGCCATTTCTACTGAGCTCCTTTCAAATGATCAAATTACTTCAGCTTGGAACATTTGCAGATAAATCTTAATATATCACTCATGCTACCAGGTCCATACAGGCCTGAGCATTATCAGTGGCTGGTGTAAGCACTTAAAATGAAGTGCAGAGCTCGTAGTGCCTAGTGGATGGTCAAATGCCATGTTGAAGACCCTGGCTCACTGTTGTTTAACAAGGACCTCGACCAAGAAAGTCTTTTATGAAAACCTTTATGCTGATTGCTGAGGCTAGAAAAATCATTTTCACTATAAGCAGTCTGTTATTAGTAATAGCATGATGATACCACAGCACAAACAATTTTCTGGAAAACAGATACCTTCTCGCAATAAAACACCAAAAACCTCTTCAGTCAACTGAGAAGAATGTTAAAAGTTGACCGTTTGAAACTTAATTTCTACCGCTCATCACAGCCTGAGCCAGCAACATTCAAGTCTTTAAAATGAAAAAGAAGGCTACAATCCCCCCTTCCATGTTTTCCCCTAGATTTGATTGATTTTTATGAGTCACTCACTATAAATCACCAGAAAAACAACAACAAGAATAAGCATCATCATAATCAAACAGCTGCTGATGATGGTGATGATGATGATGACAACCATTATGATCATTTTCTTTAAGGGAACTATAAATGGCAGTGAAAAGTATGAAATGTTATCAACTTTACTGTCATAATCTAGGTCAGGTAGACCTACAAGCTGTTGCTGTGTGTGCAACAATCATTCTCTCTTTTAAAGGTTTCAAGGTCCAAACTCGGATTTGACAGCTAACTCTCAACCACTAGACTGTTGTGACATTACTTGTGGAATTAAACTAACAAACTCACACGAGTATTCTTTTAGCTGCTGGCCACAGGCAGTTACCATTCCCATGAGGCTACAGGCATCATCTATTTGTCTCGACTCCTGCAGCTTTGAAACCAGTTTTCTTACATGACAGCGAATGCAACCAGGTACAACAGAATCTACAGCAAAAAACATTAACTTAACGAAATTTATCAAACTGCTAAATAAAAAGCATTTAAACATTGTCTAAACTTGTGACCAACAGCAACAGTAAAACACTTTAGTATTCCATCAACATCACAGAAAATCAATGGTAGCTTAGCAATGAGAAGAAAAGTCAAAAACTTTGAGAGGCAGAATGTCATATAACACTTGCAATTGAAAGCAGTGTATCAATAACTGCAGACCAATAACCTGACAACTCAGTGGAATTCCCTCAGAGCCAATGAGAACACTTGCACCTCTCCATTAAATTACGCATTGACTATCTTCAAGAAGACAGTATACGAAATAATTACAAAGAAAACTAAGTTCAGCCCCACTTATACCTACCATTTTTATCATAATTTAAGGAGCTCAATTTACTAAGTAATAAAATTTTAAAGTTCCAGCATAATATATCTTAATTAGTTCAAAGCCCAAACCAACAGAAACACAATTTGTGGATGACCTCACATAGATTCAAACCTGATTTTCTCTGTAAATACACACTGCAGTGTGAAACCTCTTCTCCCAGTGGGTCATATAAAATGACTCAAAGTGGCTCATTAACAATTGGTTTATTACCTAATGACGGACGTGATGGCTAGTCGAGTACCCACCCAGAATGAACTCGAGTCCCTGGCCATATTGTACCAAAAAGTTTGACATCTCTATATGCGAGGGCAGCTGGCCAATCCTCTCCCTTGCCGTCTGAACTTCTCAATTATAGTATACGTTCAGTGTACTCTCGTTTTATATACATCTTTCTACCTTGATGGTGATACCCATGATACCCATCCACAAAAAATGACAGTGCAGCACACTAACTGCTAGACTAGTAATGTACATGCACCCCTATGCTGCAGACCAAATTCAGCATATTCTTGGTTAAGACTGCATTTGTCTAACAAATGTGGAAATGCGTCATCTGAGGTAAAATTAACAGCAAGCAATGTAATCCTGATAGAACTTTGTTCAATGAAACAGGTATATATAAGCCTGCAAACTGTAGATTACCTCAGACCTTGCTTAGAGCATTTGACACCTTTAATTTCATAATCCTTAGACTGCACAGAATTTACTTTAACTCGTTTCTTTAAAAAAACTATTTTTTTTATATTTAAACGACGAGCTCATACTACAAGCGACTGGGAAATCAATGCAGCTCATCGTTAAAGCATTAAACAATGCATCTGAAAGCCTTATATTTGGCCTTTTTTTATTTCAAGCTAGTTATAAACCAAGCTAACAGTACCAGTGGTCCAGTACGCATGAAGCAATATTATTTTCAGAAAATAACAACTTGACTTGGCACCGATTTGAATCCAGATTCTTTATGGACTACCATATTTGGTGAAAATGTATGTGGATATCTGACCTGTTGTGCATTCCTCTGCTGTCGAGCTGGAAGGCAACTTGACTTTTCTCGGTCGCAACCCTCGTCCTCTTCCACTCATTTATGCAGCAGTTTTTCTATATAAGTCACAATATATAGCGACTATTACAAGTTATTATTAGTACTTAAAAAAATATTCTAAAGGCTGTCATTCACTGAACTGTACGTGCAAAACTACCAGCATTGACTAGCAATACACAGCGAGTCAACGGCGGGTGTAACAATTACACGCTTAAGCAGCAACAGTACAATTGTATATTCCTTTAATACATACCTACAAGTTACATAGAAAATGGCAAGTCTTCAGATATCTGCATTACATAATGTACATACATGTAACACCATTACCTTGTTTACTGAAAAGCAGAGTAAAGGTTTATTATTTGCTCAGACAATTTTGACTGCTATCCCTTTATTTCTGGTTCACTTACAATCAAGACCACTAAATGTCGAGCTTTCAAACACAATCTCCAAGAAAATATCAGCATAATTCAGAAAATATAATATTAAAGAATTTTGTTGTCTACTGGAATTCATTGTACTTTACTTTAAAATCATATTTTAAACACTCTTCGCTTACTTTTGACTGATTAAAACAACCAAACAATCAATCAATCAAGCATTTATATAGTGCCCCTTCAAGGAAGCTATTCAGAGGCGCTCCAAAGTCCACGGTTCAAATTAGCTAAGTTTTAAATTACGATACAATAATCATAAATTGCCTTCTCTGACAAAACGCAGTAATGTTATGTTGAAACATGACAGTACAATTATCAAGGTCTTATTCAACACACATCATGGCAGCCTGTTAGGCACCTGTTCATTTTACTGCTGTCCCCTAGGGAGTGGAAGGCTGAGTCGACCTAGAGAGGGCTTGCGAGTATGGAACCACGTCTTTCAAGATCTTATGTTCTTCATCCAAGAGAATTACCATACATCTATTGTATTATATAATGTATCGTATATGTCCCCCCTAGTCTGTGTGTTATATCAATTAATGAATATCGAAGCAAAATTATAGGCTACAATTGCATTTTCCACAAGCTACATAGTCCAAGTAAACAGAATATACCTAACTGCCCAAAACTTGTCTAGAAACGAATGTTGAGCCCAAGTCCATGCAGCGTGTCCTCAACGGATTTTCTTCCATCTCGCCGATCTTGGCACAGCTGCAGCAACTGTGCCTGTAGCTGCTTGGTGCAGCGCTTTACCCGCTTTTTGGGCGACTGACCTACAGCATCCTGCAAGATTGCAGTGCTTACCAAGCCCTCATCCTCCTGCAGCACTTCACAGTGAAGGATAGCAATGGTCCACCAGGCTCATAAATCCATTGTTCCAAGATTCGCAAACATTATATGTTCCAGCGTTTCCTGCTAAGGTAATCGTAATCTCCAAACTTCTAAATCGCCTCTCAACATCCAAGCACAGGGTATCATGAGCGCTGCGTCAAATCAGAGGTTTTTTTTCAAAAAGCAGTCCAAAGGGGTCTGAGTCCAGTTACTTGGTGGGCCAGGTCAAGAGAGGAAGCAGAGCAGCCGTTAAAGTGGGTGTCGTTTAGGGCAAGAAGAATTGGAAGGTGAAGGATCAGACGAGTCAGGGTAGGAGTACTTGAAAAGGTCAGGCCAGTTTTGAGTGGAAAACCCGGGGGTGATAGATAGAGGAGCATGAGGAATATGATGGAGGAACGGTTGCAATGATGATGGAGGAACTAAGAATCTGCGGAACACAGAGGGGAGATCATTCTACAAGCGTGCTGCTGTGTTAGATATGACTCGGCTGGAGAACTTGAGACAAGTAGTGACCAGGGGATCGAGAAAGACTGAGATAGGAGGCGGATCAGGTTGCCTGGATGGTGAAGAGATCAGAGAGATATTTGGGCTGGGAATGTTGTATGGAGTGGATTCGCTCTGGGATTTTTAGTCAATGGAGTGATTTGAGGATGGGAGTGATATGATGGTGTTTGGGCATTCTAGTGACAGCCCTGGCTAATGAGTTTTGGATAAGTTGCAGACACTTCATTTGGGTGGATTCAAGGTTGAGGAAGAGGGAACTGCAGTAATCAGGCTTTGAATGAACAATGGAGATAGCAATGGTGGAGGCATTTTGAAGGTCGAGCATGGGCCGGATGCAGCTGAGGTCACGAATGTGCATGAAGATGTTGGAGATGTGGTTAAAGAAGCAGAGATGTGGGTCAAAAGTAACACCAAGATTGCAGACAGGAGAGTCAGAGGTGAAAGTAAGACACGAAGAGTTAGTCAATAGGTGAGGTTATGGAAGGGTCAGGGATTTTCTTGATTTGATCAGGAAGGCCTAGGATGATGAATTCTGTTTTGGAAGGGTTAAGGCAGAGGAGATTGGATGGCATCCAGTGAGATATTAGGTTAACCATGTTGAGTAATTATGTGATGGAGGTGGAAAAAGAGCTTGGGGATAATATGTAGAGTTGGATGTCTTGCTGGTAGAGATGGTGGGGTAATCATGCAGACTGAGTGCCTGCATATATAAACAATATGGTCGCCACTGACTTTGCTCAAATAGAGTGCTGCTACATACCAGCCACATTCCATAATGTAATGCGTTAAGTAAGTAAGTAACGAATACGAACTTTAATATTGGCATCTAAAGAAACAGAACTAAATAAAGTAATAAGTGTCTGAAATGGCAACAGAATGCATATAAATGCTTCCTTCATGTTTTCTAAATTTGAATACATGCGAATAGGAACTGTGATAAAAGTTCGTGTTCGCTACTTACTTAGCGCATTGCATTATGGGATGTGGCTGGTAGGTAGCAGCACTCTATTGGAGCAAAGTCAGTGGCAACCATATTGTTTATATACACAGGCACTCAGTCTGCATGATAACCAGATGGGGGTAGCGTCATGGATGCAATTAGCAAAGCAGAAATATGCTTAAATTTTGCAGAGGGATTTTGTTCGGGGAATTATGTCCTACGCAAAATCGGGGGATTATGTCCGGGGAGAATTATGCCCGGGGGGATAATGAACTACACTCGGTGGCACTTGGGGTAACTGAAACTTGGCTTTCAAATGATTTAACGTTACAATCCGTGACGACGGATTTCTGCTCATCCACGCTGGTCTGTCACGCAACTTCTAAGTTCTGAAACTTTTCTTAGTCGCCAACTTCAAATACTGCCTTTTATGACTAAAATTTATCGACTTTCACCAAGAGATAATCGCAATCGTAAACAAGAAAACTGCAGAATGTGTTACCAGAAATATAGCAATACTGGATGAGAATAATAAATAAAAAATTTGTATATTACGTTTATATGTGAAATATTCTCTTTTCAATCCGAACGCAAGGAACCCGTTTTCGACTTTTCACAAGGTAGAGCTTTCAAATCAAGAGCGCCAGAATCCAGTGTTTAACGACATCTCGTAACTGCCATGGCCGTTGACGTCGATCGTAACCTTACCTTACTATTTCAATTATTGTGCTATTCACAACAGTAGCGCCATCTGTCTGCCTTTGCGCGACGGGAATGGTTGCACGTCCCGAATGATTCGTAATAATATTCGTAAACTCGAAAATTAAAAAAGTGCTACTTAAAAGCTAAGCGCAGCTGGGCACCGGCTTTAGACCGATTGCCTATACGACCCATATGCAATCAAAACAATCGCAGCTGGGCACCGGCTTTAGACTGATTGCCTATACGCAGTCTTAATTGTTGTCCTCGAGACCAAGGTCTTGGTCTCGAGTGCACTCGAGTTCGTTTTTAAAAGTCTTGGTCTTGGTCTTGAGGTTCAAGGTCTTGGTCTCGGTCTTGGTCTTGAGGTTCAAGGTCTTGGTCTTGGTCTTGGTCTTGAGGTTCAAGGTCTTGGTCTTGGTCTCGCAAGACCAAGACCGGCTGTTAATATGAACAGTCATTTAACAGAACTCAAGAATTCTGTATCAAGCCTGCTTGCATCATACGACCAATATCTATGGATGGATACAAGTCATGTTGGTCAGGAAAACCCGTTGGCAGCAGCAACAGTTATTCTGTATCAGACGGTATGATAAACCATGGCAAGATTTTAAAAGGACTCACTGTCTGTACATTTACATCCAGTGCTTGAAAAGCTACTCTGTGTGTGTCAGCGACTTCAGCACCTGTAGAACGTATTTTTTCACATGGCGGAATTTTTATGAGGCCCACCAGGCACGTCTTGGTCAGAAAATTCTGAGCGAATTGGTTTTTATGAAATACAAAAGGCATTTGGTATAAGAGTTTGCATGAAGGACTTTTGAATACAAATTCGGATTTCTCTGCAGTTTGCATTTAAAGTTAATTTGCTTGAATAAAATAAAAGACTCATGTTTTCATTAAAATAGCGAATATTCCACCTTGACAATTTTTAAAAGTCTTGACCTGATTTCGATTTTTTGGGTCTTGGTCTTGGTATTGAGGTTCAAGGTCTTGGTCTTGGTCTCGAGGTTCAAAGTCTTGGTCTTGGTCTTGGTCTCGAGGTTCAAGGTCTTGGTCTTGGTCTTGGTCTTGAGGTTCAATTAAGGTCTTGGTCTTGGTCTTGGTCTTGAGGTTTAAGGTCTTGACAACAAGACTGCCTATACGCAGGGGCGTCTATCCCCCCTAAGTCGTTGGAGCAACGTCCCTTTTCCCCCTCTTCTTCCCCCCTCCCAGGGACGTCATTTGGGGAGTAAGGGGGGCATTTGCCCCCCCCCATTTAAAAAAAATGAAAAAGCTGGAACAAGAAAAGGAGGAAGAAGAAGAGGTAAAAAAGAAAAAAATGATACTGAAATTCATGGAATTATTATATACTATTAACAGAACTATAGAGTCTGTAAAGGCTTTTTTCACAAGACCACACCTCTTTGAAAGTGGGGGAGGGGCACATTATGGATTTATACCCCCGAAAATTTGGAAGAAACATCCCAAAAACTGTGAAATTTCTTCGCGCGGAGCGCGAAAATTGTTGTTACCTTTTTTTGACGTCTTTGCCCCCCCTGAAAAAACTGAAATGACGTCCCTGCCCCCTCCCCGTTCCTTCCCCCCTAAAATGGTGGCACACACACTGACAAATCTTTCCCCCCCTATTTCTTGGATGGAGCATTTGCTCCAAGGTTTCTATATATATGGTGTAGACGCCCCTGCCTATACGACCCATGCAGTCAAAACACTTTTGGGCAATGCTGGTAACGTTGAGACAACAATATTTTGCTACAGTCACTGTCAATACCTATAGGGCCTACATGTGCGGGTCTGATTAATTTTTGCTGATTATACTGACATCATCGATTACTGCTAAAATTTAGAAAAAAATCTATCGAAGAAATGCCTATAAAGGTCATATATATTGTTGGTTCTGGCCCATTTATAATATATAAAGACGCCTGAGGTAGAATAAAGGACGATGAGTGAAATTCAGTAATTTTTCTACCTCTTCGTTCTCACTGACATGGGGCAGTTGTAGCCGAATGGATAGAGAACTCGGCCTGTAACGCGAAGAGTAGGCCTATAGGGCATAGCTAGGGGGTCGTCCATTATGTCAACAAATTTTAGGCAGTTTTTACCCCTCCCTCCCCCTTGTCAACAACTGTCAAACATTCAAGGACCCCTCTAATAAAATTATGTCAAAAATAATTTACCCATCACCCCACAAATTTTTCCATCAAAAGAAACCCGAAATATTAGATTTTCGAAAAGAACCCATGATATTCGCATTTAAGAGATTTTCTCATTAATCTGGGAACAACAAGCAAGATATATAATTTAAAAACGAAGATTAAATTACAAACAAACAAAATGGATCACTCGTAAAGACTTTCTGAATCTATGGTTGCGTTTTGGTTAAATTATTGTCGACGTCAATTTATCTTGTCAAGAATTGTCAAACTTTCTCAAACTTTCCCTCCCCCATTTTGTTGACATAATAATTAATGGACGACCTCTAGGCCTTTGTATTTCGACTGTGCTTGCCGATTCAGAAATGTTATTAAGCCATATATATCACAGTAGGCCTATGCTTATATGCACAGTCTGTAACGTAGATAGCTTCATTAGGCCTACATACACTCTAAGGACCTTGTCACAGTAATTATTTATACTGTGACCTTGTGTAGATCCTGAAGTTGTTTTCTGCTGAAAAGCTTGTGTGAAATTAAGTGACTTTAAAGAAAATATCATTAGCGCGTTACTTAAAGCGGCCTTTGAATCACAGCTGATGGGCTCCGCCATCTTAATTATATCGCCTCTGTTTCTACATTTGGATACAAAACAAATGTGCAACGTAGGAAATCGGATTTAAACGTTTCGAGCCACATGTTAATTAAAGTACCAGAATGTAAATGAACAGCATAAGACAGGCGTAAAATTGTCTATTCTATTTCATTCATTTTCTTGTCAAACGCATCAAAATGGGTCGAAAAGGAGCCATCAAGGGAGAAATAAGAAATTTTCTGTTACAAGGTAGATTGACGTGGGTAGGTTCTCGCTGTGGAACTTCATCGTGCTTCTGGGCTGTTGACTTTCGACAGATTTGCAGAACTGTGAGCTACATCATCGCGTTTTATGTGTGCTCCATATCACTAACGTTTTATAACCAGCGATTTATACATGTAAGTTGAAGTGCATAGTTTTATTAATCGTTGGACTTCTGTAGCGCTGTTATGGAATGCACGCACCGGTATTGGGAGACGTGTTTTTAGATCTACCAGTTTAAAGAAGGAGATCTTCTGGAAACGGTACACTCGTCTTACCTTAATACTTGGATTTGCCTCTTCCAGAAAAGAAAGTAAAGTATTCTAGCACCAAAGCCAGGATGATTTCAAAAGAGGGGCATGGCTTAACCATAATAAATTTCACCCAAACTTGCTTTCAGTTGTGCTATGCTTAATGTAGTAAATGAATAATAAAAATTGTAATCTTCCAGCCCTATGTTAAGGTTCTATTTAATGTAACAGGCTTCTATGGTGCGATTATCTGATTATGTAACTACCTTTTCTAGGATTTTGGAAGTGAAATTGAAAGAAGATATGGGGTGATAGTTTTATTGATCCTCAGAAGAAAGAGGTGGCTTGTTAAGAAAAGGGTAAACTATGGCATTTGCAAAAAAGCCAGTCAGAGTTGGGAAGGAGCCTTCAGCAAGAAAGGTTGACAATGGACGTGATAATTGGGCCTAAGAGAGCCTGTGGTGAAGACCTGGGGTATGATCAGCTACCAGAGGAAGGAACATCAGGAAACCTGATTCTGAGAACCAAGGTCTTGTCTGAGAAAAGACCTAAGAACCTATGAGCAAGGAAAGATTGTGGAGATTGTACTGCATCTTATTCGCTGCCTGCCACAGCAACTTCGTACGAAGTAGAAGTAGAGCTGCCAGAGGTAAATACAGTTACGTGGATTTAGTTGCTGAGACAAGTTTACAAACGGTACAACACTGGCTTCTAAATAGGAGGAGATGAGAAGGTACTTTGTATGGCACTTCAGCTTTGTTGTCTACTGTTTACCTTTTCTTCATCCACAACAGTCAGCTTTGTCAGAACCCAAAATGCCTTCATGACCTCATGAACATCTCATCACAGGGTAAACTGGTGTCTAATTGGGTATGGGGTAATATGACAGTTTTCCAACTCTTTGGTTGATGGTTGACTCCCAGTATACATGTGATGTGAAAACCTGCTTCTTCATCTTAAAGAACTGGCAATCTCAAGATTGTCCATTATGTTACCGGTCTTGCCTGACATTCCTCAAGTTGCCAACATCTGGCTTCACTGATCTCTAACTTCAAAATTTATCCTAGCTTAAAATGTACAATGGCTGAAGTGCATGTTTTACAGTGTTTATGTATTTGTGCTGTAGTGCATTTCAGCCATGAGCATTCATTAGCATATGCATGTTAAATCTATATTTGGCTTTTCTATTATTTAGCAATTTCGGTTTCCGTTATCCATCACAATGACACACTTGTTCACGAAGTTTGTTCTTGCTGCAATTATTCGATGGATCTGGTTCTGTAAGAGTGGTCAAGAACGTGTCACTTTGCCATGGGGAGAATATTTTAAACGAGTGGCACCGCCTGGTGAGTATTATAATAATTTTAAAATTTAGATATTCTAACTCAGGCTACAAGTCAACTGCGAGTATTTATTGGTGTTAGAAGTTATTGTCTCTGAGTGTGTTTGAGATTTATACTAGACTTGACCAAAGTTGCACATGATATATTTTGGTGTCCTAGGCCAGGAGACAATTAGAAATAGGTTAATGCAGTTTGTCACACACTGATATGTTATTTAACACTTTAACCCTCAGGCTACCAAGGTTTTTTTGCGACATCGGCTACCAAGGGGGGGGGGTGGTTACCACCCCCCCCGGAATTTCGTGTTTGGTTTAAGATATCATATCATGTAATACAGCATCTGATTCAGCATTCATTTCTGAAAAGAATGGTATATTTAGTTGTAAAATATATGAATGCATCTCGAAATTATATAGTTTTTAACAAAGGCACCGGTCCATTTAACGATATCTGATATTATCCCACACAATTTGTACTATTTGGATAAAAAGATATAAATGATGTGGGTTTTGAAAATGAACTATGTATCCAAGAATATTCTAAATATAATAAATATAATGAGGCTTAATTTTCAACAATACAAACTATTCCAAAGTCTGTTTTAGTTACAGGCAAAACCTAAAGGCGTGCAGCTATATCAACATGAAACAAGAAATTATGTAATTTTTCCCGGCAGTCAAAAGCGTCTGTGGTCCTTGCAGTTATTGCAAGTTACTTTCATTGTTTTGTGCGAATGCTTCCTGCAAACCGGGTTCTTGAACACTTCACAGCACTGCTTCACTCTGTTAGTATTCTGCTTCAACTGTTTATAGCCCTTCCCCATACTCAACCATATCGGTTTACGTTGTGATGTTGCATCAGTGATTTTCACACTGAAAAAGCGTATTATTATTCATTATGATCACTTCCGGTTATCAAAAGACAAACAGCTAAGCAAGTAAATATAGCCCTACATTCCCTCTAAAGAAAGGCATAGTTGTTTGTCTTCCAGAAAGAATAATGAATACCTTTATAGTCGACAACAGCTAACAGCTGACGAGAGAAATTCCTGATTTCATAAGTGGTACCTAGGCTATATCGGGTATAACTTTTTTATGGCGTGGGATATCATAACGACTTTTACCTCTAAATTTGCGCAAATGGACCCCCTACAGCTACCTAAAATGTCAAAATTATATTCCATGTGCTAAAAAAAATTTTTCCAGAAAAACGTAGGGGGGGGGTGGTAACCATCCCCCCCTTGGTAGCCCGAGGGTTAACGGCGAGCTCCATTAGTTTCCCAGTCGCTTTTAGTACAGCTGTGGTCCTGGACTTTTAGAATCATTCAGTTGATGTGCAAGCGCAGTGACAGAAATCCAGCAATGGGATGCCTGAATAAAATTATTGTGTATTTTGTATCGGTATCATATAATGGATGAACTGTGCAGACTAAAACCTAGACTGTAGTGTAGTGTAGACTAAAAGGTAGGGTAAGATAAGTTTGATGTCAGCCATCGGATGTCCGTAAGATGTTGTTAAATGCTGTGTTATCTCCAGGCTGTGTTGTCCTAAACTTTAGGTGGGCACAGGAGCTCCACCTCTTTCGTTGGCTACCAGAATTTGATACATATTTCTTTGGTTAGCAACAATTGTGACGGAATTGCTTATATGGTGACATATTTAGAGGTAGCATTGTTAGAAAGCAGTTCCAGTATACTTGAAGAAAATAACAATAAGAAATTTCAAGCACTGTTAATGTTGACAGGTATCACGGCTTCATTAGACATTGGATTGTCCAACTGGAGTTTTGAATTCATCACAATTTCGCTGCAAGTATTCAATGCATGTACTTTTACTTCCTTCAACATGTTTTCTCAGTGTGATTAAGCTGGGTTGTGAGTTTTGTTTGTATGTATGTAGGCGTGTATCCTATTTGGCAGGTTAGCTGCTTGCTAGTTACATTTTATGCACTGAATTCTGTTGTTAGACATAATTAACTGTTTGCCCACAGACTGTTTTCCAGCTTAATTCCAGTGCTTGCTTTTAGTATATGAATCATGTAAAGGTGGCACGTAAGGCAACTTTCTTAAAATACTAACTGGCCAAAATAAAGTTTGTGAAAATGCACTCTGAGTTTGAATTGGTACTTTTTCTTAAGTGTTAACTGGCCAAAGGAATCCTTGTGCAAAATGTATCTGGAAATTTATTTAACACTATAACAGCGAGCTGCATTGGTTTCCCAGTCACTTTTAGTACATGCTCGTCGTTAAAGGGTTAATACAACAATGCATCAAGTGATGGTTGCTTTTAGACATTTGGACAGAACCGGTGAGCTAGTTAATTATTTAAATAAAACCTTTCACAGCACAGTCTAAGGAACTTTGAAGGCACTAATTGCTAGCCAAAATATTGTCGGAGTTCATTATGGACAACAAGTTCACAAACAGCACTCAAACAACTGGAAAATTTATCACTGGCAGGCTCTCGTGTAGAAATAAACCAAAGTAGACAATTCTTGATCTGCATTGCATGGAGGATAATTAATGATGACAACCGAATGAAAATCAGTGTACATCTGTGTTCATCGATCAATAATTAATTAATCAATTAATGATATAGTCGTAACAATGGAGGATGGGGAATCCAGATGACATGTGTCTTGTTTTTAGTTGTTTCTAACCATGTGAATGTAAGGTGGCACCCGTTATTACTTTCTAATATGTTTTGAAAAACTGCTCATCGTTAATCTTTATATACAGATATACCATGACAAAGACGTCGGTGGTAGTGTTCATTCTTTTCTTCTCTTTGGTCTTTCGACTCGAAAAGCCAGTGAGTTACATTTCAGCTATATTTTCTTCCATGTTAGTTATCTCTTTATTTCTATGTATTGATATAATTGTAATTTTTTTATTGTGATGGGGCATGGTCAACTATGGTAATTCCAGATCTGCACTGCACTGTGCTGGAGTCGGGAGTACCTCTGAGTAGCCTCCCTTGAAGAGTTGCGATATAAATACTCGAATGAATTTATGTAGCCCTGCTTCAAAGAAAGAAATTAGGAAAACATTTCACCAGTGGAAATGTCACCAGTGGCACAGTCCTACTTACTGATGAGCCCAACTAAGGTGTTCCTATCTAGTGAACTGAGCAACGTCACAAATGTAGAATGATGATGAGTGATGATGTCCATGGCAGATTACCAGTAACACCACCATCCAACACAGTCCCCTGTAGGTGGAAGAAAAGCGGCATCCAGGTATCGCTCGAGCCACCAGGTTGCTCTGTGAATGGAAAGCCAATTGATTGATGGTGAAACACTTTTCTGTCAATGCCATTCCAGAACCTCTCCTTCCTTTCAACGGCATAAGAGATGATCTCTTTAGGAAACATATTACTGTTGTTGTTTAATTGACACCTAGAGTCATAAACTCTCTTCTGATTGTAAATTACTACACTCGATAAAAGTAGGTCTATTATTACTTATATTAATTTACTTGAGGTAGGTGTATGTGAACTAGAGGTGTACCGATAGCCCTTTTTGCCGATTATGCCGATACCGCGTATAGCCGATTATTGAAATAGCCGATACCGCGTATGAGTCCGATTATTTTGTTATCGCCCAAAGCTAGGCACACGGCGTTGTATAAGGGTTATTAAGGAGTTTCCAGTCATGTGTATAATAGGTCCTTGGTTTCTACGGTGCCTAGTAAGTAATGCAATGCTAAATATAAAGCAATAATAAGAAACAAAACATAGAGATTTGTGCTAATTTTTCTTTTTGTAACGATTATTATGCGAAAAACGTTAATTATAAAGTAATTTGCATCGGCGCCGATTATTTTTTGCCGATGCAAATTATGCCGATACCTGTAATAATCGGTCCGATTATGAATGCTGCCGATGCATCGGTACAGGGCTAATGTGAACCCTCATTTTTTTACTGTACTTGTTAATACTAATTTTTAAGATGGTACATCATTATTTTGTAGTATCACATTAAGTGGGCAATCTGTAAAGATTTCTTTCCAACTGGTGTCTTTCTTTTGTTTTGTAGAGATGTTGCCTCATATTTGTGGTGCTTTTCATTGCTGTTGGCCTACTTTTGTTCACCTTTGAACTGACCCAGTTTCATGCACTGGGATTTGCTCTTGTTTTGACGGCATCCTTTCTCAGTGGACTCAGGTGGACACTTTCTCAGATGGTGCTACAGAAGAAAGAAGCAGGTTTCAACCCTTATATCAACACTAATTCATCATCAACTCCAATTGATGCATAATTATTTGACAAAGACTTAGTTGATTTTTTATGTTTATTGAGAAGCTTAAATAAGTACTGATGTAATTTGAGTCATACTTGAATCAGTTGTAATTATTATTATGCATTTATTAAGCACCACTCTCTACTGACCAAGTATTAGTTGATGGTGCTGAGCAATTGTCAGTGAAGGACTTGCTCAAGTAGCCATCTCAGGGGAGCCTTGAACCCGTACTCTCCACATTATAACCGAAAGCTCTAACCATTCAGCTACACATGTAGTGCATATGTGTCATTTGCCTCTGGTAAGTCATGGAGCTGTAATGCATTCCTGGTTGGTAAGCTGTATATGCTATTGCTGAACAGTTAATACGAAATTTGGTGGATGAAATTTTTACAAATCAAAACAGTTGTATATATCTGGATATTGATATAACACCTTTTAGATATTTTAAAAGTCGAGAGGTACTTCATACCCTAGCAGCCATGTTTGCAGATCGGCTGAGCCTACACTAGGGCCACCCCAACAACGTCGTACAGCGCAAATCAGTTGAAACAAAAGACGGGAAACCAGATTTTTTACTCTGGTTCCCTTTGTCTTAACCAATTTCTACTGTACATGTTTTGAGTAACATTACTGGATTGCATTATATTTTAGTGTTAAAACTTATTTTCCTCCGAGTTTACAGGTCTAAGTAATTGGACATGATCTTGACCTGGATTAACTTCTTTCTGTTGCTTCACTTGCTCCCCAGCACCCTTTCTCCTATGTTCCTTTCTCCTTGAGTGCTTTTTTCAGCCTTGCTGGAGCGGGGAGCACCTCTGAGTAGTTCTCCTGGAAGAAGTGCTATATAAATGGCCGATATGAATGAATGGATGAATAATTACAGCCTCGACCTCTGAAATGTAGCATTGGCTGGTATTTTATAGGTTTAACAAATCCTTTAGACATGATGTTTCACATCCAGCCATGGATGATTCTCGCCCTGCTACCTCTTTCAGCTGGGTTTGAAGGTCAGTTTTTCATTTATATTTTCTCCAGTCAGTACTCCAACATCCCCTTGGAATACCTGTGTTCTGGAATAGTAAAATAAGATTGGTACTCCTTGTCTTTCTCTCACCTGCTGTTAAATCCATTCTGGTCTTTTTGTGACGTTAGGTCCAAGTGGCACCGATGAAATTTTAAGTGACATTATACAAGGAGTGCTGAATTAATTACTTTTGTCCCTGACATTAATTACATGAATTAGTTACATTTGTCCCTGGTATTGAGTTTTAAGTTTACATTACATCTAGATTGCATTACTGGTTGTTTACTGCCTTTTATTACCTGCTGTCATTAGTGCTTCAGTTATCATGGGAGAGAGCTACAAACACATTTCAACATTTGTAATTCAGTAATATGATTATGTTTGCATCTTAACACTTTGATGATGAGCATGTACTAAAATGTATGGAAAACTAATCCCTCTCATCCTTAAAGGGTTAAGGGAGTGCACAGCAAAATGATATAATTACATTGGTGGTTTAAAGTCAGATCATCATCAACCAGTGTGTGCCAAGGCTTGTTTTGAAGGGGCACCATTCCATGTTAGGACCACCACAGTAGCTAGAAAAAATCTCTTAGGTCTCTGCATTTACACCATTCAACATTACAAAATAATTTCTCATGAACATCCAATGGACCTGTAGATAAGGCATTAAACATTGAATAGCTCATCGGAAGAATGAAGCGTCACGGCCTTTTACATCCTTCGTCTCCTACCGCTGCAGAAATGGCTTCTGAGGCTGACGCCCGCCTTTTTCGGATAATTCGTACTAATGAGACGTATTACGCCATCTATTCCCCTCTAGCCGACCTAGTAGCCATGTCCTCCGACCTCGTCCTCATGACTTTTCACTCCCTGGCAAGGACGACTCTAACTTTATACCTAGAGTTTTATATAAAAATATATATATTGATTACTTACATCAACTACCTTTATACCACTCATCTAATCCTTTATAACTCATTCAGCAACCATTTGATTGTATTCAAGTTGCGTTCTGACAGCTTGTGTTAATAATAAACGAAAATTGATTGATTGATTGATTTATTAGATTGTTTATGAATTTTTTGTGTTTTAGGATTAAGTCTGTCAACCAGCAAGTACGCATTTGCATTCCGTGATAGTGGCTTGCTTGGAAGCCATCTTGTGATTCTGTTTGCCGGTGCTCTCCTAGCATTCATGTTGGAATTCACAGAATTTCTCCTTGTTTCACGCACATCCAGCCTTACACTCTCAGTTGCTGGCATTTTGAAGGTAAATTTGTATTTCATGTGTTGCAGTAGAAATATTAATTTCATTCATCACAAAAGGACTACTAAGGTTTAGTTGATAAAGGACGTCTGCTATGAGGGGTCATCCCAGTGTGGACAAGGGAGGGGTTATGACCAGTGCAGAGGTCTGCACCTAAATTTGATAGTTCTTTTAAGTACAACTTGTGCCTTAAACACCATGTGAAATTGGTTCGTCATTAGTAATGTTCCATTGCAGACAGCTCAGTAACCATTTCATAATTGTGCACAGGGACTGTGGAATAATAGCAAAATGAATGATGAAGACTTTGAAAAGTGGATTCGAGTTTGGCAGGCAAAAGCAGCAGGAAGGAACAGTCAGTTGATGGGTAAGCGAGTCTGTGCTATCAGACCGCAGAATTCTTGTAGCCAGTCATCCTCTGATGCGGATGTCTGCAAAGGGAAGGGGGATGTGGACGAGGAGTTCAAAGTAGGTCGTACTTTGTGGACGTCTTTTATGGACGACCACGATGTTATTTACAGCCATTGTGATGATATGATGCTTCTGTAAGCCATTTAGTCTTTTCTATGGGTTACAGAAGCATCCCATATAGTAGGCCCCTGAAGGGTTTAAGAAATTTTTTGCTTGGCCGAAGAGGGTTGTGCACCACTGCTATACACCAAAGTTAACATGTACTTTTAATACATGTATGACATAAAGCAACAGGAGTGCAGTACGCTCTCATTTCCTGTACGTCCTCGTGGAACAGTCTTCTTGCGATCATTCATCATCTGCTTCTGCCCCAGCTCAAGATCTAAAGACAGACCTAGTTTGATGTGTTAGACAGCCATGTGAAAGCACTGTTGAGAAAACAGCACTTAAACCCCGAGTACAATTTTGTAGTACTTGTACTCATCTTTGTACTTGTAAAGAAGTATTTGTAATGCTCACTGTATAAATTCAGTATTGAGTTTATACAGGTTTAAGCCTGTCTAGGCATGGTTCAAAGGAAACAGGCATCATAAAATTATTTTTAAAACTGCATCATTTCTCTGCAATATCTAGTCTGCTTATAATACAATTTGTTTCATGGACATTGTTCAGGTAATGCTTCTGTTGCATGTATTTCTGACAGTACCTGTAATTGGTATTAATTTTGTACTCGTCCTTGGTAATTATTGTAGGAGGTGATAACACTGTCCTTGGCAACTATCATCAATGGTGATCGCATGAACGCTATTAATGTCATAGGACTAATTACCTGCATTGCCGGTATCACTCTGCACGTCATACTAAAGGCCGTTTACAGTAAGTATTTGTATCATTGCTTTTCTCTGCTGCTACATTTTGCTACAAGTGTTGCTTTTATTTTTCTCTCATACAGGTTTGACTGGATGATGCCTTGTGCATTATAATAGCACTGTAGATGACACATCAGGGTAGATTTTAGTGGTTTTTTTTAACAGGCAACAGCTATCCACTGAACACTGCATTAGAGGCATTGTATGGCACAAACAGTAGGCACTACTGGTAGGTTTGAATTCTTGCTGTTCAAAAGTGCAAGAATTCTTGCTGTTCAAAAGTGCAAGAATTCTTGCTGTTCAAAAGTCCTAGAAATTGATAGTACTATACAAAAATGACTGGGCTTTCACGCAACCCCTCCAATGAATTCAGCTATAACTGACTAGAATTTTGGCTATGAAGTAGTTTATTGTATGGCTTGAGCATCTGATGAACCTAATTCTATCAACATACCCTCTTGATTTAATGAAGAAAATTTTATTTCACAGGGAATGATGAAGAAACGCCTCTGCAAGATCCATCTACACAAAGCCTTCTGGATGCAATTAACCTCTCCGAGGACAATTCAGATGTTGAAGTTAACTCGACGAACCAGTCCAAACAAAAATCTTAGTTGTTTCTAACTTGTAAATAAAAATATGGATAATTTATCAGGTACTCACTCGTTAGTAAATATATGGATTTAAATGCAATTTATCATGTTTTTAGTATAGTTATCGGTATGGTATTTACCTCGGATATTGGAAGAGGTTGATCATAGTTTAAGAATAGGAAATGAGAAATCCTAGGAACAAGGGCTTATTAAATCCTTCACAAACTACACTCTAATCTGTGAAGTCTTGAGAATTCAAGCAGTATTGTTTGAAATGTAGGGCAACATGATACACTAAGGGAAAGAACATAAACACAAAACTGCAATAACTATACTCGACGAACAGTTTTTCCCACATTTTATGTTGCCCCGATTTCTATAGCTTGGTTCTAGAAACATCCAATTAGGAACTTGGTGTGGATCGTCACTATACAGTCTTCTTGTGTTAGTGGGTTCGTCGGCGCTTTGTACCTGAAAAGAACAAATGGAGACATTTTGGTCAGTTGAACAAGGCATAATTGCAGTTGGGCACTCCAGAAATCAAGCATTCATTGAGGTACACATCAATAGAGATGCAGTTATTAACAAAGCACCTTTATTTTTTTTAGGTCTTGTGCGCCTATGATGGACTCGACCGTATTAGGGGTTTCAGGTAACTTGCCGGATAGTGTAAAGCTTCATTTGTAAGGCCAATAAATTTCTTGGATTGGTGCCAACTACTCTACTGTGGTGATAATATATGACCAAATACCAACTGCAAAGAATGGCATCCTCCACAGAACTAGTGGCAGAAGGATACCCATACGCAACATGTTCTACCATCTGTGATAGACTGTTTTGTCTTGGGTTTGTGTGTTTGCAAGCTTCGCCATTGATGGGAATCCCTCAACTGCATGTCTGTAGGAGCTCACTAGTAGTGACTCTAGTTATCCGAGTGCTATTCGTTTATTGATTAAGTTTTGTTCTTCGTGTCTTTAACATCGTTTAGGTTGAGGCAGGCACTGTGAGGTACTAAAAGTTGACTAGTTGGTGCACTGTGAGCTACTTAAAAGGCGCTGTAGGAAGTGGCTAGAGACATGGATGCTGTGAATACATACCGACTAAATAAATAACGCAGTTGTCTGCATATGCAAACCGGTAAACCGCGATTTCCTGTGCCTGTGTGCATTTACATACATAGTCTTAGTGCCTATACTTCCAAACCTCCGTGCAGAATTTAAATAGAAATCGCCTCAGATTCGCATTTGTGTGTGACTGCACGTGTTAAAAATGTTCATAATAGATGCATGTTGGAGCCTTGATGATGATGAACTTTAGAGCAATGATGCATGTCTGTGAGTAATTAATCCACATCTGAGAGCAAATTGGGCAAATATCACATTTGGGGTCATTGCATAATTACGTAACGCTCGAGGGTGGGTGGGTGGGGTCCTTGAAAACGTTACGAAACGTTACGTGGGTGGGTGTATGGAGATGAGCGTTACGTAAAGCTTTTACCAACAGTTTAGTTATAAAAGAATTTTAAATTAACATAAAATGACACTATTGAGCATTATTTAAAATTAAAAGTTGACTCTCGTCGGGAACCACCTTTCGCAAGGCGCCCAAGTGACCATTTCTGTATATAATTACGTCCAAATGGCGAATGACCAAACTGGTTAGACACTGTGCTATTGGTCTAAAATAAGCTGAGATTCATCTCCCGTTTGTGTAAACCGGAAACCGCTGTTCGAATTGCTTGGATCTTTCATAGTTTTACCGTCGGAACAACGTGGTAATTCTCCTTGGATTCCTGACTTTGAAGAACAATTTTAAAGCATATTTTACTTAGTGGACACGAATTTCAAACATTTAAAATCGATGCCCGACAAAAACTTAGAAATATTTGTATTAACAATTATCGAAGTGCTCAGATTTTTAAGCAAATAATTAGTTCATCTTAATTTTGATTAATTATTAAAAAGCAATTTAGTCCACGAAACTTTCCAGTGTGTAAAACTTTGATGTAAAACTTTAAAAAACAAAATAATTTGCATTTCAAACATGACCGTCATTTATATAAATAAAACGTTCTGTATATTTTAGGTCAACTGTCAAATTCTAATTCACATACTAAACGTAATCGTAATCTCCAAACTTGTAAAGCGCCACTCTAAGGCCAAGCGCAGGGCACCAGCCTATTCACGAGCGCTACGTCAAATCATAGGGGGTTTCCAGAAAGTAGTCCAAAAGAGATCCAAGTCCGGTTTCCAGGAGGCCAAATCAAATCACAGGGGTTTCCAGGGTGTGGTCCAAACGAGATCCAAGTTCGGTTTCCAGAAGGCCAAATTATATCAGAGGAGGTTCCAGAGAGTAGTCGAAAAGAGGTTCAGGTCCGGTTTCCAGGAGGCCAAACCAAATCAGAGGGGGTTTCAAGAGAGTAGTCCAAAAGAGGCCCAAGTCCGATTTCCAGGGTACCAGATCAGGAGAGGCAGAGCAGCTGTCAAGGCGGGTGTCGTTTACGGTGCAGTTAACGTCCCCATCCCTGTGAGATAGGTCAGAGTTGGCTCTCGCTCGTGGCATCGCTGGCAGGTCGAGAACATCGCAACCTATGGGCGGAGCCACCTGATTCGATGATTCAGCAGAGGTTTAGCGATCAACGACGGAGAGAGGTGACTGGGGGACTGCATCCCCAACGTGGAGCAGCGTTCTCGGTAGGGGTTCCACGTGGAGATGGAAAGATATGTCGGCGGGATCGCATCGAGGAAACCGTCGCTCGAGTTCGAATCCGGGTTCAGGTGGGTCTGCTGCCTTTCAGGGTGTCGGTCCTGGGCCATGCGAAGCCGATGCAACCAGACCGTCGAATTCCGAAGTTTATTCGTCGAAATTTCAGATTTCAAGTCAACAACAATGGCGGCACCTTCCTTCATCCAGGCTGGACGGACATCAACTAGGCGCAAACATTTACGGGGCCCTAGGCGCAGTGGCATCGATCTATAGTTTGACAGGTCAGGGGACATTTGTCAGTGTCCGAAGGGCGGTCGCAAAAAAATGTCAGAATTCGGCATGATAATTTAAGCTTCTTGGGAAATTCATATTAGAAAAAAGTTGATCACCTTTTTTAGTGATTCATCAATTTTTTGACTTTTTTGGGAATTTCATCTCGTTTGGGGCCCTCCGAGATTTGGGGGCCCAAGGCGCGCACCTACTGCGCCTTATGGTAAACTTGCCTCTGATACTAGGCCTATATTAAATTCGCTATATAAAATATGAATTATAATTGCGCGTTAATATAGTAAATCTAAAATGATTTTTCGTAACAATAAATACGTAACGCTGGGGGAGGTGGGTCTATGGAAACGTTACGAAGCGTTACAGGGTGGGTGGGTCAAAAACGGTCATTTTCGGCGTTACGTAATTATGCAATGGCCCCTTTTAGGAATTTACTGGCTTTTAACCATTGCCCAGATATTTTGGCACAGCCCTCGTAATGGATGGTCACTGAATGTGAAGTTCTAAAATCGTGTCTGGATATTTGTAAATTACCAAAGCTGCACTATATTATCAGTTACAATTTTCAAACAGCAGTAGATATTCCACAGTGTCTTAGAGGAGAATGCACGCTTTCAAATGAAGAGTAAGCTTGGACCACGTTATTAGACAGTTTGCTATTTAAACAGTGGGTAGAACCATGAGCGTGTACAGCAGTAAAAAAGCAGTACAAAATAGCATTCAATACACAGAAAAAGTAATTTAGCATTGATTCATAATGCACTACCTTTTTTCTTTCCGTAAGCTTTACGTTTCTTCCCCTGAAACATGGGACAAATATAATTAATAAAGCACTGTTAAAAACGAACTTACATTAAAAAAAATATATATATATATATATATATTCATTTATTGGAATCCTAGATGACAGACTGTGTTAGGGTACAGAATAATGTCCAGTTAAACATAATTTAATGTTGAATGAATTATCCTACTTCTGCAACAAATAAAACTAAAATAAGTTCTTTGAAATACTTTTGTTAGAGGTCATTTTCTTAATCAGAAATCTTAAATAGAATACTACAAATGAACTAGCTGTAACAAAATCAACTAAATTGAAATACCAGAAATTCATAGAAATAAAAAGATAATTTGCAAAATTTGATAATTTGCCAAATTGAACAACCGCAGCTTACCGTCTTTTCTGGAGGAAGACGAGTCAAATATGTCTCTTCGTATCTGTAAAAGCAATAGAAATCATTTGAAGAAATTACAGAGAAATTCTAGCTTGAATGCTATAAAAGTACTCAAGCTTTTTTAATATCTTCAGTAACTAAAGATCTGCAAATTTATACATTTTACTTACCACATTTCACAATTTACTATTCAGGTTTCACTGCTCCCACTTGTAACCATCAATCAAAAATCTTTTATTGTTCTCATGATGTAGTTAACAATGGTGATACAGAATAAATCCCAAATAGTTATTTGATAATACAAGCCAGATCATATTGTAAACATGCAAACTGCTAAGGGAGACAAACAGATACCCAGAAGGGACGAAAATCCCGCTAAATTAGGATACCCGCGTGCCATATAAAGCAGTGAGATAACGGTTGAGTTTGAATGTAAAGCGACGTCCGGATAAATGGAGTCAATCATGATAATCTAGATACTGAAGAGAGTTGGTACAAGGAAGCAACTGAGGAATAAAGAAAATATGAGGCCTCAGAAAGAAATATGAGATATCAGACAGGAATTTGTTGTAATATTGTCTCTGGTTTGATTCCATGTAATGTATTATTGCTATTAAAAAGCTTGTTATTACTAGTTACTTTGTATGTTATATTACAATCAGTGTTTACTCATACTTTCTGTCATCAATGAGTGATAAAGCTAAGTTACATTAGTCATTAGAAAATAAGTAGCACTTACTCTGTTCTTTCGCGTTCCCTTTTTTCTGCTTGCCGATTGGTATTTGGCTAAATTGAAGAACAAGAAGACACGGTTAAAACTGAGTAGACTCGAGAACTATAACCAATTCAACAGATAGAATTTCAGAGGGTTAAAAAGAACTCTGTACCAAGGAATTTTAATCTTTTTGATGGCATCAGGTTAGAGTAAAAATACTTTTGTGTGATGTAAGAAAGGAAAAAGAACTTGGCTAGACAAATGTTAGGTTGAAACCCTTGGGATAGTTTTATTCATTGCTTCAAAATCAAACTGCAATGTTTTGAGCGACATGGTAGCCAATGGTTTGAGTGCTCGCCTTGTAAAGCGCAGTGTGCAGGTTCAGGCCCCTCGCCGAAAAAGTTACTCTGTAGGGACCTGGAGCAAGTCCTTCGAGCAAAATTGCTCAGTATCATTGATTAATGCTTTGTCATTAGACAGTAACAATCGAAAAATATAGATATACTAATAATACTGTTAGCTAATCAGCTGCTGCTTCATAAGCACTCCATCAATTTATTTAGATAACTAGGTATACAGAATTCGGTGGCATTACTCGAGAAGATTCTACAATTGCTTCTGGTGCATCTGTGTACTGTCGTGCCAGTTCGTTGACCAATTCACTGTTGAGCAGTCGTTTCTTCGTTCTGTCTTCCAAACGCAGGCGCTTTTTTTCTGCTGATTCATCTAAGAGATTTTAAAACAAAAATAATTAATACTGCATCAAGATTTTTATAAAAAAAATCAAAAAAGTTGTTACAAACAAAAAATTTCACATCAGCCAGGAAAACCTTAAGCTGTAATTGTTTGTATGTATCTATGTGTGCAGGTATGTATCTAGAGATTTACACTGCACCTCAGGAAACCTCAAACTGTTGCTCTGAATTTGTGATATGACCTAATAAGGCAAAGGTCATAAAGCATCGTACATAAGTGCATTTATGACCTTAGATATAAAGCATTATCATTAATTATGTCAAGCCAGAAGGATCCTTTGCAATAATAGAAATGGCCAGAACAAATTGTCTGTTCACATTTTATTCTGCACTATATTAATTTTTCATTCGTGTATAATCTATAGCAAGACAAACACCAAAGTTCTGTCTTTTTTGTACTTCTTTGATACGATACAAATCTTAAAATCTACATACGGCTGTACATTAACTTACGTAGGATGCTTTACGAACTTTGCTTTATGAGATCATATCACAACCTCATATCACAAAGTATAGGTTCTAAGTTTCGTTCTGATTAATCAATGGCACCATTATCAGGCTTACCAAAGTAAGTTGGGACAGATTTGGATGGTTTGTAGGCATCACTTTCTTTTTCGCTTTCATCAGAAGACTTCTCAGACCCTTCATCCTCTGACTACGAATAAACAAACACAACTTATTAACAGAAAGATGCACAAACATGTATTCAACTGAAGGAATAAAACAATGAATGGTTAGCAGCTGAAAGAAAACAGACCATTTGCAGCAATAATAAACCAATTCATGCCATAAGCTTTAAGCCTTATGTTCGGCTTTTTATTCTCCTCAAAGCAAAAAAATATCTTAAAGGTTAAAATTACTAATGTTCAGTTAACATGAACAAGTCTCCAGAAATAGACTAATAGAAGAATAGGAAAAAGGATTTTTTTAAAATTTAAACATCAAGATCCATAAAAAAACTGGATATTTAAAATATAAAAATGTAATAAAAATGAAATATAAATTTACCTCAGACAGAAGACTCATTGGATCAGGTTTAAATGCCATGGGATCATTCTTATCTGAAGTAAAAGCAACAGATTTGAGACACATCTGATGAACTGCCTTTCAGCACTGGAAAGAACTACTGCAAACTAACGAAAACTATTACAATACCCAAAGTCTTAAATATTACCAACTGTTCAGACTTCTACATCAATCCAGTAGTTTTAACTCTATTAGTTTATTTCAGAAGCTGGATAATGTGGATAATTGCTTTCACTATACTATCAGATTTACAAAGGTGAATCTATGATACATATAATACAGACAACTGTGGCCATGCAAAATGAATCTTAAATGTGAACAGAGTTAACAAAATGTACTGTTACTCATTGTGCACTTAAAGAGGTCACTGTATATAGCATGATAAAAAGATGCAAACTATCAGAGCATTAGGTCCGTGATATAAAGACCAATGGAATATGTAAAGCTTCGGCATCAAGTACTCTGTAAAGACAAGTAGAATACATAAAGCATTAGCATAATGCACACATACCATGCAAAGCTTCAAAACCTTCTCAGGTCAGTAATAAATAAAACAGGTAAGTTTACCAGTGGAAAGATCCCAAGTTCTTGTGCTTACCTACAACTCCTGTTACAGATGCCTTGATTTTTCTATCAAAGTCATTCTGAAGTTTTTTCTCGACAGGCTGGAGTTTTTCTAATACCTAGATAAAAAATTTCAAAGTTTAATCATTAAGCAATGTTACTTATTTTATCAGTTGGTATTTGTCTCAAATATAACAGTAGATAAAGAGCGTTTGGTGTCTTCAGCTCAATTCCATTATTCAAAGGGTACTTCTCTTGTTGTGATATTTCCACTTAAGCCGAAATATTCAACCTCTGGATTATGATTCTTTGGCCTATCATTACCATACTAGAGACATTTAGGGAAATAATATTTTTCTTTAATTTGGAACATAGCTGAACCAGAAAAGTCTTCAGTGTAAAAGGCACTTGCCACTTAAAGAAGTACTTTGACTAAAATAAACAAATTTAACCATGATGAAATACTGCAAAACATAAACTGTTTGATAATTTAGCTCTTCAATCAAGATTATTTCTATGTTCCAGTGAAATGGTTGAAAAAGGTCATTATATAAACTGTCTGTAAGTGTACACCTGCATGTCATTTTGAATTGATGCTTACTTAGACCTAAAGCAAAAATCTAATGATAATGAAGAACTTTTGTGAAATTTCTTACTGTGCGAATTTCGACCAGCCTGTCGACATCTGGAGAGCCTTCAATTGAATTTCCTGATATTTTATCAGAAATCAGATGAACTAGATTGACGAGATAACTAAGCATCATCTGATTTTTTAACTCCAGCAAGCCATGACCCTAATGATCAAAAACAACCATAAAATCACACCTAGGCCTAAGCATACAATCAGAATAAGCCTATGAAAAAAGGTAACGTAATCATGTATTCAAGGAAAAATCAGGTAATGTAGCTACATATTCATCAAGCAGATTTATTTAGTTTCCAAGAAGTCTGTTCTTGTCAAGTTGGGCGTCCAAGCAGAAACTGAGCTATATAACAGCAACTAATCCTTACATTACAGGTGAAATACCTTACAAAGACCATTCATGTAATTCATCTGTGTCTAACAATCTAGACAGTGATGAAAAGTCAGAGAACTTAGCAGAGTGGATTTCTTTTCACAGACATTAGCTACCACTGTTTGCCATGTTTGATAATGCCACGATATTCAAAGCATCAAAACAAAATGAAATAACCATACATAAAGACTCTAAACACTCTGAGTGCTTAGAATAAAAGGAGAACATAATATTATTACTGAACTCTAGTAATGACATTACCTTTTCTGTTGGCAAAAGACCATCTTCCTTCTGGGAAAGCAGAGACTGAACTATCTCAGAAACAGCTGTCATAGATTTTGAAATTTTTTCAAAAAGTGTCACAACTTTTGCTTTGTCTTCATTAGTTAGCTACAAAACCCACGAGACATAACATTTTTAAACTTTATTTCTTTATTAAGGCTAAAATTCAAATAAAATACTTTCCATAATGGAACACGTCAGTGCATATTTTAAGGAATTTTGACTATTGGGACAAAATCAGCCATGGGTCTAGTTCATGATCTTTCTTTGGAACTCGTCTCTCAGAGGTGGGTCGGAGAAAGTCGGCCATGATCTGGTCGAAGAACTTTTTTAAGGAATTAATCTTCACAAACTTACAACTTTTAGACTTTTTCTAAAAAAATTTCAAAATTCATCTCCGAAAAAAGTTGACCTTCCTTTTTTTTTAGTCATCACCTTCTTTTACAACTTTTCTCGGGTCTCCCAACCAATAACAAGGGGTCATTCAACAATAATGTCATACCTTTCTCATTATACTACTGGGACAAATCTTTCAATTCTTGCAACATTTGTCCCACTAGTTGTACTTTATACATACATTGCCTGGGACAAATCCTAAGACTACTGGGACAAATCCTAAGACTGCTGGGACATTTGTCCCACTAGTTATACAGTTAAAATATGCCCTGGAACAAGTAGGTTACAGAAAGAGATTTAGGTTTGAAATACTGTATTTTGTATTTGCTGTTAACTTTAATTTGAATGTTGGTAGCAAGTAAGTGGCTTTAGGAGATCAAAGAATGAAATGGCTATCTCCTTTGCTAGCAACCATCCACGGCATATCTATCAATGATGATGGTAACATGTCAACTCTGCAGAGCCTGCTACCAAATGCATCATGTGCATCAGGGTCACTGGAATTTATCACCTGATCCTGCTGTGACTCTCTTTCACTTCTTCATCAATGACCAATGAGATACTTTCTTAATTTTAATTTGAGATAACATTTAACGGAACAAAATTTTCAACATAAAATCTGTAAACTTTCAAGAGGAATTTAAAAAGTGTAGTGGTTGATTAAAAGAATGTAAACATCAAGGATTTATGCAAGCAGGCATGGCAGCCGACTGATCCACCGAGACTGCGCTCCTTAAGGTGTTCTCGGACCTGGTCAATGCTATAGATTCAGGCCAACTGGCGCTTCTGTCACTACTTGATATGTCGGCTGCATTCGACACAGTCGACCACAACATCTTGATGCAGCGACTGTCGTGCTCCTTTGGAATCAAGGATAGAGCGCTCGGTTGGCTTGAATCATACATAAAGGGGCGAACGCAATCCGTCCTTTTGGCAGGGGAGGAGACACCACCTAGGCTGGTAACATGCGGTGTTCCACAAGGATCAGTGCTTGGCCCTCTTCTTTTTATTCTATACACGGCTGATGTGGAGAGAATAATAGAAGCACATGGCCTCCTCCACCACTGCTATGCAGACGATACACAGCTTTACTTCTTCTGTGAACCATCACAAACCGCTGAGCTGAAGCAGAGAGTACTGCTGTGTATCGAACGCATTTCAGATTGGATGGCATCTAACCGTCTCAAACTCAATCCAACGAAGTCCGAATTCTTATGGTGTACCACCCTCCGGCGTCGCCATCTACTTGACGGCAGTATCTTCACCCTTGGCGATGCAGAAGTTCAACCAGCTGACACCATCCGCAACCTTGGAGTTCACTTTGACAGCTGTATGACCATGACGGACCATGTGAGTCAACTCGTTCGAGGCTGCTTCTACCAATTTCGGCGTATTAAAACCATCCGTAAATTCATTCCAACCTCAACTGCCGTCATCTTGGTCAACAGCTTCATAGTTTCCAGGGTTGACTACTGCAATAGCCTACTGGCGGGCCTGCCGACTTCTCAATTAGATCGAGTACAGTCGGTGCTCAACTCTGCTGCACGTATCATATATGGCCGAATACCATCTGATCATGTCACTGATCTGCTGCGTGACAACCTTCACTGGCTGCGCGTTCTTCAGCGGATCACGTACAAACTGTGCTTGATCACATATAAAGCATTGAATCACCTCATGCCGGAGTATATCTCCGATTTCTGCATTCGTGTGGCAGACAACGAGAGCAGATGTCGGCTACGATCGTCATCAAAGAATCAACTACAAGTGCCGCGGTCTTCCACGAGATTTGGCGACTCTTCCTTCTCTGTCGCTGGACCTACTGCGTGGAACAATCTTCCTGACCACGTTAAGAATGCGCCATCTCTGGAGTCATTCAAATCGCACCTGAAGACATATCTTTTTAAACTTTCGTACCATTGTCATTGACTTTGTGACTCATGTACAGCGCCCTTTTCTTCGGCCTCGGCTGTGCTACGGCGCTATAAAAATCGTCTTATTATTATTATTATTATTATTATTATTAGAGCATTCTGCTTGTGAAGAGGAGAGTGTTTCAGTCTGGGCACGGGTAAAATGCTGATATGCTGATTGGCAAGGGTTAAATGCTGATTGGAAAAATTCTGATTGGTCATGCTGTTTGGTGGGTAAAATGCTGTTAAAAATGCTGATTGTACCAACAGAATGTAAAAATCGGTCCTCATTATTATTATTATTAATCAATTATACTGATTGTTGTGTAAAATGCTGTTAAGAGAATGCGGATTGTTTCTACTAAATACAGAAAAGTTCATTTAAGGTATTTAGTAACATCTAAAAATAACTAATCAACTTTTATATGCACATGTCACAAATATATTTTTCTTTCTATTAGAAACAGTAACACAGACACCGTCGTGGACTTGAATCACACTTGATCCAATGATTATTTTATTTATACTGTTTTAACAGTTTTGCATTTGTTGATTACAATACCCTTCTTTGACCACTACTTGCCTGGATTTCATTTAGCATTTGTAATTGAAAACATCAAAGTGTATTGTCTTCTTTGATCACTATTTGCCTGGATTTCAATTAGCATTTGTTAATTAAAACAATATTGAAAACAACAAGTGTATTGGCTTCTTTGATCACAACTTGCCAGGATTTCAAATATCATTTATTAATTAAAACAATATTGAAAACCACAAAGTCTATTGGCTTCTTTGATCACTACTTGCTTGGATTTCAATCAGCATTTTACCTTTTGATTTGCTGATTTGGCTGTTAGGTAAAATCAGCATTTTACCCGTCGCTAATCAGCAAATCAGCATTTTACCCGTGCCCTTCGAGCCTCGCTTGAAACGGTTACAGAATAGGGGACTTTGAGCCAGTACTTCACTCACATTTATTTTACTGACACTGCACGGAGAGAAATGCATTTTACCAATATAAAAAGTATTGCCTAGATAAACTGAGGAACAACAATCAACCCAGCAGTTTACACGTTGTGTTGGACATCTGGTCCCCTTGTGCTGATCATGCAAACAATGGCTTAAGTGGAAAGAAATCACTGCTGGATATCTACCAACAATTTTTACTCTCATGAAGGTTGTGGGACGAACATGTACAATCGGGGTGCCTATGTACTATCTGGGTGGGTGTCTTTGCATCGTGAGGGTTAGTTAGGGTCAGGGTAAGCGTCGTGGGTCTGGCCCGAATCCCCGAAAATGCTGAACATACACAAAAGCCCGATTTCCCGAAAAGTTTTATAGAAAGCGGCTGAACTCTCAAAAACTATTCAAAGTTAAATTGTAAACTCTTATACATGATATAGACCTAGCGTAGCCTTGATGTATCACGATATAACATAGAATATAGATATAATATAGAAAATCGATTTCGGGGATCTGGGCGAAATTCTTTTCGGGGACTCGGGTTTCGGGGATTCGGGCTGATCCCAGCGTCGTGAAGGTCGGTTAGGGCTTAGGGTTAGTGTAGCGGCCTATGTATTTATGCGACTAGAAAAGCTATAACTGCGAGTGGAAGCTGGATTTTAAAATTCAGGGCTAGGGTTAGGCAAAACATGTGAATAGGCATTATATCGACGTACATCAAGGCCACGCTAGGTCTATGTCATGTATAAGAATTTACAATTTAACTTTGAATAGTTTTCTCGAGTTCGGCACTTTCTATAAGCTGTTTTCGGGAAATCGGGCTTTAGTGTATTTTCACCGTTTTCGGGGATTCGGGTTTCGGGGAATCGGGCTGACCCCGGGTTAGGCACCCCGCTTGTACATGTTCGGCCTAGTTAGCCAATCTGCTGGCTATTACATTGTTTTATTTTCGGGAATCCGGTTCTCACAGAGATTCTGGAGATCCGGTGGCAAATCGATTTTGGGAACTAGGGTTTGGGTTTCGATGATTCGCTACGCACTCGCCACCTATGGGCAATTAGGGCAAGTGTTAGCGAAAACATAGTAAATTTGTCTGTTTAACTAATGAAGGTGTTTCATTAGCATTCTAGGGTAATCATACATACCGAAGCCATTGTAATGTATCATTTATAATAACAGTGTAAAAATTATCACAAACGCCTTATTGCATTATTTATATCCAACACGTGTAATGAAACCAAGAACTCCCGGAAGTTATTCTACGAAGTTAGTGAGTAAGTGAAGAAAGTTGGATATTTCAACATCGGTTTAGAGAAGTTGTTGGGTATGACAAATAATTGTTTTTTTACAAATGTAATCGATTATGATTAGGTAGACAGCAAAAACTAGCTCATAACAGTTTTAAAGCAAATGTGTTTTGCTTCCAAACGCACTTGATCAATTTTCAAGTAGTTGTACTTGCAACTCAAGTAATTGGTATTACCCTTTGTTACTGAAACTGTACATGTTTTCTTTTGATGCAATATGTAAACATTGTTTACTTGGAAATGAGGCAGTGAACGATAAAATTGATTGACTGATTGATTGATTGATTAATTGTATCTCCTTGGGGTAATCTTAAAGTAGGTGTAATTTTTGTAGACTGTTTCTTTTCAGTATTGAATTTATATCTGTTAGCCTCCCTAGGCCTGGTACCGAGGATACTGATGACTTTAGTCTGTCAACATTTCATAATGGAAGGGTAACCTTACAAATCAAGGATGGGTCCAGTTGAAGAGACAGAGTTAACCCCAAATGGAGGTGAGGGATAAACATTTTGGATTATACGTAAGGGATTTCAGTTATTTTGACGTGGTTACACATGTTTGTAAGTGCTCTAAGATGACCCACCAATACCAGAGAAAGCTGTGAGACAGCCCACACATCAAAGCCTTCAACTATAATGTTTCTTAATAAAACTTTTCACAGTGGAACTTAATACTTAATAATAATACTAAAAACCAACTTGAATCCGTGCTGGATCTTCTCGGAACAGTCTGCCATTGCATATTAGCACCGATACATCTGACTGCTCAACATAAAATTAAAAACTGCCTTAAACTAAAATTGTTTTGAACACCAAGTAAGCCCTGTCAGCAACACTTCTTACGTAGAGGCACTTAATCATTATTGCAACTGCAAAGTTACATGGCGCCACTTTAAGAGAAACTCATGGGGGTCAATAATTACCCATATTTATACTCCCACTTAACAATTATTGTTCATCAGCAGAAACACTTTACATGCAAAACATAATAAGCCCTGAGTGTATATTAACAATGGTTTTGCAAAGTTATGACTCCAACTTTGGATGATACTTGTGGCAAATATTTATGTCTAGCATTTAAAATATAAAGAGTCACATCTTCAATCTTGACTGTTAACAGACATGCAAAAAATAAAGTATAGGGCTTATCATAATCAGGCAATGTTTAAAAAAAATGCTCTTTAACAATACTTTTGACAACTCTGTGATTTCAGAACCTGAAGATAACAAAAGCAATGAACGCTATGACGGCAAGTTGTCGTCAATGGTGACGACTACAGAAAAAAGAAGAGCTCATTTTTAACCAAATTAGTTATTTTTTTAGCTTTTCATTTGTTGCTATAAACTTTTCAAGTGTTGCTATAAATTTACCTCATCAATGACTACATTTGTAGCGTTTTAATAAATTTTACTCTAAATGAACCTCTCCATGGATCTGCAAATTTTTGTGCAAATTTTTATCATGAAGACAAGAACTGATCAAATTTTCTAGACAGAATATTGTGGAGAAATAATAGATGGAAAAATAAAAAATTTAAAATTTCTAAAAATTTTAAAATGTTGCTGTCATATGAACTAGCATGGCCAATTTCACTGGAAACACAGTAGTGCCCATAGAGTTAATATGATGCTAAATGAAGTGTCTAAATAATCATATAAATATTTTGTCCATAACTTTTAAAAATCATTTTTGGGTTGCATGATAGTCTAGTGGCATTATAATGGCGCTACAGAAGTTATAAGATTAGACCAGATAGGGTAAACAGGTGCCCCAAAAACCCAGGCAGTGTCTGTGATATTCGTGATGTAGTAGGACACAGTAGCTGAGAGTCGCACACAGTAGCCGATTGGTTACAGTGCTCGCCTTATAACACACAGAGTATGGTTTGAATCTTGTCCTCTGAGTTGGTTACTGTGTAGGGACCTTGAGCAAGTCCTTCACTCACAATTGCTCAGCATCATCGATTGATGCTTGGTCGTTACATAGTGGTGTGCTTAATAAATGCAAAATAATAATAATAAGTCAATCTGCCACCTTACATTCCCACAGAACTTAATGTTTGAAGGAGACAGACGCCAAGTGTGTTAGAGTACTCGGTTTGAAACACAGATAATAATATCAATAATAATGATAATTATAATAATAATTATATTATTATAACAAAATAACAACAAACTAATAATAAAATATTATCAAAATAATAGCCATAATAATAGCCATAATAATAATAATAATACAAATACATGTAGAAATAATTTAATAATAATAATAATATTTGAAGGACTGCAGTTTATGTTAGAGTTGGGAAGCCGGATAATGGAAACAAACTATAATCCACAGGAAACCACGTACTTATTCCAGCGGATTTCAGTGGCTCTTCAATGGGGAACGCCATCTACCTTTCCAAGATATTGCCACCACTGTCTGAGTTCTGCTGAGAAGGCGCTTCAATTACAGTATAACAATGATAGCTATATTATTGTCCATATTTAAAAAAATCATTAATAATAATAATAATCTGTTAAATGTTGTTTCCAGGAAACCAGGCCTCGTCCTCCACCAGGTCATTGAACATACCAATAATAATAATAACATACAAATAAAAAATAATATGCAAATTAAAAAAGTTGGTTGGGAATCTAATTCACAGAGCAGCTCAAGAATTTGTTATTTCGTCTCTGCAAATTCCTTCCGTCTCTGGTTCTACAAGAAAATCCAAATTCAGTTGAATCATCTGCACATTAAATAAACCAAAATTCGGTTTATCCAATTCCACATCCAATAAAACAAAAATTACCTCCACCCATAGGCGCCGACTTCTTGGGGCCTTGGGTGCCAATGCACCCAGAGAAAAAGTTCAGTGGGGGCCTGGCACCCAGAAGAATTCGGACCTTAAATTCAACTTTTGGGGGTATTCCTAAAAAAAGGACCTTTACATTTTTTCGGGGGATGAATTCCTAAAAAAGTCGTCACATTTTAGGAGAGAATTATCTTAAAATATGCACTGGCACCAGATCCGGCCATGGCCCCCCCCCCCATTTAAAATTATCTTATGTTTACACACGGATGACTAAAAAAGGTCATCAGTTTTTGTTCGGAGGTGATTTCCTAAAAAAGTTCCGTTGGTCCTTTAAAACTTTTATAAACCTTCTGGATCCGCCCCTGACTGGCACCCAGAGACAAAAGCAAATGTCGGCGCCTATGCCTCCACCGTCAATAAACCAGAATCAAAAAACCAAAAATCAAACCATTTTACAGAATCTATAAACGACAAATCAGTGAAACAATCTACACACGTTCAATAAACAAAACTCGATTTAACCATTTCCAATTTTCCACATCCAGTAAACGTAAGATATTGCTAATATTCAATAAACCAAAAATCAGTTAAACTATTTCAACATTTGCAAAAGCAAAAATCAGTTAAATTAAATTCAGAATCAATAAACCATAAATTCAAAATCTATTAATTCATCTACACACTCAGTAAGTAGTAACCAGGTAACCATCTCCAGTTCTTCACATTCAGTAAATCAAAAACCACTTAAACCATCTCCGTATTCAAGGCTTGGCACATGGGCTACGCTCTCCACCCAAAAATCTGGGGCCAGAGGTGCATTTGATTCCCCATTTTGGACTATGAGGATTTAGTTTGCAGTTCTATCACAGAGTAGATTTAGGTAGGTAATATTTATAATAATAGTAAGTAATAATTTCAGAAGAGAGTTAAGTAAGTAGACACATAGGCAGGCGCCTTAGAAGCTGTAGGAGTTCAGAATAGGATTCGTTGTTATGACTTCTCCAAATTAACTGTATCCACCTGGTCAACTCCTAGAAAGCGCCACCGTCTTCAAAGATAGGCTGCGAGCGAGGATTTTAGTTACTGACAACTAGGTAAATAGGTAAGACAAATTATTAAACAGGTGCAGGTTCTGGAAGGTTCCAGGAGGTGATCTATCCACGTCAGTAAGGCCAACCTACTGGTTTTCTATTCGTCAGTAGATTTAGGTAAGGTTAGACTAGGACAACCTTCCAGTATACCTTATCTGATGCCAATCTAATAATCTAAGGTAACGGCCTACAGGGAACGAACCAATCAGGAGTATACCTTTACCATGGACCTCAGAGTAAGCTAGGTTAAGGAAGTCTGTAGGACAGTCAGCAAGGGAGAATGAGTCTGGAGGTCGTTCAGAAGAGTCAGAAGGAAGGTTGAGTAGAATCAGAAGACAGGAGCGCCAACAGCTAAGTCTGTGCGTTCGGTATTAGGCTGATATGTCCAGAGCTAACAGACACTAAGCGTTCCTTCTTAAGAGTTTAGTATAGAAGTTCTGTAGATGTCGCAATCTCGTAGTCAACACATCGTCTGTGTAACTGAACTATGATCTGCTAGTGAAACTGTATCTGTAAAGAGACATTCGAAAGAATGATAATAAAGACATTCGTAAGAATGACAATAAAGATATTTCTACAGAGAGTCTGCAGTCAGAAGTTCGTGTCAGACGTAGATAGCAGAAACGTTTTTTAATCGTTATAGTTCATAACTTTGATTCAGGATAAAAGCATTGGAGGATTGTTGAAAAAAAGAAATTTGTAATTTGTGAATGACAACAATTCAAGTAGGTCTGAAACTTCTAAAATTTACGATTAATGATAGCGTATTACAATAGCGGCCGACCTCCTCAGCTTTAACACTTTAACGACGAGAGCGTACTACAACCTACTGGGAAAGCAATGCAGCTCGTTGTTAAAGTGTTGAGGCCTGCATCTGCTCCTTGAACTGTTCTGTAAGAACCAGGTCTTTCTTGATTTGACGAATTGGGAAACCAAAAATTCGTGATAGCTGCTCATCTTCTTTGAGTAACATTTGTGTCTTTTCTGATTCTTCTCTTTGGATACAGCTTTCAGATGAGTTCGAAGTGCTCTCCATAAAAGCAGAACCGTCTTGCAAGTTTCATTTTGCTGATAGAATAAGAACACAAAGCAAATTATAAAAAATCCGCACATCAGGAAACAAGCTAAAGCAACTGATAAACTAGTAAACGGAAGAAACATTATAACATCCTTCATTGTAAGGAGAATTATGATAAAACAGTCTGGGACATGGGTCACAAAAATAGTACAGCTGCAGTTAGCGATTAACCTTGCTATAAAACGATATTTCACAAGGTCAAGGAGGGTCTAGATATGAATACCAAAAGACAGCGTTTTAATGAGTTTACAGTGTATTGAGTGTGTTTAGTGAATTTAGTATTAATTTATCGTTTATTGTGTGTTGGCTAAGATAATATATATTGAAAATATTCATATTGCCTTTGTTATAACACACAAATCAACTGTTGATCAACTGTCAAACAAAACTGAATTCCGACAGACAGTCTACACCATGGGCGGCGATCCCGGGGGGTCGAGGGGAACAAGACCCCCACTTTTTTACCTCTTTTTAGAGCAGATCAGTTCAAAACTCTTTTTTTACCAGATCAGTTCAATAATGTCCCCCACCTGTCAAACAAGATCGCCGCCACTGGTCTACACACTATACACAATCCGAAACACATCATGTATTAGGTCAGATCTGAAAGACGTCAGTATCATGCTATATATGATACTGTAATAATAATAATCTTATAGCATCAGACGTCTTATAGAGGAAGTTGGATGATCTGTTCTTGGAATATAGTCTGATGTTTGATTGAAGGGTTGTGCATAACGATGCACCACGTGACTGAGGAGATTCATCAGATGGAAGACAACCATTTCTTTTTCACAACCTACCTCCAGTTGGGTCGATGATCGCTGCAATATATGTGGGAACTGTTTTAGTTGCACCTTATAGAAAACTAAGAAAAGTTCTGAAATAACAAACACAAATAGTACACAGAGGTTTACAAATTTCACACGATATAATTTATACCACATACTAAACAGGTTTACTGCCCTGTAAGCCAAGCCATAGGCCCTGCACTTTAAACAGGCTCATGTGCCCTTATATCGTGCCAGAGGCCCTACCTGTCAGTGAACAAATCGGAAAGTTCCATGTGATGAAAATTATTACATAAATTTACACAATTTTGTCTGAATTACATTTAAAAAATTTTGGTTCATAGTTCCTAGCTTTAAGGATTTTGTGCAGTGCTAATTTTCGTTGAATTGGTCTGGTTAGTCAACTGAAATTTTTATGAGTTTAAAAAACAAATTATTCTTACATTCGTTTGATTTCAATCTTCAAACTCGAACCTTGCTTCTCAAGTCTTCGTTCGTGACTTTTCCGGACCTTGTTCCATTTTTTTTCAAGCAGCTTGAAGATCGGTTGAAGACGATGACACTTTTTAAAGAGGTTTGGGAAAAGAAAGACATTTAGCTGATTAAACAACTCTGCTATTAACACAATATATTACGCATTTAAAAAAATGTTAAACATTATTTACTTAATTTTAAGCTTGATTGATCTCATACAAACTGTTTGCATCGATAATTGTAATGGAAACCAAAATTATCGTAGGGCCTACCAACTTAAAATGCGGCAGTTTCCTCGGAAGAATTTTGTGATCAAAATATACTCTAAACTGGACACAAAACTCCATTATAAAAATTTTAAATAGCAAATCATACAATTAACAGTTTAAACAATTAATAAAATGATTTTTAAAATGCACACAAATTGGTAAATTTCTGTTTTAAAATCTTGTCGAACTGAAAACTTCACAGCGTCTCAAACCCCAAGTAAGCTTCATTTGAGGTATACAAAGGAATGGAAAGTACTTATACCAAAGATCTTAGAGTCTACGACTCTAAGATCTTTGCTTATACGACCTCGTGTGCCTAGTTTTTGAACGATATTCCGGATCATGAAAATGTCACATCTTAGTTACATAATAAATTAAGTTAAATATATTTAAGACGGCAAATCGACGAAAAATTAAGTTTTCGAAGTAAAAATTGTCTATGGATATTTAACACACCATATTAATTGTCAAAAACAAAATTTGAAGTGGGGCGACATCTGTGGATAAGAGCGAAACGGATATACATGTTGTTTTTACAAGTTACCTCTCCTCTAATATAGAATCCTTTGAATTTGAGGTAACCTTGGTAACATGGCAATCATCACTAAATGTTGAATAAGTAAAGGTTTTAAGCTATACTTAACGTGCGGCAGCTGTGGCTCATCGTGTAGCAATGCTGCGCAGCTCGTCGCCGACAAATGTGTCCGGATGGCAGGAAACTGGGTTCAAATCCCGGTGGAGAGATACAATTTTGTATTTTTTTCATTTTCTTTTACATGTCTACAAAACTTAACATAAGTCTTCAGAAAGACTTAAATTCTAAAAAAAACACGACGCAATTTAGCTTTGGTGTATAATTACAATACAAAACAATAAAATTAAAGATTTTTAGCGAACTTTCACAGGACAAGTCTTGCACGAGAGAGCTAGCGTTGCGCTGCATTCCTACTTCCTAGTCGTAGGCTGAAGGAGATCGTGATTGAGGAAGCAACAAAGACTGTGGGGTTCCAGATGGGTACAGGACCGCGCAAGCCATGGGTTACAACGGAGATGCTCAGGGATATAGAAGAAAGAAGAAAACCAGTGCTCGAAATGGACCGGAACGCACCGGAACGCCGTTCCGGTTCGTCAAATGCATCCGTGTTATCGTTCCCTTTCGTCCAGTGGAAAATACTATGAAATTAACGTTTTTATTGTGTGAATGCTCGCATATCTTTGACTAGCGTTCCGTTTCGTAAAATTTTCCATTTCGAGCACTGAAGAAAATGGAAACATCAGAGCACAGAAGAGGCAAGGAGTGAATACAAAAGGCTGAATAATCAACTAACAAGAACAACAGATAAGGCAAGAGAGGATTGGTGGGAAGAGCAGTGTGAGGAGCTAGAGATGCTACAGAATCGAGGAAGACACGACCTGGTATATGGAAAGGTCAAAACACTGACAAATAAGAAGAATAGGCCTATGGGTGGCGGAAGCGCAATCAAGTACAAGGATGGCAAGTTGCTAGAGGACGTAGACGATATCAGGAAAAGATGGAAGGAATATGTTGAGGATTTATATATGGGAAAAAGTAGCCAAGAAGATCTCGAGGAAGAACAAACACCAAGTACCGATAACATAGGACCGGACGTACTAAGGAAGGAGGTTCTGGCAGCAATCAGTGATATGAAAAACAACAAAGCAGAAGGAATTGATAATATCCCAATTGAAATATTGAGGAACCTGGGAGAGAAGGCAATGACAGAACTAGTGCGGTTATGCCAAGACATATATAACACGGGAGTTTGGCCGGAAGATTTCCTACAGACCATATTGATCCCGCTCAAGAAAAAGCCAAATGCAACAACATGTGAAGACCACCGAACTATAAGCCTCCTCACCCATGCATCCAAGATTCTACTAAGAGTTATCACGAAGAGACTGCAAGCCAAGGCAGAAACAGATGACTGCTTGGGGGAGGATCAATTTGGTTTTAGAAAGGGAAGAGGAAGAGATGCAATTGCAGCGGTGAGGATACCAGCGGAAAGAAGCCTCCAGCATGGCCAGGACGTCTATGTGTGTTTCGCAGTCTTGTTGTCAAGACCTTAAACCTCAAGACCAAGACCAAGACCAAGACCTTGAACCTCAAGACGAAGACCAAGACCAAGACCTTGAACCTCAAGACCAAGACCAAGACCAAGACTTTGAACCTCGAGACCAAGACCAAGACCAAGACCTTGAACCTCAAGACCAAGACCAAGACCAAGACCCAAAAAATCGCAATCAGGTCAAGACTTCTAAAATTGTCAAGTCGGAATATTCCCGATTTTAATGAAAACATAAGTCTTTTATTTTATTCAAGCAAATTAACTTTAAATGCAAACTGCAGAGAAATCCGAATTTGTATTCAAAAGTCCTTCATGCAAACTATTATTCCAAATGCCTTTTGTATTTTATAAAAACCAATTCGCTCAGAATTTTCTGACCAAGACGTGCCTGGTGGGCCTCATAAAAATTCCGCCATGTGAAAAAATACGTTCTACAGGTGCTGAAGTCGCTGACACACAAAGAACTTTCTCAAGCACTGGATGTAAATGCACAGATCACTGAGTCCTTTTGAAATCTTCCCATGGTTTATCATACCGTCTGATACAGAATAACTGTTGCTGCTGCCAATGGGTTTTCCTGACCAACAAGACTTGTATCCATCCATAGATATTGGTCGTATGATGCAAGCAGGCTTGATACAGAATTCTTGGGTTCTGTTAAATGAGTGTTCATATTAACAGCCGGTCTTGGTCTTGGTCTTGCGAGACCAAGACCAAGACTTTGAACCTCAAGACCAAGACCAAGACCAAGACCTTGAACCTCAAGACCAAGACCAAGACCAAGACCAAGACCTTGAACCTCAAGACCAAGACCAAGACCAAGACTTTTAAGAACGAACTCGAGTGCACTCGAGACCAAGACCTTGGTCTCGAGGACAACAAGACTGGTGGATGCACATCAACATCGTCAGATTTCGTCCGAAAGAAACAATGACGCGCGAACAAATACCCCAGGTAACCCGACGACAATACAGGTAATTCACTGACCCCGCTTCACGCTCGACGTATATCTAGTCGAATAACCGAAGAACAAAGCTGCCAGTACCGGCGCCAATTAGGCTTACGAGCCTTTGATCGCCAGTACTAACCCAGTAGGTTTATTGTATATCGACCGTATAATTATGTACTGCTCCTAGACAATCGTAGGGCTACATGAACAACTTGTCTATAATGGCCGTTCTACGAATGATAGGCCTACTCGGCAGCCTGCAGGCTCCAGCATCCATGCAATTGTCAGATGACAGAGTACGTACTATTATGATTATTATGCAGACCTATATATAGGCCACATCCACGCACGCACACAGACACAGATATATATATATATATACACACACATATATATACACACATATATATATACACACACATATATATATATCTGTGTCTGTGTGCCTGTGTGAGTGTGGAGTGTGGACGTCACCGTGAATTTTCCGTTCGCAAATGACGCCGGTTCGTATTGGTACGTGAACTCCGTTGCTATTTAAACGCTATGCGCGGGGCACCAGCGTTTTCACAAGCGCTCGGTTTAATTGTGTTAGGTCTCCGATATTGTCCAGAGCTCGGTTAAAGGAAATCCATTTTGAGGTTAGATTAACAACTTCAAGTAGGCCTAACTGAGAGAACAGAACGGGAAAATTAACACTTTAAACGAGCTGCGTTGATTTCCCAGTTACTTTTTGTACACGCTCGTCGTTAAAGTTACAGGGTTGACCAGTGTCGTATAGCGCTGCATTCAGATGTGGTGGTCCGAAATGCTTCAAATGCAGATCGAAAGGATTGTAACCTACGTTGTTATAAAACGAATGTGATATCCCTAGATGGGCTTCATATGTTCTCCACTGCCCCCCCCCCCACTACCCGCAGCGCATTGCCTACCGGGTCTCGGCCCTGGTTCGGCGATGTATGGAGGGCCTGTCACCTCCATATCTGCGGGAGCTTTGCTGCTCCACTAGGCCTATGACCGTCCTGCGCCGTTGCTCCTTTCGCTCGGCTGTGCAAGCTAAGCTCCTTGCTCCTCGTGCGCGGACTGCTATCCGGCAGCGCCGTGCATTCTCTGTGGCAGGGACGTATCTAGCGTTGGGCTTGGGGGGGCTTAAGCCCCCCCAAACGAAGTTGAAGCCCCCCCAAACAAGTCAAGCCATTGTATGCTTACGGTTAAAATTCGTATGAACACTGTATAACTGTTGCCATGCTCAAGGCTTAAGCCCCCCAAACGAAAAATCCTAGTTACGTTGCTGCTCTGTGGCTTGCCCAGCGACCTGGAATGGGCTCCCTTTAGCACTGCGATTAACGCCAATAGGTCACCCTACCTTATTTCTTACTAATCTTTAAACTGTTATGTTTAACCATGGTTGGGCTGGGAGCGTTACTGAGTAGATATTATTTGTTATTCTTTTAATGCAGGCATATGCTGTATATTTAATTTATGTCTAAAGCAATCTCCTCAGTATCTCTCTTTGACGTTTGATGCACAATTGCATGCATTGACTCCTGCTATATCCATTCACCCATTGACCCCTACTATCACTTCTACTCATACATCCTCTACCATCTTTTCCCACCTTATTTTGTAATGCAGGCCCCTTCCTAGCGGGACTAGTCCCTTTTGGGTGCCTATTGATCTCATTAACAACAATACTATGTCGAGGATACCTAACAATGTAAGCTTACGTTTTACAAATGTTACCCAATGGAAATTCAATGTCATGATATTACTTCCCTGGTGCTACTTTTCCTCTTATGTTTGTTTGCTGCTTGTTATTATGGGATCAATAAAATTGATTGATTGATTGATTGATTGATTGATTGATTGATAATCTTGAAGAGGCGCTATATAAAATCACTGTAATAAATAAATATGTACTAGGTACAAAATGGGACCATATTATAATTATAAGCCTTTTTAACGTCTTAAGGTCTTACAATAGAATTAGGGCATAGACTTAATTCTAGATATAAATTTCTATCGACTCGGCTGGATTAACGATCTCCCTTCTGACTTCCGCAAATTCTCCCTTGCCCTACTCATCTAGCTGAGTCACTAATTGTACGTCGAGCATCCACTTTCACCAACTTCAAACTCATCTGTCACTCCTCTACAGGCTTTCCGTTCAAAACTAAAGTTCTTTAAAAACCTGAATTAGGGCCTACGTACCCTTATTCGTCCACACAGATCCGCGCCATCTTCCAGTTTCTCATCCTAAATTAAGCGCGCGCACACACACACACACACACACACACACACACACACACACACGCACGCACGCACGCACGCACGCACGCACGCACGCACAATGTCATGCGTTGCAATAGAAAATGTGCAAATTTCCATTTGGAGTAGCACTTCAGAAATTCCGAGGATTCGAATATTGCGAGTTACGTGACGTAAATGGTTGGTGGACACTCTAAACTATTTTATCTGTGGTGGTAAGTAATTTCCGGTAATATGGGGATTAAACCAACGATGTTATTAGGGAGGATTAAACCATCGACTTAATATAAGTCGATGGATTAAACAAACCGTGCGAAGATTCGTAGGTAAAAGCACAAACAAATATTTCTTACAGAAAAGTCGTTAAGTTGCGATATGGCGTTGGTGGAATATGGTAGTAGCGACGACGATATCGAAGAAGTTGAAGATGTTGAGGAGACAAGATCACAAGTTGTTGAAGAGCACAACCTATTTGCAGGCAAGATTTACGCTTTCCGTTTAATAGCAGGCTACAGGGTAAAAGTCTTTACATGAAACAGCCTATGCCTTTGAGGTTTCTCACCAACCTAAGATTTACATAAATCATACACTGAGTATTTGAGTATGGCTCTCTTAACCTGTGGTCATGATGATTCTGGCTCCCAGTGGTTGTGCACAAGTAAAGTGGGTCTGTACTGTCATTGTGATGTGACATGTTAGAGCATAATCCTTAGAGCCTCACTACAGATTTATGTGAATTCAATAAGTATGTGTGGTGCTGATTTGGTATTTAAACACCTGTACCTGTATGGTATGAAACAGGACTAGAGTTGATTGGGCATATAAAGTTGCTGGTTCACAAGCATAGAGCAACTTTATGCCTTTCACACATCACCGCTCTGTTTAGACATTGGAATCGTGTTTGTGTATAGTGTGAAATTGGAAATGTAATGCAAGTCATACAGTATGCAAGATAAAGATTAGTTTTGACACTGTGGTCGCACTGCTGCCTCGCCTTAACACAAAGATCCTGCATTTAAAAGACTTCTGGAGGACTCTAGTTGTTAACACCTAAGCAAATGAACCATTACTTTATTTTGTCCTTGTTTGTTTCCATTACTTCAGAGTTGCCAGCACCGAAATCATCAGATGACCACTTGGCTGAACCAGAGATGATCGTGGAGCCATCAGAGAAAGAATTGTCGCTGAGGGAGAAACCACCAGCTCAGCCAACTACACCAAAGAAGACCAAGAAGCTAATCCAGCTGCCATCCTTGCCTTTGGTAAGAGATAATAATTCTTTAACTTTTTTCCTCACATAGTAGAATCGCAGTATAGCGCTGCCTATGGGAGCCAAATCAAATACCACGTTATAACTTATAACTGTGTTGTATTATGACGATCTGTTGCTCTGAAACTTTACTGAATTTGGAAGGATCTGTTACCGACTGGTTTACTAGAATTGCTATTATATTGGTGTTTGTTATATGGATGGTCCAGGGATTTGTGTTGTAAACGTTGAAGTTACATACTAGATATTGATCAGTAGTACTTAAAGTTATGGACTACAGAGAAAAACCTGTTGCAAACAACATCTTTTGAGTGTATCTAGCGACTGAGTGAAATCTCTTGAACTTTTTAGATTTTAATAGGATAGATACATTGCAGCATTGCAATAACATAGTGTAGTTGTTGTCGTTGTGATGTTTGTTGTTGTTGTGATGTCGTCCTTGTAATGGCATGGCTGTGTTACAGCATCTTAGAAATTGTTGATGTTTATTATTGGTAGTTGTTGTAAATTCCAAGAAGTGCCAAAGCTACTGTTTTTGCAATAACGTCAGTCCAGGAATGCCCTTATGTGATATAAGCGAGATCTGGAAACAGAAGGTGCGTGTGAAGTCATAATAAGTGAATTAGGTAGTAATGGTGACGTCTAATTGTGCTTTCATTATCAACAGACTGGTGAAGTGGAAGACTATACACAGAAATTGTTCATTTGTACATGTATACATTCTTCTTCTCTCTCTTCCGTCTGGCATGCGCCGACGATGAGGCCTCAACGTGACGTCTCCAAACAGCTCTGTCCCTGATTTTTTCAACAGCATCCCTCATCTCCATGTTCTGTGCTTTCAGGTCTTCTTTTATATTGTCCATCCACGTCTTTGTTTGCCTCCCTCTGCTTCGCTTTCCCTCTACATGTATACATTACGCATTTATAAATAGAAGAAGCTGGATAAGAATTGGAATTAAAGTGTGATTGTAAATTTATGATATGACTTGCCATAACCTTTAACTTTTTTACTAGGATGATTCAGATGAAGATGAAGATGAAAAACCAAAACCTTTCATTCCGTCATCTTCCAAAGTAAGTCAGAAATTTCTTAGGTCATTTAGATGGCATATTACATTAATGAAATGCATCATCTACCATTTCAGGACAGTTGTTGTGACAAAACTAAAATTAGATTGTGAAGTTACTTTCTCTGTGTATCTGTCCATGTTACTCAGTTGCTTACGTCATTTCATTCTCAGCTTAAAACTTAACTTTTTCAGAATGCATATCAACCATAGGCTGCCTGTTTGTCTTTACAGTGGACTGCATGTTTACCTGATTATGGTTTTGGTTCCCATTCTCTTTGCAGTGTCTAATGCCTGATGGACTACAACACATAATATATTGACTACCCTATTGATCTTGCAGGCTAACTGTGCCACTTGAGCACAGGGATTAATAAGAGGCAACACAGTAGACTGCTCTCGGACCGCAGTTGGTGTTTAGCACAGTCTGCATTGAACTATGAGAAATGGTGTGCTCATAAGTCAGTTCATGTCGCAGATTTGTGCTTTTTTATCTGTACAAGTTTTACATAGTGCCTTTTGAGAAGCTTGCTAGTGCTCATAGAAGTGATTTTTGATGGTGAAGAAGGCACTACATTCACCACTGATGGTGTGCCTTTCAGTGACAAAGTGTCTGTTTTTATTCACAGTTTGTGCTTTTCTTTTCAGGGGTCACTTGATTTGTTTGGCAGCTTGCCAAAACCGAAATATTGTTCGAAGAAAGAACTTGGTCGGTCGTTGGTGCCCCACATTCTCACAAAGCAAAAAGAACCCCAGAAAACACTACATCAAACTGTTAGCTCGAAAGTAGTGCAAAAACCGTCAGCGTCGGCTAATGTTGGTGCAATGGAAAACTCAAAAAAGACTGTTTCGCATGGATTAGTCACTGCGGATTATGTGAGCGATGATGAGGATGACAACGAAGGCTCCGACATCACAAACTTCTTCTCGCTTTGTTCTTCAAACACAGGTAGTACAAATGTTGCACCTGCGCATGTTGCCATCACTCTGGCGCCAAGCATAGGCAGTCACTCAGAGACAGAAAATTTGCTTCCGGAGAAGCCTAGGGAGAAGCCTAGGGAGGAAACTAAACAGGTGACTGAGGGATATTCAGGAACATATACAAGTGCCGCTGATGCACCGTTGGACTTCCAACAGGGGCAGTCATCTGATGAGCCTCTGCAGTTCCGTCAGGGAGCTCCCAATAAGAAGCCCGTTGTTGGGATTCCTGTGGGGTTACTCAACCCATTGCCTGTAACTGCGGATTATACAGATGATGGCCAAGGTGTCACATGGCAGACATATCAAACAACTGAAGATGAATTCATGCAGGTATGTATTGCATTCAGCTTTCTTCATCTGTATGTTAACATGAGGAACAACTTTAGATTCATCTGTTTCAGCATTAATTAGAACCTCCTCTGTCACCATTCATTTTCAATATATCTTTATCCTGTTGCTGTTGTCTTCCTCCTCCCTTTGTAATAATTTTCTAAATTATTTCCTAACTGTGTGATTTGGATGCAATGCTGTTGAAACATTAGTGTTTTATTGTTTTATAGAACCCTGAATATTCTGCAAATCAAGAAGTTAAAGACCAATTTCAGGTAATTTTCACATTAATGGCTTTTATTAGCACCTAGCATCAGTTTCAAAGATTCTTATTAAGGCTTTGCCAAATATTACTTGTTTGGGAAAGGGGATAGATGAGTGGTAACACTCTGGCCTGAAGAGCATTAAATCTTGAAAAGTCGCGATTCGACACCCATAAGCTCCCTCTTGGGCGACTCAGCCTTCCACTTCCTAGGGGGCAGCAGTAACATGAACAGGCATCTTACAGGCTGCCAACACATGTCCATTAAGATCTTGATAATTGTACCCTTGTGTTTCAAGTGTTTCAATATAACTTATTGCGGTTTGTCAGTGAGCTTGTAAATTAAAACTAATATTCATATTATTATCATCTGAAACTTGCTTGTTAAGTTGAAATCGTAATGTTTTTGTCTTTAATTGGCATTTTGAGTGATGGGATCCCAACACAAAGCTGTCTTGTTTGTTTATAAAAAAAGGGTGTTATGCAGTCATTGTACTGTCTACCTTACCATAACAGTGAATGCATTTTGTAACATGCACAGGTTCCTTTTGGAAGGAAGAGGAAGCGTGGTCAAGAGGAGATAAAGGTCATTGAGGTCAACCTGGCTGATCATCTGACTGGAGCGTCTCTGGAACAGACGAAAAACCTGACGATTCAAAAAGACTTGAAATCGCACAGCAAAAAACGAAACAAGGACATGCCTACGTCGCAGCAGAAAAGAAAGCACCAAATTACCTTTTTGGCTCATCAAGTAAGTGATCATACACTTATCTACTCTGGCTCACAGTTAAGGAGATAGGAGAAACAAACAGAATTGTTACCTGTTTGATCTATAATGAGACATATTTGATAATATTGCTCAATATTTTTTAACAGTCATAATTATAGCAGAAATTCTTATATTATTGTTCTTAGTGGTTGAAGGTAGGTACGAGTGCTCATTGTAAGGATTTATTGGTCAGCAGGCCAATTTAAATCTTATTCTGAATTCTATGGGAAGCCAATGCAGCTAAAGAAGTAAGTTTGAGGAGTTTGAACAAGATTATGCAGCACCATGTGAGCCAGGGAATTTTGGATGCATGGAAGCCTGTTGACTTCAAGATATGAGATATCTGCAAAGACTGAGTTGGTATAATAGAGACAAAGCAGACAAGACAGAGACAAGGCTGTGGGTTGTGACATGTCTCTGCTGTGAGTGGAGTATGTGACATAGTGCCCTGATATGAAAGAAACAAGATTTGCAAAAGGTTTCTTCACATATGGTTGAAATGTGAGATGACTGTGCAAAGTGACCTCAAGTGTTTGATAGTATTTGCTAGCAAAACAGCAGTGCCAGCAAGATCAATGAAAAGGAAAAGAACACAGGCGCTGGCATGAACTAATCTCGATTGCCTAATATTTTCAAGGTCTATAATTTAATCACTGAAGCAGAATCTCCGAGAATCTGCCCTTGACATCTAATCTGATGACATTTTCGACAATTGTTTGTGACTCATTTTAAGACCCCAGAAAAAATACCAAATTCGCTTTTGCTAATTTTTAATGCAGTGACCTTATTCTTTATCCTTGCCAAGGAATTATTTGATTATTAGTTTTGATGCTCGATATTTACAGGCTAAAGAACGAGAACTTGAACTGAAAAACCAGTGGGCAGAAAACAAATTTTCCAAGAAACAGACTCAGTCAAAATATGGATTCTAGAAGTGGATTCAGACAGCAGAGAAATCCTCTTCAGAGTTGGCTTTTATTATGTTGACTGCAACTGTTGCAGATGTATCAGACACTACACCAATTGTGATCTGCTATTTCCTGTTTGCCTACGCCTTACTGTGCATTTGTGACTGTACATACTATCTCTGACTGCTAGGTTTGCAGTTATTCTACATGTGATGGAAGAGAAAGGTAGCGGGATTCATGACATTAGTGTTGGGCTAATCAGAGTTTTGATCTGAGAGATGGAGCATAAAGCTTTTTGCATGGTGTAACTACCTGCATTGCTATAAAAGACACTTGTAAACTGTGCATGCTTGTCTTTAAGGAAACTGCTTCACTGAAACAACTGCTTTAGATGTTTTATCTTTTCATTTATGTGGCGCATGATATTGTATACATTATCTGTATACATTACAGTGCAGGTACTGTAAATACAACCAACCAGTAACAAGACAATGGCTTTTCAGAAGAAATATTTGTTTCAAAAACATCACAGTTCAAATAAAGGTTATATTTTCAATTATGGCAAGACAGTTCTGTAATTGAGGTCTTTTATCAAGTTACTCGGAAAGCAAGTAAACTACTCATAGATCAACAAATTACCTGAATTCCTGAATAAACAGTGCAAATGATAGAGCATAGGTAAGGGATTGTAAAAGAGGTCTTCAACAAGTTGTTCACAAATACAGCAGAAATATCAATCCACTATTCAAACATCCTCCAAACCTATAAGTAAACGTTCAACCAGAAAAACAATACCTGAAGCTGTAAGGCCTCTGGTTGACATAACGCCGAAAAACAGTTGCTGTCAAAGTCGGAAACAATAGTTTTGGATTTACCCATGACGTAACAACAATCACAACAAATAGTGATCAAGAATAACTAGCCAAAATAAACTACACAGAAAACTAATATCATTCACATGCAGTTAAACTTGTCTTTTGAACTTTGAATTCAAGCTCGAACCTTTATCCTCATTCCTGACAGATTTCCAACCCTGTGCAATCACCTCACCACGTTTAACACATCGCAGCATTTGAGCACATACAGTAAAACGAAGGTATTCAAACTTCCAGTTATATTGAGTAACAACAGTCAACGGCCTGGCCTCAACCAATGCACACATACACACATAGCTCTGCTTATACCAAAGTACGATTTGTTTATGTTTGGGTGCTGTGAGGGGTTAGGCAGTCAAGATTAGCTGTATGATTTCACCTTCGTATCTCATTTTCTAGACCTAAATCCTATGGCTAGTGAATAGTGCGGCGACAGATGCCGTGAAAGTGCTAATAGTTACAAGATGGTATATAGAATGTCATAAAACCCAAAATGGGTCTATGGCTCAGCTGGCTTCATTGGTTAGAGCAGAGGCGCGTGGGACGTCAACTCCCATACCAAAGTGGCTTATTTCAGAGACATTCATTGAAGCTCAGGCTAGTATGAGCTATGCATAGGGACTTTAGAAGGGTGGCACCCATTCAAACAGCCAGCAGTGGTGAAAGATCTCACTCAATCAGTTAACTGAAAAATGAGCAGGTCGAAGCCACACGGTCATTGTAGAAAATCATGCAGAGTCAGTTTAACGAAGTTCTGCGTTATGTATCACGACACATGTACTGGTAGCCAAATAACTCGTGGCCACAGCCTTGCCAAATGCTTGCAATTGCCCTTGTCTTTCACCTCTCTTCCACACACATCCATGACAATAGCTAATTCTAACAATAACTGCCTCCTTTCAAGCTGCAAAATTTGTATCCAGCAAACATCGTGCACAATTATCCATCCTGCAACCTGAAAAGTTAGGCCACAACTTTTGTAAGTTATTCAGCCACATAACACAACCAAAATAATAAATACACCAAGAAAATCACTAAACGATTATTTAACAACAGTCTTAATGGGAATATATCAACATCAATAACATCAATCTCGTAATACACAAAAAAATTGAGTTTAGTGAAATTTACAAATTTATCGGATAGTTAGAAAATTGTGATATCATACTTTGTGAAGATACGAGTGATGAAACAGAATTTGACAACATTGTTAATACACAATCAAATCTGTACAAAGTTGACATTACCAGGAATCAGTTATGGAAACACCTAATATTTATGAAATTGTGCTGTAATCTTTTCTACCAAAAGAAATTTAAAACAATCTGAATACAAACAATTATGGTTTAACACTTTAATCACGATTGTGTACTAAATTGTATGGAAAAACTATTCCCTCTCGTCATTAAAGGGCTAAAATGAAGGAAGCACTACCAGATTAACATACAGTATTTAGAAACCATCTTTCAATCTATGGTTCCAGGTAAGATGAAGTCTATTGCATAAGGTTGGTTTTTATCAATTATATATCAGAAGTACATGATTTTTGGTATGTTTTAAGCGATAACACTCAGTTCATAAACACATAAAAGTTACATAAAAAATTTTTCAACTATATGCAGCTTTTATTCTTAAAGCTGTCTAAATGTCACATTCCCTATTCTTGTTAAAAAGATAACAAACTTTCTGGTATTTAGAACAATAAACTGATTCGTAACAAAGGCAAATTATTTCTTTAATAACAAAGTTCCTTGCATACAACTTTACTTACTGCCTTATCAAGGCTACCGTTGAACCATAGAGTAAGTTCAACAAGTTAACTTTCATAAAATAATTCATGCCAACAACACAATAGTTAAGAAAATTTATATTGGACTATATAATGGAATACATCAAAGAATTTTGCAATCAGTATCATACAAAAACATTACTGTCATCACTAAGGCTGCCATTGCTCAATGAAATGTTATGGATTTCACACAAAATTAGAAACATTTCTAGTCTAATTACAAAATAGATTACACTTACAGAAATATATTATAAACAGAGGCATTAGTAACTGATTATAAAGAACAATCGAAAATAGTACAACGAAAATAAATATTTAAATACTGCACAAATTAAAATAAAACACAACAAACATCTATTGTCTTTAGTAGCATAGGCAAGAATGGACCAAAAATCCATCAACAAATTTGCTCAATATAAAGAAATTTCAGTACTAGTAAATGGGTAGCATAATACCAAGTCTTATATCAGGTTGATTTTCATTTGTTTTAAATGACCCGTGAGTTTAGGCAGACTGTTTTAATTTTACATGATCATAACAAAGCTAATACACCAAAACTGAAACATATTCAGAAAACTGTACATAATTCAAGTAAAACTGTCACAACTTTGGTAAAACAATTCACAACTTTGGTGTTGTTCACAGTTGCAATTAAAATGAAAAACTCAGAACTTTAAGACAACCAAGAATTTCAGCATAGTAAATGCATCGAAATGCTAAAAATTTTCTAAAAAAACTATCCATTAAAATGACCTAGAGATGCTATCATGATCTGCTCCTAATGCAATAGCAATGCATTTAACAATTTAACAGTTTAAGATACACATCTCTCACATGAAATCAGTAACTCTAAGAACTCAGCAATTCATTCATCTAAATTCAAACCACAGCTAAGAGCCAAAAACTTTTCAGTTAACAATGACACTACTTACTCAGTACAGATTATCTATGTGATTAAGTTTAATGGCAAGATGTTCAATCTCTAACTGAAATGATCACAACATAACTTACTGAAAGCTAACATTCATCAAACCGTCATACACTACGATCCAAAAATACGAGGCAGCGTGTCAGTCATTTGATAATGATGCAAGAAATACTTCAAAACAAGTTGCACAATCAAAGTGAATGGCTAATTAAAAATTAGTTTGCTCCGTCTCTCCAACAAAGATATTTGATACGCTGTCGAGACGTAACCAAATCAATCAAAAAGTTTATTCTGTTGAAACTTTCTTGAAACAAGGCCAACAAAACGTAACCCAGGCAACTCGACGCATGTTTAATCTTCCACAAATTTATCACTAGTCTGGGTTTCTTCGGCCATTGCAAGAAAAGTGAAACAGCTGCTGTAACTCAAACAAACCCTACTATCAATGGTAGTTTAGTAGTGTAGCATCAATAGGTGGAGAAATTGGAACGTGATGGAGGCACATCAGGTTTATCCCTTTCACAAAAGTGTTCTGTTCATCGCATGGAGGTGTCACGATGAATTGATGATAGACCGGAACCTGGAATGGAAGCTCCTCTCGAATCGGATGACTTCAGACCAATTCTCTTCTTTGGACCTGTAGAGAAATACAACAGAATGCTAAGAAAAACCAGTGTGACAGCAGTCAAAAGATGATGGAATTAGCCCAAGGAGTTTCTACAGTCTTATTCAGATAAACAAAATAGCAATTCCTTTTGCCATTGATGCTTCTTCTTACCCTAAGTGATGCAATAAAAACCATATTCCATCACTTGGACTACACTCGACAAATCTAAGTGCCCCATTCAAATATGTGGATCATACTCACAGAAGGGGCTCTATTCAAACTGGTGGACCCCACTCGACATAACTCCATTCCACAAGTAATGTGGGCAAACAATTATAATCACTCACTGTCTCACACATCTCATCGCACCAATGTGACATTGTACATCAGATTATTTCACTATAGTTATACATAATCTCACCTTAATGCCTAAGAAACACATCTCACTTGTGCAATAGATTATTTCACTTACTGTGTGAGCGTGACTGTACCAGAGGCCATCTCACCTGTACGACACTAGTACATCACAAGTGAAACAAGTTCTGTATGACATGGTCATCTCACCTGTGCGAGCATGAATGTACCACAGTGATGCCATCAGCATAACTCCTATGGAAAAAGCGGCAAATGATATTCCAATGACTGCTCCAGTTGTTACTCCTTCAACAACCATAACTCCACTGCAGGTGGAATGCGCTGTATTGGAATGCATCTGTTTTGGTGCTTCGATCATCTCCACTGGCTTAGGTGAAGGAGTTTCTTTGAACAGAAAAACAAACAAATAATCAGCTAACCCACAACCAATTTCTAAATACAATGCTTAAAAATACTATTTTCTAATTCTTGAAGTGTCGAGCGCATTTGGCATAAGCAGTGTTGCACTTGAATGGATTTGCAGTTACTTGACAGAGATATCACAACATATCAGTGCTGGCTCATCACAGTTGCAGTTGTCTATGTGCGCATGTGTTTTTCAAACATGAGTTATCCTTAGTCTAATTCTTTTCATGCTGCACGTGGTTCTAGTTGCTGGTGTCATTTCTGCACACAGTATCAGTCACCACCATCACACCTATACACAATGTTCCGTCACATCAACTCTCACACTAACAACCTACTAGGGGTCAGCCGGAAATCGCCTTGAATATCCCGCTTAACGGCACCATTCGCCTCGGCAAATACTGTACACACAAATAGTTGCTCGTCTGCCTCACATGCCGGAATTTGTAGGCTTATAATATCAGCTTTGAGCTTCATCTAGCATATTCATTTTGAAGAAGAAATGTACAAAAAAACATCAACACCGGAAGTCCACAACGGAAGTCAAGCCATTTCATTGATTATTTATTTCTAAAATTCAAAATGTATGAGTCAGTTATTACAAGTACAGAAATTTATTTATATAATTTTTCATTACACGAAAATGTGAAGCTTCACATATGGAACAAATGGTACTTGGTTCATACCCGGATCTGGCAAATAGTACATCCAAATATTCGGATTCGGTACTCGGTGGAAAATGTCTACCCAGCTGACCCCTACAACCTACCATGGTCTACTGAAAGCAGTCCATTGCTGGTTCTTCAGTGTTTAATCTAGACGTCTTTGGGGGGGGGGAATGTCCCCCCAGGATTTATGTTTCCCCCAGAGGCCAGCAATATTACAATGTAGAGACATTTAGGGGAGGAAAATCCCCCCACGATACATGCGGATACATGGTTTCCCCCCACAGAGATGAATTCATAAAAAAAGGTCATCAAGAAACTTTTACAAGATGGATGAAAAAATCTTGTGTACATTCTTTGCTCCCCCAGAAACCTTGTTTCCCCTCCCAGAAGAGGGGGACTAGATTAATCACTGCTGGTTCTTAACACTCTAGCAAACAGATGGTGACTGAATCCGAGAAAATCAGATGTCGTAATTGGCATTTCTTGTCAATGAATCGATTTTGGACCTAGAAACAGTCAACTATGGAGAAAATCCTCACCCCTGTACACTCGACCAGGTATACAACACCAGTGTCTATACCACCATAGCCTGCACTGTTGAAGTTCACCAGCAAGCGAATAGCCATTTGGAACGTTTGGTCATTACACATTAAGTTGTTCACTGTTGCCAATAACATATCCTAAACATTCTTGTTGTTGCCGAGTCGTGGCATTCCACCTATTCGCATGTTCCGCTGTGCGAGTGTTGCTGCCAGGCTAAGTGCACAACATGTACCTCATATTCTATTCTATTCTATTCTCATATGACAGATTATTATTACGACAATTTTCAACCAGGTCACCCTATGTACTCAAGCAGTGGTTTTTGGCTCAACATGGTCTTACTGTTTCCAAAACACCAATACAAGAGTTCTTATGCACAACTGTCATACAAACTCTGCTCCCTCTTATCCAAGGGGGTTATTTGTTTCACTCTCATCCATTTCTGGCTGTGGATTCATTTGCTCTGCTACACAGGGTGACCTGTCCCCCGTCTCAAAGTTCCGCGTTGCAGCAAAGAAGCTTTGCCGTGGTTGCCTGGCAATAGGTTGCCTGGCACTCTAAGATATGAGATTGTTGGTGTTTCTTTACCTGTGTTCCAGAAGCACTTCAAAAACAATTCCGTTTGATCATGGTTTGTGTTATCAGATCAGAAGTGCCTACCTATGACGAGTCTCTCCCGAACAGGCACTATTTGTGACCCAATCACAAAATTATTCCTAAACACACAAATTAACAAATTATACATTTCAAACGATGACAAACCTATGACTGAAGAAGGTGGTGGCTTGTTAACTGATAACAGAACGAGCGGCCCTCTGGTGACAAGAGTAATGCTGTCACGAATTGTGGCAGAAGATTTTTGATGATCACAGTCTGGTTGGTCAGAGGAACACTGAAAACAGAAAATAAACAAATATACAGATATTAGTTACTTAATTAAAAAAACAAAATTAAGAGCCAAAATATCACATATGAAACTGGTTACACTTTGTCAAGTTACAAAATAAAGTAAGCCATGAAAAGATTAATTATTCCTTTTATTATTATCAACCCATTTCGTCTTCCACGCTGGTATCAAATGGTTGACTAACTGTGAGTTTAATCGGTCAGAAATTTTAAAGGTGAAACATCAAAAGTGTATCACAGAACAGTTGAATGTTACAATTGGCAGATGTTGGACTCGATCATATCATCTGTTTACACCTCCTGCAACTGTTTAAAACAAATTAGATAGTTCTTTCAGAAACCGAGGTTGCATCTGGAAACATCTCAAGGGATGGAAGTGCATATGCATGTATGTATCTGATATACTTAACATACTGCCTTTTAAGTATCTCTCAAAAGCACTGCTTTGAGAAGCATACTTGCAGAAGTATATGAAGTGGTGATGAAAGTATTCTGTTATGCTATATAACATTCAGGTAGGGATTTCCGTGTTATAGACATACCTGAGCAATGCCTGGGATGCTGTGTTCTGTAGGCTGAGTGCAGATTGTCACACTGCACTTTAAGGTGACGATAGTATCCGTGTCCCAATGCTCAAGAAAATCAAAAGCAAAGTGCCGGCCACTACGTCCGGTACTGATGTCCTTCTCATCAATCCACTGGAATGTCTCGTCAGCTGGACATCTGTTCAACACATAGAAATTCTTAGAAGAAAAGGCACATACAAACAAATCAACATACACATACATACAAACAGACACACAAACGGACAAATGAATCAACACACAGATACATAAAGAAACAAACAGAAGCATAAACACAGACAGATGCGTAAGTAGACCGGAATGTGTGTGGAAATTTTGTCAATGCATGATGCTAATATTTTCCATTTGCAGTTGCCACAGCAGAATTTATAAACAATTTTATAAACCATGCCTAACATTTATGATTCAGTTATTCACCTGAGTTTTATTTTCACAAGAAGCTCTGATTGTCTATTTAAAAGCTGTGTCTTTATTCACCTGAGTTTTATTTTCACAAGAAGCTCTGATTGTCTATTTAAAAGCTGTGTCTTTATTCACCTAAGTTTTATTTTCACAAGAAGCTCTGATTGTCTATTTAAAACCTGTGTCTTTATTCACCTGAGTTTTATTTTCACAAGAAGCTCTGATTGTCTATTTAAAAGCTGTGTCTTTATTCACCTGAGTTTTATCTTCACAAGAAGCTCTGATTGTCTATTTAAAAGCTGTGTCTTTATTCACCTGAGTTTTATTTTCACAAGAAGCTCTGATTGTCTATTTAAAAGCTGTGTCTTTATTCACTTAAGTTTTATTTTCACAAGAAGCTCTGATTGTCTATTTAAAACCTGTGTCTTTATTCACCTGAGTTTTATTTTCACAAGAAGCTCTGATTGTCTATTTAAAAGCTGTGTCTTTATTCACCTGAGTTTTATCTTCACAAGAAGCTCTGATTGTCTATTTAAAAGCTGTGTCTTTATTCACCTGAGTTTTATTTTCACAAGAAGCTCTGATTGTCTATTTAAAAGCTGTGCCTTTCCTACTTCCACATTTTAGCTGTGATTTGCTTATGCTGGACGGCATTTTGGCTCAAAAGCAGATGCAAGGGGAAGAACAAAATGATATTACAATAATTTGGTGAACCAAATCACAGCAAATGTAGCAGTAGTAGCAGTAGTAGTAGTTCAGCACTTTAGATGTCCTTGCTCTTATAATCACCTCGGCCAAAGCCTTGTTGTCCAGGTCACATACATAAGAGACTAGGGAGATAAACAAATGTATTCTCCCTGTAGCAAGGAGACTACATTTCTTTCCCAACACCTCTCAGCACCTTCACCATCAAGCAAAACAGCAGTGATGAATAATCAGTCCAGATAATATTCTTTTTAATAATCTGTTTAAATCCTAACAGATTAATCGAATCTGGTAAAAGCTGAGATTACTAAAAAAGTAAGAGAGAAAGCATAAACATCACTGACCCATCAGTGATGAGCTGATGTTCCCTCAGATGACTTCCTGTCTGATTTGGTTCCAGTGAGCAGTTATTGACAAGAACATTCAGCTGAGCACCTGAAAGAGCAACAATAAATAAAGATCTTAAAACTACAATAACCAGATGACAGACTTACTCTAGAATTATAGGACCACCTGTTGGTAAATAAAATAATTATAAGACCATCTAGAAAAGACCAAAAGCTAAACATCCTTTGTATAGGGTGACTCGATAGGTCGAGAACGATTTTGAATGCAGACAAATATATGTTATACACAATATAATATGGAAAGTTGTATATTGGAGGATAGGTTGTTCAAATGAGAATGTTACGCAAAAAAATTAGATCACTAGCTCACTTGTTAAAAGTTTAGCGCCAATATCCGTGACGTCATCAAATTCGTGCCAAGCAAACGTAAACAAGCAGCGTTATCATTGACTAGTGAATACGCCGATTAGGCAATGGCGGCTTTAAATGAATCGCAAATTAGGGCTCAAGCTATTACATTATTGGAAGAAAAGTACAGTTACAGTGTTATAGGAAAGAAATTGGGTCGTTCTAAATCGTGGATTAGCACGTGGGCCAAACGCTATACAAGCAGAGTCCAAACGAGACGCTGCGGAATCGATATCACGGTGGTCGTAAGTCTGCTGCCGCTCAAAACTTATCAAACAGTCTAAATATCGGCGAGGACAGAGTTTGCGAAAATTAGAACGTCGGTTAAAACACAAACGCCTTGCTGGAAGCAAAGAGACAATAAGGCGTTTTATGCTGATCCCGAACCCCAGACATTGAACACCTTAAAACGTCGGCTTCGTAAGGCATGGACATCGATACCTCTGACAACTCTGAAAAATCTAATCGGCTCGATGCCTAATTGACTTGAGGCTGTAATAAAGAGTAAAGGAAACATTATTAAATACTAAATGATAATTTGTAGTAATTAATTAATTATGTGTGGATTAACAATGATGGTCGTACAATATTGTTTTCGGCCTAACTGGACGTTTGCTTGGCACGAATTTGATGACGTCACGGATATTGGCGCTAAACTTTTAATAAGTGAGCTAGTGATCTAATTTTTTTGCGTAACATTCTCATTTGAACAACCTATCCTCCAGTATACAACTTTCCATATTATATTGTGTATAACATATATTTGTCTGCATTCAAAATCGTTCTCGACCTATCGAGTCACCCTATACTTTATATGAGATACATGTATATGTACCAACTGGTAGTCTTTTGTTACAGGCCATTAATGATTAGTTAAGTTACAGTTAAGTTACAGTTCCTGTAACAGATGAAAAGAGCATCTGTTAAGGGGTGTATCTGAAAGGAACGCCAACCTAGCAATCTGGTGTATTTAGAGACACCACTGGTATGAGAACTGTATTTAAAGAGTGAGTTGATTTGTAGAAATGAGAGTTCTTCAAGAAACAAGAATTGTCTTTTATCCAAGGGGTGGACTTGATGCAAAATAAGAGTGAAACTTTATTTTATTGTTTCTGTGACTTAAAAAATAAACCCACACATGTTGGACAACTTCCTCCTACACAGAATCGAGCCTACGTCCAACATGTCACACTTTATCCATTTTGTCTTTAAAAATTAAATCTGATACTATTCTAAACTGTTTGCATTGCCTTCACTCCAGATAAATTTAACATAGTCTTTGGGTGCAAAATACCTTATGGTAAAATATGTTTATTTACTAAGAATGTAAAATTATAAGTTACTTCTTACTGCAATTTTAGGATAAGTAAGTCAGTTGTTGACAATGATTTACATGAAAAGCTTAAGCAACTCACCACTAGTGATGCTGACCTCCACAAAAAGTTGGTCTGTCATGGAGAATTTGGCTGGAAAAACAGCAATTTCATTGTGGAATGCTCTGTCTTTGAAAAGCTTCATTTCAAAGTGAACATTTGAAGGCTGGTCATGTCCACCATTCTAGAATATCCAAAAAGTTCTTCAGTAGAAAACCTAAATCTGCTTAGCCTAAAAACTTAGTACGTAAAATATATTACCAGAAATAACACAACACTACACATAAGCCAATCTTTAAAAACTTTCAGGGATCGTACTAGAACTACAAAACTAAGTGGGTTAAACAATTTCACTTCTGAATGTTAAATATTACACAGAATCTGATGAAATTACCTTTGGTACCAAATAGTGGCAGCTGACATTAATGACAATTGGGGAACTTGGTTCTGTTAATGACTTCAGCCTGGAATCTTGCGACGTTGGCAGTTGTCGCACTACAACCTGTCAGAAAAAATAGTAACATTTACATACTTTCAAATAACTTCACTTCTCATGTCTTCATCTCAGTAATTTATATGATTTCTGTGATTACTTAACCATCATTGGAACACATAATCTTGTATTTAACAGATCGCTCAGTCAAGTAAACATAATAGCTTCATAATCAAGTTAAGACAAGCATTTAACTTTATTGCAATAAAATTAAACTAAGTGCCAGCAACTGATGCCGCACACCTACAAAGAACACATGCCACAAAGCAGATTAGAAAATATATGATCAGAAAGAGTAGTACTTCTCTTACAGCATTTGTAAAAACTGAAGCTCCATCATGAGTAATTTGTTTACGAGTTCCACAGTCAGAATATCGAGCAGAAAGAATGAACTGAGACCCAACATCAGTCGCTTGACAAATTGGGCTGAGGAGAGAAATGTTAGCTATGGACACTGGATAGTTCTACAGATAGAAAACAGATAGAAAATATCTATAAACGAATATTGATTGATAGAAAACAATCAATAAATGCCAATACTATGAAAATCAAACAAAAACTATTCTGTCAAAATTGCAGCTCATAGATTTGGAAGAATTATTAATTAATTAATTAATTAATCTCTCTGTCATAATTTTATACAGCAGTGTCAGCGAATGTGCACACATGCACAAACAAAAGTGTCAGCCAGAAAATGAGTCCGTGGAGTGCCTAAAACTACCAACACAGTGAATGGGAGTCTCCTTTTGGCATAAACTTCACGAATCTTTAGAACAGTAAATAAGATATTATGCACAGTCTGTCAAAGCACCAAGTTTGTCTTTATGAAAGCCTGACAATCACAACCAAAGGTCTCCAGACCAACTCTTTCCAAAGTATACCTTGCCCAAGGACTGCTCCTGTCCTTGATCTTGATTCATACACCAGCAGTTTTGCATTATCATAATGGTACTAAGGCAGTCGATAGAAAAGTGAAGAGATGAAAAGTATATAGATGACAAATATATAGATGAAAAGTGAATGGATGAAAAGTGAATAGACGAAAGCAAACAGACGAAAAGCAAACAGACAAAAAGTAAACAGATGAAAAGTAAATAGATGAAATGTACTCTGAGTGAATATTTCCAGATGGAAATTTTCATTCCATTCTCTTTACAGCTGAGTGACAAAGACCGGACAATCGCGTGTTTGAGGGTCTTCGTTGCGGACTGTGTCGAGTGTTTCTCATTCACAGGGGACAGAGTCGTAGACAGCATCTCAACATCCGTCCACTCTGCAAACAAAACAAAACTTTTCACACAATGTTCTGAATAATACAAAACATAAATGCATACACTATACCAGCTACGAAATTTTAAACAGTTTCTCTTGCAGAGAAATTACATTCATGGCAATATCAGCACACACGTTCCCTTACTCACAAGAATACATACTACAAAGGCAGAAAGTAAGCATAAAATTTCAGCATTTTCACCAGGTTTTGCAACATCAGACTTCATGTACAAACTAATGCTGCATATTTATTGTTCTTTGACACATGCCATAAAACAGATTAGAATATATGCCAGCACTGATCAAGACTATATCCCATACAAATTTACATGAATGCACCTCTTAAAAATGAACTGAACTATTAGCAGAATGAAACATTTGTCAGTCAACCCATGAATCAAAATATATAGTGGTGAAACCAATTCAAAACCAGTTATTGCCTAACCTTTGGCATCAACTGAGAGATCGAGTCTGTTGGCAAGTTTAGCAAAAGTGTAAGACACAGGAGGACCATATTTTTCCGTTGCCCAAGTCAGTAAACCGCGGCAAGAGTAAGAGCTCAGTCGCTCGGCTGAAACTCGGAAGTACCTTGTGTTAATACCGTTGCTGTCCAGTGACTGGTCAGTCTGACAACAGAACACACATGGACACTCTCAAATCAGTCAACAACAAAAATCAGAAAATGACCTCAAAGATGTGGTCATAGAATTGCAATTAATCTAAGCACAGATCACATTATCTCACTGTTCTTTGCCAACTCAGCTATAATGAGTACACCGTTTGTGGGAAGATGAGACGGCAAGGGAGAGGACTGGCCATCCACTCTCATACGCCGAGGCTAAGAAAATGAAGTCGCTAACACTTCATGCTCATGGCTGTCTCACGGCTAGCTTAAGGGACTGCCCTTCTTCTTCTTTGTAGAACAGAATTTTGGATCCACAGCAGAGCATACATGCACAAAAAAAACCAGTTCGTCTTCAAACAGTAGTCATCAAACAATTAAACTCTCAATTCTAAAGCCCACTACCTACTTCTTTCCATGATCCCAGTTTTGGCCAATCAGTTGAGCTTCTCATACACTACATGTTCATTAAAACGTATTAGAACACACTACCAACTTATCCTATTTCCTCTTTTCATGAGTTCCACCAATGAACTGCTCCTGTGGAGGTGCTATATAAATGTCTGGTAATGCTACATTCATTAATTCACTTCTTTGTTCATTCATTCAGAGGATTTCTATAGACCATCTTCTAGATAGTCATCCAGAAGCACTCCTAACCCCAGTGTTTAGTTGTCAGAGGTTGGGGTTCAGCCCCCCCCCCAGCTCTTCTTCTAACCCTTTCAGCTAAGTAACTGAAAAGATGTAGGGGTCAGGATACTAAAATATCTCAGGAGTCATCAGATATTTTCTGTGCAACATATTAACAACCTGCAATTGTGTGCTTTGGTAAACTATAATTTTCCACTGCCCAGTACAGATGGGCACCTTGCATGGCTGCTGTACAGTTAAATTCGACGCCTGTTAAACTTGTTATCATCTGTTACTACTATATCATGTAATCTTACTGCATACTTGTCAGTTTGAATTAATAAATGAAGGTTATTATTATTATTATTATTATTATTATTATTTATTTTTTTTTTGCCCCGAGGTATACAAGATCCCTCAGGGACTTCAACATTATTTACAGAGTAGATTTGTCCGGAATGGGCCCTATTCGTCCAGGTTTAAGTTGTTGAAGGTACCCATAAGTTGTTGAAGGTACCCATATTATTATTATTATTATTATTATTATTATTATTATTATTATTATTAATTATTATTATTATTATTATTATTATTATTATTATTATTATTATTATTATTATTATTATTATTATACACTAACTAAAGCATCCAAGCCAAAACACAAAGACCAACAATGGCACTTACAATGATGTCAATTGTCCCTTTCAGTCGATGTGTCGTCACCTTCCACTTGACCGGCTGATGAGACTTTAGTATTAGAAGCAGCTGTGTTTTGGTGGGAGGAGACAGAGTTGACTCGATGTTGAGCTCAACTGTCGCCAACCTATGACCTTGGTGGTTGAAAGACGCCACTGACAGCAACTCTATGATGTGAATATCTCTGTCAAAAATCAACACATACAGATGCTTGCAATGCAGCATGGATGCAGCATCTCAAGGAACAAGGTGCCAAGTACATGGCTGTTGCGTCGCCACCATGCAGAGGAATGGCATGCCACTGGGGAAAAGAGGAAACCAGCCATCGACAGCCTTTGTTGACCCTCTCTCCACTTGCACACATAAACTTCTTTGTCGGCAACTAGGTTTACGCAGCTGCCACTCTCTTTCTTTCGCCACCCATGCCCAACAAAGTGTTTGGTGGTAGCTCATCAAACGTGGCCGCTCTTCTCTTTCTTTCTCTCTCTCATCCGTGGCTTGCAGTTGTCACTGACCTCTCCCTTCCGAGGTACGTTGAAGTCTTTGATACACCGCCTCAACAGATGCCTTTGATACACTGTCTTATCTAAAATAATTATTGTTTCTTTTCATTTTCTTCTGCATTCACAAAATGCAAGTGTATTTGAACTTACCATAGCAAAGGTAATTTTTTTGAGCTAATAATGATGTTCTGAGATTCACCAACTACACATTTGTGCAACGGTAGGCAATACATGTAAATTTTTGCTATACCTAGTTGGTAGACTCATTAAGCCACACATGCTGGTGTGCCTCCCATTTGCCGCATGTTAACGGTATTTCACTGAAACTCACTTTCAGTAACAACGGTATGATCTCGGATGTACACATAGAAATCTTCCTCAGCTTACCCACTTATGTATGTATCTAGTTAAAACCAGCAATCATGCTACTCATGATTTTATCTCATTCTGTAAATCTAAATTCATCATCAGCATCAAGTGTATACTTCAACACTAATCCAGCATAAGCTGCCCCCACTGATTCAACAATTCTCTATATAGCACAAACCAACCTGGGGTAAACAGTTTCGTTAGTTTTCCTGAAGGTTCCCTGCACAAGTTGTTCATCAACACGTCCAGCGGCTACATTTGGCAAGTTCACCTGAAGTTGGCATAGCTGACTTGCAGCTGGCACTAAGCAAGAACCAAGAAATAAGCAAGCTATTATCCTTACATCTACTTGCAGAAGAGTGACTATATACATCTTAGCAGAGGAGAGTTTTACTTAAAACATATACCACCACACACATAACAATTGGACATAATTATTACAATGTTCGTTTACAAACATGGTGACTGAAAGACTGCAAGCATTTTTTTTATCTTATTGCATCCATTTCTGTGAGTTAACATCCAAAATCACTGTTATCTTTGTCATCATCATCATTATCATAGTTGTCACTAACGGTGTCACTATGACTTGCCATCAATTTGTTTAATTTCTCGATCACAGTCATTTAACCCAACATCAAGATCCTACTTCAAATTATCCATGTTCATTGCCATCAACCCTCATCACCGCTTCAGGCCTGCTTTCACATGTACTGTTGCATACCTTGACCAACAGGTAACCTAATCCAGGTGACCGACTGTCTCGGGTAAACCAGGGTTGTCACTGCTCCCCACTTCTTCCGAGCCCAGCTTTCGAGTAACTTCATATCACCATTGAATGGAATCGCCAATCTTCTCCTTTTGAATTTCAGGTGTGGGTCATGACTGACGTGCGAATGATCAGAAACCTAAAACACACAATTATTTCTCACATCCTTTCTGCTTTGGCAGCTTAAGCCAACAGCTGTGACTTGTTTCCCTCTGCATCAGCCAAGAATTGTGCCTTAGTTCTAATACACAGTTTTTACCCTTAATGTTACATATCCTGTGTGTGCATGTTAGTTAACTAGTTAAGGTTTGTTATAGATTAAAAAGAATACAATATATTATATTAACTTCTGCCACTTTCATTCATTAATCTGAAGATTTTATATAGCGCCCCTTCAAGGTAACTACGGTACTCAGAGGCGCTCCCGACACCAGCACGTTCATATAAGACAGTTTTCAGATTTGCAAGAAATAGGCCAGTGATGGCCCCATGGCACATGCAGAGCTCTAAGGGAAGTCTATTCCACTGAAAAGCTCGACTTTGCATAGTCGTGGAACGAGCAAATGTATGGTGAATATATATGATGAATGGGTGACCTGGCTAGTTGGGACTTGTTCCCTTTAGGGTTTTTCTATTCCCATTGTTTTCCTCATTTGCTGAATTTATGCTTGTTTTACACTATTTGCTCTGCATTTGATGGAATCAATAAAATTTATGGTCATGGTTATCCAGTGTCCACTGCTGATATATTTACCTCTTCCACTCTACCTACAGTTCCCGATCCATATGCAGAGCAATGCTGATAGTTTCCATAGTCATACAATGTACTGTTATTTCTTGCTAAAAATATGCAACAAACTGCCCCATTTCCCTAAGTTATTTGGCCAAAAAGCTTTACCTCATCTACACAAAGGCATGCCAATAAGCAGTGCCTCATGTAGTGCATATGTGTCTTCATATATAATTTTCCCAAATCAGAACCACACATTAAACCACTGCTTTACCAGACATCAACAACTGAAATGCAGTTTTAAGCAAACTTAAGAACTTCAGAAAGTTTCCAAGTGTTAATAGGCTGAGCTTATTTACACAATAAGCCACAGCAACAATGACATCCACTATTTCAAGGGGATGGAAAGTGATGGAAAAAGGAAAATAGAGTACACTTGGGCTTCTGTGGCTTAAACAACCTATGTGCTTCTAGTTCAAAACATGTACTGAAGCAGTCGAGTATGCATTTACATAACTCTTAAACATAAAGTGTTTTCAAGTGTTCTCTACATGCACAATGCATATACAGAACACTTGAACAATTGATATACTTAACAATACATATTTTATTATTCATGTTGAATCTCTTGAAGTGACTTAATCAATATGTATTATGTATTACAATCAATATGTGTTACATTATACTACAAATGTACATGTTAGGAAGTGTTACTTCTCAGTTGGGGTGTTCTTGGACCTGTCTAAGGCCTTTGACACAGTGGATCACGATATACTACTAAAAAAATTGGACCATTATGGAATAAGGGGCATGTGCTTGGACTGGCTTAGGGATCACCTAAATAATAGAAGACAACATGTCTCTTACAATGGCCACATGTCACAAATGTTAAATGTAACTTGTGGGTCCCCCAGGGCTCTATATTAGGCCTACTTTTATTTTTGATATATGTTAATGACATCTATCTTGCTTCACCTGCACTACAGTTAATTATGTTTGCAGACGACGCTAATGTGTTCATGTCTAATAAACCCTTGGATGACTTCGTCAGTAAGCTAAATGAGGAACTAGACAAGGTGGACAAATGGCTTAGTGCAAACAAACTAACGCTGAATACAAATAGAACAAATTATATCCTATTCAGCTCGGGGAGAAAAACAAAATTAGAGATTGAGTACCCTAACATTATTAGCATTAATAAACAAAACATAACAAGAGTTGCCTCAGCCAAATTTTTTGAAGTTCACAAAGATGAACTTTTATCTTGGAAGCAACATGTAACTAGCATCTCTGCGAAACTGCCAAAAATATAGGCATAATAGCTCGTATTAGACATTGCTTGCCGATAAAGGTGCTCGTAAATCTGTACTATATGACAGGGGCGCCGCCAGGCTTAAAAAATTGGACGCACACCCCCTCCCGTCTTCTCCCTTCCACACCCGTCCTCTGTCTGCCACTCGTAGTCATACACTGAAAATGACTCACAGTGACTCATAAAAGTACAGTATAACACATGCATATGATATCATGATATTATTTATACATACTGTATACGGTAAACCAAAATTACACAGTGAAATTATCAAAAATATCGAAGTGATGCCTAATCCTTGTGTGGATTTTTATTTGGTGGGTGGACGCACATGCGTCCAGTGGGTCACGCTGCCGGCACCCCTGCTATATGATGATATATCCATATCTTACTTACTGTAATCTCATCTGGGCATCAACCTACCGCACACGACTGACGAGCCTTACAGTATTACAGAAGCGTGCTATACAGGTTATTAGTACTGCGCCGTTCAGAGCACATACAAAACACCTATTTATAAACCTTGATATATTGCCTTTTGAAATTATTAACAAACTCCAAGCTGGGATGTTTATGTTTAAGTCTCGTAGGCATTTACTACCGGAAAGATTTGCCAACTGGTTTTGTAAAACTCATAAGATCCATGGTCATCAAACGCGTTCCCAAAATAAGTACCATCAAAGTAGTATGCGCACTAGGATTAGACAACATAGCCTCAGAAACTACGGTCCAGTACTCTGGAATTCCCTGCCGTTGGAGATCACAAGCCTTACCAACGTGCATCAATTTAAAAACAGATTAAGAGGTCATCTTTTGGATAAGTTTAAATCGTAGTGCCTCCTCATCTCCTGTTTCTTACCAAAACTGGAAAAAATTAAATTCTGGGAGTTTTATCTAAAGAAAATTGAAAGCGTCCATAAGTTAAATAGCCTGTCTAACGTACTAGATTAATAGACTAAATAATATATTCTTATTTGCATATCCTCATCTTTTGGTTATTACCCTGAAACCGGATTCTAGTAAAAGTTCTGAGCGTTGCATAAAAAGACAGTTTCAAGTGTTTGTAACTATATAGTCTATCTAACACTTTAGATTAAAGTGCATAAGATGTATTATGTATATACATAAGTTAAAGAGCTTATTAAACATTCTGGAATATTATGCAAAAGATGCATCATGTAAATAGCAAATTGAACGTTCGAGACTGTTAAGTAAAATAGGAATTCTGTACATGTATAGTTAAGACCGAATGTTCATGGTTATTATGCTACAGATGTTATTAAAAATAAACTCTATATTGCATTGTTAAGCACCACTTCATTGGTCTCTGATATAGCTTGTGTAATTAGGTGACCCTGACAGCGGAACGGTTTCGTTCCTTTGGGTTTTCCTTTTGTCACTGATCGCAATGTAACTTTAGTTCGTGTTATCATGTAAATTGTGTAACTGTTCAAAGATTGGTGAACAATAAAAGAATTTTGATTTTGATTTTTTTATTTGCGCATCATCTTTTGAGAAGTTAAATAAATTCTTGCTTGTTGAGATAATACGAACGCCTTTAACTCACCAGAAACTTGCCAAGATAGGCATGACGACGGCCATCAAAGTGAAGCCTCCAAGTTACTGGTTGTGTAGATGCCAGGACAAAAATTCTGTCACTGGAACTGACTGTAAAATCAACCATCATCAACCACCACAAACTACATATTAAAATCCTCAAAGTGATTATATTATACTCAAACTGCAAACAATAATAAAAATTCCATCTACGTCAGTAACAGTTGTCTTGAAATGGTGCTATAAAATTCACGCTTACTGCACATTACTCATTAGAGAACTTATCTGAAAGGGTAATAAAACCAAGATATTACACATAAAATGGATTCAATAGCCCTAGAGATCTTTGCAGTATGGAAAATCAGAATGCAGTCTAACCACAGACAAAATTCTGGCAGCTCATAAATAACATTCTTTACCAGAGGAGTGGTCATTCGCAAGAACACAGTAAAGGCATTGTGTGTGTGTGTGGGTGTGTGTGTGCGTGCGTGCGTGTAAGCCATTCCCAAGCATGTAACTTAAACATGTGTCTGAAAAGTGCTTCTGCAGTGAAACCAATGTCCTGTCATAAATAAATCCAATTCTTGTAAATGGTAGATGACAGAAAACATGAAATGTGTACCAGCACTAGACAGCACAGCAATACAGCCCAGCGATTCAAAAAATTCTTCACAGGTAACTGCCATCACTCAACTCAAAAGTTTCAAAAGTTTCACAAGAAAACTTTTCATTGGATTTCACGCTATTTACTACTCGTTCCGCATCGCTGGGCTTAACTTCACGACGAAGTGAAAAGACTAGGCATCTCAAAGAAAGAAGTAACAGTTTGAGTCACCCAGATGAATTATAGTTAGCAACTGCACGTTTCTTTCATTCATATAGGCTACAAAGAATGAATGTAAATTCGCGTATCCATGTGTCGGTGCAACAAAGGCTTTACTTTCAATTTTATCTTTAATACCATATTTTAAGTTATGCTTCAATCAACATGTGACTGACAATTTCAACAAGGTAACTTTTCCAACATCACAATACAGACCACCCACACATACACACCTACGCATACTACCCTAATAACAGTTTGCCTTCATTTCTCATTTCTAGTGCCCAGAGAAAAAAAGTACAATGATCAAAAATGAAACCAGGAGCCAACCTTATGAACAACAACAAAACTAAAATATATTGCATGTAAAAGACAGGAACAATCAATACATATAATGAACAAAATAAAGATGCACCCATAATAATAATTGATCAATAATTATGCTAAGCAGCACCCCATCTCTTGTCCATTTGTGTCATTCTATTTATTATTATTATTAATAATATTGAAAAACCAAAAGTGAACTGTACGTTGGTGAACAAGTATAGAAAAAATATAAAACATAGCTGCAATAAGAAGATAATAATATTTGAAAAAAATGAGTGTAAATTTAAAAAAAAATTAAAATATTACTAATAACACTACATCAAAAGATCATAATAATAGTGAAATTTAAAACTACAACTATTGTCTAAAATGGGTAGCAGAATAGGAGAAGTTTTACTAATTAAACAACATCAAGAAGCATCCTGATAATAAAGCTTTTTCTAACCAGATTATCAGAATGGGGCAAAGCAAGATTATGGCCTCTGGTATATTGTGGCACTGCTACTCACCATTACTGGCAATGTGCTGCAGGTAAAGATCTATCACCAGGACCTCATCCTTGGTGTCATTCCAACTGGTTAGACCAACAACATAGATTGCCTGTTGGTTTTCTGTCAACTCATGACTTAGACATCCATCCACTGATCTCAGCTGCTCAACAGAGGCCTTCACATAAGCTGACGTTGGCATCAGCTCCTTAAACTTACATGAAACACCTTCTGAAAACGGAAAACACCATCAACTTCAACAAATTATCAGAGCAATATAACTAGCTGTTCTTGCTTCCTAAAAGCAGAAAACTTATTTAATACAAGTGAGAGAGAGAGAGAGAGAGAGAGAGAGAGAGAGAGAGAGAGAGAGAGAGAGAGAGAGAGAGAGAGAGAGAGAGAGAGAGAGAGAGAGAGAGAGAGAGAGAGAGAGAGAGAGAGAGAGAGAGACACAGAGAGAGAGACACAGAGAGAGAGAGACACAGAGAGAGAGAGAGAGAGACACAGAGAGAGAGAGAGAGAGAGACACACAGAGAGAGAGACAGAGACAGAGAGAGAGAGAGACAGAGAGAGAGACACAGAGAGAGAGAGAGACACACACACACACACACACACACAGAATGAGCGAGTGAGATTGAGCAGTACTTGAAATGAAAGTAAATGGTTATCAAAATGTAACTGTTTAGCAAATGAAAGACAACAGTTACATTCAACTTCATTACAAAATTGACACTTAAGACAATCACATTATCAAAAATTAAATTCGATTTTACACAAATGTATTTGCACCTGACGGAATGGACATGATTAAACTGATTACATCTGGGATAGAATTTAGTGTGCCATCAGTTAACACCTCACAGATGAATAGCACATTTGTGTGTACTGTGTATGCATAATATATATATATATAATATTATATATATATTATATATATTATATATTAATTTGCCTTTGTATAGCCACAATGCACTATTTAATTCAAACAGACATATATTGAATTGAATTGAATCTTTTTTGCGCAGAGCTGGGCGCAGTAACCTCTTTAGTGGTGATGGTTTAACTTTAGAGAAGATTTGTGAAAAAATTGAATTGAAGTTCTTCAAAAGCATCCAGTCACCCCAACACTGTCTTCACCAATTACTGCCTGCAGAGCACCTTCATAAATTCAACTTAAGAAAAAGGGGACATGCGTTTGAATTACCGCACTTTAATACATTGCTACATAAGAAATCCTTCATCATTCGCTCACTGTAGTAGATGAGTTCTAGCGGTTTAAACGCATTTTCAATCAATTTATCAATCAATTAGTCAATCAATCATCAATCGACCATAATAGTCACACATTCAATCAATCGGCCAATCGAATTCTACACAACAATATACTCAGAAGCTCTGCATATTTCCTCTGGCACCATGTCAGGTTTTTAAAAACAGTTAATCAATTGGTCAATCGAAATTTATATAGCACCCCACCTCTTGTAGGGACAAAAAATAGGATCACGATTGTTGGCCTTAACACACCGAAATGTAAAGTGTCGTTTGCTGCCGGCCGAGACCCTCCCACGAGGCCGGCCACACCCCTTGGAGTCTAATAGAAAAAATTATAGCCCACTAATCGTACGGCGGTGGTGCGCTAGGAATTACAGACTCACTACTCCAACCACCTACGATGAAAACTTTTATTTTGAGGTTCGCGGGGAAGTCCCAGTGCTGGTTAGTTTCTTTATTAGTTCTGCCACCATCTGGTCTTTGCTTTGACTCGGCAACTCTTTTTTTCCATTCTTGCTTTGTATATCACGCTTCATCGTTCTATATTTCTCCTCCTCTCCCAGAATAAGCTTATACTCTTCATCGCTAATAGCAGTGTCTTCCAAAGCCTTAGAAATATGGTCATGAACTGTGTTTAGCTTACTTTCCGCCAAAATACAAATTTCGTCGTGTTTTGAAGCTTTAGCAACAAAACTTCTACTGACAACATTTCCAATAATATCCAGAAAACTCGTCGCTATGGCTAAACTCTCCAGAACAATACCAGGAATAAAACCAATACCAGTGGCTAGCATAGCTGCCCCACCCACCCCAGTTCCAAGACTAACCAGAGCAAGGCCGGCCGAGGCCCCATTAGCCACATCTACAACCCTCTTATACTTTTTGCACAGTTGTCCGCGCTTTATCGCCTCAGACCTCAGGAAGGCTTCTATTTCGCCGATCTTCTGCAGACGAAATGTTTGCGACGTCGTGTCTGACGAAATTGTTGACTCCATAAGCGTTGGGTACAAAGACATTGTTTTTTTATAGTTGCTCTATTAGTAAAGTTACGTTTAAGTCGATAGATGAAGTACTTTCAACGCCTCTCTTTTTGCCTTCAATTCGGAAACTCGTTTGTCCTGGAACGAATATTGCCCTAGCTACATCAAATTGCCCACTTGAAATATCGACTGTACGATCGATGCTACCACCAGCAGCTGCCGGTGCTATAACGCGAACTGTTGCATCACCGGTACTAACACCAAACATTGTAAGCCTCCAGAATCCGCGGTCTAAAGAGACGGCCTCATTGGAAGTTTGTAGCGTTATACATGGATATCTCGCAGCAATCAACGGAAGACTTTGCCATGAACTTAGAGTCACAGTTTTGGCCGCCGTATAGATATCGCGGCTGTGGTAATCGTCAGATACGAAGTCGATGTGTTGTTGAGGCACCGCGGTCAATAGCTCTGCGGTGGGCTTCGGGATGTCGTACCCCCAGTGGCCTACATCACCTAGACTGTCTATGCTGTATTTGCACATGTCTATTTCTCCGTGTTGTCGGAGATACCCCCGTATCTTGTAGTGTGAGTCGGCCATTATTAAGTCTTATGTTTCCCCGTGTCTAAAATATGTATAGATCTGGAAGTGTGATATTCCAAAAGTACCTTGTGTTGGGCTGGTGGCCAAGACCACCAGCATGAATTTTTTGTGTACTGTGTCACAAGTGAAGGTGAACTCTTGTGCAGAATTAGTCAAAGCGACAGTGGAGGAAATGAGAGCAGGGACTCTCTGTGAATCGGTGGTTGGAACCCCATAAAACTTCCAGGACGTGATACGCGGAGCAGTAGGACTAGATCCCCCGGCCAGACTAACCTTCCATATTCGCACAGGCGTCGGGCATTCAATCATTAAAAAAGTCCCGGTAACCCGATCCCCAATCTGGGTTCTCGATGTGGACGCCGTCTTCCACTCACCTCTCACACCCGAGTTGAATGCCATATGGGGCGGGTTAGTGGGTAAAGATTCGTTGGCTGAGGCAATAAAACCCGTTTCGGAAACGTTTCTGGAAAGGGGCGGAATATGGCCGCTGTAGTTGAGAACCTTGATATTCTGCGCGTATCGCCTTTCAGTAGCTACCACACCGTCTACGTACCGCTTGTTAGTCAAGTACTTTGGTCCCGCAGGCGCCGTATCATTATTCGTAGCGGCATCAGTGATCAGCTGCGCCACTTGTTTCAAACTCGCGGCGTCACTATCAGATCCTGGAATTTCTGTTGGGAGCCCAGTCACTCTTTTGCCACCCATAGCCAGATCACCGGTCATGGTACTGCCGGATTTGAACACGCATGCGCTCCTGACGATAACATCTTGCTCGTTGGCGTACCTCTTAGCAGCTTCAGCTTTCTGGTCCGCATAGAGTCTAACGGAAGCTCCAATCTCGGCGTTTTTCACGTCAACGTATCGTTTATTTGTCACATGCAACGGTTCTGTTGGTATTCTATCACTCTTTGTCATGTTGTCGGCGATCAGCTTCGATACTTGTGCCATACTCGCCGCGTCGCTTTCAGACGTTGCTACGTCCGTAGGGAGCCCAGTAACTCTTTTACCGCCCATGATTATATCACCCGTCATTGCATCACCAGCTTTAAGCACGCATGCGCTCCTAACGATAACATCTTGCTCGTTGGCGTACCTCTTAGCAGCTTCAGCTTTCTGGTCCGCATAGAGTCTAACGGAAGCTCCAATCTCAGCGTTTTTCGCGTCCACATACCGCTTGTTAGTCAAGTACTTTGGTCCCGCAGGCGCCGTATCATTATTCGTAGCGGCATCAGTGATCAGCCGTGTCACTTGTTTCAAACTCACAGCGTCGCTTTCAGATGTTGATGCACCCGTAGGGAGCCTAGTCACTCTTTTACCACCCATGGTCAAATCACCAGTCATAGAATCACCGCTTTTGAGCACATGCCCGCCTCTTACAATAGCATGCTTCTCGTCCACATATCTTCTAGTGGTGGCAACCTTCTCATCCACGTACTGTCTGGAAGAAGCGTCGCGGGAATCTACATACCGCTTATTCACCACATGCAACGACTCCGTGGGTACTCTATCGAGGCTCAATAGAGCGCCGGCGACCGCTGTTGACACTTGTTTCCAACTCGCTGCGTCGCTGTCGGATCCTGGAATTTCTGTTGGGAGCCCAGTAACTCGGTGGCCGCCCATAACTAAACTTCCAGCCATTACGCTGCCTGATTTGAGCACGCACGCGTTCCTGACGATAACATCTTGCTCGTTGGCATAACTTTTAACAATAAGGTCCTTGTCGTCCGCATACTGCCTAACGGAATCTCTCAGCCCCGCATTCTTCTCGTCCGTGTACTGCCTGGCATCGATGAGCTTCTGGTCTGCATGATTTTCAGCTGCGGTTGCCTTCTGGTCCGCGTATCGTACAACTTGTGCCCAGCTCGCTGCGTCGCTTTCAGACACCGCTTCGCCTGTGGGCAGCCCAGTAACTTTGTGGCCGCCCATTTTTAGAACGCCAGACATCGTTCCACCGGTGAGTTGTAGGTTGTCCTCATCTATGATGTCCGCATAAGCCTTTGTCGCGGCGTCCGTGTCCGTCGTAGGAGTCCCCACGTTTGTCAGCCGAAAACCTCCAGCCGATAGAATCCCCAACATGGTATCACCCGCCTTGTGGACGAGCCCAGCGGCGCTTATCTGCCCCCCTCCAAACCCACCTCCACCGTCTCTTCCAAATTTATCAACCGGCATTTTTTATACAAACAGGCTGGTGGAAGTCTAACATAGGTCAAGCACTATGTCTTCAAAATTCCTTCCGGCAGCGAGCTCTCTTAGCACGAGCAGACAGAGATGACCACATACCACATCATCGGGCCCCTGCAGCTGAAATGTTTGAGTTCTTATAGGATTTTTTAAATATCGTGAAATTTCTAGAGGTGGATCCAGCCCATAACTGTCAAAATAGACGGCTGTTGGTCCATCTATCCAATAGGCGACCCAGTGAGTGCCATCACCAGAACCAGAATCTAAATTAACAACTCCACACTCCTTCTCACTAGCCACGGCGGGCAGGCCATCTCGCATGAAAACACCGCGGAAATGCGGCAGCGCCCTGGCAACTTTCTCTATATCGAAGTTGCTAAGAGGTTTTAGTTTTTTTGTCCGATGTAGAGACCCGATCCTTTGCACATCGAACAGCAACCACCATAAGTCTGGCGTCCGAGATATAAACCGGACCCGCGGACCTGGGCCTCGAGTTCGCGATTGTGACGCTCCGCCTCCGCCTGTGCGGCGTCGTTGGCCTGTTTGTTGTGCACGGCCTCTGTCACCCCAGCGGCAATACCACCCGCCGCGGATAACCCACCAAAAAGCAGTGGGAGGAGAGCCAGTAGTGGAAGAAATCCGCCCGATTTTGTCATCTTTTTCAATTGCGTTTTGGTGAATCTCAGCTCCATGCCAACGCCTGAGGTAATCTTCTTTGCGATTCGTGCGGCTTGAACCTTCGTAAGCGCGAGCTTATCGTCTCCACGAAGCTGGTCATGAGTGAGTCGAATCGTGGCACCAGTGCCATCGCGCGCAGCTTTAGCCAATGTTTGCTTTTGCCCGTCGGTCAGTGAAAGGCCGAACGCAACGTATTCAGTTTTCATTTTTGGAAAAAATATATCTAAAAGAGGGCCTTGTATCTAAATGTGAAAAACCGATTTCTAGTAGACAACGTTGAATTTGCTGCCATCCGATTCAAAATTCAGGAGTCGGTCGCTGATCAGGACGGCATATGCTGTCGTATTATTTGGTACCCCTTCGTTAAAGTCCACCTTGATTTGTATGTCCTGTACAGAGGTTTTAAGTCGTTCAGATTGCCTCCGCACGTCCAGAACGAAGATCGGAAACAAATCTACAAATTCGATTGGTGTCAGTTGGCATGACGATTCACGCGCGTCTATGCCGCAATATTCTTCCTTGAAGTCACGTAGGGCCTTGAAAGCTCGAGAAGTTGTCCTCTTGGTGAAGTCGAGATTCATGTCAACCACTGGGTAGCGATCGGTGTTGAGCAAAGCGAATATGTTGCGAACCTGTGCATGGTCAAAGAGTGCCGGATTCTGGCCTTGATGTGCATTCTTTCCAGTCTGAAAAGCAACAAGAATCCAGCGTGGCTTTTCCGTGCCCGACTTAACGCTCAAACGCCAGGAAAAAGTCGTCGCTCGTGGCACCGCAATGTTGTCGCATTGCATGGCGCGGAATGCCACAGGCACCTTAACCTTGGCTTCAATCTGCTTCATAAGCATGCTTTTATACTCCAAAGCGGGTATTATATGCGGCATGAACCAGGAGAGTTTAGTCAGCATGATCTGGCCATTGGCCGCAGCGGCTTCCTTGAAGATCGCGTCTGCATCCCCCTGCCGGCTCAGCAGTAAAGAGTGTTTGATCCCGTATACGACCTTGTGATAATCATCGCAAAAACCGAATAGATGTCTTAAGGGAACGATGAATGAAAACGTTCCAATAGGGACGGGTTTTCCAATGATCATCAGTCGACGGGCCTCGAAGCCGATATTCGCAGCCGCCGCCGCCGCGGTCGTGTCCTTCTGCCAACACATGTTTAAACCTTCGCCTTTGGAAAAATCATCGCCGTAAACCAGCATGCCTTTCATCGTCGTGGCTTGCCCAGGTGACATGACATTCTCTATCTCGGTATTGTTAGCCAGGTATCGAATTTGAGAAAACATGTACGGGATGGCGTTGTTGATGAATGACACTAACGAGTCTGCGATGTAAGCTGCGCCTGTTGTGGTAAGCCTGCCCTCCACAAGTAGGTAGCTCTTAGAAGGCTGCGTGAAAATGTCTTGATTCTGTATGTCTATCTGTATGGCCTGGCCGTTATTAATAGCCGCGGGGTTTTGTGATTCATACTCGCGGTATTCAAACGATTCTATGCTATTATCATCGGGTACCGCCGAGGCGATGTCCAACATTTCACTCGGCACGTCAAATGCCGCCATTATTATAGCTAAAAAAGTTCAAGCTTCAATTATTAATCATGTTGCAAATTAATTTCATATGTGGTGGGTTAAACATTTTTTTTCCCGTTTTGTGAATTAGTCGGAAATTTTTTTCATTTTGCAAGAAACAGACCCCTACCACAACGACTCGGCTTTATAGTTTTGAAACCGGATCCAGCAATGCGGCTGTTTATGTCGGCCATTGTCGGAACAACGGGTGGCGGACTCACAGCCAGTTGTTTTAAGTATTCGATGCTCTTGTCGCTGAGCGCCTTCTCCAAAGGTGCGGGAACAACGGGCGCGGCAGATGAGTTTTCATTTCGTAAATGAGCTTCATTTACGGCCGCAGCGCGTCTCGCTTTCACGGCATCAACAATTTGCCTGACGGCAGATGCTGTTGTGGCGCCGGCTTTCGCGACATTACCAACCGCCTTGGCAACGTTTGTGATTGTGCCTCTATTCGCCGAAATGAAGGAGCCTGCACGGCCAAGGAAACCCGCGATTTTGGGTATCCAGTCGAAAAGTCCACCACCCACGACACGACGCCGCTTTTTAATTCCAAGAACAAACATGAGAATATTTAAGTGTGAAAATCTACGCACTGCGGATGTGAAACCTTATAGTTACTGTCTCACCGCGGAGGTTTAATTGTTCACCATTCTGGTCGGTCAGCCACACACGAATGCCCTGTACGTTGCCAGCCGGTGCTACTGGTAGGTACACTAGATTTTTCGGAGACTCGATTACCTTGTAGCCGGGCGACACATCCGGGAAAAAACTGTAGATTACTGGCAGCTGGCTACCGTTGCGATACGATCCAGAGATGATGTCACAATTTACCAGGATTGTGTCCACCCGGAGAATATCGACTGGATTTTCCCTCTTTATAACCTTGGCCAAGCCTCTGAGGGTTAAAAGCGAGCATTTGTCTGATAGTAGATTGCACCATATTTACCTTATATAGAGCATTCGTAATTTTTATGAAGGCGCGTAGGGTAGATGCGTTAGCTCCTATGGTAATAGGAGAATTAAAGCCGAGTGGTGTCACACCCGTCGGAGAATTTTGCTTTTCTAACTGCCTACCGACTTCATCATTAATCTGTGCGATCTCGTAGCTTCCGTCGGGCAAAGTGATCGTCTTCCACGTCACACCATTGTCGGAGCTGTAGACGAACTTGTTATTTGTGCTGTCTATGTTCGGGATCGAATTATAAGTTTCAAGATTGACCAAAGCAAGCTCAAAGCGTCTTTTTGGATCCAGGTACAGCGGCGGTGAGAAAGCCGTGGTCCACCCTGTAGTATCTGAGGAAACAACTATACTAAAATTTTCCTTAGGCTGCAAAAGGTCTCGAATTTCCTCGAGCAGTTTCTCCGAGCGTTCCATCTTGTGTACTTTATTTTATGAGCATGTTTCTATTCAATTCGAGTGCCAGCTCTTTGGAGATCGCACCGGAACGCAGTAACTCGTCAAGAATGGCGGAGATTTCGTTGCCGAGACCTGTGTTTCCCGCGGCCCTAGAGGCCACCAAAAGCTGCAACCTCTCTACCAGAGCGTTTGGGTCGTTGTAGAACTGCACCGCGCCGCCTCGAATCAGCTGGAACTTTTTGCTTTTCCGGCCATGAATGGGCAGACCAGACATCTGTACGAGCTTTTTAAAAGTTTCAATTGCTTGAGGAGAGTATTGCTTAGTCTTAATGAATCGTTTCGTTAACAGGCTGAACAACGACTCATCGGCCGGAGATTCGAGAACGAGGCTGCCACCTTTAAACACTCTCAGTCTACCAGCAGACAGCGCGACGGGGTCGACGGAGAGCTCACCCAAGGCGCTACCTTGTAATTTAAGAGGAACGGCTGGGACAACAAAACCCTTTCCCTGTTTTGTGAGATTATGGCCTTTCAAAAGAAAACGAATTCTTTCTCTATAATCTTTTAAGGCTTTGATATCTAACGTCAGCGAAGCGATCTTTTCTTCATCTGCACGCTTAGTAGCTTTCATTTTCTCTTTGCCCAGTGTGTGTCGGTTATACTGGTTCACTGCTTCAATAATCTGTTTAACAGCTACCGTGTTGTGAAGGTCAAGGTCGCTTGGTGGTGTAAAACCGTGCCGTGTGATTGCCGCGACGTTGAGATATTTGTTTGGATCGACTAACAATGCGGGGGGAATTCGGGATGCTGGAAGCGCTGGAAGGGCTGGAGCAGCTGCTGTTCCTGCGGGATCACCGAACAAAGCTGCTATCGGGTTATAATTAGCAGACTCTGAAATCTGCGCCGGCAAATCCTGTAAAGCGCTGGTAACTTTCTGCAGCTCCTTAGATGTAGCCGCCTGGGATTCAGCCGTGGCTGTGGCGATTGGTTTGAAAAGCTTTGCCGCATCGTACTGAAGGTTGGCTTCACCGAGCTTCTCATCCACGAAACGCTGTCTCAATCGATTTCTCCGAGCTAAATAGTCCTGAGTCAACGCGTCTCGCTCCTGTTTAGACGAAACTTTTGTCCACATCGCGTTTATATGTCGACTATATGTTGCCCGTAACGATAACTTTTGTCCACATCGCGTTTATATGTCGACTATATGTTGCCCGTAACGATAACTTTTGTCCACATCGCGTTTATATGTCGACTATATGTTGCCCGTAATTTCCACATCGCGTTTGTATGTCGACTATATGTTGCCTATATCATGTCTTTAAATACTTGCCTTGGGCTTATAGAAGCGATCGAACCCGCAACGATATTTTCCATCGTACACTTTGGACGTCAAATCTATGACTGCGAATCCATATGGCTGGGCAGCACACTCGCTGAAGAACGTACGGAACTCATCGAAAGACATGTCACCCCCCACGAATGGCTCGTAAATTTTTACTGTCTTGGTTGAAGAGGACGATAAGATTAGCATTGTCACGGATCGCTTGCTTGGGAATGCGGAAGTAATTTTGAGTTAAGTAGAAGCAGTCCGCGCCACCGTGTCGACCCATAGTGAAATACCTTTCGATGGGCGACTGTTTTTCAAGCATGACGTCATCGAAAACTAGAAGGCTTCTGGCATTCTTATTTAATGATTCAACTGGAACTATTTCATCTGAGCAAGAGTGAAAGGAAGCCACTTCCTTACCGGCAACTTTTTCGAGTTCTGTTATCCAGTCCCGAAGAAACTGATATTTTTCCTGTCCCAGAGACTTTGAGTATAGATAGAGCCGGTCAAAACGTAGGTACCCCTTCTTCAGAAGGAGGTTGAGTAGTAGGTTTGTTTTTCCACATCCGCTAGGCCCACAGATTATGCATCGTATGCTTGATGGCAACAACCAATGGTGGTGTTTTTTCCCATCGTCGGCTTCGAGGTCAAAATTTGTTATTTCCATATAGAGACAACGAGTTATGATTGTATTCAACGAACACAATGTATTGCCTACGATGTAAGAAACATACTGAGACTTCAAATGAAACAATCGTCGAGTTACGAAACGGTCGGCCAGCCAAGAAGGGAACCTGTGCCGTCTGCGGTGCAAAGAAGAGCCAAATTTTGCCTTCTAAAGTGCGGAAGCGCAAGACTCATGAGTCTAGCGGAGGCTCGCTACTGAATAGGGCCCTCAACGCTCTACCTCTGCCAGAAATGCATATGAGCCTTCCATCCGGTATGTCTTCGGAAGATAATCCGGGAGGTTCTTTTCAGAACACGGGAAAGTACTCTTACTGTGGACCATTCACAAAACTCGACAAACGGCTGTCACAGCGATATCACGGTGTTAATCAGCTCGACCGTGCGTGCCTCCACCACGATGTGGCTTACGCAGTTCATAAAGATACTCCGGGGCGTAACCACGCAGATGACATCCTCGCTGCAGCCGCGTCTAAGATCGCACTCACCGATGAAACTCCAGATTATGAAAAGAAGGATGCCCGGTTAGTATCGGCCATTATGTCAGCGAAGTCGAGGCTGGGGATGGGTTTTGGAATAAAAGGACGGCAGGGAAAATGTAAATGAAAAATCATTTATGCTTGTGTTTACCTGTTTGAAATATATAGTTTTACTGAAATGTCTAAGCACCTTTCAACTATCTATTACAGCCCCAAAGGTTACTGGCGAGGCAAGGCTGCAGTGAAAAAACTAGCCTCAGCCGCCAAAGTTTCCGAGGCGGAGGCTCGCGATTGGCTGAAGAAACAAGCTGTGTGGCAGATTTATCTACCCGTTCCTCGCCCCATACCGCATCCAAAGTTTGAGGAAAATCGACCAAACGCCGTACACCAAGCCGATCTCTTGTTTTTACCTCACGATAAAGTAGGTCGAAAGACTTATAAATACGCCTTGACTGTTGTCGATGTTGCTTCACGATACAAAGAAGCAGAACCGTTGATCAACAAAAGTGCGACCGAAGTCGGCGCCGCTTTAAGCCGGATCTATAAGAGGGGTCCATTAACTTGGCCTCGACTCTTTCAGGTCGATCCTGGACGCGAATTTATGGGTGATTTTACACCGTTGCTGGTGAAGCACGACGTTCTTGTAAGACGCGGACAGGCCGGTAACCATCGTCAACAGGGAATCGTTGAACGCTTTAATCGTACTCTAGCTGAGCGACTTTTCGGTGCCCAGTACGCTCAGGAATTGCTCCTGGCTGCAAGGGGGTCATCCGAACGGTCAGTGGAATGGGTTCGACGATTGCCAGAAGTTGTAGCTGCATTAAACAATGAGCCGACGCGTTTGCTCGACATGAAGCCGGTTGAAGCGATGAAAGCTGCTAAAGTGACACAGAAGCCCTCTCATTCACAAACTAACACTCGTTTATGGGGCTTGGATGAGACTGTTCTCGGGCACGACGTTCTCGTCCGATATTTGTACGCTCCCGGCGAGCTCGAAGGCGGAAGCAAACGCGCCACCGACCCTAACTGGTCGCTCACCATCCACGCTATTTTGGATGTTGTTCGGCAGGCTGGCCAACCGGCTTTATACCATCTAGTTGATGGTCCTGCCCGCGGGTTTGTACGTGAGGAGCTGCTTCTGGTGCCTATGGGCACTGAGTTACCACCCGATAGAATACTCAACCGTCGTTGATTTTGTAGTGACCGTATGCCAGCGTTGTTATTCCGTCCGGAGATATCCACTTTTTTGTGTCTAATGGAGAGAGACTGATCTTATTCTGCTCGTACACTCCGATCTGGTGGTCGTGGCTTCGAATCACGACTTGTGTGTGTCGCATCTCTTCTCGTTCGAACAGGCATTCCTTGTATAGCTCGTGGTGCAGATCCTTCTTCACAACTGCTCTCTGAACGCCTTTTGCTTTCCTGATCTCTGAACCACCCGATTTTAAGATCGAGTACATCTTCGGGCGCAGTCCCACGAATTGGGCTATGGCAACTCCGTTACATTCATCTTTGAACTTGCCCACGACTTTCTTGTTCTCGACGTCGTAGTAGGGGCTGTCTCTTGGAAACTCCGAGAGGTCGTATTGGTGTTTTTTATTCCACATATCGGCATAGGCGTTCGGAGTCTCCACCTGAAATAAGAGGCTATCTGTGTCCGTATATAGCAACTGGGCTTTTTCACCGTACTCATTTTTCACATCGTTGTACCAGAAGTCGTACATCAGATGCTTGCTGAGGTCGAGGACAGCCTGGCCGACATATACAGGTCTGTTTAACTTGAGCTTGCTCTTCAAACTGTGAATCGCGGCGAGTTGGTCGTTGAAGATTTTGTGTGATATGTAGGCCGGGTCAGCAATTAGTTTACGAAGTTTGTCAACTTTTGAGGTCGGTACCAGGTTAACTCTGATTCTTTTTCTAAGATTTTCCATGGTCTTTCCAAAGACCGCATTATTAGCCAGTTTGAAGAAATCCTTCTCAAACTCCGACGTTGCCTTCGCTCTCAATTTCGTATTCATCTCGATGTATGGAGCCATCCATGCCTCCTGTCTAAACTTAATGACACGATGAATTTTAGAAACTCGTAGCCCTAACGAGTGGTAGAGTTTGAGATTTCTATAATGGACCACATACCGCTCCTTAGGTCGTAGGCTTGGTACTAACTTCACATGCTTTGTGAACTTGCCTCCCAACTCGTTCATAAGCACATTCTGATAGTCACTCAACCAATCCTCTTGGACTGTCAGGGTCTCCGGTGCTAAGGGATAGTCGTTATGAGCATCGTGGAGGTGCTCCGGGTACTCGAGATCGACTTCGAGCAGGAAGCCTTCAGGCGCGTCGTCTGGAGTTTCCAACACTTCGTCGAGAGTTGGACTTTCCCAGCTAAATCCTCCAATTGGCAGTGGCTGTTGCATCGCCCAGCCGTAAAGATTATTCGCGTCGAGGTACATGATCCAGTTGTCTGGCTTCGTGGTATCATGATCTGGGCATTGCGGGTTGTTGGCTTTTGCGAAGCGTTTAGATACCATCGAAATACCGCCTCTGAGACCTTTCTCTACGAACAAATGCATGTCAATATCTGTTAAAAGTTCGAGCTCGATTTTTGTCTTTTTCAACAAAGCGTCCCAGGCCATTCCTGGTAGGCTGAAGTAGTTAGCCGGGTCCAGACTGTAGTGTTTCATCGATGTGGATCTGAAGGTTTCGAAGACATCGGCTAGTAGAAGTACATCCGTACGGAGATACAAGTCGTGATAGTCGCCCAGAGTTTTACAGTCAAACTCGTCCCACACTCGTTGTGCGTGTTGATAATCCTCGTCAGAAATGCTCTCTCGTGTGAGCTTGCTGTAGAACGCTTCCTTGGGTGGAAGTCGGTCTTCTTCGAAGCGGTGGTAATCATGGATGTATTCGTAACAATATACGCCCTTTCACCTCAAAAGATCTAGTTTTGTCGCATCATTGTGAACGAAATTTTCCTTTATATACGCCGTTGTGACTTTCAGATCCTCAAGCGACAGATTTCCTGATAATTTATCCAACGAGCTGTTTAGAAACTGGAGACTATCAATGAACTGTAGTTGTCCAATGTTAAATGTCATGTATTTCTCCATATTGTTTGGAATACAGTTAATTTCAGTTTCCTCATCCTGTGCGGCCTCACAGCTGCCTATCGCTTGCATTATGAGGTGGCTGTCGTAACCTCGCAGATTGTGGAAGACCACCGGTACCTTACACTTATCGGGATATATTCTAAGTTTGAGGTTGCAAGCGTTGTGAGCAGCACCTCGGTACTTACCGGTAATGTGACAGTGGTCCCGAACTCTATCCGCTTCGAGAGCATTTCCGCAGATGTGACATTCGATAGCCTCGCGGAATGATTGGCGATCGGCCGCTGACATAACCATCTTAGCTGGGGTGGCCAGCCTTTGTTTGATAGATGTCAGCTCGCCTTGTAGTCGTTTTAGGAACTCTTCCACGGCGTTTTCTCCACGATATAGCACCGGCTTCTTGGTGCGGCCATCGTATCGAACCACTATATAACAGAAGCTACACGGTTTCTGCTCAGCTATCTGTCTGGTGTTGCTCTCGTTGGGATTCATGGCCGCATTTAGGACTGGCACGTTCAACGCCTCAAAGTCTGCGTATATGATATATGGGGTTCGCATCTGTTTGCGATGGTTCTGGAATTTCAGGATATTTTCATCCTCTTTTGGCATCTCAATTCGCTGCGGCTTCTTACTAATGCCCTGGCAATCTGTGATATGGGCATCCAGCAAGTCTTGTCTACAGAATATGTGTACATAGATACAACGCTTGGAGGCCGTGCCACCAAGCACCGACGACATGGATGTTTTCGTCCTTCAAATTTGCTGTTTTTATAAAGCATGCGGGCTAGATCCTTGATCCAGACATAATGAAAATTTTCATTTGCGTCGTCGGCCAGTAGTAGAAGGTCAATATTGTGGACGCTGGCCCGGTTTGAAATTTGAATTGGATACAAAGCTTTATCCCACCCGAAGACTGAGACGCTTATAGTTGGGTTTTGACGCTCAAACTTGTCGATATCTGTGACCTTCACTGGAAATTCTATACCGTCGAAGTTTAGCTCCTGGAGGTGGGCACGATACTTAGTTGGGCGTTGAGGGTCCTTTTCTACTGGATACATGGCACTTAAAATGGCCCACTCAAAGCATCGGCTATCGTTATTCTTTACATTAATAACTGTGCGCGGAGGTATGTACTTCGGTGTTGGAAAGTAGCTCTTACCTCGGAAAGGCTTATATCTTGCAACGCCGAGGTCTAGCCCCACGACCCGCTTCAATCTCCACCCCGATCCCTCATTGGTGTACTCTTCGAGGAGTTTTAGTACTTCAGCCTTGGCCTTCCTTATAGCCCCTTTAATTTGGCCCGCATTGGTAATTGGCACTGCTTTGCTTCGAAAGTAGGCCGTATTGGCAATAGTACCCGGGGTTGCGTTTCCGTTGTACACCATGTCAACGGTCGGTGCCAACTTTTCCAAATCAACAGTCAACACTTGCGAGTATTTCAAACCGCCATTTTTCAAGAGCTCTTCGTTTAGCTGTGCCTCGATGTTCTGCTCCATTGCACTCAAGAAAGCCAACTCATCTCCTTCCAGCCTGTGGTTAAGAGGTACTTCTGCGCGGAAGTCTCTCAGATGCTGATTGGCTAGCTCTTTATGCACTAGAAAGGGTGGTGGTCCACCTCTATCCTGCTTCATTAGGAGTGGGTCGAATTCTGCCAGAAGGGCCTTGCGTTTTGCCCCTCTATGCTTGCGCACTGGAGGAATTGGCCTTGGAAGCAATGGCTGTAGTAAGCGTCTTTTGACTGCATCTGGGATAGGTTCGTCTAAGATATTTTGTAGAACAGCTCGAAGTGCTGGGGGACCAGTAAACTCACCCAACAATTGTTCAATTTTTTCATTCGTAGACAGTGCCATAGTTATAAATTATTTTATAATACTGTGGCAAACTTTTCCTTAATACAATAACAGAATCGTTTCTTTAATAGAGAATTTTGTTACTCTACTAATATGTTCGCTAGTCGCTTCCATTCTTTCTCGAATTCACGGGTTAGTCCGTTGCGTCGTACTCTTGATTTTATGACGTAATAACCACAACGTATACACTCACCCAAGTGGTTTTTGATACCCCTCCCACATTTAGCGCAAGGTTTTGTCTCATAGCCATTTCGCAGCTGTGCTAAATGCTTGAAACAATACTCCCCAATGCATCTGCGATAGCAGAGGTTCGTTTTACCTATTACTAACCACTTGCAGAAGTTTTCCCCTAACATTATGTTTTATGTATACTATAACCTAATCATTTTTTAAATTGAAAAAATTCTGAACGACTTAAGATGCTTTTGCAGGAAGAGGATGAGGGAGCTGATCTTACACTCCTAGCTTAGTTCCCTCACCGTTTCAACTCTAAACACTACTCACCTTTTGACTGACGCATTTGGATCTTGATCCCCACCTCTCGATCATGATTTGACTGAGCGCTTGTGAATAAGCTCCTTTTTCCACGACTTCGCTTTGGGCGCTATAGAAATCTCGAGATTAATGGACAATAAAAGTTAAACTTAGATAGCGTATGATAAGAAACGCAAGTATGAAAAATTTAATTTAGACATCAGAACACCGTAACACATAAATGTTTTTTGATGAGAAAAAAATTATTAATGTGCTTCAGTCAGAAATGCAGTTCTCCGCCTTTGAGGAAAAATATCCACTGAAAGAGTTGATCTGTGGAAAAGTTCTACAACAAACTATGCAAAACTCCGACGAGGCATGGGCTTACGCGGTTTTACACCACGGCAGAGGCCCCAGTAGGTCAACACAAATACAAAAAATTAACGAGCAATGACAATTGATCCCATCTTGCCATAGGGTAGAATCATCCTCGCCAGCCACAGGTTCCTGTAGAAACATAGTTAAAACCACAAGTTATTATTATATGTTATCATATAGGCTTACATATATAAATACATATACGGCCCTCGCAATTGGCTGTATCCAAACTCCACGCATTACTTACAAACGTACATACAGACGTACGTGTATATGTATGGCCTCCAAGCGTTGTATCTATGTACCGCACATTCGAACCTCATGCCTGAGAATCTGGAATGTTAGGAATGCCGTGTAAGCCAACGCGCTGTGCTTTTCAATGGCACGGCCTCCAAGCGTTGTATCTATGTACCGCACATTCGAACCTCACGCCTGAGAATCTGGAATGTTAGGAATGCCGTGTAAGCCAACGCGCTGTGCTTTTCAATGGCATACCAAATCCCCATGGCATATCGGTTAATACCAGCACGCTGCTAGTGAAATACACCAATATACATGTATACGATGATGCTCGGTTACAGCTCGCAGGAAATATCTGGTATGTTACATAATACCAGCACGCTGCTAGTGGAATACACCAATAAGCCCTGTACGATGATGATGATGATGATGATACTACGTTTTACAGCTCACAGAAAAATGGCGGCATAGAAGTATAATAGGCCTATAAAACGCCTTTACAAAGTTAACTGGTTCATCCCCCAAAAAATCTTACCTTATTTCTTCTATCTTGATCCATTTCTGACAAACAGTCAGCAAACGTTTGAATTTCGCCATCGTCCAGAAAAGTTGTGTTTACGTCGTAACTGAAATACCACGAGGTTTCTTCGTAGGTGCAATCTGGGTCTGTTGATTATATATGGTTGTATCGTTCGGAACTAGGTTGTTGGTTTCAACTCTCTGCCTTTTCGCAGGTTTCTTCCTTATACCTGCTTTGTTTAGAATATCAGTAATTCCCTTTACGCTTTGATCGAATTTCTTCTTCTCTACATTGTTTATAAAGAAACTATTTATGGGTAAACGAACTGCGTCGTCAGAAAAGTTGCAGATTTCACGCATCCCCTGTATAGAATCAGCCATTGTTGATCAACGTATACTTGTGCTGACGTGGTTGTCTAGACTGGATGCGACTTAGGCGAATGCCTGCATGCTTTCAAAAACCTGTTTATGATAATTTATTCTTTCCCGTCGCTGCAGCACCTCCGAGCAGAGGCTGTTTACGCGAATTTGTTCTTTCTCCGCGCAGCATTTGTTATTTCTCCGCGCAGCAAGCGGAGGCTGTTTACGGAAATTTGTTATTTCTCCGCGCAGCATTTGTTATTTCTCCGCGCAGCAATCGGAGGCTGTTTACGGAAATTTGTTATTTCTCCGCGCAGCATCGCCTCCGAGCGGAGGATGTTTACGTGAATTTGTTCTTTCTCCGCGTTGCACAGGACCAGAGGAAATTATATATAGAGCTTCTGAATAGATAATCTTGAAGGGATGTCGTATAGATTTCAATCGGTCGATTGGTTGATTGAGTGACTAATTGATTGACTGTTTTTAAAAACCTGACATGGTGCCAGAGGAAATATGCAGAGCTTCTGAGTATATTGTTGTGTAGAATTCGATTGGCCGATTGATTGAATGTGTGACTATTATGGTCGATTGATGATTGATTGACTAATTGATTGATAAATTGATTGAAAATGCGTTTAAACCACTAGAACTCATCTACTACTGTACAAGTATAAAAACTGGGTTAATGCTGGTTCTAGTACCTGTTCTGATATCTAAACTGGCTCTTTGTAGACCATAGGAATGCTTATGTTCCTTAGAATGTAAGGCTTAGATCATAACTTTAGTTATAGATAGGCCTATGTATGTAAATAAGACACTATCGTTTATTGTGTATAATACTGTATAATGTATATGTATGTAAATAAGACATTATATAGAATAATATTGCTTGTGTTTAAACTGTCTTACAGTGTTACTGATATTGTGATCCTTTTGTATGTATTGTTGTAAAGTATGAGCGTTTGTCTTATACTAATAAAAGATTACTTACTTACTTACTTATAAGTTTATGACTTATTCTTCTGATATTACTTTGAATTTAACCTTGCCATACAGAGAAGCAAAACTATTTAAGCTAATTGATCCCAAAAGATTTATACTCATATTTACACAGAACTGTACAAGTAATAAGACTTACCAGCGAAGTGACATAAGTGCAGAATCTGAACACTGAACCAAACAAACACTAGATACTTTGTCATAGTTTAAAACATCTAAAACATCAGAACAATAAGAAAAAATTAACAATAAATGCACAACTGAGATGTTAAGTAATTACAAATCCACACATTAAGATGTTGGTTCCTGAAAAGGTTCCTTAGTAACAGAAACTCAATTATCCCGGTGGAGCAAGGGCAAATGGAGTCTTTGGAGTGGAACAGAACAGACTGTCAATCATCGAATATCTCAGGCAACAACTACCTGTCTTGCACGTATCTGGTAGTTTCAGGGTGACGACACAAATTCTGGGCCTCTAGGCAGCACAGTCAAGGGCCCCTAAAGTACCTTTATGCTTTATGAGAAAATAAAAAAAAACGAAATAAACAAAGTGTGGGTATGACCGTATGATATTATATTTATATATACAACTACGATTTTATTCCGTAATATTATATTTAAACAGGCATAAATCATAAACTTTGTATAACTGATTATACCATTTTTCATAAGTTGATTGCGGGCCCGGCCGGCCCCTAAAACTCGCCGGGCCCCTGGGCATTTGCCCCCGCCCCCTCTCGGCGGCCCTGGGTAGTTTGAGGGATTTCTGGATGCTTGATCATCTCCCATATGACAGGAAGTACTGGATGGTGAGACAACTGTGTGCCATCAAAGGCAGGTCACGTTGTCATAGTTTCTCATCCCTGATTCAGCATGCTTCTGAAACTCTTAGCTAGCTGTCAACTTCATTTGGGAATCCGATGGTTGGTTGGCACGCATGTGTGCACAAGCCTGCCACATGTGACTTCCAGCTATCTGAGCAATGTTTCAAACTAATAAATGTTCTGTTCATAGAGATGAGCAGAGAGCATCCCTTATCAGTTTTTCTCATACTGTGCCATATAAATATTTAATTAGAGTTCAGCGATAAGCTTCACTGGAGCCAAGTTCACTTCTCAACAGATGAGAAATTTCTTTTCTTTCAATTTCAAAAGAGGAGGAGGGTGATAATGAATGGCAATACTTAAGGAATAACACTAAAATGTTAACAAAATGTGTGAATAGTAGAAGGCCTATTGGCTCACAAACTCATCAGTTAGAACTAGAATAGACAAGACAGAAGGTATATATGTGACGAAATGTAATGTAATGTATGAAAGTATGTATCTAGATGCTCAAAAAGTACTTCTTAAGTACCTCACGAATTTGTACTCCGTTTATTTGCATTCCTCTGTCTTCAAGTTATCAGAAACATGCACATGTTTCAGAACGTATATCTACGAATAGGGGCACGGCGCGCATATTACGGGTCCGGCCCGAATCCCCGAAACGAATTTCGGCCGAATCCCCGAAATCGATAATAGAATAAAATTATAAATAAACAGGTGAATAGGCAGTATATCGCGATACATCAAGGCCACGCTAGGTCTATGTCATGTACGAGTTTATAAATTAACTTTGAATAGTTTTCGAGAGTTCGGCCGCTTTCTATAAAACTGTTTTCGGGAAATCGGGCTTTTGTGTATTTTCAGCGTTTTCGGGGAACCGGGTTTCGGGGATTCGGGTTGACCCCGCATATTACAAAGGTCTTTTGCAGTCGTAAATCGTAATACAAGGAAAATTCAAATGTTCCCCTAGAACTTTAAAGTACAGTCTCTTATAACTGATAGGCCCAAAACATGCCAACACAATCCAAGCAGACCATTAACCTCAAACTCTATACACTGATACAATAAAGCCATTGGTACGACGGTCACCTTTCCCAGAAACCACACCCCTGGAACGTCGTATCATTATGCTTGCATCAAATTTCATCCATAAACGATCATAAGTGTTATTTATCATAAATGATCTATAATTCCATACCTGCAGAGTCATTTCAGGTCGATGTCAACAAAGTTCGATGGTATTTCAACATCATGTTCGGCATAGTTGTGCTTTCATCCGCAAATCCAAACTCACCATGTTGTTGTTACCATTCTTAGGTTGTTACGCTTCGATGAACCACTGACTACATATTCCTCTTTCGCATAGCACTCTCCAGTGTTGATGTCCAAAGATGTGCGTTCAGCGACATCAGGCGTTAACTAAGCAAAGCGCGATTAATTCTCATCTTGCTTTTGCATTGTCCAGCATTCTGCTGATCCGTATACGAAGATATGACCGGACTAGCTGTACATCAATTGCTTTCAGTATCGTCTCGTATATATGTTTGTCTGGTTTTCTTTGTTATTTCTCTGCTTCTCCATAATTATTCCACTCATTTTCCAAATGCTTGTGAGGTTTCCCCCATTGCATTATTCTTTTGTAATCTGCAGTTGCTGTAATTGCAATTACCTGCTTAATTTTATAAAAACGCACGTCTATCGTATGTAAGTAAGTAAGTAAACAGCCTTTTAATAATGCTAGAGAAACGCTCACATTTAACAAAATAACCTCTCGTAATCTCGAAATTTCTACAGCGGCTAAAAAGCGAAGTCGCGGGAACCAGCTTATGCACAGGCGCACTCAGTTAGTGTAAAATGCGACTGTCGTTGAATCAGGAAAAGCCTGAAACTGTTCGAAGAATGGCGAGATGCAGTCTACATAAACCGTTAAACTTTAGGCCTACTCATGCAACTAGTTTACAACCTTGAAGTATTATCGTATTCGAGTGGACTAAGTGCTAGTGAATAAGTTGATCTTGTGATAATGACGTAGCATTTGTCTGGCCTTTAGAAATTTTGACCATTTTCTCCAGGGCCGTTTTAAAGTCGTCGTAGGCCCTATAGGCAATCTTGCATTTGTAGCCCCCAAGTCAACTGCTAACTCCAACTCCGCAAAGTTCACATAATGTAGACTAGCACAGCTTGACTTACACCAAAGAAAACTGTTTCGGTATAAAAGTTATTAAATTTGAACTGGCTGTTATTTGCAATTTTCCTTTTTCCATTTTCCCGGTCAATTATTCAATATCTCATTTTTTCAGATTTTCAGACTCGTAGGCCTCTGAAAGTTTCGTAGGCCCTAGGCAAAGTGCCTATTGTGCCTAGTGGATAAAACGGCCCTGATTTTATCATATCGATTGCACACCCCAAAGATGTTAATAGGGGAGGCACACCCAGTACGAAATCGCATTTAACCGAACGGAAGTCTTCTATAAGTTCTATTTTAGGCTCTCAATCATACCAGGCCTATGTACCAGGCCAGCTGCCAAGAAGCCAATGGGCCTACGCATCGGATCGGGTAAGAAGCAATGCTGTCCAACAAGCTCAGGACTAGTTGAAACAGTAGGCTATTATTGCGCATAGTAATAGCTGAAACACTAAAGTAGACCCTAAAGATTCTGTCTATAATCGCCCTGCAAACTCTAATGGCAATAAAAGTAACGGTAGCGTTACAAGGTAACTGAAACGGCAAATGCGGAGTTAATAAGAAACAGTTCCGCATACACCCGTGCGACATTTTCCACTGCGCAAAATCTGTGCTGGAACTTGTGCAACATTGCACGCATTAGATTAAACGGCGATTAAGCGATAGATCAGCGCTGTTTGTGTACATAGCAAAACGAGGAGGAATGTTATCATACCTATTCTTAGAATGTTATCGTCTTCTAAGTGGAAGGAGTAATATTATTTTTTGGTTTTCAGTTTGAAGCTTGTATATAAGAGGTCGTTGTTGAAGCAGAAGAAGAGTAAACGTAAGATTCGTTATGGAGTTCGGCTCAAAATACGTCTACACTTATTCGGATTCAGAAGAGGAAGAAGTGTCTGAAGACGAATACGAAGGCGAATATACAGCGTGGTTCGTAGTAACAGTGCAAAATTTACATATTTACAAGGTCTAAAAAAAGACTTCTATACTGTCGCCAGTATAATACCTACGCGATATATCAGCTCTTCTTACCAACTGATAAGAAATAAAACTTGTGCGAGCCAGCTATACAATTTATTAGTTACAAACAATCTATATGCTCAATGAAAATTCAATGAAAAGTAAACCAAATAGATAAAGTTACGTATGGTGATTGGTGGTAGTAGGCCTACCGAGAAAGAGACCGTCAGACAGACGACCCGAGGGAGTGGCAGGCAGACGTTCTGAGGGACAGACGATCTGAGGGACTTGCAGACAGACGTTCTGAAGGACTGGCAGACAAACATTGTGAGGGACTGACAAACTGGGTGTCCTGCAGTGGGATCGGCGATCATGTACAATCGGGGTGTCTAACCCTAGCCCTGAATTTTAAAATCCAGCTTCCACTCGCAGGTATAGCTTTTTTAGTCGCACAAATACATAGGCTACACTGACCCTAAGCTCTAACGGGGTCGACCCGAATCCCCGAAACCCGAATCCCCGAAAACGCTGAAAATACACAAAAGCCCGATTTCCGGAAAACAGTTTTACAGAAAGCGGCCGAACTCTCGAAAACTATTCAAAGTTAATTTGTAAACTCGCACATGACATAGACCTAGCGTGGCCTTGATGTAGCTCGATATACTGCCTATTCACCTGTTTATTTATAATTTTAGTCTAAAATCAATTTCAGGAATCCGGCCGAAATTCGATTCGGGATTTGGGCCGGACCCGGCCTAACGACCCTCACGACACTTACCCTGACCCTAACCGACCCTCATGATGCAAAGACACTCAACCAGATAGTACATAGGCACCCCAATTGTACATGTTCACCATGGGATCAACCCGAATCCCTGAAACCCGAAAACGCAGAAAATACACGAAAGCCCGATTTCCCGATATTAGTACTTCCTGACCAATAGTAGTCGAACGTATAGGATCTTGGTGTTTTCCACCATGTAATGACATCCCATCCCATCGTGTATACTTTGACTTTCAAGAAAAATTCCATGTTCCTCCACACAAACGTTATTTTCTTATTTTTGGGGAATTAAGGTCGCACTTCAATTTCGGGGATCTGGCCAAATATCGTTTTGGGAATTCACTACACACCCATAAATTTAACCTCTAGACAGTACTGGAAAACACTGATGAACAGCTAGATGTGTGTATATAAATATATATTTAAACTTTTCTGTAGTGTTTTGCAAGTTCATCTACATGCAAATATTACAGTGGGAAAAGAAACCAGGCCTGTGCGCATACAGATTTCTTTATTAACCCTTTGACTTCCAAGCGCAGGATCACCTGCGGTTTCAGATAGCATTTATGTTCTGAGCAATGAGCATGGGTATATCCACAACGCATTGCCATTGCATAATAGTTAGATATGTGTTAGTGGTCCACCGGAAATCGCCTCGGACATTTGCCTCGGCCGGAAATCCCATTTCCGGAACTATTCGCCTCGGCAAATACTGTAGACGCAAATAGTTGCAAAAAAATGTTTCTTTCAAAAAAATTTGTCTTTAAAAACTTATTCAGTAAACTTACTTATATAAAATTATAAATGTTCAGCCTTAAAACAATTACACATCCAATTCAATTCCATTTTCTTGAAATTTCGTCAATTTATTGAATTTAATGCAATTTTAGAAAACTTCACAACTGCACAGAAATGACTAAAATTCAAAATGTATCAGTCAGTTATTACAAGTACACAAATTTATTTTGATAATTTTTTATTACATGAAAATGTGAAGCTTCGCATATGGAACAAATGGTACCCGATTTGTTTCCGGATCTGGCAAATAGTACATCCAAATACTCGGATTCGGTACTCGGTGGAAAATGTCTTTCCGGTGGACCCCTAATATGTGTTAGGTACTTGCTAGCATATCTGGGTTTTAGTTGGACTGGAATTGTTGGTTGGTGTAACTCTGCTTATGCCAAGAAATAAAGGTAAAAGTTGGTGTAAAGTTTTCCAGTTGACAGATATTTATGAATTTAAACTGTTTTTGATGTGCTTTCATAATAGAAAAACTGTCAACAATATCCTGAAAAGCTAGTCATTGTACAATTTCACACTCGATGTTCATAAGTGTTAGGCCTAAATTTGTCAGTCTATCTTGTCCCAACATAGATCTTAAAGCATTTTTTATGCACTCCAGTGACTAAATGATCTTTCGCAACTGCAGTTAGACACAGGAAGTGTAAGATATATATATATACGCAGAGCAATGCCAACATTCGCAAGTCCTGATTGCAAATTGTATTCGTTCATTATTTGCAACATTTGGAGAGGCGATGATTTGTATGGCACTGACGGCAATTGAGTCAAAAATGCTCGCCAACGGTGATGGGTGGAAGAGGCTTGAAGCAGCCTCGGCAGAGTAAACTGTCGTGGGCACACTAACAGCTTAATGGAGCTAACGGTCACAAATCTCATTATTGTCTTGCCTATTCATTTGCAAGTGACTATCGTATGTTTGCAGTAAAACTAGCATGTTTAAACATATTTAAGTTATTACATGATGTCAACGATGTAACGTTTGAAAACTAAAATAATAGTTACAACTTTTAAGGTACTGATGGTAGGCCCCTTATTTGTGAAATGTTTAGTAGGCCTGGGTCTATGGACCCTCTGGAACCATGGTAAATCCAGGCCTGAGCCTGCAATTTATAAGTTTGCATTCAAAATTATGGAAAATCTCAATAAGTGGAATGCCAATGGTAGACATTGTAATACTACCATAATGGGGGTGTAGGGAATATCTACATCGTTCAAATGGTAGATTACCAATAATTTTTTGCATAATTTCTGGCAGTTGCAATATTTTTTAAAGTTTATCTGTGAATCTAAACTTGCAAGTTTTGTCAAGTGATGTCAGAAATTCAGAATTTAGTATTTGTCATAGTCATCTTTAGGGACAAACTCTTGCAAAGATAACAGTCTCCATGGTCATGAGCTGTCTTTGGTTTTAGTAATTGTAAGATGCAATTAACATTTAATTTGAATGATGTAATTACTCACTTTTGTCACTTCAATGTCTTTTTATATTAGCCCAGAGCTGGGATCTTTGTGGTTCAACACTTTATATTGCTGTTAATTAAGAACAGCACAATGCCATGAATTCCACAGCATTTATGATATTGTTAATGTTCTTGGTCTTGAGGCATTGGTCTTGGTCTTAAACCGATTGGTCTTGGTCTCCAACCCTGCAGTCTTGGTCTTGTAATTTTGGTCTTGCTTACCACACTACCATGCCATAATCAGAGGTGTTCTCTGTGCTGGGTAAATTATGTTATAATGTCATTTAGAACAGAAATATCATCTATAAGCAAACCAGTGCACAGAAAGCTAGAAGAGTGGCCAGTGGTGGGCCATGCACACAGCAGATTCCCATCCAAAGTTGACAGATTGCAGCTTCAGTAAATCCCACTTCATAGCTTCTCAGCCGGGTATGATGGATGATGCCACGATCGTACTGGTACTTGTTGCATTAGAAAGAGAGAATGGCGTAGGATGAGCAAATGAACACATGCAGTGTGGGTGAAATGACAAAGGAGTAAATGGATTAGGAAATACACTTCTCTGGGATAATGTAGAAGCTGGTTATGGTTGGCCTGAGTGCATAATATGGCTCTTGAACTTTGTAAATGTGAGTTGTCTCTGTAGTTTCACCTGTATGATCTGTAGGCTTTTGGCTATATGTCTTATCTTTCTGTTTGTGTATCTGTGTGATTTAAACAGTGTTCCTGAGGGTTTTAGAGCACGCTCTGGAGTTTCAGATGCTTTGGATACTGTGCGAACAGGTGCTTCAGAAGATAATGACAGGAGCAGAGAAAGTGCAGCTGTGTCGTCTGGTAATATTTACTTAAATCTTTATGATGTACAAAATGCTAAATAAAACAACTTGTTTGTTAATATGATGCTTGATTTACTCATTTGTACTTCAAAAGGTTATTGAAACAGTTCCTCTAAGCTGGACAGCTGTGCAGCAGATCTTTGGCTCCATGCACTGCAAAAAGTGGTCAAGAATGTACATTTTTATTCATCTAAAAACCTTTCTACACAATAAATTCAGAAACCAACATTCTGAAAGTTTTACCTACTAAATTATGTTATAAAGTTTACTTTATTGATGACATATATCATTTCCTTAATATTTACTTTACAAATGCAGTAACTTTTATTAACTAATTCTCTGGGTTTGCACTTTGGAAGCATTTATAAAAATGTAGTATGTCATATGGGGTTTTTGGCGCAAAGAGGCACCTAAAGCATCTGTGGTGCCTCGTGTCCCATACCATGGACTTCCCTTGGTTCTCCTTTTCCACTTCTGCCTTTGAACATGAATTAACCACAGCTAACCATGTAAACTAAGCATGTCTCTGTCTCGTTTTTTTATCGACAATATCAGTTGCAGGTCATATCTCATTCTGTCAACATTCAGTGCTGCTGTTACTCATGATGTCCACACCACTGTTGGTAATACAACTGACTGTTTTCAGGCTTTGTTAGTACCGGGTAGTAGGAATGACTACTATAATGGTACTTTGCAGACCATGCCTGTGATCAATGCCTGAAAACTTGTTTGCTTTTACTTCAACTGGGCTATGGGTACTGCTGTGGAGATGAGCTATATAAATTAGCTGTAATGAATTTGTTTTGCATTCAGCTACAGCTAAATCATCAAGGTCCATTGGTGCATTATTAAAATCAAAATCATCGAAGAAATGTGCATCACAACCCCAACAGAAGGTCCACCACTGGATGAGGCTGACTTCAAAACCTGCATCTAAGTCTCAAGGTATAGTAAAGGCAGGGGAGAAGTAGAAAACAGTTTTGAGAAGAACATTGTTGGATGGAGCGCTTGTGAATAAGCTGGTGCTTCGCGCTTAGCTTTACAGTGGCGCTTTAGAAAATTGGAGATTACGATTACGAGCCTTGTGTCAGTAGTGGAACTTCACACAACAGTGCAGAATTATGTAGTGATCTCCAAAGTCAATGTACAATGCATCAGGATTTGCTCTGTGCTTTGGAGATCACTGCATTATTGTATTGAAGTTTGTCTTATCGTTCTTTCATTCTTTCTGATTTTCATCACTGTTGGTCAAATTGTCAGTGATAGGCAATGTCAGTATTTTCTTTCACAATGAATGGCTAATTAACAAAATCTCGGGTTTGCAGTGCTTCAGTCAGAAATCAGGTCATTTGGTTAGTGTGTGGCACCTTGAAAGTACAATGAATTTAGTTGTTTGTTTATGACAACTTTGACTGTTTGAGCTGTGATGTGATTATATCTGAAATGCGTTCAAACCATTCAAGGTACTGTCTACCATAGCTCTTCATTTGTCAGAGCTTCCAGGACACTGTCGTGGATGAATGTCCTTCCTCTTGGGATTTCTTTGCTTTTTAAGATTTGCATCATTCAGATTAATAGTGGTGCTGTTGATAATGCCATTACTAATTAATGCAGTGCTGCCTTTCTTAATTACCACTTTTACCTTCAGTTACAAAGAGCACTATGTACTCTGGAGTGTCTTGGCAAGTGATAAATTTGGACTGTGCAGATTTGTGTTTACTCTTCAGAGCCAGTTGCTGACCCAGAAGATGCTGGTGGCAGTTCCTCTGCTCTGCCTCTGAAGCCAAGGGGTCCAGTTGCCAAGAAATGGCGCCGTGCTGACACAAATGTTGTAGCCATAAAATTTGATCAGCTGACCTCTCCATCAAACATGCACACGGGTGACCCAGTCATCTGCACCGGATGCCAAGCCATGTTATCTCACATCAGCAAACTGACAAAGGAAGGGGATAATGATGTACGTAGAAAACCACAAAAAACATGTGTTAATTAGTCAATGCAATGTACCCTCTTGTAATAAAAGGTTTTTGATTGATTGATTGATTGATTGATTGAAGTGCAGAGTATTTGGATGTTTATATCACTCTTGTGTAAGAAACTGGTGAAGGTAGTGCTCACTGTCCTAAGTGCAATCAGAACTAGAGACAAATGACTTTTGAAAGTGCAAAATGATTTCCTAATGTCGTTCTTGAACGGGGTGCTCGATAGTGTATTGGTTAGCACACTGGACTTGATTGAGAGGTCAGGGGTTCAAATCCCCACCAGGGCAGAAATTTGGTTCGAGATTTCTGCCCCACCTGCGCCCCCTAGCCAGCTCGGCTATAATGAGTGGGAAGATGAGATGGTGAGGGATAGGACTGGCCACCTGCCTTCATATGCCAAGGCTAAGAAAATGAAGTTGCTAACACTTCATACCCATGGCTGCCTCAGGGCTAGCTTAAGGGACTGATCATGAATTGGTTGCACTCTGAGCACTGTCAGCAAGGGAATTCTGGAGAGTTTATTTTTGTTTATTAACGATGTGCTACGTTAGCGTTCCCATTTACAGTGATATATGTTTCATTTCAGACAATATTAACATGTGATTTTGTCATTTGCTTACTCTCACACCACACAAGCACACACACACACACCTACACACACACACACACACAAGCACGCTCAGTCACACACATGCTCATTTACCAGGTCCTTCATTTTATGTGCTTCATTGTAGTATGAATTCTGATTAGTTGCCATTGGAGACATGGATCCAAAATTTCATTCCACATTAGAATGTGACTTCATTATGTTTGAATTTCTTGTAAAGTGGTGCTTACTATAGCTTCCAAGGTTAATCATTGTGATTATATTAAAAGTAGACTTGTAATCGATAGTGGTAGAAATATGACATTAATAAAGGTACAGCAATATTGCTGTGATTTACTGATGTTTTGATATTTTTCCAGCTCTGGATATGTGAGTTTTGTGGCGTGTCCAACGCAGTTGACTTGGTTTCTGAAGAGATGCCAACTCAACCAGATGTGACATATATGGTAGAACCAGCTCCTGTGACAACAGCAAGTGGTAGATCTGGAATCGATGAGTCTCTGGTTGTATTCTGTGTGGATATATCTGGCAGCATGTGCGTCAGTCAAGAGGTAAGGAGCTGGCCTCTGATATTTCTATGGATCATTACCAGATGTAATTTTTAATTATCTGGTAATAGATTATCTTCTTTTCCTTGTTTATTGAGTATATTGGCTGTCTTCATGTAGCTTAGGCTTAAAACATGCTGACCTACTTTCTTTGACCTTGGCCTTAGGATATGGGGTCATCTGCTTTGAGCTTGCATTTTAAATATTCATCTCTTTACTTGACCTTGGGTGTAGAAATAAAAAATATTGTTACCATATGGCCAAGTATGAATAGTCAGTCTTTATTGATGCCAAGTATAAATGTAATTATGAATAGTCATAGTTTAAATCATACCTTGAAGATGTCTTCTTGAATTACTAATATGAAGAGATGAAGCAATTTAGAACTTGGCTAGTTTTGAGTAAACTCACATTAGGCTGATCAGGCTGGATGTTTTGTAAGGATTGGTGTGTTGTTTTTGTAAGCTGTGTACAGTGCAGAATTACCAATGAATAGTAATGAATCCATATTCAGATTCACATTTATATGTGGGACTTTGCGTGTGTTATACATTTTTGTAACAATAATAATAATAATGGTCAGTAGATTCATTGCATTAGATAAGATATGAATCGTGGGGCATGGTGGCTCAGTGGTAAGATCGGCGCCTTGTGACCGGAGGGTTGCAGGTTCGAATCCCACTCTAGCCGCTGCGTACGGACCTTGGGCAAGTCCTTCACTCGCAATTGCTCGTGGCGCTTCGGCGTGAAAATTCCGGCACAGTATCAAATGCTGTAGTCGGGAGCGCCTCTGAGTAGTAGTTGACTTCGAGAGGCACTATAGAAATATCCAGAATAATAATAATAATAATGCTGTACACCAAAATGCGGTTTGCAATTGGTTCCAATAAAGAATATTCTATTCTATTCTATTCTATCTTGTGAATGGTGGTCTGTTGTTCAATATAGGTTCCTGGTAAGATGCGCTTGAAAGGTAACCATGCTGAACGATTTCGTTCGCTCAACACAGAGAATGAGGACCAGTGGTTGAGGGGACAGAGGCACGATGTCACATACGTCACTCGTCTGCAGGGCCTTCAGGCAGCAGTTGATAACCAGCTGCAGGAACTGTCAAAAGATCATCCAAACCGTCGCATTGCTCTTGTCACTTTCAACAGTGAGGTATCAGCTGGTCCTTTTTGCTTTCTTCTCTGTATTTCTAACTAATGTTCTAGTTTCTACTCGGGCCAGGAACGGCATTAAAACTAAGGTTTGGGGATCAGAAATGAAATATCTAGACACGACCAGGCTTCCTCTGCACATATGTACTGTTTCTGGTCTGCATGTATTCTCAACCTATTGTCAACCTACCTTAACACGTTGACGACGAGCTGTATTAGTTTCCCAGTTGCTTTTAGTACACTCTCATCGTTAAAAGTGTTGACTCTTATTTGCTTGGATCAGTTAGACAGGACTTCACTCTTAAATGATGCTATGTTGAGTGTTGTCGTACAAACGTACATATTCATACATGGGTCAGTGCACATGATGCAAGTTTTGTGAGGAAGGGAGGAAGAATGTTGAGAAAGAGAGATGGGACGTGAAAGAGAAGTGCACTGTACAATCTACTTTGCTTCCAAGTCTTCTGGTTCTTGGTGTCCTGCAGTGGTTAAATTGGTCATCCAGAGGTGGCGGATCTCCAAATATTTATAAAGCACAAACATAAGTCTTTCTGGCTAATCTGTAACTGATATTTGCTCTTCACTATTCTGATAAAGCTAAAAATGCATGAAATATGATGCATATTATCAGTTACTGCAACAAGAGATATTTTTACATGTATGTGATGGGTCTCCACTTTTAGGTGATGGTCTCCAGTTTTAGGTGGCAGATCTCATAGTTCATGTGGAGGATCTCAAACCAAATGTGCCGGGTCTCAGATCCGGCGGGATCTGGCTGAGTTTAACTACCGTCTCCTGTCATTTGTAGGTGACAATTGTGGGCGATGGCTCTGGAATTCCACTGACCATAGCAGGAGACAAACTGTGTAACGTGGAGGAACTGATGAAGGTCGGATCAGAGGTCAATCTACCCACAAGCATTGCAACCTCTCGTGACACACTGGGAAAAAAGATCTTTGAGTTGGTTTTCTCTTTTGATGAATAAATAAATGCCCAAATCACCCAAGGTTACTGAAAGAAACATACAGTTTGAAGCACTGTTAAAAGTTGTTAAAATGTATACCTGTGCAAATTAGCATAAGTATCCAAAATTTATGAAAAAATTAAATAACATTAATTTACAGATGATGCAAGGTTAAACAAAAAAACATTTTGTCAATTACCTTGAAGCATTTGATAGATCTGAAGCAATTAATTATTTTTGCTTGTTTTCAAATTATGAAAGTTAAATAACATTAATTTACAGACAGTGCAAATTTGAACCCCCAAAAACATTTTTAGAATTATCTTAAAGCCTAAAACACTTGATAGATCTGAAACAGTACATTACTTTTTGGTTGTTTCCAAATGTCTTAAGTGCAGTTTACATACCAAATATCTTTTTTAATTGAAGTGTATATTGAAATTTAATACATATATGTATATGTAAAATCAAATGCATTTCAAAGTGAACTTCAGTGATAAGGAGTGACTATGTTTCTGAACAGGTTGGAGGAAGGTGGGCAGACAGCACTTGGTCCAGCACTCCTTGTGTCGGTGATGATGGCCTGTGAGGTTCCAGGGTCAAAGGTCATCATTTGTACTGATGGAATGGCAAACGTTGGTTTGGGCAATTTGGATAACCTGTGTACGACAGAGGAATTTGACACAGCAGCAGCCTTCTATCAGAAAGTGTCAGAAGTTGCCAAGGGCAAAGGGTGAGTTAAAGCAATCTTATTAAATAACATCTGTATAACGCCCTTGTCATTTAGTGTGTCGCTTCATGTTGTCATCAATTGGTGGTTGCTTCGTGTGAAACTGTGGTAAAATTTCTCATGTGTTGGACAAGTCAGTAAAATGTAATGATTGATTTGCATTTATTTCAGTCGTACCTGAGTAATGGTGCCGTTTTCTCTCTCCATTTTGTGTGGGCTTTTAACATGGTTTTGTTTTCAAGCTATGTGTTTGTGGGTGATACTGCATCTTTAAGAGCTATTGGATAGTTGTGTTTTACAATTGACTCCTTCAAATCCGGACTCAAGACTTACTTGTTCACTAAGGCCTACCCTGCTGTTAGCTGATTGTGAGGCGCCCTTGTAACGGCATGGCTGTGTTACGGCGCCATATAAATTGTCATTGTTATTATTATTATTATTATTAGTGTGCTGGAGGGTTCTTAGAAGAGTCTGACAGCTGCCCATATGCATTTGTTTACACATGTACCAGTTCTGTGTTTAATGGAAGGGTTTTGTTCGGTGCTCGATAGTGTAATGGTTAGCGAGAGGTTGGGTGTTCAATTCTCCTCTTTGGCAGAAATTTGGTTTGAGATTTCTGCTCCATCTGCACCCCTAGCCAATTCAGCTATATGAGTACACCAACCGTACACTCGGTGGGAAGATGAGACAGCGAGGGAGAGGACTGGCCATTCGCCCTCGTATGCCAAGGCTAAGAAAATGAAGTCACTAACACTTAAGTGACCCATAGAACCCATGGATGCCTCAGGGACTGCTGTTCTCTTAGTTACGGAAATGCTGCTCGATTTGTGCCACTTTGGCACATAGAACGCATGGCTGCCTCAGGGACTGCTGTTCTCTTAGTTATAGAAATGCTGCTCGATTTGTGCCACTTTGGCACATAGAACGCATGGCTGCCTCAGGGACTGCTGTTCTCTTAGTTATAGAAATGCTGCTCGATTTGTGCCACTTTGGCACATAGAACGCATGGCTGCCTCAGGGACTGCTGTTCTCTTAGTTATAGAAATGCTGCTCGATTTGTGGCTACTGTAGTTCTTAGAGCAAACTACAACCATTTGACGGGTTTTATTTGGTCTTACTTGCTTTTGTTGTTGGAGATTTTTACTGGTAAATATGATCAGATGGCTAGAGTCTTACAGAAGACTACAAGTATTGATGATGAATCATTGATGTTGCATCAATTGGCAAACACCACGTATGACATGTGGTATGTATGTATGTATCCGGACACTATCTGTTGCGCCTTTTAAGTACCTCAGAAAATCGTTGCCTGCACAAGTGTATATGATATTAGAAATGGCAAACAGAACAATTCATAGAAAACTAGAAGCGTCACCAATGGCACGCCCTTACACACATGTGGAACCTAACCATCTGTGTTGATAGTTATTGCAACTTGCACAAACTTTGATGCAATGCGAGCAATGTCAAAGGATTGCACATTTTATTCAATTAGAATAGGGTAGGTGCATTATGTATGTATGTGTCTGGCCTATTATATGTTGCCTCAAAGAACATAACGGGGCACTAAATATAACTACCGATATGTAACAGATCTAAATTAGGTGTGACTTGATATAACTTGAAAATGTTTCATGTGCTGGCGGTTGCTAAATTGTATGTGTTTTGAATGGATTACTGTTGGCTTGCACACACCATCCTTTTTGTCAAATGATTACCTTCAATGCTTAACAAATAAACTACACCGACTTACGGTAAACCGAGTAAAATCCAAATTCACACCAAGCGACGACATTTTGCTAAGCATCACATCATATCCTGTTGCAGTGGAAGTCACTCTGAAAAATGTTCTGTTATCCTCTCTTGCAGCCTTGCTGCAGTCGAAGAATTGTTTGCCACGAAAGTGCAAAGCAATTATAAGAAGGAACTTGATAAATTCTCCAGAAAGCAGCATTGTAAGGTGGTTCTGGTTTACGGCCATATACTTGAGTGATAAGTTGATAACTAGAGATAAGATAGATGTAGTTACTAACAATTCTTACATTTGGACTCTGGTTGCTTGAGCAGTTACACAAATAGCTACGGTGGTTGGTGTTTTGAGTTTCACGGTGGTTGGTGTTTGGAGTTTCAGTGATGAGGAATGTAAAGAGAGCTACTGGTAATCGTAGTTAGACTGGTAATGAGAATTTGTTTTGTGTTTGCAATTTATTCTGACAGTGTCGCTGTGTCAGTTCTGACAATCGCAGGAACGGAATGTAAGCTGGTTGAACTTGGAAGAGTTGCCAGCCAAACTGGTGGCCAGGTAGGTATTAAGAGTAGATTTCAAATCTGCGTAACTGCAGTGACTCAAGTTAGCTAAATCTGACAAATTATGAAGAGTCATGCTGAATAAGTATCGCTGTGGGTATGATTTTATCTAACTGCTAGCACAAAATTGGAAGACTTAGGAGTCTTTATAACACGTTTCATTAGTAGGGGTGTGAAATTTTTGTAAATGTGGCTCGTATCCATTCTGAACGGGTGCCACTGTACCAGCATATCAATCGTGGATACAAAACAATCAAGGACATGGATTCCAACATAAGTTAGCCTTTAGAAAATAATCGTGTTGTAGCACGACTAGGTAGAAGGTGATTCTTGATGTGGCTTTCAGAGATGGCATTTTTGTTTTATTTTGAATGAACCAATGTTTTGTTTAACTCGTACGGCATTTTGTTTGATATTCTCTGCAGTTTTTAAATGTGAATATAAAGTTTTGAGAACTGGCTTTTGTGTGAAACTAGGATCTTGATCAACTGTATTTATTTGTTGGCTTAGCATTTTTGTTGCTGAATTTAAAAAAAAATATTATAAACCTGACCTTGTGCAACGATTCTTTAACAAAGGTGAATACTGTTGATCCAATGAAGCTGACGCAGGAGTTTGGAAACATTTTGGCTGATCCAATCATCGCAACTCGAGTTGTTGCAACGTTTATTGTACACAAAGGCTTGTGAGTGCATCTGGCCGTCTCCAGAATATGAATAACTGAATTATTTAAAAAAATTAAGCCTGCATTCAAGTGCTTGTAAACCAGTTTGTTATTAGATCGTTAATTATGGTGAAGATGCTGTTAATACTCGAGTGTTAGTTCCAGAATTTAGACTTGTTTCAACATTTGAAGTTGGGGGTACAACTTGTATATGGGCCAAGCATCATTGTTAACATTCATTTTCCCAGCAGTCTACAAGTCTTTATATTGGTTAAATAAACACTGCTATTGGACAGCAAAAATATTTTCACAGGTGTTTTGCCAAAAGTTTCAAACACAACTGATCCATTTATGATGCAAAATTGTTGTGATAGCCTTTTATCGACTTCATGTTTGTGTTGCATGAAACAGCCTCAGAAAACGGAAAAGCCGTCAGTCGGGATTCCGTAAGGGACACTCTACTGAGACCCTACTACTTAGTCTTCTTAATGATGTTTACAGTGCCATTGATCGCTCTCAACTTACTCTTCTTGCACTTTACGATGTAAGTGCAGCCTTCGACACGGTAGATCATGATCTTCTACTGCGTCGCCTTTCTACCTCCTTTGGTATCTCCAACTTACCTCTACAGTGGCTTTCCTCGTACCTATCTGACCGCTCTTCGTCTACTGTCTTCCACTCCTCGCGTTCCCCTTGGATTCCAGTACCTGTTGGCCTCCCCCAGGGTTCCGTGCTTGGCCCTCTTCTTTATATCCTCTTTACTGCTGACCTTGAATCTGTTCTTGCTGCTATTGCTCTGTCTAGCCACTCTTACGCTGATGATCTCCAATCTTACTTGCATTGCTCTGCAAGGGATGCTCTGAGTGCTGTTCGCGTGATGTCTTGCGCAACTGACACTCTGTCTGCCTGGCTTTCTTCCAATCGCCTGAGACTTAATCCTCTTAAGACCCAGTTCATATGGCTGGGTACCCGCCAGCAGCTGGCAAAACTTGATCTGAACTCTTTCGCAGCTGAATTCCCTCTAATGTCATTCTCTACCTCCGTACGAGACCTCGGTGTCATCATTGATCAGGAATTAACATTTACTAAGCACCTTTCCTCCTTGTCTCGCTCCTGCTTTTACCATCTCCGTCAGCTTAGGGTCGTTGCTCGCTCTCTCTCAACATCTGCTGCTTCTACTCTTATTCACGCCTTCGTTTGTTCTCGTCTAGACTACTGTTCTTCCCTTTACATTGGTCTTCCTCAAGTCCGGTTGTCCACTCTTGAGAGGGTCTTACGGTCTGCGGCTCGCCTTGTTGGTTCCATTCCTCGCTATGGTAGCGTATCCTCCTACATGTATCATACTCTACACTGGCTCCCTCTCCGGCAGCGTATCCTGTATCGGCTCTGCTCTCTTGTCTGGCAAAGCGTCTTGGGCACAGCTCCTCGCTACTTATGCTCCATCTTTACTCTCTCTTCCTCCATTACGGGTCGCTCAGCTCTTCGTTCCTCTACTCGGGGTGACTTTCTGGTTCCATTTGCCCGCACTGCTACAATGCAGCGTCGAGCATTTTCTGTTGTTGGTCCAACAGTGTGGAATGACTTGCCATCTTTCCTTCGCCTATCTCCTCGTACACACTCGTCTTCCTTCTACACCCTATTGAAGACTTTTCTGTATGATCAGGCCTGGCTCGGGAGCGCCTCTGAGTAGAACTCTTGAAGAGGCGCTATATAAATTTTATGATTGATTGATTGATTGATTGATTGATATTGTATTCCTTTGCTTCAGGACTGACAAATGAGTTTTACAAATTTAATTAGAAAGTATTTATTAGGTTGGAAAGGATATGTCTTTATTATGAATTCCACTCCATTGTCATTAAGTCATACCATGGTGTGATTATGCTTATAGGAATCTTTTAATTTTTGATAAATCTCTGGTTGCAATATTACATGAAGACATGTTAAGGGACTTCTTTAAACGATTGCAATGTGCTTCTCAGGTACATACGTCATGAGGCTGAAAAGTCGAGTCGATCCGTCATGGAAGTTGGAAATGTAACTAAAGGAACAGAAATCACGTTCGAGTACGGCACAAGACGAATGGGCTTAAAGCATGATGCCACAAAGGGTAAGGATTCACGTATAAAGAACTTCATGGGATTATTTACTGTACTTAGAGTTGTGTTTTTTTAGCTGAGAACTTGTTCTTATCTGCCAGAGTGCAACTGACCAACGTGGTTCTAATGAGTAACCATCATGTCAGCATGTCATAAAGGCTGACACTTCTAAATGCAGTGGACTTTGCTACTTAATGTAATTTCACCAAGTTGGCTAGTTGTAAATGTCCAGGCATTGTTGTGTAACGTTGTGCATGCATCTTAAGATGACAAGCAGAAACTCTAGCGTTAAAAGATTTCAGGAGAAGTTTGCACGATTGTAAAATAATTGCCAGGTGTTAATGAATTTGGATATTAATTATATTGCTTAGAAATGTTATGATAAAGAGTTGTCATTGGATTGCTCAGGTTGTTTTTACACCTTTGACCTTGGGACCAAGCTTCTGAAGAGTTTTTGTAGAGGCATGTATATGGTATGTTACCTTTACCTTTCTACCTCTATCGATTGTATTTAGAACTAATTTTTATTTCAGGTTCAGAAAAAACTGAAGACAGAGATGAAGAAGCAGCCGGTGGCAGTAGGGCTTCTGGAGATGAGCAAAAGCTACCACAGCGTCCTCCTCGTGCCCCTATGAATGCTTCTGAGGAACTGCCCTTCCAAGTCCAGATCAGTTATGTTGACCTCGAAGGTGCTAAGGCTGTGCGTGTGCTCACACAAACTAAACCCATCACAAAAGAAAGGGGACAGGCTGAAAAATGTGAGTAGTTAATTACATTGTATGTAATGGTAGAGTGAATAAACCACACTATCAGTATAACATGTTTAATTATAAGACGAATTCTGATATACTAAGGTGGCAAGGAATCCCAAATTTAATGGAGCTTTAGTAAGCAACCTCACTACAACACAGTCTTGGCATAAGATGGTCGGTGATGTCACTCTCAAAGTCAGTGTTTTAAGGAGGTTTCCATGTATTTCATAAAGTTTTTTCAGCTTTCCTTATGCACATAAACACTCGTTTGAATTGCGGAGCACCTCTGAAAAGAGTAAAGGAGCTGCATAAATAATTAGATATGAACATATACTTATTGTCTGCATCATTAGACTCAGACTCTGAATCAAACTCTAGAGACTTTGGTGAAAAACTGATGCAATAACGTTTCTTTGTACTGACTATTGTGTATTGTATTTCATTAGATATGAACATGCCGATCTTAAGTGCACACGCTCTTCAACAGTCGTCTGCTCTGGCGATTGAAGGCGACTACGCACCTTCACGACTGAATGCCTACATGTACCAACGCATGTTCTATCGTAATGTGTAAGTGGTCAAGATTGATTACTTTGAGCTCCTCTACCAATTGGTTAATGAATAAATGATTCAATTGATGAATGATATATCAATTGATGGATCAGTTGATCAATGATTGACACTAGGTGAATGAGTAAGGAAGCCAGGAATGGATCAATTTATGGATTAACGGATCTGTAGACGATTTAACTGTTTGAATGTGTTGCAATTTTTGTTAGAATGGATAGTGTTTTCGGTTTTTATTTAGTTTCATGACTCATTTATTCAGTAAATGATTGAATGTATGTTGGTAATTTTTATATAGCAGTAATGATGGATTAATTCAGTGATGCTGTGAATTGTGATTGATTGAATGAACAGATCTATTATTACAGCATCAATTATTGATTTGTTAAGCCGATTATTATAGCATCAGGTTGTGATCGGTTAAACAGATTATTATCAGTTGAGTGTTTCGTTTCGAGCAGGACTAGTGTTATGCTGGTTGATTTTTATAGTTCCTTTAGTTACATTTAGATTTTTCAGTTACCCTAGTACAGTGCAGAACACTTAAGACGAAAACGTTTAGAACGAAATATCGCTTAGTACGTAACGAAAGTTTGGTCCGTTCCCGTGTCAATGCATTTTAACGTTAAATTATAATCTTACTACAAAACTGATAAGACAAAAAAATCGGTTATTACGAAGATAATTTTCGGTCCCATAAATATAGTTCAAGGGAAAATCCTTCGCATAAGACGAAAGGTTGACTGATACACAACATCCGCACAGGTTGCGGTAAGGTTTCGTCCGCACTTTGTATGTGCCTACCGTTAATTGACATCGTCGGTCTCCATTCGGTGAATGAGATAGCTGAGGCCCACATGTTTATTATTGGAAGAAATGATCGAAACACATGCGCATCAAATTCATCATAGACAGGCACTATAGCCTGTATATTCTTCAGCGAACTGGTCCAACTGTGAAGAGGGACGGGCCTATCGAGTTTCCACCCGGAGATGAACTGACCCAGTCTCTCTCCCTATCCCCACTCTCTCTGCAAGCCCACGCACCGAATATTATTATTATCTTCATGCTGTGCATGCGTGCGTACATGTGTGTCGCTGTGTGGTCCTTGCTGTCTGTAGCAGTCGTGTTCTTCTCTACGCCCGACCACTCTCTCCCATTCCACTGCCCCTCGTCTGCCTTTTGGATTAACACATGTGACATTAACACAGCAGAAGAAATCTGTCTTTCAACAAGTAAATTTACATCTGCTGTAGCTTACAGGTCCAAAGGGTCAGGCTTCAAACGGCTGGCCTAATCTAGTATGCATGAGGCTCTAGGTAGTCGACATATTGACCTTTCCTAGGGCCAGCCTTATTAGGGCAGGTGCTGTCGATATGTCTTTGACAGATTCATCGACGCTGAGTCATACAGCCCTGTAATATCTGTAGGTTAAAAGCCGAAACTCCTGCCTGTCACATGTAATATTGTAAAAAATCTTCTATTTAAAAGACATTGATGATATTTTTAAGTAGAATAAACTTATCTCTGTAATATAAATTTTAGATAGCCGCGTATACCGTAAGCATAATGCATGCACTCGTAGGCCTACATGTATGTCATGAACTACACGTATAACGCGTTTCTTCATGTTTTGCAAATGGTTTATATGAAATTCGGTTAAGACAAAATTGTTACTCTGGTACCCTGTCTTTCGTCTTAACCGATTTGCACTGTACGTTGTTTTCCACTAGAGAGTGATTGGTTTGAACGGATGGTGTGTTTTGAGCCATTCTGTTGACTGACTTGATACGCAAGCATTGATTTGAATAGGTTTCTTGAATTTTTCATTTCATTCATTTCATTGGTCTGATTTTTAATTCATGTGATCAGATTTAAGTACGTACTTTGTGAACCAGTATGCCAGTACATCTTTGATAAACTTGTACACATGATAAAATTATTGTTTGTATGTATGTATGCATGTATTTATGTATGTATGTGTGCATCCGGACACTTATTATAGCACCTTTTAAGTACCTGAGAAAAGCACTATCTGCACTGGTATATATGATGTTAAATGTCATTAATCCATTGACGACAAGAGGGATTAGTTTTTCATGCATTTTAGTACACGCTCGTCGTTAAAGGGTTAAGAGCAGAAATGTCATTGTCAAACAGAACAGTTCACAGAACACATATCATGATAACATGTTTTAACATATGTTCTAGGGATGATACTGCCAGGCTGAATCAGTACAGAGCATACAGTACTCGTTCTGCTCCACTGTCAGATGGACTGCTTGCTCAGCAGATGGTAAACTTGATGATCGATTCTAAGAATTCAAATTAAATATGGAAATTATTATATGCAACAAATTTCTACAGACATTGTTAGGACGATATATATAAATCAATGCAAGATGTAATAAAGACTGAACAGTGAAGCTTAGAGAAATGAATTTTGAAGATCTTGTCTGATGTGTGTGTTCTTTGACAGACGGTGATCTTGTTCGCCTGTAATGTGCTGTATGTATTGCTGGTATTATGCACATGACGTAAAGTATCACGTGATGGAAGTTGTGAATCTGAAGCAATCTGACCAACTAAATATACGACACACATACAGCAAGGAGCGATACTGAATCTGTCTTGCTCTGAATTGGATGAACTGAATCGAAGACATCTGAATCTATTGTGCTCTGAATCTGACACATAATGACTTGCTTTTGGCTGATTTCTGCCGTGGATTGATAGGGCTTGGCATATAAATGTGCTGGACAGCTGATTCTATTAAGATCAGACTCGAATCACGACGGTGCCAGACGATGCAGACTTTGAATGATTTGTTGGGATAGATGACAGCTAAGAATGATGTTTTATGATAGCTTTTTGATCAATTACACCCTTAGAGATCCCTCATTATAGGTTACACCATTGAGATATCTTGTGACATATTACACCTGTGAATGGATGCCCTGCAAATAGTGAGGTCTACAATTGTCGTAACACTGTGGTGGAAGAAGAGGATGTCTTGGAAATGTTATGACTTCCCTTTATGGTTCCAGAGAGAGGCCAAATGCAGTGGCCGAACAGTCACGCAGTTGGACGAAGAATATGAAGGAGCGGAAGAGGAAGTTGCCAAGACGGATGGGGCTATTCAAAAACGGGACAGCAGAGGCCTGTTCAAAGAGCAGTCCAGGGTGAGCATTCTGTTGTGTAATATACTAAATGCAAATCCCGTTAATCGATTGGTGATGGAATCTGTGTCTGCAGGAGGACTTGAGCCGTCCCAGTTTGAAAAGTGGGACCGCAAAGATAGACTTTTGCTGTCCCACTTTCAGCCAACATTGTAAAATATTTTCCGAGCTAAACTTCAGTAAACAAGGCAAATCATGAGCAAAGCCAAGGTTGCTCTTTCTCATAGAAGACATCTATTGCAATAGCTTGATTTTCAGATTTTCTGCACTTTGGCTCATTTTACAGTTCCAATTTCTAATTTTCATCACCGTAATTCATTGCCTTCAGCAACTCATTAAGTCCTTGGATGTAGAGTGAACCAACCATCAACCATCTCACTTTTAAACTACTGTACAATGACCACAATGTTGTCACATTGTGCAGTGTGAGTGCATGCGATGCATTGTGTAATGTATGTATGTTAGAGGTTGTTTTATAGAATTCTATCAAGATTTTTGCAGAAGCTGTCAGATGACAATCAGTGATCTGTTTACCAATAATTCAAGAAATACCAATATATTCTGACACTTTATCACAGCAAATGCGGTTTATTTTGACTGTACAACTAAAGCAACTTTCCCTTGCATTTAATAATTGGCTATGTGTAGTGTAGACTCGTTAACACGAAGTGATTGGGGGGAAATGCCTTATGATACGGTATGGAAACCAGGCCATGTATAAAATTGGATATTGCTAAAAAAAGGCAATAGTTAGCACTACACTGCACACTTAAGAGCAGAGAAGAAAGAGGTGGAGGAGTCTCGAGGGAGAGACCGCAGTCCAACAGGAAGGCCATTCCAGATAGTGGGACCGGCAACGGAGAATGCTCGCTGCTGCATGGTTGCAGTGCGAGCGAAAGGAACATGTAAGTCACCGCGGGCGGTGGAACGGAGTGAACGGCGACCAAGAAGTGCGGACGCTGGAAAACAGAGCTCACGTAGATAGAAAGGAGCGCGGCCAAGCTGACACTGCCAGACAATAGAAGCAACCCGGTATACAATGCGTTGCGAAAAAGGAAGCCAGTGGAGGACGTCACGCATGTAGTCAGACACGTGACCAAACTTAGGGATGCGCCCAACGAGGCGCGCAGCAGAGCGTAGAACGCGTTCAAGGCAATGCAGTCGAGTGTGAGGGAGACCAATATAGAGAGAACAGCAGTAATCAAGTCGACAGGTAATGAAAGCATGAACGAGAGTAGCTGCGTGTTTGGAAGAGAGAGAGCGGGAGACCACACGGAGCTGACGTAACTGGAAATAACAACCCCGGCTCAGCTGCGAAATATGCTGGGAGAGGGTGAGTTCAGAGTCCAAGGTGACACCAAGGTCGCGGACAGAAGTGGAGAAGACGACATTAGGGAATTCAGTAGCAAGGCTAGCAAGATCAATCTTATCAAGTTGCCTGCGAGTACCCAGCCATATATATTGGGTCTTGGAGGGGTTCAGACGGAGGCGGTTAGAAGACATCCAGGCTACCAATGAGTCAGTGGAGAGGCACATAAGGCGGACTGCAGTGGCGGCATCAGAGGCAGAGCAATGAGTGTAAGCCTGTACATCATCAGCATAAAGCTGGTTAGACAGAGAGCAGGAAGTAAGAAGATGGCAAAGATCCGAGGTGAAAATAATATATAAGAGGGGACCCAAAACGGAACCCTGAGGAAGGCCGATCCGGACTGGGACCCAAGGGGACCTAGTGGAACCATAAATAACAGAAGATGAGCGGTTGTGTAAATAGGAGGCCAGCCATTCTAGGGGCTTTCCAGAAAGGCCAAAAGATGTGGATAGACGGAGGAGGAGGATGTCATGATCGACCGAGTCAAAGGCTGCTGTGACGTCAAAGAGTGCGAGCAGAGAGACTTGGGAGCGGTCGATGGCGCCATAGAAGTCAGAAAGAAGCCGGAGGAGGAGGGTTTCAGTGGAGTGACCCTTACGGAAGCCAGATTGATGCACCGGAAGTAGGTTAAATGGGTAAATGGGTCCACACTTTATATAATTAGGTATATTTATAATATCTTGCATTTTTGTTGACTGTTTCATGTGACTATCGCAGCAGGTAAGAGCTCAAAGAAGGATGGACTGTCCCGATGCGGTGGCCCAGAATGCATATATGAACAGAGCTGCATCCTCCCGAGCCGTGGAAGATGAAGCATCGCAACAGTAGAGAAGCTGGGAAAAGTGGTAACGCCACTTGCCGGACAACGTACCCATTATTTGCTGTGCGTTTTTGTTGCACTTCATTTTCTTTGGGTATCCTATACTTGACTAATTACTTGTGAACTGCAGAACTGTTTTGAAAAGATTTGTATTGTTATCCATGATACTTCAGTATTTGTTTTCATTGTAGTGTGTTAATTTACTTTATACAGATCGGAGAAACTGGCATGCGCATTTGGTTGCTTTTAGTTACCTGTTTAAGCATGCAGTGCATCAGAAGATCTGAATTTTGATTTTACCAATTAATGACGAGAGGAATTAGTTTTCCATGAATTTTAGTAAGCGCTCGTGGTTAAAAGTGTTAAGATGGGCTTTTGTAAATGTGCATTTTGCTGCAATCAATATCATTAGCATTTTCTGTTAGAGCTGAGCATGTATAATCTGCCTAGCAACTGCTGTTTGATTAACATTCCTAAATTTATTTCAAGTAATTTTTTTAATGTTTACTGTTGTTATTTTATGCTATTCGGATCATTAAAGTTGAATGATTTAATCACTGTATACAAACTGCTTCCTGTTTATAGAATACTTAAAAAACCTGCCCTCATATGACGTCGATGCCAAGGCTTAGAAAATGAAGCCGCTATCACTTCATACCCATGGCTGCCTAGCTTAAGGGACTGCTCTGCTGCTCTCTATCCACATTCATAGCTAGGCCTTGAATGTAACGCGATGATGCTAGTTAACAAATTCCTTGCCAAATGTGTATAAACATACTTGGGGCCATCCATATATTACGTACGCAATGATCCGGGAAAATTCTCCCCCTTCCTGTGTGCACACGTTTTTTCCACCCCCCCCCACCTGCGTACGTACGGTTGACGGACCCCACCCCCAAGACCAGCTGCAGAATGTGTCGGTACCACAGGTCCAGGCAGCGACTGTCTGCACTTTAGGCCAGATTGAAGGATCTATTGACTCACTGCTGAGTTGTGTGATAGTTTAATAATAGCGTTCAGAGGTAAGGTGGCATACAAGTGACACCTCTCCCACAGTCCTACCCTCTAAATGTACCAGATAGCTGAAAAGACTGAATTCTAGCTCACTTGAAGGCCAATCAATTTGAATGCCCCGTCTCCTATGTTTATGTACATAATCAGTAGACCCCCCCATTCGCAAGCATACGCAAGCACATGCATTTCGGTTCCCCCATGCGTACGTAATATATGGATGGCCCCTTGTACTAGTATTCCTGACTGGAATGTCGAAGAATAGCATTTTTCTCGGGAGGATAACATCTCAAGAAGCTTGCATGGTTGATTTTTAAGAATGCCGTATTGAAATTGGCTGATGTTCCATGAATTGAAACTGGAAGAACTTCAAATGTTGAAGAATGTGGTCCATAACAGAATCACAGTATGGCATCGCAGTATTGTATCGATAAATATGGACCAATTTTCAATACACGCAGTTGCCTAGCAGGCCGATGTGTGTTATTGATGGTGCAGTTTGGGAGTGGAGTTTATCTTCACGAGTGTATAGGCTAGTGATGGCTTACTGAGGTCCCGGCAGGGCCGTTTTAAGGTCGTCGTAGGCCCTAGGCACTCTTGCATTCGTAGGCCCTTTATCATGGGCGGCGATCATGGGGGGGGGGTCGAGGGGGATAAGACCCCCACCTTTGACAGCGGGGGGAACACGCCATGCATCGGACCCCCCACATTTTGAAGAAACACCAAAAAAGGTCATCAAATTTTTTCGCGCATGAGACATTTTTTTAAACCTTTTTTTGACCATACCATTTCAAAACTCTTTTTGACCAGATCAGTTCAAAAAAGTCCCCCTCACCTGTCAAACAAGATCGCCGCCACTGCCCTTTATACACCTATCGACTAACTCATCGTCTCTTACAATCACCTCAGACTCCCCCGTCCACAATCTTGGTATTACTTTTGATCCATACATCTCCTTCTCTAACCACATCTGAAACCTCTCTCGGCTCCTGCTTCATGCACATTCGTGACCTCCGATGCATCCGCCCTATGCTCGACCTTAAAACTGCCTCCACCGTTGCTACCTCCGTTATTCATCCAAAGCTTGATTACTGCAATTCCCTCTTCCTCAACCTTGATTCCACCCAAATCAAGCGTCTCCAACTTATCCAAAACTCACCAGCCAGAGCTGTCAGCCTGTCACGCCCAGACATCACCGTATCACTCGATCCCATCCTCAAATCACTCCATTAATTTGGTTAAAAATCCAAGAGCGAATCCACTTCAAAGTCCGATCACCAACCTACAGCTCCCTACAATATTTCCAGCCCAAGTACCTCCGTGATCTCTTCACCATCCAGACAACCCGCTCCACTACTGGCGCAAACTTGTCCAAAAGATTGGGGAGGGGTATTTGGCTCTATATTCTACACTTGTTGCATTTGGTGTACAGTCCATCTCAATTATTGGGGGGGGACATGTGCCCCGGCTTCCCCCAGAGTCTACGCCTATACGCTCCACTCTATCATCCTCCTATCTCAGTCTTTCCCGACACCCAGTCACTACTCATCTCAGGTTCTCCAACTGAACTATATCCAACACAGCACCACGCCTCTGGAACGATTTCCTCAGAATTTCGCAGATTTTCAGTTCCTCCATCATCATCATCGTAACCCAGCCTCCTTCTCACGTTCCTCTATCTATCACTACCAGGCTTTCAACTCAAGATTGAAGTTTCACCTTTTCAAGAACTCCTACCCTGACTCATCTGATCCTCCGCCTTCCAATTCTTCTCGCCCTAAACGACACCCGCCTTAACAGCTGCTCTGTCTCCTCTCTTGATCTAGCCTTCTGGAAACTGAACTCTGAGCTAAATGCATTGCTTTCAATTGAAAACGACTAAATGCGGGATATGACACTTGAGGACTTTATATGTGATTTTGCTAATGCAAAGAGCCGCAAAGTTCATATAATGTATGTAGGCTAGCACAGCTTAATTTAAACTGTTTCAGTACAAAAGTTATTAAATTTGAAGTTGCTGTTGTTTGAAATTTTTCAGTATCCATATCCCCGGTCAATCATTCAATATCTCATTTTCAGATTTCAGACTTTCGTAGGCCCCTGAAAGCTTCGTAGGCCCTAGGCACAGTGCCTACTGTGCCTAGTGGATAAAACGGCCCTGGGTCCCGGTATATAGTATCGCCACTGGCGTGAACTTGTCCAAAACATTGGGGTGGGGAATTTGGTTATTCATTCTACACTTGTTGCATTGGGTGTACAGTCCATCAATTTTGGGAGGGCGCATGTCCCGGCTGCCAACCCCCCCCCACCACAGAGTCTACGCCTATGAGTAGGCCTATCGCATCACTGTTGTTAAGAATATGCGTTTTCAAGTGGTCAGGGGCCGTAGGTATGAGCACGTCTTTAGCTTAGTCGGTACTCGGTACTAGAAGTTGGTTCTTAGTCGGTACTAGAAGTTGGTTCTTAGTCGGTAGGCCCTAATATTATAATATAAGTTGGTCTTCGCTCAGTTGCCGTCTAGCAATACAATTAAGCATATGCCATACTGCGATTCTGTTGTTATGGACCACATTGAAGTTCAACATTTGAAATTCCTCTGACCACTAGAAAACTTTTTTTAACGATGTCCAATGCGTTTATGGTGGTACTAAAAGGTGGTTCTAGTCGAAACATGACGGTTTTTAAACTAACTGAGAAAGTATAAGAGAGGGTACTATAGGAAGCAGGCGCAACTTCTGAAGTAGCCCATTCCAGACCGTTGGGCCGATCACTGAGAAGGCATGGTAGCCGCTCAGGGAAACGGCACTGCGAACACTCCCTGAGGAACGCTGGTGCGGCTCGGCTGGGCTCCAGGAGCGTAACTTTGGTCTGAAAAGTGGGGGGTACCAATTTCTTACATACACGAGGCAAGGCTGAGACTGCAATCTCTGGGAAGGCACAGTAACAAAATATTCATTGGCATTGTTCAAAAAGTGGGGGGTACGGTACCCCCCAGTCCAAAAAGTAGGGGGTACGGGTACCCCTCGTACCCCCACAAATTATGCCTATGCTGGGCTCCCAGTACAGGGCGGCATAAGACACGGAGATAAATTGGGGCAAGGCCCATCTTGCATCGCCACATCGGGGAGGCGACCCTGTAGGCCTATACAATACGCTGACCGACGGGGAGCCAGCGCAAGACCACCAGGATATATATATATATGTATATATATATGTATATATATGTATATGTATATATATATATATATATATATATATATATATATATATATATATATATATATATATATATTCGACCAGTAACACGGGCAGCAAAACGCGGTCGAGGCACGCCAGGCGAACAGATCGTAGACCAGAATAGAGCGAGGAACAGTAATCTAGTCGGGCGGTGACGAAAGAGTGCACCAAGATAGAAATTGCATGTTGTTATTGTTATTAGGCCTACGAAAAATCTTAACGTGCAAATTAACACAGAAATGCGAATCTGGGACGCCGACAGTCCGTCGCCGTGGCTACAGATGAAGGTGAGTTAGATATCGAGATGTTTGAAAGCCTGGGAGAAAATATAGCAAGTCTGGAGGCGTAATTTGAAGGAAGAGAGTTCGAGCATCGGAGAAACATAGTAGGCCTATGGTAGTCGGTTCCATTCATGGAGGAGGCAACAGCATGGATGCACTGGAGCCCATGACAGTTCTGCATGGTGGTTCGGTATTCGAAGATCGCAGATTACGGGGAGGATGTAAGGAGATATATATTGATAAAAGGGAAGTAGGCCTAGGCCTATGAGTTCTCGTTGTATTATAAGGATTTTATAGGTCAGACAAGCCGGTTTCAGTCTAGCTGTAGGTCTGCAAACGTCAAAAGTAATTAAAATATTTGTGCTAATCGTTCGGTTATAAAATCCACCAACCTATGAAAAATGGTCTAAATGTGTTTTCGACCCATTTTAAGCAAATTGCAAAGGAAATAACCGATGGCGTAAGTATAAGGGCTACTGCCAAGATCTGCAGGGATAAACATTTTTCATCTGATTGATTTGGTTCTCCCTAGATTTAACTTTTACCCGACGGGTTACCTGGGTAGGATGATGTACCGTTAGGCTCTGCTGCAATTATTTCATTTTGATCTAACGTTATTATTAATTTATTGTTCTATTTTCTTTCCATACGTATGTGTAACATATTGCAGGCCTATGTAAAGCGCTGTGCATTTGCTAGCGTTCATTAAAGAATACACTTAGGCCTAAAGCGTTGTCGAATGTTGAATAAGGGCGACAGGGAGACAACGCCTTATCTAAGACAAAGGATCAGAAGTTTCGTTGTTGGCCGTGCTCTGGTCATGCAGTTCCATCGGTGGTATTGCAGCTGTAGGCTGAGGAGGAGATGGAGACTTAGAGACCAAAGGCACTACAGACCTAGGTTTAGCCGCTGTTTTGGCACACTGAAGATACTTTCATCCCCTGGTAGCAGTCATCTGCAAACCTGTCGTTAACCATCTCCCTTCTCTGTCTACGTACCTATATAGGCACAGAAAACAAACCAATATCTAAAACATTGCTATTGTGGCGCGCAAGAATGAAAAATATTGTGCTGAAATCATCTAGCATTTGAAGATGATTTGTATACAATGAAACCATTCAGGTCTATGGAGTCAATTAACTGCTTATGATGCTCACGCAGCTTAACAACCGCTGGCAAGTTGATCACGCACGATTGACTTTGCAAACAACCAGCCAGCCTGTAGAATTGCCATGAGTAGGCCTAATGTTTGATAGATTACTAATTAACCTACTCCGACTGGCATTCGCTAACTGGATTGATAGTACAGAGTTTTTAGAGGCGTAATGACCATTTATAATTGTAATTAGGCATATAATCGAACATTTATATAGCGCTACTCCAAGAGCAAACTAATCAAAGACGTCATTATATATATATATATATATATATATATATATGATATTAGATATATAGGCCTACCATTAAGGACTGCAGCTTTATCTTTTAATAAAACATGTCACAGAAAACTAGAAGAGTCACTAGAGGTAGGCCCACGCAAACACGTTAAGCCCAACCAACGTCCGATTCCCGCCCACAACTGAAGGTGTTTATGAAGAAGAATGCAGAACTAACATTAAGTATTTTAATTACGCGTAGGCCTATATATCCTATACGTTAAATGCTGAAGCTGAGAATGCATGAGAAATGAGTTTAGTAACCTCGTCAGATCCCAAATTCTGTAAGATCTGCTCAACTTCCATTACCGTTGATTTGTTCGATATTGCTACGTCCTATGAAACAACAAGTTTAACTGAAGGACATATAATCAAGCGAATACATTATCACATTTAAATTCCCAGCCATGCAGGCTGCAGCTGACACACATTGGGTTAATTTATGTTGGGAGACGCCATGGTCACTATCTGCGAATGGTTGCATATCCGACATCAGTCCTCACCTTATTTTCAGTACGACCAATAGCATTGAGCCAAAGTATACCCTATACTTTTTATTCATTCAGTTTACAACCGATTGCCAACGTCAACGCTCAACGCTGCTCTCGTGCCTACTTGGCACTATAATATCACAAATAGGCCTACCGAAAAATATAAGTAGACTATAAAGTATATATATGCTGGCAAGGCAACCAAACCAACAAATGATCATCTTAACCATAGATAATTCAGCAAAATGCACGTGCTAGGGCCTATATGGTGACAAACTATCCGAAAAAGTTACTCTTAAATTCCAAGTGCAGTTCGTCTCTAGCACACGTTAAAAAATTGAAAGCCTCTTACTCCTGGACTGGATCAAGAACCAGGTAGTCTCTTTGCCTACTTAGGCTGGCTACAATTATCGAAGACCGACGTCTCAAAGCCTTTGACATTTCCCCCGAATATACACAATCTCTAGCATTTAGGCTACCATAGAAACACTGGCCAAAGCAGGTGTATCGAAGAAAAGTTTTTACTGACCCTTTGGGCGCTCATGACGCTCCCTTTCATCGGTCTTGATGCCTTCTCGTACATCTCCAACCCTTCTTTAAAATGTTTTGATTCTCTGAAATGAAAAGAAAATTCGCAGATCGATTTTATACAGTGTAATTAGCCTACTTACGCTAGTTTAAAAAATCAGCTTCAATTAGTGCAGCTGTCAAGCAGGGGCGTAGCCAGACTTCATTCAAGAGGAGGCAAATACTGCCTGTCAAACCTTTCTTCCACAGAAAATTTGATGACTTTTTTGGGAATTTCTTCCACAGAAAATTTTCATACTTTTTTCAATTTCATCTTCGAAAAAAGTTGATGACCTTTTTTTCTTTTTTTAGACATTCGTCCCACTTTTTAAACTTTTCCCATACGAATTACTCCCAAAAGATCTCTACATTAAACACTGTAAGAGGACGCAACATCCGCCTCTCATGGGCTGTACTTCAGGATACAGGACTATAACCCATGGAAAATTTTGAAATCTTGAAAACCAAGAGGAGGCAAATGCCTCCTCTTGCCTCAATGTAGCTACGCCTATGCTGTCAAGTTCACGTGATCTAGTATGGGCGCAATGGTGGATCGCAAGATCATACTTTAGGGCCTATAAGCAAGTGTTGCGCAATTCTGTCCTGCTGCTGACGCCTTCGTCAAAAATCGAAACTCGAAGACCGCAATTAAAATAATAAGCAAAACATTAAGTGAACGAAGTCTGGCCGTCGGTAGCTTAAGGACTGGTTTCGTCTTGAGGGATTAGCGGCGGCGGCTCCGTGAACTAGTGTATGCATGCATCAAGTTAACCTAGCTACATTGCGTCTTTACATTGAACTCCATTACATTGTTACGTTGAACTACATAGTGTCATCAACTGAACAGCATTACGTGGTTACGTTGAACTACATTGTCATTACATTGGATTTCATCACGCCATTATGTTGAACTACACTGTGTCCACGATAAAGTAGAACACTGCTGTTTCTACCAATATCTTCAATATTTGTGAAGTGATTTATGAAATATTTTGTACACCGTAACTCCGCCCAATTTGACGTGGGTCAGTTAATTGTCATAACATTTGGTTGAAAAGAGCGGTTTTGTTGAGTTCAGCGGTCACAGTAGATGTTCGAAGTGCCCGCCTTCAGCGCGCACACAGGCTCTGATCAGCCGAGTCGCTGACGCCACTCATTGACAGCGCCGTCGATGATTCGTTGATCGAACCGGCTCCACTCCTCGATTAGCCTCTCCCGGAGATGTTCAACGTCCCTGATTCTTGTCCTATAAACGCGATCCTGCAACACCCCCAGACCTTGTAATCCACTGGATTGAGATCTGGACTGTTTGGTGGCCAAAGTGAAGGAGTGATGAAGGCTGGAGTCTGACGTCTCAGGAACGCAACAGTCTCATGTGCTCGGTGTGCTGGGGCACTGTCTTGCTGGAAAATGAAGAATTCCTCTGATTGCTTGCGGAGAAGAACATCGCGATAATATTCGCCGTTAATCTTCACCCCCGGTTCCACAAAAATCAGTTCTGTGGACCCCAAGAAGGACACGCCAACAGACACCATCACCGACTTCGAAAAAGTTGTTCGCGTGTGCAGCAGTCTGTCTGCAGATATTGTATTCTTCCTGGTTTCTGACTTGACGTATAATCTATCGTTCTGCGTATTGATAGGCGAGGCCACTGTGAAAACCTTTTCATCAGTAAACCAGATGAAGTCGACCTGGTGTTGAGGATACATCCGAAGAAGCTGCTTTGCACGGACGAGCCTGGTCAGCTTATTGGCGCTTGTCAATTCTTGCGCGCTTCTTATGTAGGCCTATCCCATGCGGTAGCCAGAAAAATGACGTAATTCTATGCGTTTTGCTGTTCGGTAACTTTGTTTCTGAACCACCCAATTTCAAAAGGGTATATCCTCGTAACCGTTGCATCAATTGTCATAAAATGTGCAGGGTATGGATAGAATAGACTGAAGTTCATGTGCACCAAATTTAGTATCTATAATACTACAATTGACCAAGATATTTCACAAAGTGTAGTGTTCTACTTTATCGTGGACACAGTGTATATAAAGTCATTTCAATATTACGTCATTGAACGCCATTACGGTACGTCATTAGGTTGAACTACGGTACATTAAGTCATAGCCTAACATTGAACTCCACTACGTTATTACGTTGTACAAAATAAACTGATTTCAATAGCCTATAACGTCATGGAACGTCATTACGTCATTATGTCGAACTACTTTAAGAGAAAGCTCATTCCAAAGGGTACGGCCAATGGAAGCATAGGCCTAGATTGAACCAGTGAAGTCCTGACACGGGGAACGAGGAGGTCCAAACAGCAGGGAAAAGGAGGACGGAGAGAGGCAGCAGAGGGCGATAAATTAAGTCACATAAATATTTCGGAGCGAAACCAAGTTGAGCCTTTGAGACAAGGATGAGGACCTTTACTCGGATGCGGGCAAAATATAGCAATCATATAGCCTAGCTTAGGCCTATATAGCAACTGTGTTAAAAGCCATCATTTAGGAGTCAAATCATATGGAATTTATAATCGTAGTACTTTATTCCGACTTTAAATATTTAGCTAGAAATTGAGCATAGATTCCCTTAATAAAATCTTTTGCTCTGCCTTACACCAGGTAATAGTTTTACCTCATCCTACATTTTGAACGACCAAATAGCGTAGGCCTATAGCCTATGTCTGGTTCTTGCGGACTGCATTTGATATTATTATAGCCTAGCGCTGATGTTTAGCTGGTTTCTCTGACGCGGCTTTTGTGTGGCGCTGAGACAATTTGGAGATTTATGCGTAAATTTACTTTTAAACTGAAAGCCGCGTCTATCATTATTAATTAGCTTAAGGTCTTCTTGCAGCTTAATTAGTGGTGCAACGAACGTGCTTAATTGTGCTGCTGCAACAATAAGCCTATAGGCCTAGTTATCTGTGATACGGCAAGTAGGTCTATAGGCCTACTGAGAGCCAGTGAGAGGTCTATTGCGATATTTTTACATTATACAGCCATAGGGCCAATGTGAGAAAACTGAGAATTGTAGAAAAATGACTGGGAGTTGGACTTTAATCAATGTGGAGGTGAATATTTTATCCGTAGGTCTATTTTGCAAACTGATGTGAACGAAATTTGAGAGCAGCAGATTCAAACGCTAGCCTAGCAGTTTTGCAAGTCAGACTCGAATCAAAATCAACAACCTTTGTTGAGAAAATGAAAATATGCATACATGAGGATTTTTTTAAATGCATACATGATAGGGCCTACACTATGGAAATTTCTTCTCTTTGTCAGAGACTCAGTCAAATAATGCTAAATCACACTATAGCACAATACTGAGGGGATTGGAAACGACCCCATGGTGCAGGGGCGTCTATCCCCCTAAGTCATTGGAGCAACGTCCTTTCCCCCCTCTTCCCCCCCTCTCCGTTCCTTCCCCCTAAAATGGTGGCACACACACTGACAAATCTTTCCCCCCCTTATTTCTTGGATGGAGCATTTGCTCCAAGGTTTCTATGGTGTAGACGTCCATGCATGGGTGTGAAATGAAGACTTAACCGTGGGGTCTTAAGAAAGACTAGGAAATTGAACCCCCAACCCCGACAATTCTCACCGTGCTATAGGCTCATGTGCAGACCTTATAAATGGATAAAATTATACATTTTTTGCAGTCCCATAAGCTAGCCCTGATCGAGGCAGTCATGAGTATGAAGTGTTAGCGACTTAATTTTCTTAGCCTCGGCATATGAGGGCGGATGGCCAGTCCTCTCCTTCGCCGTCTCATCTTCCCACCGACAGTGTGCGGTCAGTGTACTCATTATAGCTCAGTTAGCTAGGAGGTGCACATGGAGCAGAAATCTCGAACCAAATTTCTGCCCTGGCAGGGATTTGAACCCCGACCTCTCGACTGACAGTCCAGCACTCTAACCACTGGACTACTGAGCACATATGTTATATGCGATATATAGGCTTAGTCAATAATAGGCCTAGCTTATATATGTGTATCATACGTAATATTATATGACATTTAGAACTCATATATAATAGGCCTATATTTGTAATTTACATTAGTATTATTATAATATTAGGCCTATATAATTAGTTAGGCGCTTAATATTGCGCCTTACTTTAAGTAAGTAGCCTACCTCATAGAATTGCTGACTATGCTAGCCTAAATGATGCCAAATTCATTAGGACAAGTAGGCCTATAGGCCCTATCTCTAATTCTCGGTTCGAAATCTCCTCGGTTCCCGTACAATAGGCTAAACCTAGTGCGCTGTCTGTGAGGGAATAAACAGCCAGCAAGCTTTGAAGATCTTCTGAAAATTCATCGTCCTTTGCAGACTGGTTGTTGTCTTCGCATGGGCGTCCGGAGGAGGGGTAAAGGGGGCATTCCCCTCCCTCCCCTCCCCTGGATTTTGAAAGTTGTCACGTTTCTGTTTTCGTAAATATCTATTCTATGCAAAAACCATTTTTGCCCCCCCCCCCTCCGGGAAAGTTTGCCCCTAAAAAAGTTTTGCTCCCCCTAGAAAAATTCCTGTGGACGCCCATGTGTCTTCGCAAAAGTTAGACAGCGCCACCTAGCGACTTTTTTGCAGTGGTTGGACCGCCAACTCTTTCTCTTGACCCGCGTCTTCTTATTGGCCAGATGCACCATATCAACGCCTGCGGAAACTGACCTGGGAACACTGGCGGCGATCTTGTTTGACTTGGGGGGGGGGCACAGGACACTTTTGAACTGATCTGGTCAAAAAAGAGGTGAAATTTTTTTCACGCCTCATGTGTTGACCTTTTTTGGGTGTTTCTTCAAAATTGGGGAGGGGGAGCGACAACTGTATGGTGTGTCCCCCCACTGTTAAAATTGGGGTCTTGTCCCCTTCGACCCTCGGGATCGCTGCCCATGCCTGGGAAATATAATATCTGAGTAGATATATGTTTGAGTCTTTGAGAGATGTTAAGTAATTAATGAATGAACGAACGAACGAATGAGCGAATTAATTAATTAATTCATTAAAGACGAACAAATGCATAGCACATGTGTTAAATTAGACTTCTATGCCACAGGTTGGTATAGGCTACTTAGGCCTATTTCGTCACAGATACCCCGGATCGACTCATTCTAACCCTGCAGCAAAGCACCGAAGGTAGCTGAACCAGATGGACAGATTATCTTCCACACAGGTCAAGTCCTAATTCAGTTAAAGAAGATATTTAGCGTCGGCCACCGAGATCTGAATACTCGACATTTCTCAGGTATATCGGAAATTTACCTGAACCGAAGATATCATCGAAAGAGAAACACAAGAAAAAGCTACGAATAATTATGATGATAATTATTATTATAGTTTGCACTGGAAGTAGGCCTACAGAAAGTGTTTACATAGGCCTATAATTGCCTTCGTAATCGTAATCATAAGCAGGGCTGTAGTGGTAAATTTTGAGGTGAGTATACGCTACCGGTGACCAGCGGCGTAAAAAAATTTGACGCCATTTTTTTAGGAATTCGTCTAAGAAAAATTTCAAAATTTTCACAAATTCCCCCAATTTTTTTTTTAGTCATTCGCCTTAGAAACCTGTCAAAAAACTCTCTTTTTCCTCCAAATTTCATTACTCAGGTCTCTACAGAGGTAAGTATACGCTGTATACCCGCGTATACCCTCGTCTAGAGCGCTGAGTATACGCTCTCAAATTTCGCTAGAGGTGAGTATACGCTGTATACCCGCGTATACGCTCCACTACAGCCCTGATCATAAGCCTAATCCGCTAATCGTAATCTCCAAATCTCTGGAGCGCTACTCTAAAGCTAAGCGTATAGGATACCAGCTTATTCACGAGCGCTGCGTCTTGTCTGAGTAGGGTAGGGGTTGTCCAGAGAAGTTAAATGAAGATCAGAGTTCGCATAGGCGTAATTTGTGTGGGTACGAGGGGTACCCGTACCCCCACTGTTTGGACTGGGGATACCGTACCCCTCACTTTTTGAACAATGCCAATCAATATTTTTATTATTGTGCCTTCCCAGAGATCGCAGTCTCAGCCTTGCTTCGTGAACGTAAGAAATTGGTAACCCCCCACTTTTAGACCAAAGTTACGCCCCTGAGAGTCCGGTCGCCCCAGAGAGGAGCCACAGAGAGGAGCCAGAGAGAGGAGCCAGAGAGAGGAGGCAGAGGAATACCTATAACTTAGGAGTAATCCGCTGAGGGCGAGAAAGACGTGTCTTAAGCACGGAGAAGGCGCAATTCGAACTTCTGCAAATCCTAACCGATCGCCTTTAAATTAATCGGATGATTATGTCTCTGAAAATTAGGCACACGTGAATAAGCCTTCGACTTGTAACGTGCTGTAGAAATACCGAGTTTAAATTAATTATTACGAATAGCAATCGTTTAGAAGGAGCTTTTGAGTAAAGCGAAGGGTTGAAGAATGAAGATACGACGCAAACAAACAACGGACGAAGAACCAGAGCTCAGAGATGAATGATCATATATACCGATACATGCAAACACATGCATCGTGATACATGCATGCATACATACATACATACATACATACATACATACATACATACATACATACATACATACATACATACATACATACATACATACATACATACATACATACATACATACATACATACATGCATACGTATACATACATAAATGCATACATACCTATATATATATGTATTCATACAGATAAACATACATAGAAATCATGCATCATAAGTCATGCATACATACTTACATAATACCTACATGTACATATATACATGTATGCACACATACATACATACATACATTTATACATACATACGTACATATATATACACACATAATACCTATATACATATATGCATATACAGACATACAAATATATATATACACACAGATACATACTATACAGTACACATGCATACATACATGCATACATATATGCATGCATTTATACAAACATACATATCGATACACACATATATTTATACATACGTATTTGCATACATACATAGATATATATACATACTACCGATATTTTTCTATTACTGATTCCTGTGTTCGACAGGCCTATCTATGAGGCCTATACTTGAAAAATTAATAAACCCTTTTAAAAGATTTCCCGCGCGTCATCAAGATAACGTCATAGGCCTATTCAATAGATTCTTACATGCGGTCAATGACGTCATCAGATTTATGCGTTGGCATTGCTGTTCTTGTAGCTCGATTGGTGAGTCGCAAATTTCTGTGAATTCATAAATCTATTGCTTGCAATTTATTCAAAATGGAAAATGAGTTGTTGTCTGAGTCTCTGGTGTCCGAGGCTGAGGAGTCGGAAATGCACGTGACGCCGTCTTCCGCGTTCGCGGAGACACGAGGCGTCACGACAGACCGAACTTCGCTGACCCCGGACGCCGAGGAGACGCTGCAGACAGCGTATGATGAAGATGATGACGATGACGTTTATGAGGTAGGCCACGAGTTCGCACCCCTGCGAAGGGCTGTCGTGTCTGTCGACTTGGCCTCCTCTGACCGTGAGAGGGTTTGCGCAGATTGCCTGCCAGACGGTCAGAGTGCCTCAGTCGATGACACGTCTGTGCCTCATACACGTTTAGTCATTGTTGATGAGCCCAAAGAGGTCGAATCCCGTCTCCCTCTGCTCAGACGACGTCTCTCTGTCCACACAAGCCTGGCTGCCTTTGATAACTCTTACGAAGGTCTGTTTGGCGTTCCTCTCCTGCCGTCTGGTAGCACTCGAGCTGCTGCTTCTCACCGTGACTCCTCAGACGATGTTCTGTCGTTTGACGAGCCCAACTTGCCTGACAGCGTCAAAGGGCTTAGGCCGACTAGCGCTCTTAAAGTCGCTACGTTGGCTTCAGCAAGCGCTTCCGACGATGGCAGAAGGTCAGGGTCAGACAGCGAGAGGCTGAGCAGCTACAGGCATATCCGCTGGTCGGATGAGCTCATGGCCCAATCATTTGTAGCGAGTATGCTTTACGATGACTTTTTCATCACCGTTGTCAAGAGCGGTGACGACGATAGCGACAGCGTGACGGATGAGGTCATTCTAGGGCCAGCGCAGGAGCTTGCCGCGCGTACCAGCGAAGAAGGGACGGAGACCCCGAAAGGGGTAGCCACGAGCTCCCTTGAGCCCTCTCCTTACGAAACTGCTGTAGTTGAGGAGGTGGCGCTGGAAGGTCTGCCATCTGCGGCAGACTCTGCTGACGGGCTGCCAGCTGCAGAGTTAGACACGGTCTGCACCGAATCCGCAGAGGGTGCTGTCGAACCCGACTGTATCGCAGACCCCGACCTTGAGCAAGGTGGTGAGGCACGTCGCCTCTTCTGTGGCTGTCTGCCACTCCCAAAGTGGCTTCGCCTGAAGCGCAGAGGCAGGCGAGTGGTGCCAGACGGTGAGGAAGGGGAGACGGCAGCAGATGAGGCTGTGAGGCGGAAGACGCCATGGCGACTTCCATTTATGAGGAAGGCTCGCCCAAGTCAGTAGGGTTTAGTTTTCGTTGTATAGTTTTTCATTGTTCGTTGTTTTTTGGGGGACATCCCTATATGTTAGCTTTTTCAAGTTTTTTGTATTTTTATAGTTCTAGTTGTAACAGAAACCAAGAAAGCAAGAAAACAAATTAACATCTACTTAGTTAAGTTTATTTAGAGTGTCCTGAGTATCTTATTCTCATTGTCATGTATACAGAGCCTGATCCGTATAGATGGGTGTATGTTGTGTATGTTGTGTATGTTGTGTTTGTTGTATGTTGTGTATGGGTGTATGTTGTGTATGTTGTGTAAGTTGTATGTTGTGTATGTTGTATACGTTGTATGTTGTGTATGTTGTGTAAGTTGTATGTTGTGCATGGGTGTATGTTGTGTATGTTGTATGTTGTGTATGTTGTGTATGGGTGTAAATTGGTCTGTTTATTGACACGCTATAAGTGGTTGGTCTTACTGGTCTGTATTATATTATGATGCACGCCGTTGGTGTATCATATTTTACACTATCTGGAAGGTGTTTTTGGTCTTACTGGTCTGTACATATTATGCGCGCAATTAGTGTATCATATTTTACACTATCTGGAAGGTGTTTTTGGTCTTACTGGTCTGTACATATTATGCGCGCAATTAGATTAGTGTATCATATTTTACACTATCTGGAAGGTGTTTTTGGTCTTACTGGTCTGTACATATTATGCGCGCAATTAGATTAGTGTATCATATTTTACACTATCTGGAAGGTGTTTTGGTCTTATTGGCCTGTACATATTATGCGCGCAATTAGATTAGTGTATCATATTTTACACTATCTGGAAGGTGTTTTTGGTCTTACTGGTCTGTACATATTATGCGCGCAATTAGATTAGTGTATCATATTTTACATTATCTGGAAGGTGTTTTGGTCTTATTGGCCTGTACATATTATGCGCGCAATTAGATTAGTGTATCATATTTTACACTATCTGGAAGGTGTTTTTGGGCTTACTGGTCTGTACATATTATGCGCGCAATTGGTGTATCAAATTTACACTATCTGGAAGGTGTTGCTGGTCTTCAGTGGTCTGTAAATGACTCTTGTGTGTTAAATGGGGGCTGTTTCTTAATAGTGCCACAGCTGTGCGATCAGGCTCTGACTTTTAATTATTTATTTTATTTTATTTATTTATTTGTAGGTATGCTGTGCAAACAGGGTATGATTTTTGTTTGTAGAGCAGTAAGGGGCCATCCATATGTTACGTACGCAAAAATCCCGGAAAATAAGACCCCTCCCTGTTCGCACGCGTACTTTTTTGCACCCCCACCTGCATAGGTACAGTTGACGCGCACCCCCCCCCCCCAAGACCAGCTGCAGAATGTGTCAGTTACACACGTCCAGGCAGCGACTGTCTGCACTATAGGCCAGATTGAAGGATGAGCAATCCATGTACTCACTGTTGAGTTGTGTGATAGTTTAATAATAGCGTTCAGAGGTAAGGTGGCATACAAGTGACCAGTGGCGTACGGAGCTGAAATGCCGCCCGGGGCGAGGACCCAAAATGCCGCCCTGCCATGGCCACTTAATTTTGTATAGGCCTATGCTATTTAAGATATTGCATGACGATCGTATTACATTCACAATTTTATTTATACAGTTTATAGCCTTTCTGGATATTTAACTTTTCGCTGTATTTTTAATTATCAGTTTGAGCTATGTATTTTCAATTTACCTAAATCTATTTTATTAGATAATGAAACATATTATTGGCAATTTATTGCATGACTTGCGACTGTCGCTGACTCGCTGTGATATGTACAGTACAGTACATAGGCCTAAATAGTAAATACTTACATAATATTCATATTATACTTGCCATATTATCATTATGCCATTAATGGTATCTTGCGAGTTTTTACGGCAGAAAAATCATTGATAATATCATCAATATTTATTGTTTCAGCTGTCTTTCTTTCAATACTGACACACATTGCTACAAAATAATTATGCGTATAGTGCAATGGTAAGGATTGGGAGATGCTCCACGTATTCCCACTTCCAATGCTTCCCAGTCATTAGCAGTCTTGCCTGTAATTTCCTCGTAACTCCAAATATGACCAATTTAAGATTAATTTTAAAAAGAGGACTAAACTACATGGTGAAAGGCTGTGGTAGTAATATTGGTAGTTTGTGACTAAATTTTAGTCTAAGTAATTAATTCGTTTAGATATATCTAAACATTTATTATAGGCTATATTATATATTATGATTGTGAAGGGCGGCATTGCAAGAATATGCCTTAAAGTAGACTATGCTGTATATAATGTAATCTGTTACTCTTTTAGCGTTTACTAGGTAAATGCGATTCCGCTTTTTCTACAATTCTGCTTATTGTTTAACGTAGACCTCTGAGACTGATGCCGCCCCTAACGTTCTACGCAAGCCTAGTCGACTTGACTAAAGTGACAGTTTCTTTCTTTCTTTCTTTTACTTTCTTTCTTTGTTTCCTACTGTTTCATATATTTTATCAAAAATTCACTTTAAAAAGTTTTCTTCAAGCCTATTTTGCCGCCCCTGTCAAAGTGCCGCCCGGGGCGACTCGCCCCCTCTGCCCCCCCTTCGGTACGCCACTGCAAGTGACACCTCTCCCACAGTCCTACTTCCTCTGGTAGTACCAGATATAGCTATACCGATGCATCGGCAGCATTCGTAATCGGCCCGATTATTAGAGGTATCGGCATAATTTGCATCGGCCACAAATAATCGGCGCCGATGCAAATTACTTTATAATTAACTTTTTTGCACAATAATCGTTACAAAAAGAAAAATTAGCACAAACATCTATGTTTTGTTTCTTATTATTGTTTTATATTTAGCATTGCACTACTTACTAGGCACCGTAGAAACCAAGGACCTATTATACAAAGGACTGAAAACTCCTTAATAACCCTTATAATACAACGTCGTGTGCCTAGTTGGTGGGCGATAACAAAATAATCGGACTCATACGCGGTATCGGCTATTTCAATAATCGGCTATACGCGGTATCCTCTCCATTCGCAAGCGTACATATGTATCTGGAGCACATGCATTTCGGTTACCCCCTCCCTACATGCGTACGTAATATATGGATGGCCCTAAGGCAGCTTTGACAGCAATTTGGCCAGGATCTTAAAGTTAAATGTATGACAGCTTTCTGATTGAGGTCTCCCTTAATCCCGGTTACATTTGAGAGTTGATTATTGACATGTTTGCCAACTAGCATCATGAGGTTTACCCAGGGGCATAGCTAGCTTTTCATGGGCCCGGGTGCAGGGACTCCCGTATGGGCCCCTGTTTGGCCCTACAAGGCCTGTAGCCTTGCGTTCTTAACAGTAGGCCTATTGTTGTAGACTCATGCGTATGTCATCCGTCACCTAGGCCTAAATCAAGGTCTTAGGTCACAGTCATAAAATTGTGTTTACAATATTTCGCTGTTCATCAGATAAATCAACCATCAATAACCAAAATTAGTTATTCTGTTCACCAACTTCACTGTAGGCCATGTACTAACATGGGCGTCCGGGAGAGGGGCAAGGGATTCCTTTGCCCTCCAGGATTTTGCGCATATTTTACAAAAATAAAATCCTTTGATTATTATGATTATTACAACAGTCCCAACTCAATTTTCAATGCGAAAAAAATTATTTACAGATGCCAAAAAGTGGATGCAAAGTCGGATACATATTTAAGACATAAAACATTTCCAGTCATTTTGGTCAGTCAGTGGTCATCATCATTTATGTGATAATGAAGCATATAAATGAACATTACATAGGTTTACCACTAAATAGACGAAAACTCAAAGTCTTAATTTACACTCATGCAGTGTCATTTTTGTCGTCTAGAAATTCTTAAACCTTTATTATTTCACACATTTAGATTCAGATATTTACATTTAGAGGTTCTCATTAGTGTAATTAATATTTCATTGTTCACTGGCCAAAAAAGGAGACTCATTGTGCTTCTCAAATAATTTTGATGATTTTTAATTTTGAAACTGGGCGTTCCCCAGATGCAAAGTAAGGAGTAATGCAAGTGTGTCGACTGTCGAAACATTGCAACTACTACACCTGTCACCAAATGTGAATTAGATTATTTGTAAAAACAAACTTTCAACTGTGGTTATAAAAACTTATCTGGTGTCCCTGTGGGCCCCTGGAGGTCGTGGGCCCGAGTGCCTTGCATCGCCTGCACATATGATAGCTACGCCCCTGGGTTTACCTCACTCCTGGTCAGTGCCGGATTTAGGATGGTGGGGCCCATGGGTGCCCAATATGATGTGGCCCTTTTGTGCAGCGGATTTTTTGCCTACGTTGATGCACAGTCTCCGACGGGGACAACCACTATACCTACAGGCCGTATATGGGTCATTATCCGAAAAGTGAAGAATTGATGTCCCAAGGTGGTTTTTTGAGTTTTTTCGAAAATTTCTTCAAATGTTTTTGCCTATCCTTCAAAGAATGAGCAGATTAAAATTTCCCATAATTGTTGTAGCTGCTAGATTTTGGAAATTTAGAAAAAAAATTACTAAATGTATACAAAATATCATTACCATCAGCTGTTCGAGACGGTGTACAATGCATTAAATTCAACTTTTACGCAAATTTATTCCATTACAACCTGTAACAAAGGTATATTATTTTGATTAATTTTATTAGTAGCTAGCATATGCAATAATTAAACATTTAGACTCATTTTCGTAATATTTATTTCTTTTTGGGCCTATTTATACTTCTCCATAGAAATAAGCATCATAGCCATCTCAATTTTTGGGAAACCTGTAACTTTTACAGAACGTGCTTACTTACTAAAAGAAAAACATCAGGAAGAATTCAGATATTGTTAACTGTTAATGGAATCACGGCGAGTTGTGTTGAAATTCATAATGTTTTATTTTTAATTTAAGTTTGTGTGTTCCAAATTACAAGAAAAGTAAATGTCTGTTTCATTACCATCTAGTGTTGTAGGCCCCTATTTCCTGGTTTAGTTAGATTACAACATTGATAACTTATTTTATTTGCCGCATTTGTTGAACTGATTGAAATTACTTACCTGATGGAGTAATTCACGTGAAAATGTTTGACGGCTGTTATAAATTTCATCATTATGTCATTACCATCCGCGGTTGTTTTTCATCATTACCATCCATATACATCAGATTTTTGTTATTTTCTCATGACAGTCCCATCTTGTCATGGATGGTAATGACGCATTGGAAAGAGTGAATTACATGTATTTTTTGTGAATTATTTGATATAAAAATAGAATTTACTAGCAACTCTTAAAATGTTGTTCAACTTGTATCTAATGCATATAACATACAGTTATAGCTAATGCTGCGCAGATTTTTTCTGTAGCTGAATATAATATTTCCTTTTAAAAATAATTTCGAAAAATGTCTTAATTTTTTGACACCAGGCTAATATATTATGTGAAGGAAAGGCCTGTTGTATTCCTACTTGATGCTGGTATTGCCTACTTTCTAGAAATTGCCATTATATAAGCACCAGAAAAATATTTCAGGTCCCTGTGATTAATTTATTACACAAAAAGGGTGGACTGTAATGAAAAAAGAGGAGTTTTGACTTTATAAATTCTGAAAAAAATTAACTTATGATTAAAAATATAGTGAATTTCTTTAAAATTAGTTAAATTACCATGTACATGACTAAAGAAAACACTTGCAACCAATTTTGGGGATAATTTTTTTCGGAGACGAAATTTGTAACATTTCGGATAATGACCCATATAGCCTATCTGTAGTAAAATTAATTGCGATTTGATTGAATAGGGCCAATAGGCTATACCAAACTCGCTCGCTGCAGCATTTAGTTATTGAGCTACAATGGCTTTATTAAGTGTGCCATTTATATATGTCACACAAGGTTTTATATAAGTTTTTTCTTGTTGTTAGCGATATTTCAAAATTTTGGTTGTTTAGTAGGCCTACACGTGGTCATTCAGAAGCCTACCACCCATATCTAGTCACTATAGTCACTCTTGGAATCTCTTCCCTAGTCAGGTGACACAAAAAATAAAATTGCAACTCTTGGAGGCCCCTAAATGGCGGGGCCTCTGGGCTGGCGCTCAGGTAGCCCAAGCTTAAATCCGGCACTGATCACGTTACATTTGAGAGTTGATTATTGACATGTTTTCCAAATAGAATCATCACGAACGTCAACCCGTTACAGTTGAGAGTTCATAAGTGGCATGTTGGATCGATAGCATACCACAAGGTTTCAACCCTGACCCTCACTGGCGGCGATCTAGGGGGACGGGGGGGACATGTCCCCCACTTTTAAGAGTGGGGGACACACCATACATTTGTCCCCCCACTTTTTGAAGAAACACCAAAAAAGACCAAGAAATGTCATTGCGCGTGAGGGTTTTTGCTGCCTTTGTGAACAGATGAGGTATAAAAAAAGGAAATTTGAGAGCAGAAGTCTCCCCGCAAAAATTGTGATAAAGTAAGAATAAATTCCTTTAAAAAAGGTAATTGAAGACTTAGAAAAAGAAAAAAATGTGTAATTTTAGAAAGTGGTGAAAAAAGTGTTAAAGATTTTTGAAAGCGGTAAAAGGTTACAACTGGGGCACCATTGAGAAAAGGAAAAAGTTACTACCGGGGGAGCGGTGTAAAAAAAAGCGTTAAAAAGGGAAGGACTAAAAAAAGGTCATCAGCTTTTTCCGAAGATAAGTTGGTATATTTTTGGAGGATGAGATCCGAGAAAAAGGTTTACACTTTACACGGCGAAGAAAGTTTGAGAAAGTAGAAAAAAGAGTTTAATGACAAAAAAAGGTCATCAACTTTTTCAGCATGAATTGTAAATTTTTCAGAGATTTTTTAAGGAGATAACATTTTTTCGGGGAAGAATTAAATGTTCTTCGGTGACGATGGCCGACTTGTCCCCCCACCTCTCAGACAAGATCGCCGCCACTGCAGTTGAGAGTTCATAAGTGGCATGCATGCTCAATAGCATACCACAAGGTTTCAATCCTGACCCTACATTATGTGCATTGTCAGTTGATCAGATAATGTTTTCTGGATGAATTCCTAGGTCAGTGATGCACAACCTTTCTCGGCCAAGGGCCACTAAAACGACTTCTTAAACCCCTCGAGGGCCAAACAAGTGTAACGACTCAGCTTAATATGGCATGCCAACATTTTTGAAGGCGTCGTGCGCAGTAAAATAATTTTACCCACGCATAGTCGCATCATTACAGAGCAACAGCTCAGTGCAAAGTCAGTAAATGGATTGTCAAATTATTTTACACTAGTCAATAGTTACATTTTCTTTTTCATCATCAAACTGTCAACAAACGCGCAAACGTGAGCCGGAAATAGTCACAAGTCAAACAGGCTATGGATAAGCCAATAATTATTGCATCAGAGTGATCACATTAGCACCTAAGCTTAAGTTCAACTCACATTTATAAGACTCATAACCAACTAGTTCAAACTGTAGGCTCAAATTGTGTGAACAGAATTTAATGAATCAGATAAATAGCAAAGTTATAAGAATTGCAAAACACTAAAATTTATTAATGGCTATTTTAGGTTTTTATGCTGACAGTAGGCCTACTGTCACTGTTATGCAATGTATTATTTATACCTGCAAAAGTAGCATATTTAAAAGAAATAAAATGTAGCAGACTGGTGACCGGTGACTATTTCCGGCTCACTACCATCACTAGACTGTTCACTCACAGTCACAGGCACACTATCAGACATAGGCGTAATTTGTGGGGGGTACGAGGGGTACCCGTACCCCCCACTTTTTGAACTGAGGGGTACTGTACCCCCCACTTTTTGAACAGTGCCAATCAATATTTCATTATTGTTCCTTTCCAGGGATCGCAGTCTCCGCCGTGCTTCGTGTATGTAAGAAATTGGTACCCCCCACTTTCTATACCAAAGTTTCGCCCCTGCTATCAGACACAGTACTAGGGCCAGTGCCGACCTTAGGATATTTTGGACTCCATGCAGAGTACACTATACGGGCTCCCCATGACAGAAGTCAAATTGTTTTTCATTGCTAATCATTTTATTTTAGTAGATTGTTAACAAGTACAACAAGTAAAGTTTAACTATACACGAGAATTCTGACATATAGAGAAAGTTGACTTTTTTTTATTGACAAAAGAGAAGATTTCATCGAAACCATATTATTATTAGTTTGTCTTGTTCATGTTGCTTATCTGTACATTTTGGGGGCCCCCTAAGTTACGGGCCTCGTGCAAGCGCACGGTTTGCACGCCCCTAAGGCCGGCACTGCTAAAGCCTACTACTTTGAAAGAACATCGTCAGTTATGGGGTTTTAGTTAACACTTCGAGATTTCGCTTCATTTGTTCGCGCTTGGCAGCACGTTAAAAACCCACTAGCATACTTGCGAGTACTCGATCTTAGTCACATTACTGAATGATTATTCGATACTTTAAGTTGAAATGACTAAAACTAGAGCAAAGTTAACGTAGTTAGTTGCGCACAAATCGGTACATGTCAACAAGATGATAACGCAACCACAGAGAATAAAACAAATATCGAGTCGTAATTGACACAACTTTTACTAGGCCGAGTGCTAAGTAATGCGACTTGTCGCCGCATTTTAATCAAAATGAATTCCATTTTTTTCACCAAAAGTGAATTCAATTTGCATTTTGAGACGCAGAAAAAGACGATTCATATTTGGGGCCCCTTAGGGGGGGGGGTAGACACAGGTAAGCCAACCAAAGTCTGCCTTCCCTCCGACCACATAATCGTCTATGCATCGGCATAACTTTGTAAGATCCTATAAGGGGGGGGGGGTAGACACATGTAAGCCAACCAACGTCTACTTTCCCTCCGACTACATAATCTTCTATGCATCGGTGGTTACTAGCACGACCACTTTCTGGTCTTGTGCTTAGTTCTAACGTTTCGTTGGATGCCAACGAAAAGGAGGTGGGAGGAGGGAGAGGGGAGGGAGATTGGAACGGGGAGGAAAGGGAGAGGAGCGGAGTGTATATTGTCATCTGCCAAAGAACTTCCTCCTCAGAGTGTCAGTCGTCATCTGATAAAGAATTTCCTACTCAAAGTGAAGCACACTTAAACAGTGTCAATCGTCATCTGCCAAAGAATTTCCTCCTCAGAGTTAAACACACTTAAACAGTGTCAATCGTCATCTGATAAATAATGTCCTCCTCAAAGTGAAGCACACTTAAACAGTGTCAATCGTCATCTGCCAAAGAACTTCCTCTTCAAAGTTAAGCATTCCTGCGCTTAAACAGTGTATATCGTCATCGTCTACAAAAAGAGCTTGTTTTCACTTCAAAGAACCGCATTATCAAACTTAAATCTATCCTCTGTCAAAGGACAATCGTCTGCCAAAAGATCTTGAAACAATGAACCACCTGATGGAATCAGCTGCCATCTCCTGAAACCAGAAGGCCTTCGCTGAAACGACGTCTGTTCAAAATCTGTCATCTGCTGAGGTGAGAGATTTACCATAACTCACCTTTCTTTTACTTACCTTGCTTCATATTACCTTACGCTACCTTACCTTACCCTACAATGCATTACCTTGCCTGACGTTACTTTACCCTGGATTAACTTGCACTACCTAACCCTACCTTAACCTCGCTCATCGTACATTATCTTTCTTTACTGTCCTTATGTTACTTTACTTTTCCTCACTAGAGCTGGCGCGATAGAAGTTACTGGCTAATAATTGTAATAATAATACTATTAATAGAAGTATAGTTACAATAACAGTGGTATTAATGTTAATTATAATCAGTAATAAAAATGTCACTGTGATTACGATTGCAATTAGGCCTATAATGTTCACACGCACTTTAACGCAGTCGTCGCAGTGTAATGTAATGTAACGAATGTGGCGCTCATATATTGTAATTTGACGATATTATAGCGCCATTGGAAGTTTCATTGAGCACAGTTTTACAGTTTGACCTTAGGCCTACATAGTTTCCATATTCTGCCATATCGTTATATCTTCCTTTCTAGATATAAGCTTAACCTGTTGAGTTGACACCAGTCTGTCATCCGTGGCGTCTCCTGAATCAGTCGACATTACGAACACTACAAGCAAACCTTTGAAATGCGGCGATGGAACACAGCGTGAGACGACACGGTATGGTTTACCCATGATAATCTCGAAGAACTGAATTGTGAAAACAATTTATACCTACTTGTCTGAGAAGGAGTTTGTTAACCATGTTTCCAAACGTGAGAGCTGATGGAGAAGGGAATGGGAGAGAGAATGGAAGGGATGGAAAGAAGGAGGCAATTAACCACCACCATTTTATGGGGGTAAAGTGTGACGTCATCGACCTCCACCCCAGGCGCTACTCTAGGGCTGTTGCTAGGGGAAGTGTCTGCCAATAGTTGAGGATCCTTAGAACGAAAAATCAGAAAGTGATCCGATCTTCGGGAATTACGTTATTTTGCAAGAGCGGTATCGAACGCAATTGACCTTCTATCGCTCTATAGTGACCTTTAGATGTTTCCGAGGCAGGGAGCTGGAAGGGCGTGACTGATTGAATATAAGAGGTTACAGCTTGACTGTACCCTAGTTCTTCCCCAACTAGATGTATTATTTTCTGTCGTTCGTCTACTTGCATTTCTAGAATACTAATACGTCCTTCTAATCTTTCTAGAGACTCGGCATGGCGCTGTAGAAGTAAGCGTCTCTCCTCACCTTGTCTCTATATTAATAACCTAACTGCAGTGCTAGATAATCTCTGTTCTTCACTCATTGTCCTCTGGAGGGCCTGACTAGATAATCTGTATTTTTCAGACAAATTACTCATGCGCTCTAGAATTAGCTTTACAACAGACCTAGTCGTAGACTGGTCCGAACTTGCTCTGGCCCTAATCCGACTACGTTTCTCTACTTGATCTTCCATCTGTGCTAATTTATCAAAAGTATCAGACATTTGCATTAAAGACTTTTCGTTATTTCTGACGTGAACTGCATCTTACGTTCTCGGCATTTCACGGCAATTGCATCTATCAATCACGGCACTTCTGCGTCTGTATCTTCTGGCAACTGCATCTCTCCCGTCCGATGTCAACTGCGCTAATAATGGCAGAGCGTTCCTTTTTGTAACCAACACGCGCTCGCCTTTCTCGGTCTCGGTCGCACTAACCTGTCTGGGCACGCATCAAGGGTGAGTCATCCTGTGGGAGATACCTATCCACGAATTAACTGTCCACGCGATGGCCTACTCCGGCACCGTCGACAGTCCATCATCCCTGGCATCTTCTATCCACGTGCCAGCGACGCCACCAGCGTCTGCAGTCGCTGTGCTCCTATGAGTCACCTTTCTGGGAAACTTTCGCAAGCGCCCTCGATCAAAGATGTCTGTCTTCATGTCGGCCTATCTCCTATCGTCGCTTAGTCATTCGTGCCCCGCTGGCGTAAACAACCAAACTCCAACCCAGAAATATGGCACAGACATCGGCGCCATTCAAAACGACAATTAAACGCATAATTCAAAACAATTAAATCAAGTGCACTAAATATATTAATTAATCACTCTTGTAATAGGATTAGATTCCTTTGCACTCTTCTGGCCGTAGGGAAGAAAAGTTTGGCAGGTTACTGGCAACTTTTCTGAATATACTTACTACTAATAAATACTCACTTCGGCTAGTGCAATGTCACTTGATGTGATTCGAAGTTCGAACAGATAAAGTCCTAATGAAATGCTCCAACCTTTGGACAAGCCTCAATTTCAAACAGTTTGAACATGGACTAATGAAACTACTCCGTCCGTCAAAACTCAATTTACACAGTTCAAAACATAAAACAAGAAAGTACAGACTCTTTATCTGACTTTATTTTCCTGGGCATAGATTAATCAAGCCAATCCTTCAGAGCTACGGGTGGCCTATTTATTCCATGCAAAAATGTTAATTCTGGAGCATCAATTTCCGTAGCACAGTTTAACATAAACCACTTTTGAACTAGTCACCTCCTTCGGAAAACAGTTTCCCAATCCTTAGCTACCTTACTTTACTGCAACACAGGCTGCTCTGTTTTATTTTCCATTATCAAACAACTCGAGGTTACACCTTTGCACCACCAAGTAATGGCTGCAAGAAAATGATCAACGTCCTTCCCATCGGCTACCCAGGGTCTTGGCGATCGCATCAGCCCTACCTTTAAAGGCATACGTCATCACCTCCTGGGATCCGAGTTAGACGTACGACACCACCGGCCACAAGATCAAGGCACATCGTCTAATCTGGACATCCGAACCTCCCACTCGGCCGCATCAAACATCCAAAACTTACACACACAACCTTGCCTAAGTGTTTCAAAAGAAACGTCAGTTGCTAATAACCACACATTCTTATGGCACCACTAAACATCAACGATTACTCCATTTCTCTTGGTCTCAGATAACAATTCTAACGGGCTCCACCCACGTTCCTTCTTAATGTTACCTAGTCTTCAGGAATTCAGTATACCTCCCAAAGAAATGATTAAGAATATTCAAAAATCTCTCCCAGTAACCAGTAATCTTACTCTAACTCAAGGACTACCGTTAACTAGGATAGTTAATACCACTCCTCAAACTCAAAATGAAACAAAAGCCTTATATCTTTATCTCATATCAGCTGAGCATGCTACTAGAACTCAAGAATTCCATGACCGTTAAGTCTGAGCAAAGCTAACAAACAGCTAATAATAGGCCTAAAATAGGACAACCTGAAAGGTTAAGAACCTCAGTTAAGTTTCCCAAAAGCCAATACTTTACAAAAGCACAGACTTCCCGCTTAACTCTTACTAAGAAAAGTGTTAGATCTGCTACTTTATCATAAGCAGAATCAAAAGGAAACCCTCTTTCCAATAAAGAATTGTCTTCATCAAACTCTGACATGAACCCTTTATCCTAATATTATTTACACAGTTCAGAAACCATAATAGAAAAGCGCAATAAATTGTTGACACCTCATTTTCATCAAAACTCCAACTAAAAGAAGATTTCCTCATTCCTCTGGCTATCAAATCTCCCGCAATTAAACGGTAGGCCCTAATACCGAAAATCTGGTCTCCCTGACATTAATCGATCTAAGCCATGTTAAATCTTCAGTGTTTCTTGAGGTTTGTCCACAAAATCTAGTTTAACCAATCTAGCAAAACAGAAGTTAAACAAGGTCGAAATTCAATACAAATCTTAGTGATATGTTTTCTCCAAAAGCAAACATGTATACACTACACAAAATCAGTTAGGCCTATACAAATGGTCTTCTGCGATGATTGGTCAGCTCTTAAACAATGACACGATATATCGAGTAACATCGAAAAAAAATATAAACCAGGGCAGCCAACGGAAAGCCAGAAGGAATGTATATCCCGCTAGATTAGGGCACCAAAACCTTTGTATTTAACCTAAAATAGTACTGGCCTGCATAAGACATATCCTAAGGGTACAACTGGATGGCAAAAACTCATTTCTCACAAAATGAATCTACATCAGATGTAGGCTATCCTAATTAGTTAGAGCAGTACAAAACTTAACTAAGAACACAAAAATCTTAATTGACATCTAAACTAAACGCGGCAAAAATCCTTCCTTAGTCATTTATAAATATAACGGAGAGAGAAGGTGCATAATTATGTAATTTCTTTTAAAATATAAATAAATTGTTTGACATTACGTATTTCAGTTGGAATTGAATTCCACATCTGCGTTCCCTTAGACTTGAGTGTATGGAGACGAGTATTAGAATGTATCTTAACAGAACGATAAGCGAAGGCATTTCTAGTATAACGGGAGTGAATTTCATAAGCATGAGGCAAGAAATTCTTGAAGCTAGGTGGTAGAAGCCCATGTTCTAGGCGGAAAAAGAATTCCCCAACTTGGAGATCTTTAATTTGATCCACTCTCAATATTTTAAACTCTCCGAACAACAGGGCAGTATTAGAGTGCCAATGAAAAACTAAGTTTATAGTTATTTAGGTCTCACCCCTTAGTTTTGTTCATTTAGCCATAAAACTGAAATACATCAAGTTTTGGAGCAATCACGTAACATTTATGGTTATGGTTCTGGTTATTTACTCGTCGCACAAGACGTGTACAATTTTCAAACACTGCAATATCGTATTACATAATGCAATGTTTCTCGTTGTTTCATTGTTGAATAAATGTTACCGGCTGCACATTTTTGAACGAGTAAATTTTGGGCTTTTTAAACTGTTGGCGATGGCTCTCAACCATCTGAAGCAGAAATTGCTTCTGCTCCTCCTGGTTTGTACTAGCGGAATTGAATGTCTGTATTAGTGCGACGCCTCGTTCGGCTGCGTCGTTTACCACCTTCAGTTTTTTACCCTGCACTGTGCCGTTATGTATGCTTTATTGGTGTTCCAAAAGCTTGGATCTTCCAAGAGGAAATCTTGTTGGATATCCATGGAAGCAAAAAAGCTTCTTTATGTTTCGTGACACGAAATGAGACAGCTATTTTCCAGAGATACATTTCTCGTCATTTGTCACTCGAACTGGAGGATCTTCTTCACCCACATTACACAGGGCTGCAACCATATCCGCTTTTTCCATAACAGAAAGTTCAGGATCAAAAAAGGCCAGACCAAGAAGTGAGTCACTCAAATACCACAAATGGTGTTTGAACGTTTTTATGGCTACATCTGCAACGGGCTTGTGTACACTGCGGTAGGATGAATTGTCAGTGTGAATCCATGCAGCAGAAAACCTTTCAAAGAGCCTATCATGTGGGCCACTAGAACATCCCACAAGCATATAAAATACTTTTGCGACAATGAGTTCGTGTATATGATACCTGCATGCCAAGCTTATTTAGCTGCCTGTGAAGTGTTTGCCGAAGTATGACACAAGCTCCCGCTTTGTTGCCTGTGTTGCTGGCAGTTGTGTCAAAACACATTAGCTGGACCCGTTCATTGAGTTTCCAATCTTCAATCATTTCAAAATCAAATCAAATCAAAATCTTTAGTGTAACCAAGCAATGAGTGAACAGGTTGTCAATTACATAAACGCAAAACCAGAAAAATCATCACTGGCCACAAAAGGTGGCCCTAAAGGGATTATTTAATCCCGCTAAGCGTTAACGTTAACGATAACGTTAACGATAACGAAAATGTTCGTTAACGAACAAAAAAATTATTTCGTTAACGATAACTATAACTATAACTAAAAATATCATTAACTATAACTATAACTATAACGAAAATAACACTAACGAAAATTCATCGCTATTTTCGTTAATGAAATAAAAAGTGCAATATCGATAAACTGTTTCAGTAGGCTATGATGGAAAGATAATTTTTTTCTTTCGATTGTTCATATTAAAGAGTGAGACACTTTTGATTTTAATTTTCTATGGTAAAAGGAATATTATAAAAAAGTTATCATGTTCATGTTTAAATTAAAAATGTTCATAATAAAAATCAAATGGAATACACATTTAAAAGAAAGCGAGATTTCATTTTTGACTGGAAAAAATCCATTAAATATCTGTGACAGACAATGATTCTAAATGTACTGTAGCCATTAAGTATGAAATTCAAATCTGAATTACAACATTATGTTTTTTCGTCAATTTCAGTTTCTTTCACTTGTTAGAGTCATAGACATTTGCTGGGTTGGGTAATTTTCTTTGACTTAATTTTGTTAGGGGTCCTTGAATGTTTGACAGTAAACAGTGGTGGACTGGAGTGTGAAAGCGGCCCGGGAAAAAATCAAAAGCGGCCCTATCCGACATTTATTTTTCTTGGGGATTTTGTTTTCAGCCAAGGTAACAGACAACCTTACAACGGGATAATCATAACACAACGATGAATCGCAAACCTAATTTACATTAGATATAAAATATTAAGAATGCATTTTAAGGTATAAATCGATTGATCATGACCCACCCAAATGATGGTTATTGTATAAGCAACTTCTTTAAGCTGGGTGCCATTTCAGACACATGATCTATAATTGTGCCATTATATAATTCGCTTAAAATATCGGTTTCTACCGACATGAACAAAAATGCTTCAAGATTTGTAGAAGACAACGAGCTTAGCAAGCGATTTTTAATGTACTTCAGTTTTGAGAAAGATCTCTCACACGCTACTTGGGTAGAGGACAGAGTCAGTAAGGGGCCATCCATATTATAGTACGTACGCAAAAATCTGGAAAAATTGAACCCTTCCCCTCCCTGTACGCACACGCACTTTTTTCCCCACCCCCACCTGCGTACGTACGCTTGACGCGCCTCGCCCCACTTTAGGCCAGATTGAAGGACGAGTGATCTGTGGACTCACTGCTGAGCTGTGTGATAGTTTAATATTAGCGTTCAGAGGTAAGGACCGTAAGGTGGCATACAAGTGACACCTTTCCCACAGTCAAACTTCCCCTGGTTGTATACCTGATAGCTGAAAAGACTGAACTCTGGCTCACTTGAAGGTCAATCAATTTGAAGGCCAATATTGACAAATTATTGGTTCTCTCTCCCGTTTCCTATATGCGTACGTACATTATCAGTAGACCCCCCCCCATACGCAAGCATGCGCAAGCACATGCATTTGGATTAACCCCTCCACCCTCCATGCGTACGTACTATATGGATGGCCCCTAAGAGTTTATATACACAAAACAGGTTCCTGTAAGTCTGACCAAAGAAATTGTATTTATGTAACACAGAAAAGCAGCACACAGGACTTTTTGCAAGATTTGTATTTCGTAAGTTCGTCACTCTTACGCCCAACATGGTCGTCCCAGAGTTCATGTGGACAATCTTCATTGACGCTGTCCTCTACCTAATCGTCGAACATTTAGTGACGGTCTCTTTGCCTTGAGTAACTTTAAATAAATCGACTAGATTTTGGCACTTGGCTCCATCTTTAGCAAGAATTTTTAGTTTCTTATCTCTTACCTTATCCGCACCATCCGTACATTTACGTTTCAGATTTAAATCACTCATAGCCGTAATTTTTTATTTATCAAAAATAATAAAAGAATCTTCGTCAAAAACAAACTTAGCGACAGTATAGAATCTCGTTTTAAGATTCAATTGTTAATTATAGAAGTCTGCCTTCTCAGGCCCGCCGAGAGGGGAGCACAGGGGGCAAATGACCCAAAAGGGACCAGGCGGAGCGCCAATGGGGCCAGTTGTAACAATGTACTAACTAAAATTAACTAAAATAAAAGTCCAGTAACTATAATTATAACTATAGCTAAAAAATAATGCTAGCTATAACTGTAACTATAACTAAAATGAAAAACCATTAACTAAGCTTATAACTTTAGCTATAACTAAAATATAATACTAACTATAACTGTAACTATAACTAAAATAAAATCTGTAAGGAGAATCACACTGCGCTAAGCAGGAACACCTAAAGTGGAAAATCACCCTAGCTAAATGACTGTCATTGAGAAAGTAGTCTCGAGAGGTCTATTTCTGCATAGAATATAGGGCGTGTCCGCTATTGTTGAGTGGAGACCACGGTAACAACAATGTAATTCTATCTTAACTAAACTTAACTAATCTTAACTAGAAACCTAATATGATGGCCACTAGGATTGGATAGGCCCAGATTTGCTAAGTTTGCATTAGTAACATGTACAGTGATGAGGGAGCCACTTAAACAGTATCCATCAAATACGAACGCAGGCTATAGTCTTGAATAAAAATGGGTTAGCAGCAAGACGTACATCTAGGGGTATGGTATTCCAGATTTTAGGTCCGTAAAATTTTAAGCTGAACACTCTAATATTAGTGAAAGACTGCTGCAGCCTGTGCTTCACCAGAACCACTACATGACTTTGGAACCCCGAGAAGCTTCATCTCACCATCTCCAGACACTATGACCGCCAGCCGATGTCAAGACGATGTCTTTACCTGTGAGAGCTGGCAATTTCTTATTATCCCAGTGTATTGTCTGAGGACCAGGAATACCGTCAAAGGAAAATGCTTCCTTGATCTTTAAAGCAGTCGATGCACGATGCTGCCTGCGTGCCAGTCGTACGGATTCCTTGTTAAGAATTAATTCTGATTGGCTGTGGCCTAGAGATGAGGCCGCAGCCGCCAAGAAAAACGTTGCATTTCTGTCCGATACCTTTGTTCCATCCAGTGCTGATGATACATCGGCATTAATGATAATTATTTATTGGCTTTGTTGTTGTCGTTTCTTTGCCACAGGATTTTTCACATCACTGTCTTCACCTTCAGTTGTACTGCTTCTATCGCTGTCTGTATTGCTATCTGGAATTTCAATAGAACTCTCACCTAGCGCCACCAAACGCTTTTGTTCTCTTTTCCTTCTCTGTTCGGCTACCTGTTTTCTCTTACAGCGTTGCTCTTCGACCTTCGCCAGCTTCAAGTCAGCTGGTCCCAGACTCCCGCGTCTTCCTGTCTCCCTCTGTGCTAGCAAAAATTCCCGGTTTTCATGTACTTTTATTAAATGCAAAGCATAGAACAATAGATATATAGCACAAATATAACGAAAACTGCTTCGTAATCCACGAAGTTACCAAGTTTTCAGTGATAGAGCAGACCAATATGCCAGAAATTCACTAGCATTACGACAAATATCATTACAACCTTCAAGAGCATTGTGCAACCTTTAAATATTTAAATATCTGGTTAATTCTTTCCTCATTAGCTTCCATATATATAATCAACATTTTCAGAGGGTGAGACCACAGAAAATAAAACTTATTTTTTTCACGTATGTTTCATTGGCAGCCTTAGCAGTGTGGTCCCATTTTCGAGCACCTGCAATTAAGGGTACAACCTTTTTTGGCAGATTTATCAGTCCTTTTAGCCTGAAGAGATAAGTCAGTGCCCAAATCATATTACAGTAAGTAAGTTACGGAAAGATAAGTGCATACTATAGACTTAATTTAACAGATTGAGGTAACAGACGAGCAATACCGGTACTGTTCAGAATTTAAAAATTCTTAGCAATTTTACTAGAAATTTCATTAATATGTGATTTCCATGTAAAATGTTGATCGATATGTACACCAAGGAACCTAGTTGACTGAATCTGTATAAGAGGAGCTTCTTTTATAGTTATATCTAAATTCTCATTAGGTGTTTATTTTCTATAGGATTTAAATATAATGTAATTAGTTTTATCTCGATTCAAAGAAAGTTTATTCGCAGAGAACCAAGTATTAATTTGTCTAGTTCCATATTAACTAGCCTAACCAACTCCCTCTTGGAGGGAGTTCGTTAGGCTACATAAATCCTAGTCGATCCTAAGGTCATCCTATCTAGACCAATATCGACTATTGCAGGGCGCCTACATCTAATTGGTAAGAGATACCACTTTCCGGAATACACAAAACCTGCAAATACTCGACTTCAAAAGGCTTTTTACAAACATCGTGAATAATAGCAAAAACTCTTTTTATAGACAATTCTAAAGCAATTTCAACTATTAAAATAATTATTCTATATAGCCAACCGTCTTTTACAGGAGCGAAGTGCTACTGGATAAAACTCAACCAGACTCAATGATAGAATGAATCAGTAAGCTTATTTGAAGTCTTCTTCATTCTCGACACCTTTATGATGCCAGTCTTAGACTTGTTCGCACTTAAGCCAAGTAGGCCTACTTAATCCAGAGCGAAAAATGTAGGGCAATCATCTACAATGGTGGATAAGGCAAATCTCAATAAAGATAAAGGCATCTCGTTAAAGCCTAAACTTTTGTTGCAACATTTGCAACAACCTCTTAAAATACCTCTACACAGTCCTAAAAGATTTCCAACTTGTAAAACAATAAAATTATCACTCTACGAAGTTTAAACCTGACAGATTCTAACCTTCAGCAACATTTCCAGTTGACATAAATTCAAATGCTCTAAACTAAGCCCTGTTAGTAGCATTTAATCCCAAATAACATATTAACCTTAATCAAAGTTATCATCCTCATCCATAAACATATAATGGTAATGATAACCGTAATTCTAATCATCATTACAATCCAACGTAAAGGTCCTATAGTACACACGCCATTACACCATTTGCTACTCAGGCAACTATTTATGAAGCGCAAGTACATTATCTATTAACAAGTGAAAGGCAACATAACTGTACAATTGGGCAAAGTAACTGTACAACTGTATATTTACAATAACGTACTGAACCTCGTACTTATTTACGTATCATCAAAATCTAAGTCTGCAATAATGCATCCTTTTGCATAGGCTCCTAAATCGTCGCAATTACCGGCTAACTGTAATCTAACTCTCTATCCAGGGAACCAGTCACAGTGCTTGATAAATTCTACATATACAACGCACTTAGAAAACCTTCCCTCTATCAATCGGGACTAAAACGGGTACAGAAATCTTCCCAGGTTCTGCGATCGTTAGGCTTTGAAACTCTTGTCCCACAGCAATCGGTCATCCATTCCAGTACTCTTGCGGCCACTTTGTTGGCAAAAGACCAACTCTGTTCCGTTACCTTCCTTACCTCAGAATAATCGAATTGAACACAAGCGAGTTCATTACAAGTTTCCAATAGTACTACTTGCTGAAGTTGAAGAGGCTGTAACACCAAAATGATCTTTTAATCTTTATAGAGACTCGGCATGGCGCTGTAGAAGTAAGCGTTTCTAATCACCTTGTCTCTCTATATAGACTCTATTAATAACCTAATTGCAGTGCTAGATAATCTCTGTTCTTCACTCATTGTCCTCTGGAGAGCCTGAATAGATAATCTGTATTGTTGAAACAAACTTTACTCATGCGCTCTAGAAATAGCTTCATAACAGACCTAGTCGTAGACTGGTCCGAACTTGCTCTGTCCCTAATCCAACTACGTTTCTCAACTGGATCTTCCAGCTGTGCTAAATTATCAAAAGTATCAGACATTTGCATTAAAGACTTTTCATTATTAGTCTACATTTAAATACAAAGTCATTTAAAATGTGAACAATAGTTAAAATACTACAAGCTATCTAACTACAATCATTTACAGCCTGTAAATGATTGCAGCACAAGAATGTGCAATCACTACTAAAGAACGTTTTGTTCCACTAGCAAGACCACCTTATTCTCCTAAAAGGAAGTTATGAAACGAAAAGTACCTTCTTACTCCAAGAACGTTTCCGTACAACGTTACTCAACAACGCCCGACAAAAAGTGAGAGGATATCCATTAGTTTCCCTTTTCAGTTCACGCTAGTTTTCAATTTGAGAAGCAGTAATTCAGCAACAGATTGCATCACTATAATTCAGTGGCGTAGCTAGGGGGGGGCAGGGGGGGACATGTGTCCCCGGGCGCCAAGGGAAGGGGGCGCCAAAATGAGGGTTAAGATAAATAATTTTACTCTTAATTTTGATGCAGTTTTAACTAATTTATCACAAATGAATGCATAAGATTTAATTTTAGCGCCCCAAATATATCCAATTATATCCTCATTACTTACAAATAAGTTCTTAGGTATGATTTTGGCGCCCCATTGAGCACTAAGGGGAAACATGCATGTACTGTCTGTATTTTTCATATTTTATTTCATAAAAAAAATTAAAATTGCCATTCGATTATGTGGAAAATGTGAAATAGTAAACGGGGGGTGGGGGGCGCCAAATTCATAGTTCGTCCCCGGGCGCAAAATATCCTAGCTACACCACTGCTATAATTTACGCATTACACGATTAATCCCATCATTCCTTCGGAATATAGTCGATACGCCAGCTCTCTTCTCATCATTGCGCATTATTTCCCGCTTCAACTAGAAAACTCAAAAACTACAACCGAAATAAGAATCCAACGGACATCTACTCGACAAATCTATCGGTCGTCGACAGCAACTCGGTCCCACGTCAACTGCCTTTCTGATGTGAACTGCATCTTACGTTCCCAGCATTTGACAGCAATTGCATCTATCAATCACGGCACTTCTGCGTCTGTACCTTCTGGCAACTGCATCTCTCCCGTCCGATGTCAACTGCGATAATGATGGCAGAGCGTTCCTTTTAGTAACCAACATGCACTGTCGACAGTCCATCATCCTAGCATCTTCTGTCCACGTGCCAGCGACGCCACCAGCGTCTGCAGTCGCCGTGATCCTATGAATCACCTTTTCTGGGAAACTTTCGGAAGCGCCCTCTATCAAAGATGTCTGTCTTCATGTCGGTCTATCTCCTATCGTCGCTTAGTCATTCGTGCCCCGCTGGCGTCAACAACCAAACTCGAACACAGAAATATAGCACAGAAAGCGGCGCCTTTCAAAACGACAATAAAACCCATAATTCAAAACAATGAAATGAAATGCACCAAATATATTAATTAATCATTCTTGTAATGGGATTAGATTCCTTTAACAAAAGTCACGCCCTTGCTTCCGTGGTTTCATCTGCCCCACCCAGGCGCTACTCAAGGGCTGTGTGAGGAGAGAGAAAGGGGAGGAAAATAGAAGGGGAGAGGGAAGGCTGGAGGGAAGGCTGGAGGGAAGGGGAGGGTAAAGTTACGCCCTTGCTTCTATCGTTTAATTTTACATTTTGTATCTATAGCTTGATCAAATCTCTTTGTTGCGCTCTGGTGAATGACAAAGTAGCCATACTGGGATCTGAATTGATCGTCATCTGGCGATTGAATGAGTCAGCTCTGTGACCGAATATTGGAATATGAATTCAGAAGTCTCTCGTTGTTGCTCTTCTTTCCATACGGGTACCTTCTATTGTTTGAAAGTAGTAGTGACTGGCACCCTAACCACTTTTTGGTCCTGTGCTTTTGCTACCTTCCAAATGTTTTGACGTTTCTTTGGATGTCAATGATGGGGAAGGTGAGCGGAGGGAGAGGGGATGAGAAAGGGGAGACGAGGAAGGTTTAATTTATTAAAACCAATTTTGGTTGGGCAAAGTCACGCCTTTGCTTTTCTGGTCACGTTTCATTTTGTTTAGCCTATTCCTAGCTGATCAAATCTGCTTTAAGTTCTCTGGTGAATGCTAAGTAGTCATTTGTGTGACTAACGATATGGGTCTCTGACGAATCACTGAGTCAGTCATCTAACGGAAATTGAAAAGTTAATACCCCATCATACTCCGTCCGGCCGCTAAAAACGAACCCACCTGGTTTCGAAAGCAGCGATAAGGAAACCCAGAAAGCACGTGACTGGTGAGGGCATGAAACAATAGAAAACGATACGAAAGCAAAGAAAGAAAAAACATACCACCCATAACGAATGAACAGCGTACAAGAGGCAGATTAAAACGAAACAACTTAGATACATGGCCAAAACGAAAAAGCAGATACAAATATGCAACAAGAGCAACTAGCGAAAATGTGTCAAAAGACAAACAAACGAGAATGATGACAGTAACTGTCGTAATGTATTGACAAATAAGCAAACAAATAAGACGATGCAAAAACACGAAGCAACAAGAACACGATAGAAGAACTAATAAAAACTCAATGCAGAAGAAAACGCAAACGAAGAAGGGAGGAATTGACGATTAATGAGAATAGAAAGGGCAGCACGACGAGTCGGAACGAAGCTGTATGTATAACGTCTCAGCGAAAGGCGGTTGACTGAATGGACCTTTGGCTCGTTCCACGTCATCGTCCTCAGAGCGACACATAGAAAGCGTGGTTCCCGTGTTTGATAAACAACAAACAAATATAATGATTAGAAAACATTGAAGACAGTTTGAAGCGCTGAAATGGGGAAATCCTGTAATAAGATGAAAGAACTAAAGGACGTTCAGTAAAGTTATGGGTCTTGTCAAAATCGGTCCAATTGATTCGTAACTCAGGGCGAAGCAATCCAGACACACGAAGAGTTGAACAAAGACCGAAGTTATTACGAACATACATTTACCGTGAGGTTTGACTTCTAAATAAATGTCAAATGAGGCACAGATGCTGAAGCGGTGGGCACGGTGAGAATAGGATCTATGATAGAACGAAAGATGTGAGCATCCGCCTGAGAAGCATTAACCACCTTATCCAACTGGTAACTAAGGGCATGTGAAGTCGGTAATTTGTCGTCAAAGGAATGATTGAAAAACTTCATAGGAGGTAACTGAACTGGAAGAGGTTGAGCAAGGAGGGTATCGCCAGAAAAAGCACTCAAAGTGTCGTTATCGAAGACATAGTAGAGAAGTGCCAAGTTGACTGGATACTGAGGAACAGAACAGTGGAGAAGGAAGAGCTCAGTCGTAAGAATTAAACTGAGTGAGACGAGGTGGGAGGAAGGCAAGAAAGATGGGGACAGAGCTTATGGGTCATGTCAAAATCGTCCCAATGGATTCGTAACTCAGGGCTAAGCAATCCAGACACACGAAGATTTGAACAAAGAACAGAACCAGTGACTAAATACTCAGCATGGCAACCGGTGACGGACTGAAGTTTAACAAATATACATTTACCGCGAGCTTTGACTTCTAAATAAATGTCAAAAGAGGGACAGATTCCGAAGCGGTGGGTACGACAATGCCAGAGTCTACGACTAATATAAAACAAGAACCAGAAAGAGAAACAGATACCGGTAGCTGTAGAAGTCAGGAGGAAGAACAGAACGGAGAGAAGGCAAGAGCGGAGTAGGAGAAGATGGTGGAACAGAAGCAATGAGGAAGGGAGGAAGAGTTTGAGCATGTAGGGGGAGTATGACAGAGAAGAACGGCTAAGGCAGCATTGGTAAGACGGAGACGATAAGCGACCAACAGGGAAAACAGAAAATTGAAAAGTACCACGACAACGGCCGCAGTAACTAAGTAGCCAGGAGGGGAAAAGAAATAATCAGAAGGGTCGAAACAGGTCGCCAGTGAGAATAGGATCGATTATAGAACGAAAAATATGAGCATCCGCCTGAGAAACATTAACCACCTTATCCAACTGGTAACTAAGGGCATGTGAAGTGGCTAATTTGTCATCAAAGTAATGATTGAAAATCTTCATAGGAGGTTATTGAATTGAAAGAGGTGGAGGAAGGAGGATATCGCCAGAAAAAGCACTCAAAGTATCGTTATCGAAGAAATGGTGGAGAAGTGCCAAGTTGACTGGATACTGAGGAACAGTGGTGAAGGAAGAGGGGTCGGAAGAGTGGTCGGAAGAATCACACTTACTGAGACGAAGTGGGAGGAAGGCGAGAGGGGTGGAGACAGAGCACGCACAGGGATCTATAGTGTAGAAACAATAAGAGCAGTTTTGTGAATAACGAAGGCATTGGCGGCGATCTTGTTTTACAGGTGGGGGGGGGACACTTTTTCAACTGATCTGTTCAAAAAGAGTTTTTAACTAATCAGCTCTAAAAAGAGGTCTAAAAATGTTTTCGCGCCTGAGCGCGACAAAATTTGATGACCTTTTTTGGTGTTTCTTCAACATGTGAGGCAACTGCATGTTGTGTCCCCCCACTGTAAAAGGTGGGGGTCTTGTCCCTCTGGACGCCCACCCCGGGATCGCCGCCCATGGAGGAAGGCGATAAGGACAATAGACTTCGAGGGTGGGTGCAATACGGATTAGAATGTCGGGATAATTTAGAACATAAAGATCCTGGACAGGAGACGTGGACTGGATAACATGAAAATTACACAATGAGCGAATGTTCTGAGCGTCATCGTGAAACAAAGAAAGTAAACAAATGGGTTGCGACTTGGCACGGACTGTGTCGGCAGAGAATTTGTAAAATGCGGGTGGTTTTGGCTTAACTCGGCGAAAAGTTGTCACGATCAGAAAAGAGAAAATGATGAACGGGAGCGATTAGAATGGTGAGAAGAGAAGAAGCGTTGTGGAAGGGTACGGAAAAGGTACTAACGCTATAGACGTTGGTGGAATTAAGAGCCACGGTACTGAGAGGAAATTTTACAGTAATGTACAAATCTGATCCATTACGAAAATGCAGAAAATTATGACTAGCATAATAATAGGCGGCATCGTGATAAGGCAGGTGAATATTCTGCCATAGCGCTGCATAAGAGCTAAGTCAATATCAACGATGGTTTGAGGCGTAGAAGCAGAGATAAAAAGAAGCTGGCAAAAAAACGAAGTCAACAATGGCATCATACAAGTCCTGAACCTGGCTTTGTAACAACAGACAATCGTAAAGCTTAGAAAACATACTGCACAAAAGAAAACTCAAATTTTCATCATGTTGCTCTAACCATTGTCGGTCAGTTAAAATGGTTTGAAACAAATCAGCATATTGTTGTTTTAATAACTCTTCAAAATTATTCATGCGTTATTGGGAAAGCGTCATAAAAGAAGACATATAATTATGATCGGTTTGTACTTGAAAACCTGATAACATTTGAGATTGAGACTTTCTAATGGCTTGGACATGCATGGCGGCTAAAGCTTTAATGCCATCCTCTGTAGCAGTGCCAAAAAGCGAACTGGCAAATTTTCCAATGAAGGGAAGGAGTGAACGTCGGCGCTTTGCAAAATTTAGAGGAAGGAAATGACTAGATGCCCTATCATATTCCGTCCGGCCGTGAAAAGGGAAACAACCTGCGTTCGAAAGCAGCGACAAGGAAAACCCCGAAAGGACGTGACGGGAGAAGGCATGAAACAATAGAAAACGATACGAAAGCAAAAACAAAGAAAGAAAAAACATAACAACCATAACGAATAAACAGCGTACAAGACGCAGAATAAAACGAAACAACTTAGATACATGGCGTAAACGAAAAGCAGCTACAATTGCAAAGAGTCAACTCCTAATGCAACAAAGCAAATAACGAAAATGTGTGAAAAGAAACAAACGAGAATGATGACACTAACTGTCGTAATGTATTGACAAATAAGCAAACAAATAAGACGATGCAAAAACACGAAGCAACAAGAACACGATAGAAGAACTAATAAAAACTCAATGCAGAAGAAAACGCAAACGAAGAAGGGAGGAATTGACGATTAATGAGAATAGAAAGGGCAGCACGACGAGTCGGAACGAAGCTGTATGTATAACGTCTCAGCGAAAGGCGGTTGACTGAATGGACCTTTGGCTCGTTCCACGTCATCGTCCTCAGGGCGACACATAGAAAGCATTGGTCCCCGTGTTTGATAAACAACAAACATTATGATCATTGGTAAACATTGAAGACAGTTTGAAACGCTAAAATGGGGAAATCCTGCAATGGGATGAAAGAATTAAAGGACGTTCAGTAGGCTTATGGGTCATGTCAAAATCGGCTCAATGGATTCGTAACTCAGGGCGAAATAAATCCAGACACACGAAGATTTGAACAAAAAACACAACCAGTGACTAAATACTCAGCAGGACAACCGGTGACGGACTGAAGTTTAACAAATATACATTGTCAACCCAATCCTTCCGTTGACAATCCTTCTGATTAAATCCTTGTTCTCTTCGTACTTAACGCCTATTTAACGTTCACCTTTTGAACACTAATTCTACGTATAAGTATAACCTGAATTAATCAGCAACACAGTTTAATATCTTTTCAGTTTAATAAGAAACAAACAGACAGAACTCAATTCGATTACAACTCAACTAGTCAGCCACACTACTACAGCGAACACACTCGAATTCAAACTTCTCTAGTCAGCATAATTCTTCGCGCCTCTTGACACACCTGTCTTCTGTGCGCATAAGCGAACTCTAATAATATACATATAGCGCGCCGCTGCCGAGATTGGCCGGCCGCGCGTGTCACTAAGACTATACGTTATACATCTATCATATATACATATACACGTGAAACTAAAGTAAACGCACTAAATATATACGCTAACATCTCGCACTGCAAGACTGTACACAAAACTCAGTTCACATTACCTCCTTCCTTTTTCTGGAATTGAGCAAATTAAATTTCAAAATTTGCGAAATTACCAAAATACATGAAACATATATATATATCTAAATAATTAATAAACAGTCTTACGATTACTTATAACCTTGACAAACAATCAGCAATAATATTCAATCTGCCCTTCTTGTACTTCACCTCAACATCAAAAGTTTGTAAGGCTAACGCCCAACGCACAAGTTTAGCAGACTTAGACATTGACTCAGTCAAATATGTAAGAGGATTGTGATCAGTAAAAATGAAAATTTTTGATCCAATTATAATTTCTTTTAACTTGTTTAGAGCCCAAACAATAGCATAGGCTTCCTTTTCCACAGTAGCCCATCTCTTCTGGGTATCAGTTAACTTCTGACTGATAAATGACACAGGGCGCTCTATTCCCTTGTCGTCCATCTGTGTTAAAACAGCACCGACTGCAAAGTCACTACTATCGCAGTACAAATTGAATGGTTTTCCCACTTCAAAAACATATAACACTACTTTGGATCGCACAGCCTCTTTAAGTAAATCAAATGCTTGCTGATGTTCAACAGTCCAATCAATCTTATCAGAAACACGTTTACTAGTTAAATCAGATAAAGGTTTCGCAATCTGTGCAAAGTCCTTAATAAACTGTCTGTAATAATTAAAAAATCCAAGCAGTTGCTTAACTTGCTTCTTAGTTTCTGGGATCTTCAAATTAGTCAAACTTTCAATTCTGTCTGGATTCATCTTTATCTTACCAGACCCAACCACATGACCGATAAACCTTACCTCACTCTTACCAAATATGCATTTTTTCAAATTCAAAGTAACGTTATGCAATCTCATTTGCATCAAAAATGCATCTAGATGCTGCAAGTGAACTTTCCAACTGTCAGAATGCACAGCAATGTCATCAACATACGGTTCTGCAAAGTCACTTATAGGCTGTAAAACTAAATTTATCGCCTTAACAAAAGTTCGGCCTGAATTTATCATTCCAAAAGGAACACGAGTAAATTCATACAGTCCATTATGTGTTACAAAAGCTGTCTTCCATTGATCAGATTGTTTTACAGGACAAGTCCAATAAGCACTTCGACAGTCCAAAATAGAAATCACATTAGACTTTCCAACTTTGTTCAAAACGTCTCTGACAATCGGCATCGGATATTTACAATCCACTGTGAATGAGTTAATGTATCTGTAGTCACAGGCAAGTCTTAAAGATCCGTCTTTCTTTTTAACAATAACCAAAGGGCTTGCCATTCTGCTCGATGATGGTTTGATAATGTTTGTTTTTAACATTTCTTTGATCTGACGTTCCACTTCTGCTCGATAAATCAAAGGAATTCGGTATGCTGCAAATTCCTTTGTGTCTTGCTCTCTTGTTATACTGATTTGTGTATTGCAACTGCTTTTCTTGAGAGTAAGATTCTGCAAACAATAATGCTTTCTCCGTATTTTCTTTGAGTTCTTTCAAATGATTTTCGTGAAAAGGAATTTTCTTGTGCCATTTCCTCGGGTTGTCTATTAGGTCCATTGTCATTCTCCTGAAGGCGACCTCTTCTCTTGAGACAGGAGTGATAGGCACTCTATCCATCACCAGACTCCTTGCCTTTAGTTGACATTTCTCGCATGACTTGCAAAATTTCACAATGTCTCTTCTCATCTTTGGCCATACAAAAGATAATTTTATTCGTTCTCTTGTTTTCTCTTCTCCTAGATGTCCTCCAAATACCGATTCATGTGCCAACTCCATCACTTTAATTCGTCTCTCTTTTGGTAACACTAGTTGATATATCGTTTGGTCTAATATCTGATATTTCTTATGCAATAAACCGTTGATCACACAGAATTCAGATTCTTTCTCTTGTGCTAACTTCCACCACGGCTTCAACGATTCATCATTTCTCTGTTGCTCTTCGAACTTCTTCGAATCGGCAATCTGCACCTTTTGTTCTTCGTCCATTTCTTCATCTCTATACAAGTCTCCTATCCCCACATCACATTCATCGTCTTCTTCAGTTTCATTTAATGTGCCATTCTCGCATGCAGCCATCTCTTGCTCGTTCATCTCTGCTATTACACCATCTCGCGATAAGCTTCGTTGCTCATTACTTTCGTTTTCCTCATCACTTGAACTTTCAGTTTCACTCTTCTCATCAACATCTACCATTTCCTGTTTCCGACTCTGCGCTCTCGTCATTACATTTGCTTGTATACTCACATCTCCTTGTATCGTTTTAATTTTCATCTGTGGTACGGCTTTTAATTCGGCAATTATCTCTGGATGCAACAAGACTCTTTCTGTACTGCCCATCTTTGCAATACTAGCACACATCAAGGTGACATAAGGTGTAAGTGAACACTGGATTTTACGCGGAAATCCCTCTTCTTTCACGTCACTATCACACAGTCTAACATCGACTTTCACTAACTTCGCAGGAATGGCATCTCCTGCCACACATTGCAAATTCACTTTTCCAATTTGTTCCACCTTCATGCCTTCCAGTAATTCTTCACTAATCACCGGAATTTCTGCACCCGAGTCGCTCAGTGCTTTGACTTTCACTGGCTCTTTACCGTCTACTGCACGAATTTCAACCTCGACATATTGCAAGAACGATTTCTTCAATATTCGACTGTCATCTTTTCCTATGACTTCTCTCTGAATTTCAGCATCCAATAGAATTTCTTTTTGAATACCACATTTCATTACTGACTTTACTTCAGTCTCTTGGTTTTCTTGACTCGCGGTTTGATTATCTGTATCACTAACCACTTGAATCAAATTCACCCTTGTGTGTTCTTGATTTCTGCTAGAACTAGTTGCTGCCACTGGAACTGGACAAAATTTAACCAAATGTTTGTCTGAACCACAGTTGTGACAACGCTTCACAACCATGCCTCGTTGTTCATTTCCTTCATTTCTCTTATACTGCGTAAACGATGTGTTGCCTTCCCTCTTGGCAAACGGCGCTGACGATTTGTTAAATCCCTGACGACCAAACGTCACTTCTCTGGTCTCATTGGGTACAGGGACATTAGCCTTGACTTCTTTACCAATGAACTGATTCCCTGTTCCTGGATTACTTTTCCACTTTCCACTCTGGCTTTGGTTTACGGAACGTTGAGAAGGATAACTGTTTATATTTGGGATCGCAAACCCAATTCGATTGTTTACATGAATGTCTGCTAAGTCTGCCACTGCACTAGCTTGGAGACAGTCAGTTCCTTCCTTCGACAATACAAACTGTAGTGGACCTGGCGGTAAACATTCTTTTAGCTTATCCGCTACCAGCAAATCAAAGAGCGTATCATACTCTCTGTTCACGTTTCGACTTCTCACGTAATAGTTTAGCAAGTTCTTAAGTCTTGCCGTAAACATCGTATAAGTCTCTTCTGTTGTCTTCTTAGCATCCACAAATCTGGCTCTGTATTCTCTGGAGGTCAATTTAAATTCTTTTAATAAGTGCTGCTTGACTCTATCATAATTGTCTAGATCATCGTATGACAATCTATTTAGAACGGTTCGAGCTTTCGGCGTCATCAATGGTAGTAATAATTTCACCCAAAACGGCTTTTCCACAGCAAAACTGCGAAATGCGTTCTCGACTGTTTCAAAATATAATGGTACCTCCATCATATCAGTTGGCATTTGAGGCAATACATGCTTCATTGCATCACCTATTTTCTTAATTTTTGACACCAAAGTTTCACTTTCTTGCTGTTTCCTTCTTTCTGCTTCCCGTTCTTCTCTCATTTGCGTTTCTTTCAATGTCAATTTTGATTTCTCCAGTTTCAGACGTTCTTGTCTTTCTGCCTCTGCCTTTTCCAAACTTTCTTTCTGAAATTTGAGTTCTTCTTGTCTGATCTGTTCCGCGCGTTCTAACTCTAACGTTCGCGCTTTTTCTTTTTCTTCTTCACGCATTCTCTTTGCTTCAATCTGTTGCTGACGAACCTCTTCATCACTTTTTCTAGCTTTTTCAAATTCAATCATCTGCTCCAGTCTTCTTCTTTCAGCATCTTCCCTATCTCTTTTCAACTGTTCTAACTGAATCTCAAACTGATTCTTTTGCAATTCAAGTTCTGCCTTACGCACTTGTTCTGCTTTATCTTCTCTCTCTCTTTGCAGACGCAATTCCTCTTGCCTTGCACGTTCTGCTTCTTGTCTCAACTCTTTCTCTTCTTGTCTCAGTTCTTTCTCTTCTTGTCTCCGTTTCTCCTCTCTTTCTTTCTCTTCTTGTCTCAGTTCTTTCTCTTCTTGTCTCCGTTTCTCCTCCCTATCTTTCTCTTCTTGTCTCCGTTTCTCCTCCCTATCTTCTTTCATCATCATCCACTGCATCAACATCTCCATAGACATAGGCGCAGGAGGTTTTTCAATAGCCTTTTCTACGGCACCGCCAACTGCACCTTCTTCTTCGACTTCTTCTTTAACCCACACTTCAGCGAGTTCCTGTATCATGTCACCACGTGACATACCTTCTAATTGTTCTTCTTTAAAACCGGCTTTCAACAAACGCTGTTTTAGCCTTTCCGTAGACATCTTCTTAATATCTGCTTGTCTTTCAGCACTTAATTTCTCCATCTTACTTGTTTACTTTGGTGATTTCTCTTTTCAAAGAAGTCACGGTTTTTCTTGTTGTGTGAATCGATAAACAAACGGGATTTCTTTTATATTTGTTCGTGGAAAACAACGAAATTTTTATACCGTTTTCTCGTGTTCCACCGTCGTTGATATCGTAGACACGTCACACAGCACACAACGCGTAGATTCTTCTAACACCGTTGTAAATTCTTCTAACACCGTTGTAAATTCTTTTATCACCGTCGTAGATTCTTCTATCCGCCGAAGGAGGTGATAACGTGAATTTTAATCCACCGTGAATTTATATCCACCGTGAGTATTTATTCCACCGTGAGTATTTATCCACCGTGAGTTCTTATCCACCGTGAGTTATTTATCCACCGTGAGTTATTTATCCACACCGACGCTGCCACCAATAATGTCAACCCAATCCTTCCGTTGACAATCCTTCTGATTAAATCCTTGTTCTCTTTATACTTAACGCCTATTTAACGTTCACCTTTTGAACACTAATTCTACGTATAAGTATAACCTGAATTAATCAGCAACACAGTTTAATATCTTTTCAGTTTAATAAGAAACAAACAGACAGAACTCAATTCGATTACAACTCAACTAGTCAGCCACACTACTACAGCGAACACACTCGAATTCAAACTTCTCTAGTCAGCATAATTCTTCGCGCCTCTTGACACACCTGTCTTCTGTGCGCATAAGCGAACTCTAATAATATACATATAGCGCGCCGCTGCCGAGATTGGCCGGCCGCGCGTGTCACTAAGACTATACGTTATACATCTATCATATATACATATACACGTGAAACTAAAGTAAACGCACTAAATATATACGCTAACATCTCGCACTGCAAGACTGTACACAAAACTCAGTTCACATACATTTACCGCGAGCTTTGACTTCTAAATAAATGTCAAAAGAGGGACAGATTCCGAAGCGGTGGGTACGACAATGCTACGACTAATATAAACATGAGCCAGAAAGAGAAACAGATAGCTGTAGAAGTCAGGAGGAAGAAGAGAGAGAACGCCAAGTTGACTGGATACTGAGGAACAGTGGTGAAGGAAGAGGGGTCGGAAGAGTGGTCGGAAGAATCACACTGACTGAGACGAAGTGGGAGGAAGGCGAGAGGGTTGAAGACAGAGCACGCACAAGGATCTACAGTGTAGAAACAATAAGAGCAGTTTTGTGAATAACGAAGGCATTGGCGGCGATCTTGTTGTACAGGTGGGGGGGGGACACTTTTTCAACTGATCTGTTCAAAAAAGAGTTTTGAACTAATCAGCTCTAAAAAGAGGTCAAAAATTTGATGACCTTTTTTGGTGTTTCTTCAATATGTGGGGCAACTGCATGGTGTGTCCCCCCCCCACTGTAAAAGGTGGGGGTCTTGTCCCTCTGGACGCCCACCCCGGGATCGCCGCCCATGGACGAAGGCGATAAGGACAAGAGACTTCGAGGGTGGGTGCAGTACGGATTAGAATGTCGGGATAATTTAGAACACAAAGATCCTGGATAAGGGTCGTAGACTTTCTCTCCTGAAAATTACACAATGAGCGAATGTTCTGAGCGTCATCTTGAAACAAAGCAAAGAAGTTGGTTGCGACTTGGCACGGACTGTGTCCACAGTGAATTTGTCAAAACGGGTGCCATGGTTGTTGGCTTAACTCGGCGAAAAAGTTGGCACGATCAGAAATGAGAAAATGATGAACGGGAGTGATTAGAATGGTGATTAGGAAAGAAGCGTCGTGGAAGGGTACGGAAAAGGTACTAACGCTATAGACGTTGGTGGAATTAAGAGCCACGGTACTCAGAGGAAATTTTACAGTAGGCTCTAATGTACAAATCTGATCCACTACGAAAATACAGAAAATTATGACCAGCTTAATAATAGGCGGGATCATGATGAGGCAGGTTAATACTGCCACAGCGTTGCATAAGAACTAAGTGAATATCTGCGAATACTGGCAGAGCGTTGAATCAGAGCTAAGTCAATATCTGCGATGGTTTGCTTCAGGGTAGAAGCAGAGATAAGAGAAGCTGGCAAAAAAACGAAGTCAACATTGGCATTATACAAGTCCTGAACCTGGCTTTGTAACAACAGACAATCGTAAAGCTTAGAAAACACTGTGTACAAAAGAAAAGTCAAATTTTCATCAGGCTGTTGCAACCACTGTCGGTCAGTTAAAATGGTTTGAAACAAATCAGCATATTGTTGTTTTAATAACTCTTCAAAGTTATTCATGCGTTCTTGGGAAAGCGTCATAAAAGAAGACATATGCTCGATTTGTACTTGAAAACCAAAGAGCAAACGACGTCGGTTGAAAACCTGTCCTCTGCTGAAACAAGAAGTCACAGGAACTGCCAGTCGACTGTGGAAATGGTGTTGTCGGCTGTTAAAACGAAAGTCCTCCACTGAATATAGACAGCCGTCTGATGCAGAAAGTGTGGTCTGATGAAATGAACTGTCATCATGCGAAAGAGGCGGAGAGGTGAGAGCAATCCTTGACTTATATTGCATCATATTACCTTACGTTACCTATCCCTACCTTACATAACCTTATCTTACGTTACCTAACCTTACCCTAACTTGCCTCACCTTGCCTTACCTGTTCCTTTCTTACCTTACCTCACCTGAGGTACCTTTCTTTAACTTGCGTCACATCTATCTATCTTAATTTACGTTAGATCAACTAAGTCTATGTAACTGAATTTAATGCTACACGAGACACCGGCGAGATTGAAGTTACTGGCTAATATCATCATCATCATCATCATCATCATCATCATCATCATCATCATCATCATCATCATCAGGATCCGTGGGCCGAAGGCCCGTAGGTGTCCAATGCATGATCTATCAGTTTTTTTCCAAAGTCCCCGGTCTTGTGCTAGTATTCTTAAGCTGTGCAGATCTTGCTTACACCAATCTTCGATGTCCTCTGTCCACTCTCTGTTGGGTCTGCCCCTCCGCCCATTTCCATCCATAATTCCCATCATCACGGTTTTTATTTTTCTGTTGTCATCCATTCTACATATATGCCCAAATAGACTTAGTTTTTACAGTAGGCTCTAATATATATACTGGCTAATATAAGTAATAATAATAATAATAATAATAATAATAATAATAATAATAATAATAATAATAATAATAATAATAATAATAATAATAATAATAATAATAATAATAATAATAATAAGTAATGATGATGATGATGATGATGATGATGATGATAATAATAATAAAAATAATAGGGGGACGAGGACCGCTAGCTCCAAATGGTTCGCACTTCTTAGGATAGTTTCTTAGAACCTGAGAGATTATTCCTACTTCGTTGCAAAAAGTATTAATAACAGTGATAATAATAATACTAATATTAATCTTAATATTAATAATAATCAGTAAAAATAATATGTAATTAACAGGACAGATGGGCCCCGTTCAAAAACTGTCGATGAGAAGAGGTGCCTAGGCCTACTTCAAGCAACTATTGACTGTCGAAAAAATCACTTCAACGAAACTCTCATCTCTTGAAATAGAAACAGCCGTTCAAAACTCAAGAAGATTCATCTGATCAGCGAAAATCTTGTCTGCTGCTGAAACTAAGAGTCGACTGTTGAAAAACTGTCATCGAATGACAGATGAGAAGTAAGAATACTCAAGTTCAGCCTTTGTAATGCATTGTAGCGTAAAGAATAAAATCTCTGTGATGTATTGTAACTTAAGTTATATAGCGTCTAAATGCCTGTCGAAGGTCATCGGAGGTAGGGATACGCCACTTCGAGAACAGTAGTTTTTAAATAGGTAAGGTAGGACAGGGTATAAGTATGGGTAATGTTAGTTTATGCAAGGTAAGCAAAGGTGTCAGTTCAGGTACCGGTAAGTTAAGTTAATATACGGTAAATTATGGTGCAAGTGTAGGCAAGGTCAGGGCCGCCGACAGAAATTCTGGGCCCCTAGGCTGAGCAGTCACGGGCCCCTGGGCAGAACAGTTACGGGCCCCTAGGCAGAGTAGTCCAGGGCCTCTAAACTATCTTTAGGCTTTAAGCCTATATAAATATAATATCGTACGGTTGTATGAAAAAAATAAAAAAAATAATTGAAAATTGAAAACAATAAAAGTGTGGGTACGACCGTATTATACTATATTTATATATACATTATACAACTATGATTTTATTCAGATGCTTATAGTTTAAACTGATTGTAGTTAAGAGTCAGATAATATATTTTAAAAGCATAGATCATAAACTTAGTATAACTGATTATAATATTTTTCATAAGTTGATTGTGGGCCCGGCCCGGCCCGGGCCCCTAAAAAGCCGCTGGGCCCCTGGGCATTTGCCCCCCTGCCCCCACCCTCTCGGCGGGCCTGGGCAAGGTACGTGTACGTGAGGTAACTAGCCTATGTAAGGATATGGTACTGGGTGGAAGAAGAAGAAGCGGCAACAATCAGGTGGTTACGAGTGACGTGTCACAGGCTCCCTCCATGATGAAATTAGACTTTGAAATTAAAGCACAAAAGGAAAGAATTAAGAAAATTGAGCCCAAACGGAAATGCCTGGGTCAATGAAAAGCACGTAAACCAAAGAATTTACAATCTGAAGATAGAATCTTTAGTAATATTTAGGCCTATAGAACCATAATCCAACAATACGACGTGAACATGGGGTGATTTAAAAGTAAAGGAAAGTAACTAATTTTTTGCATTACCATTACCGTTACCTCATAAAGTAGTCAGTTATCGTTGTGCTTTACTTTTGCTAAAAAGAAACTAGCTACGACAACGTTACCGCAAAATCGTAACTAGTTAGTTGCAGTTACGTGTTACAAGTAGGCCTAACGCTGTGACGCACAACACTGACCGCCTAATTATTGATTCTTTAGACGAGGGCGCAAAGAATTATCAAAATCCTGGTAAAGAGTTGGAGCTTGAGAAATAATCAGATCGGTCGAAAACAACGAAATTACAGCAGGACAGTTGAAAACTGTGAGGCCAAAGAATGATTCGGCTGCTCTTAGTTACAGCGACTATGCACATGTATATATATATATATATATATATATATATATATATATATATATATATATATATATATATATATATATATATATATATATATATATATATATATATATATATATATATATATATATATATATATATATATATATATATAGATAAGACTAGAAAGAGAATGATAAGACTCACAATGCAGCAAGGCTACGTTCAGATCATCGTGGCTAAATGAAACTCAAAGAAAACAGATAACGCGGGAAAGTTCATTTTCCAGGGCAGGTATCCAGGCCCCGGTAAGCAGCGTTCTACGTGAGTAAAACGAAATCATAATATGAAAATAAAGTGAGATCCGCTGAAAAGTTGTAATCTCCCAAAAAGAACCGATCCACTGAAATGCTCATCACCTGCTGAAGCAAATTATCATCGAAGTATGAAATGGACTAAATCTGTCATCGCCAATCTAACTCAAGCGAAGAACTAGCTCACACTAGGCGAAATGATAATGGAAGGTATGAAAACGGATTCTGTAATGAAAGATATCTTTAATGACAAGAAATATGTCGAACAGATTATAACACTGCCATGATGATGATGAGAGTAAAAATGAACTTACGTAAGAACTCGACAATTTCACCAGTCACGTCGGACTCAGATCTCTCAGGGTTTATATTCAAGGACTCTGAATGCTGGGAACTCCGAGAAACTCTAGGCAGAGAATTTTACCAACGGAACCTATTTAAAGATTTCATCTACACTGGTTTATGCCTCTGCAATACCTGATTAGAGACGGAACAGACAGTCAGCTGTCGCCTCTGGAATAGGCCAATGAAGACACAACCTCTTATCAGCGCTATCAGTTACGAGTACAGACCATCCCCTAAATTATAATATAACCCACAATCACCCGTATTACATAAAGATTATAATATGCACTATAGGAAACGACTTAATACCCTATCATACTCCGTCCGGCCGTGAAAAAAGAACCCATCTGGGTTCGAAAGCAGCGATAAGGAAACCACGAAGGACGTGACGGGTGAAGGCATGAAACAATAGAAAACGATATGAAACCAAAAAGCAGAGAAAGAAAAAACATAACGCCCAGAACGAATGAACAGCGTACAAGAGGTAGAATAAAACGAAAGAACTTAGATAATATAATATATGGCGACAACGAAACGCAACTACAAAGAGTCAACTTTTAATGCAAAAAAGCAACTAACGAAAATGTGTGAAAAGAAACAAACGAGAATGATGACAATAACTGTCGTAATGTTCTGACAGATAAGCAAACAAATAAGACGATGCAAAAACACGAAGCAACAAGAATACGATAGAAGAACTAACATAAACTCAATGCAGAAGAGAAGGCAAACGAAGAAGGGAGGAATTGACGAGAATTAATGAGAATAGAAAGGGCAGCACGACGAGTCGGAACGAAGCTGTAGGCCTATGTATAACGTCTCAAGGCTCGAGGCGGTTGACTGAATGGATGTAGCGCTGGCTCGTTCCACGTCGTCGTCCTCAGAGCGACACATAGAAAGTGTGGTCCCCGTGTTTGATAAACAACAAACATTATAATCATTGGTAAACATTAAAGACTGTTTGAAACGCTGAAATGGGGAAATCCTGTAATGGGATGAAAGAACTAAAGGACGTTCAGCAGGCTTATGGGCCATGTCAAAATCGGTCCAATGGATTCGTAACTCAGGGCGAAGCAATCCAGACACACGAAGATTTGAACAAAGAAAAGAACCAGTGACTAAATACTCAGCAGGACAACCAGTGACAGACTGAAGGTTTTTACAAACATACATTTACCGCGAGTTTTGACTTCTAAATAAATGTCAAAAGAGGGATAGATTCCGAAGCGGTGGGCACGACAATGCCAGAGTCTACGACTATTATAAACAAGAACCAGAAAGAGAAACAGATAGCTGAAGAAGTCAGAAGGAAGAACAGAATGGAGAGAAGGCAAGAGCGGAGTATAGGAGAAGATGGTGGAACAGAGCCAATGAAGAAGAGAGAAAGGGTTTGAGCATGTAGGGGGGAGTATGAGAGAGAAGATCGGCTGAGGCAGCATTGGTAAGACGGAGACGATAAGCGATACACATGGAAAAAAGGAAATTGAAAAGTACCACGACAGCGGTCGCAGAAGCCAAGTAACCAGAAGGGGAAAAGATCTAAAAAGATCAGATCAAAATCAACTCTAGTTAATAGAGTAACTGCGTAAAGATTGGATGATCTCGCGCACAGAGAAAAGCGTATACTACACTAAAAAAATTGTACTCATAAAACAACAACCTGACTAAAACATAGCCGATGCAATCATCAAGCAGGGTAGATTGGAACAACAAAAGATAAAGCAGGCTTATCAGCAAATTGCTGGCAGGCTGACAATGCTGTGAGTTGTGAAACCTGTAAAAAATAGTGCAGGGTTTTCCTTGTTGTCGGAATGTCGACAAATAATACGGCTAATAGGAACAGGGCCAAGGCGTAGCCCGCTGATCAGGAAAGGTGAATCAGCTACACGGTGGAACAGAGATACAGTGGCTGCGGCTACGACAACCACCAGAGGCATCGCTAAAATGATAACAGGACAACAACAACAGGAATAACAAAGGGTGTTATCCTAAAGGAACGTAATATAAAATGCTTTCAGTCAAACTGTCAATAAACACTAGTAGATCACACATATAAAATGCAAAACCAGGAGAGGTGGGTTTGAAAGAGGTAATAATGACCGAGTCATACACAAATAGAAAACATTAACGTAGAAACGGGGAAAGTAACTAATTTACAGTATATGGCATACAACGACGGGGGAAAACCACACAATGGAAGATCCGTCACAATGAACTTAGGTCAACCTGGGCACGCTGCAGACGTGAGGTCCTAATCCTGGAAAAAACGCAACTCAGCTAAAGAACGCAAAATCATCGAATTAAGTCTTGAGTTAAGGATGAAAACTGATTAAAATTTGACTGGCTAACAATCATGCGAGCAAGTGGAAAACCGCTAATAGGAAGGTGTTGATCAGGCACCCACCAACAGTATAATCCGGAGCTCAAAATATTTAGATGCCAGAACAAAATCTTTGTTTGCACGGCGGCGGGACTTATTGCCAAAGCAATGAACCACCTCGTGGAATAGGCTGTCATCTACTTAAACCAGAAGTCTTTCGTTGAAACGACGTCGGTTGAAACCTGTCATCTGCAGAAACAAGAAGAAGTCGTTGAAACTGGCTGTCGACAGTGAAAATGCTGTCATCTACTTAAACCAGAAGTCTTTCGTTGAAACGACGTCGGTTGAAACCTGTCATCTGCTGAAACAAGAAGAAGTCGTTGAAACTGGCTGTCGACAGTGAAAATGCTGTCATCTACTTAAACCAGAAGTCTTTCGTTGAAACGACGTCGGTTGAAACCTGTCATCTGCTGAAACAAGAAGAAGTCGTTGAAACTGGCTGTCGACAGTGAAAATGCTGTCATCTTCTTAAACCAGAAGTCCTTCGTTGAAACGACGTCGGTTGAAACCTGTCATCTGCTGAAACAAGAAGAAGTCGTTGAAACTGGCTGTCGACAGTGAAAATGCTGTCATCTTCTTAAACCAGAAGTCTTTCGTTGAAACGACGTCGGTTGAAACCTGTCAACTGCTGAAACAAGAAGTCACTGAAACTACCTGTCGACTGTGTAAATGCTGTCTTCTCCTACAAGCAGAAGTCTTTCGTTGAAACGACGTCGGTTGAAACCTGTCATCTGCTGAAACAAGTAGTCACTGAAACTGCCTATCGCCTGTGAAAATGCTGCTGTTCCCTGAAACAGAGTCTATATTCAGTCCTTCACTGAATATAGACATCCGTCTGATGCAGAACTGTCATCATGCGAAAGAGGCCGAGAGGTGAGAGCTTTCACTGACTTACCTTGCTTCATATTACCTTACGTTACCTTACCTTACAATGCCTCACTTTCCCTTACCTTTTCCTATCTTACCCTTCCTTACCAGATCCTACCTTACTTTAAATTGCCTCACTTTGTCTATCTTACCTTACTTTACTTTCGATCAACTCAGTCTATGTAACTAAATTTTATGCTACAGGAGACACCGGCGCGACAGAAGTTACTGGTTAATAATAATAATAATAATAATAATAATAATAATAATAATAATAATAATAATAATAATAATAAAAACAATATAATAATAATAATAATAATAATAATAATGATGATAATAATAATAATAACAACAACAATAACACCAACAATAATAATAATAAATGACGATGATGATGATGGTGATGATGATAATAATAATAATAATGATGATGATGATGATTATGATGATGATGATAATGATGTTGATAATAATAATAATAATAAATGATGATGATGATGATGATTATGATGATGGTGATGATGATGATGATGATGGTGATGATGATGATGATGATGATGATAATAATTATAATAATAATAATAAATGACGATGATGATTATGATGATGATGATTATGATGATGATGATGATGATGATGATGACTATGATGACTATGATGATTATGATGATGATGATAATGGTAATAATAATAGGGGGACGAGGACCACTGGCTCCAGAGGGTTCGCACTTCTTAGGATAGTTCCTTAGAACTTGCGGGATTATTCTTACTTCGTTGCGAAAAATATTAGTAACAGTGATAATAATAATAATAATAATAATACTAATATTTATATTAATAATAATCAGTTATAATAATATGTTATTAACAGGACAGATAGACCCCGTTCAAAATCTGTCGATGAGAAGAGGTGCCTACTTCAACTAACTATTGACTCTCGAAGAAATGTCACCTCAACGAAACTCTCATCTCTTGAATAGAAAAAGCCGTTCAAAACTCAAGAAGATTTACCTGATCAGCGAAAAATGTTTCTGCTGAACTAAGAGTCGACTGTTGAGAAACTGTTATCGGATGAAAGATGAGAGGTAAGAAGCGCTTTACCTTTACTTACCGTGCATCACTTTACTTTTCTCTACCTTAATCCTACATCGTCTTACCTTACTTTACCCTACGTTACTTTACCTTACCTCACTTTTGCTTACCTTACTTTGCCTAGTCTTACTTTGTGTGAGAAATAGCCGTTCAATACTCAAGTTCAGACTTTGGAATGCATTGTACTGTAAAGAATGCGGAGAATACGGGTCACAGGTACGGTAACTAGCCTATGTATTGTATTGTAATGTGTATGGGCATTAATAAAGCGCCTCTCGCGGTATAGACCATTCAGAGGCGAGGATAGGTAAGGATATAGTACTGGGTGGATAAATAGGGAAGAAGAAGAAGAAGCGGAAACAATGAGGTGGTTTGCGAATCACGTGGCACACGCAGGCTCCCTGCATGATGAAATTAGACTTTGAAATTGAAGTTTAAAGGAAAGAGTTAAGAAAATGGAGCACAAACGGAAATGTCTGGGTCAATGAAACGCACGTAAACCAAAGAATTTACAGGCTGAGGATAGAATATCTTTAATAATATTTAGGCCTATAGCACCATAATCGAAGTAGAGAAGGCGAACATATATAGGATGATTTAAAAGTAACGGAAAGTAACTAACTTTTTGCATAACCGTTACCTCATAAAAGTAACCAGTTACCGTTGTGCGTTACTTTTGGTAAAAAGAAACTAGCTACTCCAAAGTTACCGCAAAATCGTAACTAGTTGCAGTTACGTGTTACAAGTAGGCCTAACGCTGTGACGCACAACACTGAAAGCCTAATTATTGGTTCTTTAGACGAGGGCGCAAAGACTCGTGAACTTCCCGATAAAGAGATCGAGCTTTAGAAATGACCAGATCGTTCGAAAACAATAAAATTACAGCACACAGTTGAAAACTGTGAGGCCAAAAAATGATTCGGATGCTGATAAATTACAGCGACTATGTATATATAGAGAAGACTAGAAAGCGAATGATAAGACTCAATGGCGCATCAACGTTACGTTCAGATCATCGTGGCTAAATGAAAACTCAAAGAAAACAGATGACGCGGCAAAGCTCATTTTCCAGGGCAAGTATATCCAGCGCTTGGTGAGCAGCGTTCTATACATGTAGGTGATTAAAACGAAACCATATTTCGGCAGCCTGTCAGTCCTCAACTGCTCATAAGTCCGCGAAGCTGAGGAAGAGGAGGAACTTCAGATGGCCATGAATTTGGAAGAATCTACAATAGGAAACTCACAAGGCAGCAACGCTATTTCAATGGCAATCCTGAAACTGCGTCTTTTCGCACGGAGACATGAGATATAGACACTAGTTCTACAAAGAACTTGATGAACAGAAGGATTACCTCCGGATCACTGGCAGTAAAGACGTTATTGGAATATCAACCAGTCGCCCGGTGTTAAAGTCAAAGTTATAGACCTACGATGGTTTAATTGTGAGGTCACTTGGGTCGTTCACCCTGATGGTTCGAAGAAACGATGTCGAGCAAGTGATGTCTTGTTTAAATTCCAAGTAGCGGTCAACTCGTCCGTCCACTTCCTCATCTACTGCCTGATAGCTAAGAAGTTTCGGCTGATTCTGCGGAGAATCTGCTGCCAATCGAGGAGTGCCCACCGTTTCCACCCTATACCCGACACTCGTCCGGCGTCTGCCATTACCACCACGTGACCGGACACACCTACGCCATGACGCTCGTTGTTCCGAGGACAACAGTCGCTGGATAGGACACAGATACACCAGCACCAAAGGCAGATGAAGTGCCTTTGATGATAGATAGATCTCAACCAGCGCTATATAAATAAATCTGAGAAAACACACGCAGTCCGTGGACAACAGTATTCTACATTCTCTACACGGCCGACCTCAACAAGAACGTCATCAGGTTACGAGAACGGGTTCACCCATACGCTGAAGTCGCCCATCTGTAGGATTTGAAAAGTCACCCAGTCACCCAACTGAGAAACTAATCTGCGTATCCAAACTACAGGTCATCACGACATATATACAGGAATGGAAGTCTTAACACTGGTATAGGCTGAATCCGGCTAAGACGGATTTTATGTTCTGGGCAGATGGAAGGTGCGTGCTAAGACGAACAACCAACTGGCTGCTTCAGTCGCTGACGTTGATTCTCTCAATTGGTTTGTTATCTGAAGAAATGGCTGAGATGAGACAGAAAGATCGACCTTAAGTTCGGTTTAACTCAGATGAAGTTGAAACTAGTGGCCTAGATGGTTGTTGTCTTCGTCAATGGAAGAGAACTTTTAGTCGGCTGATAAAGGAATTCTGAGAAGAGGAAATGCATATTAAGTCCACAAGAAGAAACATTGCGATGGATATAACCACACGAAGAGAAATTGGAGAAGAGGAGATGTGGGCCTATATCGGGTTCCTTAGTCGACTGAAACAGAGAACCAATGAAATTTTCACGAAGAAGCATTGGAGATTTCTTGGGTCCTCTAGTCGACTGAAATAGAGAAACAGAGAAACAATGAAATTTTGTAATTCCTTTTGTCTGAACCTATTAATGTCGCCTCTCAACTTTGCCTCTGGAATGAGAAGGAAGCGTCAGAAAATTACTCAGCAGATTCCGTCTACATGAATCGTATGCGACACCTGGTGAGTAAGAAATTGAAACAACTTATATCTTATCTAATCTTATCGCATCTAATCTAATCTTATCTGAGCTTCTTCTATAGCGCCTCTGTTACAATACTGTCGCAATCGGAGGTCGCCCTGTCGTGTGTTTGCCGAGTGTTGATGTCGACCCTCGATTGCTTGTTCTTTTTCTTGCACTTTTATTTAACGTGCCTAACTTTTCTATAGAAGATTCACGACGAACTTTGTTTAATTAATAAATGAATTTAATTAAAGAAACAAATATATATACACTAACTCTACGGGAACTTCCACGTAGTATTAAAGCGTTTAGATATTAAATCGGACTATCTCAAATGTTGCTTCGTACAGCCTAACTACAGATCGTTCTTTCGCGTCAGTCTCTGAATCTGACGGACTATACTCTGCCGCCCCGCTGGTCGTTCCTCCCGATGTTTCTCGCTCGACCGATGTTCACACGTCGCGTTCGTCAGCAGTACAAGTCCCGTGTTCTCCGTTCCCTTCTGTTAAGTAGGAACTCCAGCGTGCATCAGTCAGCCCCCCTCCCCACGTCAAGCTATCGTCAATTAGTGTCAGATTGCTCCTCGATACGCGGGTCGTCGCTCGCCTGCAGCGCGGGCGGTGTCTGGTTACACCATAGCCGCGAGGTGTCCTATTACACCTTGGCTGTGTGGTGTCCGATTACACCTGGGCCTCGCGGCCTTCATTGTTGCCCAAGTGGAGGCTGGCTTTCGTCCGTCATCGTCCTATCTCGACCGGCAACGACGCTTATATCATAATGATGATGCCATCTCGTCGTTGTTGTCGATCTCCTCACGCGACACCTCCCTTCCCGGGGGAGGACAAAGCCAGTCATTGGTTCGCCTCCCGGCTGAGAATGATGTCGTTCCCTCCATCGATTTCCTCCAGACCATGTCCTCGTCGTTCCCATGAAAAATACAAAATATCAGCACAGTTAGAAATATATTTACAGTTGTCGCGGTGCCTTACATGGTAGTCCGCCTTCTTCCTCAATCATAGTCTGGACAAAAGATCAGCGGGAATGTTCAGCGCCCCAGGTCGATATTCAAAGGAAATACCGAAGTCCTGGAGGGCCAGAGCCCCTTTCGCAAGTTTAGCACTTGTGGGCGTAGAAGCAGTTAGGAAAGTCAAGGGGGTGTGATCAGAATAGAGGGTGGTCCTTGACATAAAAATCCAATTCCTAAATTTCTTCCACGCAGAAATCACAGCATGCGCTTCGCGTTCCACAGTGGACCCACGCGCTTGCGTAGCATCTAATTTAGAACTGGCAAAACATGTTGGCCGTTCTGTTCCATCGTCTTGAATTTGGAATAAGCAGCAACCGACTGCTTCGTCTGAAGCATCAGTCGATAGACCAAACTCTCTGCCGTAGTCAATTGTCTGCAAACATACGGCGTTATTCAAATCGTGCGTAAGTTTATCTAGCGCCTTTTGGTGATCAGCTCGCCAGGGTATCTTAACAGACACCGATTTCTGGGTCCAGTCAATGAGACTTCTGGCTGTCTCAGCCAGGTTAGGGATGAAGTTCCTAAAATAACTGAAGAAGCCCATTAATCTCCGTATGTCCTTTTTGGACTCGGGTTGAGGGATTTTCCCTAGCCCTGCGATTTTCATAGGATCCGGTTCAATGCTCCCTGATCCGATCAGGTGACCTACCAACGTTGTTTGTCGCCTAGCAAACGAACTCTTCTTAATGTTAAGGGTCAGACCCGACTGTTGAATAGTCATTAAGTACTTCTCTAGGTGCTTCCTGTGATCCGGCCACGTCATCGAGTGTACTGCCATGTCACTATGTGAGGGAGTGATGATACCTAGGGCCAAAAGTTCGCGGGTCTGCTTCTCCATCTCCGGTTTGAGCAGTTCCGGCACCTTATAGGCTCGCAAACTCTTCGGCCTGAACTCCGCGCTAACAGTGATTGTGTGTTCTAGGACGGGACAGAAACCTGGTTTGTCCGAGAACACATCTGGAAACCTGTCTAACAGACTAAACAGCTGTTTCCGCTCGGGTACTGTTAAGTGTGCAACGGCAATAGGGTCTACTTGTGCACTGGGCCTTGTCTGCCTCGTGACGAAGCTACCCCCCGTTTCCCCGTGACCGAAGTCTTCGTCCTTCTCGAACAGAATGGAGCAATTGCTAATCAATGCTTGCTGTATTCTTTCGTTATATTTGCGAATCCGATTTGCGTGTAGTAAGCGGCTTTTGCCCCCTATTTCCACGATGTATGTGTAGGGCGATTTCACCTGAGCGATGATGGCCGGGCCTTGCCATTGGCCCTCCTTCTTTGCTCCTCGCGCTTCCGGTGATTGGGTGATAACTTTGTCTATTCTCTCTTTAGGCAAGCACAGTTGTTTTACAGAATGCCCAGCTATTTTGTCTTTATGAAAGGGCAAATTGTCTTCAGTGAAGAAGCTCTTCGCCCCAATTTTCCCGTGGGCCAAGAATGGTGCTAGTGTCGAACATTGTGCTTGTTCAGCAGCCATCTTGTTTCTGCCTACTATTGTGTCTTCCTTGGGTGGGGGTGGTATCTCAGGATTGAAGAATAGCTCTTCATTATCCGTTTCTTCGGGACCGATTTCTCCTACACTCCCACTGTCTGCTTGAGCGACCGTGAAGTAATCCTCGCCTATCAGCGTCCTAAGTCCCTCTACCTCCTCCCCTCTCTCCTCTTCCTCACTCGTCTCAGTCCTTGCGACCGCCTGCGCTTCTGAAATTTGGTCTATTTCAGGAGCGCTGGCCGCGTGACTCGAATACAACGCTGTCTCGCGCAGCAAGTCGGCTGTAGTGGGCGTGATAATTAACGGTTCATTAAGGTCTTTAATGAGTGCCGCCCATATCCGAACATCAGGGGCGTAATTTACCTCCCCCTCCCTGTCCTCGCCGGCCTGAGACCCCTTTAGTCTCAGCCGCACCACGTCCACAATCATTGATTGACCGTTCAGCCCCTTCACCTCTATCTGCTTGACCACAGGTAGGTTGAGCGGCCTGATTAGTTCTGCTCGCGCACAATTGTATTCGGCCCCGCTATCTATTAGAGACGATGTCACCGGGAGTCCTGTAATATACACTTTCATGTACTCTCTTACATAAGTCTCCTCCTGAAGTCTTAATTTTTCTGCTTCCTCTTTCCCTTCTCTCCTCTGCTTCTCCTCCTGAAGCCTGAGCTTCTCAGCCTGCTTTTCCTCTAGCATTCTGAGTCTCTCTGTTTCCTCCTTTTCTTCTCTCCTCCGTTTCTCCTCAAGAAGCCATAGTCTCTCGTCCTGCATCTCCCTAAGCAGCCTGCTCTCCTCCCCAATTATCCTGAGTCTCTCAGCCTGCGTCTCCCCAAGGAGCCTCAGTCTCTCTTCTTTCTCTTGTCGTCTCCTCTCTCTCTCTTCTTCGATCCTTCTCTGCCTTTCCTCCTTCTCTTCCTTTCTCCTCTCCGCTCTCTCCTCAAGCAGCCTGAGTCTCCGCTCCGCTTCCTCTCCTTCTTCTTTCCTCAGTTCCTCCGCTTCCTCTTTCTCTTCACTTCTCTGCCTTTCTTCTTCCTCTTCTAGTCTCCTCTCTCTCTTTTCTTCGATCCTTCTCTGCCTTTCCTCCTCCTCTTCTTTTCTCCTCTCCACACTCTCAGCTTCCCTTCTCTCGTATTTTAATTGTTCGAGCCCGACTAGCTGCCTCAGCCTTGTCGAGCGAATACTGGTCTCTAGGCTACCTATGTTTACTTCCTCACTTACTTCTGGCGGGGCCTCCCGTCCAGAAACAATTATTTCGGCGCTAGCCTCTCGGAGCTGGTTCATATTCATGGAATTCAATTCCTTCTCTCCTAGTCCCATCTTTCTCAGATATGCGACTAGTCTGTGATGGGGCGTGTTCTGCACCCTCACTCTTTTCTCTACCGACAACTTATCCATCTTCCAACAGTCCGCTCACTAATAGAAAAAGATAAGTAAGTTAGAGGAGAGTCACCGTTGGTCAGAAATCAAAGAAAACAACGTCCTAAAATTCTGCCACAAATACAACAAGAACAGAACTGAGCAAAAGGAGCTACGCAAAAGCCTCGGCTATTCGCACACCAATCCTCATCCAGACCTCAACCGCAACCTCACAGATTACCACGACTACCAGTAAGGACTTACCCTCTGATACGTCGAGCGTGTTCCGTCTTTTGGTATCTTGGCTGATCCGCTGTCCTCCGTTGCCACTCCCGTCCGTCGTTGCTAGCGATGGTCGGTCGTCCGTTGGCGCTCTTGTTCCTCGTCCTTGCCTGTTGCTGTCGGTTCCTTCGAGTCCTTCGTCTCCGGAGTCCGGCACTCGACTTCTCCAGATGCGAAGGGTTGTATTCGCCGCTGGTCCCGATCTGTTGAGATTCCTCTTTTCCGTTTCCGGTTCCGCTCTTCGTCGTGACGTCTTCAGTTGAAAATCCTGTCGACTGCGCCAATGTCGCAATCGGAGGTCGCCCTGTCGTGTGTTTGCCGAGTGTTGATGTCGACCCTCGATTGCTTGTTCTTTTTCTTGCACTTTTATTTAACGTGCCTAACTTTTCTATAGAAGATTCACGACGAACTTTGTTTAATTAATAAATGAATTTAATTAAAGAAACAAATATATATACACTAACTCTACGGGAACTTCCACGTAGTATTAAAGCGTTTAGATATTAAATCGGACTATCTCAAATGTTGCTTCGTACAGCCTAACTACAGATCGTTCTTTCGCGTCAGTCTCTGAATCTGACGGACTATACTCTGCCGCCCCGCTGGTCGTTCCTCCCGATGTTTCTCGCTCGACCGATGTTCACACGTCGCGTTCGTCAGCAGTACAAGTCCCGTGTTCTCCGTTCCCTTCTGTTAAGTAGGAACTCCAGCGTGCATCAGTCAGCCCCCCTCCCCACGTCAAGCTATCGTCAATTAGTGTCAGATTGCTCCTCGATACGCGGGTCGTCGCTCGCCTGCAGCGCGGGCGGTGTCTGGTTACACCATAGCCGCGAGGTGTCCTATTACACCTTGGCTGTGTGGTGTCCGATTACACCTGGGCCTCGCGGCCTTCATTGTTGCCCAAGTGGAGGCTGGCTTTCGTCCGTCATCGTCCTATCTCGACCGGCAACGACGCTTATATCATAATGATGATGCCATCTCGTCGTTGTTGTCGATCTCCTCACGCGACACCTCCCTTCCCGGGGGAGGACAAAGCCAGTCATTGGTTCGCCTCCCGGCTGAGAATGATGTCGTTCCCTCCATCGATTTCCTCCAGACCATGTCCTCGTCGTTCCCATGAAAAATACAAAATATCAGCACAGTTAGAAATATATTTAGAGTTGTCGCGGTGCCTTACATGGTAGTCCGCCTTCTTCCTCAATCATAGTCTGGACAAAAGATCAGCGGGAATGTTCAGCGCCCCAGGTCGATATTCAAAGGAAATACCGAAGTCCTGGAGGGCCAGAGCCCCTTTCGCAAGTTTAGCACTTGTGGGCGTAGAAGCAGTTAGGAAAGTCAAGGGGGTGTGATCAGAATAGAGGGTGGTCCTTGACATAAAAATCCAATTCCTAAATTTCTTCCACGCAGAAATCACAGCATGCGCTTCGCGTTCCACAGTGGACCCACGCGCTTGCGTAGCATCTAATTTAGAACTGGCAAAACATGTTGGCCGTTCTGTTCCATCGTCTTGAATTTGGAATAAGCAGCAACCGACTGCTTCGTCTGAAGCATCAGTCGATAGACCAAACTCTCTGCCGTAGTCAATTGTCTGCAAACATACGGCGTTATTCAAATCGTGCGTAAGTTTATCTAGCGCCTTTTGGTGATCAGCTCGCCAGGGTATCTTAACAGACACCGATTTCTGGGTCCAGTCAATGAGACTTCTGGCTGTCTCAGCCAGGTTAGGGATGAAGTTCCTAAAATAACTGAAGAAGCCCATTAATCTCCGTATGTCCTTTTTGGACTCGGGTTGAGGGATTTTCCCTAGCCCTGCGATTTTCATAGGATCCGGTTCAATGCTCCCTGATCCGATCAGGTGACCTACCAACGTTGTTTGTCGCCTAGCAAACGAACTCTTCTTAATGTTAAGGGTCAGACCCGACTGTTGAATAGTCATTAAGTACTTCTCTAGGTGCTTCCTGTGATCCGGCCACGTCATCGAGTGTACTGCCATGTCACTATGTGAGGGAGTGATGATACCTAGGGCCAAAAGTTCGCGGGTCTGCTTCTCCATCTCCGGTTTGAGCAGTTCCGGCACCTTATAGGCTCGCAAACTCTTCGGCCTGAACTCCGCGCTAACAGTGATTGTGTGTTCTAGGACGGGACAGAAACCTGGTTTGTCCGAGAACACATCTGGAAACCTGTCTAACAGACTAAACAGCTGTTTCCGCTCGGGTACTGTTAAGTGTGCAACGGCAATAGGGTCTACTTGTGCACTGGGCCTTGTCTGCCTCGTGACGAAGCTACCCCCCGTTTCCCCGTGACCGAAGTCTTCGTCCTTCTCGAACAGAATGGAGCAATTGCTAATCAATGCTTGCTGTATTCTTTCGTTATATTTGCGAATCCGATTTGCGTGTAGTAAGCGGCTTTTGCCCCCTATTTCCACGATGTATGTGTAGGGCGATTTCACCTGAGCGATGATGGCCGGGCCTTGCCATTGGCCCTCCTTCTTTGCTCCTCGCGCTTCCGGTGATTGGGTGATAACTTTGTCTATTCTCTCTTTAGGCAAGCACAGTTGTTTTACAGAATGCCCAGCTATTTTGTCTTTATGAAAGGGCAAATTGTCTTCAGTGAAGAAGCTCTTCGCCCCAATTTTCCCGTGGGCCAAGAATGGTGCTAGTGTCGAACATTGTGCTTGTTCAGCAGCCATCTTGTTTCTGCCTACTATTGTGTCTTCCTTGGGTGGGGGTGGTATCTCAGGATTGAAGAATAGCTCTTCATTATCCGTTTCTTCGGGACCGATTTCTCCTACACTCCCACTGTCTGCTTGAGCGACCGTGAAGTAATCCTCGCCTATCAGCGTCCTAAGTCCCTCTACCTCCTCCCCTCTCTCCTCTTCCTCACTCGTCTCAGTCCTTGCGACCGCCTGCGCTTCTGAAATTTGGTCTATTTCAGGAGCGCTGGCCGCGTGACTCGAATACAACGCTGTCTCGCGCAGCAAGTCGGCTGTAGTGGGCGTGATAATTAACGGTTCATTAAGGTCTTTAATGAGTGCCGCCCATATCCGAACATCAGGGGCGTAATTTACCTCCCCCTCCCTGTCCTCGCCGGCCTGAGACCCCTTTAGTCTCAGCCGCACCACGTCCACAATCATTGATTGACCGTTCAGCCCCTTCACCTCTATCTGCTTGACCACAGGTAGGTTGAGCGGCCTGATTAGTTCTGCTCGCGCACAATTGTATTCGGCCCCGCTATCTATTAGAGACGATGTCACCGGGAGTCCTGTAATATACACTTTCATGTACTCTCTTACATAAGTCTCCTCCTGAAGTCTTAATTTTTCTGCTTCCTCTTTCCCTTCTCTCCTCTGCTTCTCCTCCTGAAGCCTGAGCTTCTCAGCCTGCTTTTCCTCTAGCATTCTGAGTCTCTCTGTTTCCTCCTTTTCTTCTCTCCTCCGTTTCTCCTCAAGAAGCCATAGTCTCTCGTCCTGCATCTCCCTAAGCAGCCTGCTCTCCTCCCCAATTATCCTGAGTCTCTCAGCCTGCGTCTCCCCAAGGAGCCTCAGTCTCTCTTCTTTCTCTTGTCGTCTCCTCTCTCTCTCTTCTTCGATCCTTCTCTGCCTTTCCTCCTTCTCTTCCTTTCTCCTCTCCGCTCTCTCCTCAAGCAGCCTGAGTCTCCGCTCCGCTTCCTCTCCTTCTTCTTTCCTCAGTTCCTCCGCTTCCTCTTTCTCTTCACTTCTCTGCCTTTCTTCTTCCTCTTCTAGTCTCCTCTCTCTCTTTTCTTCGATCCTTCTCTGCCTTTCCTCCTCCTCTTCTTTTCTCCTCTCCACACTCTCAGCTTCCCTTCTCTCGTATTTTAATTGTTCGAGCCCGACTAGCTGCCTCAGCCTTGTCGAGCGAATACTGGTCTCTAGGCTACCTATGTTTACTTCCTCACTTACTTCTGGCGGGGCCTCCCGTCCAGAAACAATTATTTCGGCGCTAGCCTCTCGGAGCTGGTTCATATTCATGGAATTCAATTCCTTCTCTCCTAGTCCCATCTTTCTCAGATATGCGACTAGTCTGTGATGGGGCGTGTTCTGCACCCTCACTCTTTTCTCTACCGACAACTTATCCATCTTCCAACAGTCCGCTCACTAATAGAAAAAGATAAGTAAGTTAGAGGAGAGTCACCGTTGGTCAGAAATCAAAGAAAACAACGTCCTAAAATTCTGCCACAAATACAACAAGAACAGAACTGAGCAAAAGGAGCTACGCAAAAGCCTCGGCTATTCGCACACCAATCCTCATCCAGACCTCAACCGCAACCTCACAGATTACCACGACTACCAGTAAGGACTTACCCTCTGATACGTCGAGCGTGTTCCGTCTTTTGGTATCTTGGCTGATCCGCTGTCCTCCGTTGCCACTCCCGTCCGTCGTTGCTAGCGATGGTCGGTCGTCCGTTGGCGCTCTTGTTCCTCGTCCTTGCCTGTTGCTGTCGGTTCCTTCGAGTCCTTCGTCTCCGGAGTCCGGCACTCGACTTCTCCAGATGCGAAGGGTTGTATTCGCCGCTGGTCCCGATCTGTTGAGATTCCTCTTTTCCGTTTCCGGTTCCGCTCTTCGTCGTGACGTCTTCAGTTGAAAATCCTGTCGACTGCGCCAATGTCGCAATCGGAGGTCGCCCTGTCGTGTGTTTGCCGAGTGTTGATGTCGACCCTCGATTGCTTGTTCTTTTTCTTGCACTTTTATTTAACGTGCCTAACTTTTCTATAGAAGATTCACGACGAACTTTGTTTAATTAATAAATGAATTTAATTAAAGAAACAAATATATATACACTAACTCTACGGGAACTTCCACGTAGTATTAAAGCGTTTAGATATTAAATCGGACTATCTCAAATGTTGCTTCGTACAGCCTAACTACAGATCGTTCTTTCGCGTCAGTCTCTGAATCTGACGGACTATACTCTGCCGCCCCGCTGGTCGTTCCTCCCGATGTTTCTCGCTCGACCGATGTTCACACGTCGCGTTCGTCAGCAGTACAAGTCCCGTGTTCTCCGTTCCCTTCTGTTAAGTAGGAACTCCAGCGTGCATCAGTCAGCCCCCCTCCCCACGTCAAGCTATCGTCAATTAGTGTCAGATTGCTCCTCGATACGCGGGTCGTCGCTCGCCTGCAGCGCGGGCGGTGTCTGGTTACACCATAGCCGCGAGGTGTCCTATTACACCTTGGCTGTGTGGTGTCCGATTACACCTGGGCCTCGCGGCCTTCATTGTTGCCCAAGTGGAGGCTGGCTTTCGTCCGTCATCGTCCTATCTCGACCGGCAACGACGCTTATATCATAATGATGATGCCATCTCGTCGTTGTTGTCGATCTCCTCACGCGACAAATACACAAGGCATCTTGGGGAGGGGGATAGAGTAGTGGTAAGTGGTAACAATCATGGCCAGGAGAGCATAAGGTACGCGGATCGACTGCCGTAACCCCCTCTAGGGCGGCGACTTGTATAGCTGCCAAACCGTGTGTTTAATTAAGACATTGATTGTACTTTCATGTTTCAGTGTAATCTTACTGCGTCTGTCGGTTTCAAATAATAAAGAATATTATTATTATTATTATTATTATTATTATTATTATTATTATTCAATTATTGATCGCTTCAGTTGAGGTCGTAGTTAAAACTCGTAACTCGTGGTAAGGCCGGTCGATGTCCGACGTAGGTCTGTTATGGAAACCAGAAATGAAGGTCAGGAGGTCAGTTAAAAGCTTCTTGTTCTATGTGATTTAACATGGCCTAAAGGTGTTCTGTAATAGGTGAGGTTGAACGTTTGCTATCTTCGGTCCGCAAACGGATTGTTTTTTGGGATTTGGTCTCGTTTTGTGTTGTTTGGACCGTGGTTACATATGGCATTTTTGCTGTTACCAGCTTCTAATGATCATGCCATCCTTTCCTCTGCCACAATGACCCCTTGGAGCCCATGTTGGATCCACATTCCCATATGATATCCTATAAAATCCATACATGTAATAAGCGGGACACACTAGCCGATGTGTTTAAGCGCTCGTCTTATAATGCACAGAGTAAGGAGTTCGACGGTTTAAGCAAGTCTTTAATTTAAAGTTGCTCAGCGCTATCGATTGATGCGTGACCATTAGATGGTGCCGCTTAATGAATGCCTAATCATGATAATAATTTTATATTCATACTTGCGTGCATACATACATACATACATACATACATACATACATAAATCATATGTAACTTTAATCTTGCGACCACGAATAAACTCTTCCCACGAAATTGACTGGAAACGATTTCTTTTGTTGCTTTTAGTTTTCGTGAAGTAGATGCCGCTGGGAAGAAAATGTCATCCGATAACAAATCATTTCGTATCCAATAAGACAATTCGTTTTATTCACCAGCCTACATTTACTTTAATCCAGCCAGCACACAATGGACATTTATTTTCCTTTGGCTCTGCTTTAATGTCGGGTCACTTTAAGCTGCAAGGTTTAATGGGACCACCAGCCTAAGATAAGTCTTCAGAAGTAGAGTCCACCGCTCAAACGACGTCTGTAGAAAAAAGTGTCATCCGCTTAAACAAGAAATCCTCCGCTTAAACAAGAAATCCTCCGCTGAAACAAAGAGTCCCGCTTAAACAAGAAATCCTCCGCTGAAATGAAAAGTCCTCCGCTGAAACAAAGAGTCCCGCTGAAACGAGAAGTCGTCTGCTGAATAAACTGCTCTCAGCTGCAGAAAGTGCTGTCTGCATGAAATGAACTGTCATGAGGAGAGGTGAGAGATTTAGTAATTACCATAACTCACCTTTCCTTGACTTAACTTGTATCTCATTACCTTACCTTACGTTACAATGCATTACCTTGCCTTATATTACTTTACCCTGGATTAACTTCCACTACCTAACCCTATCTTAACCTCGCTCATCGTACATTAGGCCTATCTTTCTTTACTTTGCAATGCCTCATGTTACTTTACGTTGCCTCACTATTGCTCACCTTACCTTACATTATCTTATCTTACATTGCCTTACCTTACTTTAACTTGCCTCACTTTGCCTTACGTTTTTCTATCTCACCCTACCTCACCTGATCCTACCGTATACTTAAACTTGCGTAGTTTTGCCAATCATACCTTACTTTACGTTTCACCAGCTCAATCTATGTAACTGAATTACATGCTACAGTAGACACCGGTGCGATAGAAGTTACTGGTTAAAAATAGTAGTAGTAGTAGCAGCAGCAGCAGTTGTAGTAGTAGTAGTAGTAATAATAATAACAACAATAATACTCAGTAATGTTATCAACGGAACAGATTTAAGTAAGCACTGACTTAAAAGGGCTGCTGTATGAGAAGTCTGCGTTTAAATCACTGTGTTGAGCCTTTCTGTGAGAGGCGCTATATAAATCAGTGATTACGCTTTCAATTACAATGTTCAAGCTCAGCCATCGCCGTGTAATGTAAAGTAACGAATGTAACGCACATATTACATTGTAATTTAACAATGTTTTAGCGCCTTCAGTGACAGTTGCCGTCGAAGGCAGTTGGGCGTTACAATGAATACATTAAGTTTTACTGTCTGACCTGATATAGTTTCCTTATTTTGCCATATCGTTATGTCTTCCTTCCTAGATATAACCTGTTGATTGGATACCAGGCTGTCATCCGAGGCTTCTGCGTGATTGGAAACTACACGAATACTACAAGTAAACCTTTGAAATACGCTGATGCGTAAAAAAGACACGGATATGGTTTACCAATCTCAACCCATCCCTCCAGAACTGCATTGCGCTGCTAACAGACGACCATACCCGACCAAAATATGAAATAATACTCAACCTGTAAATGAAAACTACCATTCTCGTACTTTGGTAGAGAATGTGAATGAAACGAAAAAAGACTGAACTTGACATGAACGTTAACGATTAAATCTGTAGTCAGCCTCTGTTTGGAGAAAGCCCTGTCTAGCAGAGAAAATGTCCTTTGGGCCAACGTCGAGAAGTAGTCTGGATGAAAAAGAAACTGTCCAAATTTGAGAAGAAATTCCTACTCCTTGTGAAATAGAAACTGGAAATGTGAGCAGAAATGCCTACTCTGGTGAAAGAGAAACTGTGGAAATGTGAGAAGTAGCAACTTGGCTGAAAAATAAACTGTCATCCGTTGAAACGAAAAGTCGCATGCTGAGACAAAACTCGTCTGCCGAAACGAAAAGTCGCCTGCTATATCGCTCTCTGTCATCCGACCAAGGCCAGGCTTCGAACCCTCGACCAGGCGCATAAGTCAGTTGCCTTTATACCTTAGTCGTGGCAGTCGCATACAATTTGCCTCTGCTGTTCGAGCGACAGGTGAATCCGGTCGCAAGACAGGCAAGCTGTTAACCCATGCAGTCCATCGACCTTCACTGTAGATTCCGTCTACATGAATCGTCATGTGACACCTGGTGAGTAAGAAATTTAAACTCATGACGAAAGAATTACCTTGAACTCGAGTTACCCCATACACCGAACCCCCATTTAACTCCGAAGAAAGTAAACACAGCGACGAAACATTGTCCTCGAAAGGATTACCATATACTCGATTTGACGCAAACACCGAGCCTCATATAACTGCAGAAACATAACCATAAGGAAGAAAAATTATCCTCGAAAGATTCAACTTAAACTCGATTTAATCCTAACACCAAACTCCATTCAGCTGCGAAGGAGATAGCCACAATGAATGACATTACCCTCAAGAGGATTACCTCCAACTCGATTTAACCCAAGCACAGAACCCATTTAACTGCCAAGGAGATAACCACAACGAAAGATGATGATATAACCCTGAACTCCATTCACCTCAGGCACCGAACCCCATATAGCTGCGAAGAGATAACCACCAAGCAGAATCACGGCTCTCGAGAGAATTACCCTAAACTCCATTCACCCCAGACACCGAATCTCATTTAGCTGGAAGGAATTAACCACAGCAATGAAACATTGCCCTCGAAAGCATTACCTTAAACCCAATCTACACCAAACACCAATTCCCCATTTTAACCCCAAATAAGAAATATTGCACTCGAAAGGATTACCATATAAACTCGATTCAATGCAATGACGTCCCGTTGAAGGCGAATGGAGTCAGGAAACCGACAGAAAGTCGAATTGAAAAGAGCTAACATGAACTCTGTTTAAGCCAGATATAAATCCCTGTGCAGCTGCGAAGAAACCAAGCATCGAGTGACCTCAAAGCTTATGAAACTGGAAGCCCTACTTATGCTGACAGTGAAATGCTTCTTCTCTGGAACATTAAAATCACGATGACAGCGAAGCCCATTCAGCTCATGCATGGAAGTGGAACCTCCTAGTCATACTGAGGACGATGCTGTGGGTCAACTGGTTGTTCTTTTGCACACACACACACACACCTCAATTAAGCAGCATGGTGCTTTTGTGGTTGGGTCATCCACGTGGAATAGTCAGTCAGTCTTCCTTTGGATTGACACGGAGATTAGCCTGGGAGTCCCACGCGCTGTTTACGGGAATGGACCTTTTTGTGCTTGGGTAATCCACGTGGAATAGTCTTCCTTTGGGCTGGCACGGAGTTTAGCTTTAGAGTCGCATGAACTTTTAACGGGAATGGACTTTTTGTGTTTGGGTCATCCACGTAGAATAGTCTTCCTTTGGGTTGGCACGGAGTTTAGATTGAAAGTCCCCATGAGCTTTTTACGGAAATGAACCTTTTTTGGTTGGGCCATCCACGTAGGATAATCTCCCGTTGGGTCTGCACAGAAATTAGTTTGGGATTCTGATTACTGGCATGGACTGGTAACACCATCTAGGCCTACGTGGTATATTCTCCATGCAGTTGAGTCTGGAAGGTGATTGGCTTGGGATTCTGCATTCCCTTTTCACGGGAATGGACAGGGAACATTTCTGAGAAGTTCTCTTAGAGAAGTGTTATATCAACTGACTGACTGACTGACTGACTGACTGACTGACTGACTGACGAAATGTATGAATGAGCGAGCGAGTGAAGGAATGATTCAGTGGATGAATGAATGAGATGCTGAGAAAGATGCTGAGATGCTGAAGAAACAAGTTCTACTCATGGACGTTCAGAGATGAAGTCTACTGCTCCAGAGAACGAAACCCGTGCACCATTATGAAAACTGAAGAAGTCCTAAACACCGTCAGAACGAAACTGTGACTTCAGAATTTAAAGATCTTAGTCGTTATGAGAAGTAACCGCTACTTGGTCTGAAAATCAACTCTACTCCTGAGAACGAAACCACTATACACCGTGTGAAATTGGAAGTCTTAATCACGCCGACAACGAAACTGCTACTTCCGAAGTTAAAGATCCTATTGATGATGAGAACAAAACCGCATATAGTCCTGAAAACTGAAACCTACTACTGCTGAGAACGAAAACCGCACACCTTAAGGTGAGTTAAACTCTTAGTTTTCCTGCATATGAAGAACTTGATCAAGCGGAAGCGTTAAGTTGTGTAAGAGTCGGTCTTAACAAAACTATCTCTACACCAGATGCAATTATGACCGTTTGTGGAAAGATCATCAGACTGCGAGGGAGAGGACTGGCCGCCCGCCCTCATATGCCGAGGCTAAGAAAATGAATTCGCTAACACTTCATATTCATAACTGCCTCTCAAGCTAACTTAATGGACTGCTCTTCTTCGTCTCCTTCTCTTCCTTCTTTCTCTCTTCCTTTTTCTTCTTCTTCTCCTCCTCCTCCTCCTCCTCCTCCTCCTCCTCCTTACTCTCCTCGTCGTCTTCTCTTCCTCCTTCTCCTTTATTTCATCCTCCTTCTCTTCTCCTCATACTTCTTTTCCTCCTTCCTCCTTTTCCTTCTCCTTTTCTCCTCATACTCTTCCTCCTTCTTTTCCTTCTCCTCCTGCTTCTAACTTCAACATTCTGCATTCATATTATTTTGTCAGGTGATGATCTGTCAACAAAGAAACGTTCTGATAAATATAAAATATCCAGTTGGTGTACGATTACGTCGGGATATTCTCCATCCTGTCTGTCGCATCAGCTGACCGATATCTCTGCATGGAAAGGTCAAACAAGAAGGTAGGGCATGATTGCGTACGTAGTCGGCCAAGAAGTGCTTGTATGTATGTATGACATTGTATGTATGTATGTATTGTATGTATGTATGTATGTATGTATGTATGTATGTATGTATGTATGTATGTATGTATGTATGTATGTATGTATGTATGTATGTATGTATGTATGTATGTATGTATGTATGTATGTATGTATGCATGTATGTATGCATGTATGCATGTATGCATGTATGCATGTATGCATGTATGCATGTATGCATGTATGCATGTTTGTTTGTTTGTTTTTGTATTAAGCTACTTAATATAGCGAGTTTAAGTCGGCTACTTCCAGCCATGCATGATATTTGTTCCTCGAGACGTTACGGTTCAAATGTTTCTTACCTTACTTTCATTTCAGGTCTACTTACACTTGACCTTCACATTTTCTGTCACCGTAACTTCGATATTCTGCACGAATCTTCGTCGGGTGGCGATCCTTCATCGACGAAACGTTCCGACAAACATCCAGTTCGTCTATGACAACGTCGGGAGTTTTCCATTCGGTCTTTCGGACCAGAGCTTTGCCTCTGGACAGGCCAGAGATGGTAGGATATGATCGTGTAATCAGCAAAGAAGTTGTCTGGCTGTCTGAGGCTTGGATGGATATTGCTTTGGCGCTTCTCGCCCCAAAAGTAGAATTGTACTTTTCTTTCCTTTCGTGATACTATTTCTCTGTCGTAACGTGTAATAATGACCTTCGTTGTTTTACTGTGTTTCTATCTATAGATGCCAGTGGATTTGCTGGCGGCGAGTGTTCTGCCATCAGGATGGATTCAGATGCATGTCAGACGGAAGATGTTGGAAGACTAGATTAGAAGGAAAAAGAAATGTCGACTGCACGCCCTTCCTCCAACTCTAGACAAGAGGGTCTAAGGAAGCGCCGTTATGCTACTCCAGAGGGGGTCTGGGACCGAGAGGATCAGTGGGCATTTTCCGCACGGCCGAGGACCAAAAGACCAACTCTTAAGCGTCAGGACTCCAGACGCCTACCTACTCTGTCGCACAAGCGGTTTTCGATCATACTTGACAAAGTCGATATAGCAGTTTGTAGACTGTCGATATTAAAAGTCATCAAGAGGTGGTGAATGAGCAATTGTCTCCGTAAAGCAACATTTGTGTGTCGCTGAGGAAAATTTCGAAAAATTACATATAAAACGGGTTTCGTTAACGACAGAACTAAATCTGTTAGCAAAATTAAATCTTACAGAAAAGACACCGAACTAGAAATCGGGCACCTTCAGTAGATCCACATAGAGCGTTACCAAATCTGACAGTAGACATAATTGCGTTTTATCGTTCTATATCCATTCATTGGATAGTAATATCATTCAGGACTCTAAATATTTGATGTGATCTAGCTATTGAGTTACTGAATGTATTAGGTTTTTCGTGCTTTTGTAAACCATGGAAAAATAATTTATCATAATCTGTACAATCTGTATAGTTACTGTGTTTATCACTTTTGTACTTTGATTTTATCTGGCTATCACGGGACATAAATAGTATATAAAATTATATTAACAAGTCAGGTAAGAGAAGGTCGTGTAAGTTTTAAGTATGTATGTGTGTATATGCATTTATGTAAATATGTATGAATATAATTAGGTATGTATGTATGGATACATGTGCGTAAATGTGCATATCTGGACAGTTGATGTATCATAGCTCCTTTCAAGTATCCCATAAAAGCACATATCCTGCGCTAGCAAAAGCGATGTCAAAGGTCATTAAGAGCAGAAGGTCAGCTATATGCAAGTAATGCTCAGATAAATGGTAAAGTCATGACCGGAGGTCTCTCGCACACACGTACACTCCACCTAACGTAGTTCCATCCAGAGATGACAGTTGAATACGAGTGGCGCCTCTGGCGTGTGAATTCTGGCCAGCCACGGCTCTATTATTGCGCCTCTGGTAGGGCTCTTGAAGAGGCGCTATATAAATTCTCAGAATGAATGCATAATTCTTTGCTGTATTTATATCATTATTCTTATTATTAACACACACTTATTAAGCGCCACTGTGTGTGGTTTCTCGTTGCGTGGTATTGGTTCCCTTAAAGAATCTTGAAAGTAGAAGACCGATAACGTTTCTTTAGACATGTCATATGTATATATATAGGCCTATCCAGACAATGCTATTGCGCCTGTTAGGTAGGCCTATCTCATGTCTGTGCCAATCCAACTGATATTAGCGTAATTTAGAACAAAAAAGTTATTCAAAAAGCGAAGAATGCTCCAATAACTAAGCTCGTCACCGCCGACCAACTCCGCAGACACGTAGCGTCCAACCGATGAGTTTTTATGCAGAGCTAATAGTAGACACCGACGTCTTTGGAGTTCCTGGACTTCTTAGCGTCAAATAAAAGCGACGCCAGGTGATGTGGATCGCAACACACGAATCAAAACAACCAAAGCATAGGGGCCTACTTCTGTGAGTGTAAAAGGCGCTAAATAAGAAAAATGCAGAGACTAAGAAATGAGGTCGCTAAGACTTGGCTGCCTCGGTGAATTAGTTTAAGGTTGCCCTAATTCTCTTGCCTAGTTTGATCTACAAAATGAGCTCTGGCACAATGGCGCGTTGGTAAGGTTGGTTTCCAGCGTGAGTTCTGGACAAGGCGCTATATAAACATTCAATAAGAAAAGGAAAAGAATTCATGTCATCCATTCATCCATCCATTCACGGTTCACCTCTACATCGATTAATTTAGTTCGTTAGTTAATTCATTTGTTCATCTATTCATCTGTACATTCGCCAGTCCATCCATCCATACCGAATCTATTCATTTGTCCGTGTTGCCGTTCTTTCGTTAGCTCATTCATTCATTCATTCATTCATTCATTCATTCATTCATTCATTCATTCATTCATTCATTCATTCATTCAGTCTGTTCAGTCATTCATCGATCATTCAATCTATCTATTCCTACTTTTATTAATCCATTTATTCAATTCACTGCGCCCCTTCGATCAAGGTATCTACTAAGATGCACCTGTCTCTTGGTAGATGATAGCATAGCTACCGTCGCCCAATGAATGAGCGGGTAGTCCTAAGCCAATGACACATACATCCTGAGAAATCTCATGCGTAGGCCGATACGCTGAAGCTTCTCAATGGCAGAGCTATATGCTTTGTAATTGACAACCGCAGTAACAGAATGGCCAGTGACTGAAGTTCAGAGAACGATGCTGTTGTTAACAGCGATTGTCACATGTAGAAGAGACAGTAAAAATAATGAGGCATTTTAGTATTCAATTTAAGTACAGTATACGTGCTGTGAGCGTTTGCCATTGAAGTGTTGGGCCGACTAAAGAGAAGACGCGTCGTTTCCTTTGGATTGTTGAATGACCTGCCTTAAAGAGGTAATTCCTTAAAGAGGTAATTCCTTAAAGAGGTAATTCCTTAAAGAGGTAATTCCTTAAAGAGGTAATTCCTTAAAGAGGTAATTCCTTAAAGAGGTAATTATGTTGTCATCTTTCTAGTTCAGACTCTTCTTCAACCCCTAAACTTCATTCAGTTTCAGCCTCGTCAACAACAGTTATGATCTCCACTTGGTATCTTTGGACAACCCCTTTGACTTGACGCAGCGCCCATAAATAAGCCGTTGTCCTGCGCTTAGCTTTCAAGTAGCGCTTTATAAATTTTGAGATTAAGATCGTGTAGAAGTCCTTTAAAGTTTGCCCTAAAGGTAGGACGCATGTAGGCACGGGCGTAAACATGTAAAAGAATATTGGGGAGGGGCGACATTTGGTTATTCATCCTACACTTGTTGCATTGGGTATACAGTCCACCTCAATTATGGGGCGGGGCACGTGCCCCGGGTGCCCCCCAGAGTCTATACGCCTATGCATTTAGGCCTACGAACGTGAAATATACCCAAACACTTAATATAACGTCTTTACATGTAGGATATATCTCACAAAAGCGCTGCAATCATGGTCAAGTGTTTTAATGTTTTCAGTTTGCTGGACAACATGGATGGACGTAGTGTAGGAGTACGATGGACAGTTCTATGTGTAGGCCATTTAATAAAATTTTAGTTTTTAAGAAGCTAAAGAAACTAGGCCTACATGTAAATGTAAATGTAGACGTAGGCCCTAGGCTACATGTTTCTATAGCGACCTTGTAGCGACCTCGACCCTGTTCATTTTTCAATTAATTGAGCTTATGAGATCCATCAACGCCGCTGTCCGTTAGAACTGGCGCCACAACATTTAAGGTCCCTCTGTATGGATCGTGTTAGCTCGAGATTAGAATCTCTAAAATAAGACAATATATCGGTATGCAAACCGGCAGAAAAGCACCATGGGACTAATGTAGCTAAAGGGGGTTTAAAGGGCTGTCACTGTTCATAATCTCCCTAAAAAAGAGCTCTGATAATTATGTGCTTGGGGTTCCGAGCAAACGAACACATGGCTGTAGCACGTCTGACATTTGATACAGTCTCCAGACGAGTCATGGTGTTATTGTTACTAGGCCTACGAAAAATCTTAACCCGCAAATTGACACAGAAATGCGAATCTTGGACTCCGAAAGTCAGTCGCCTTGGCTACAGTTGAAGGTGAGTTAGATATCGAGATGTTTGAAAGCCAATGAGAAATTGTGAGTCTTACAAATTTGCAATGTCTGTCTTGAGGCGTATTTTGAAGGAAGAAAGAGTTTGAGCATCGGAGAAACATAGTGGGTAATCGGTTCCATTCATTAAGGGGGCAACAACACGGAATTCATGCACGAAAGCCCATGACAGTTCTGCATATAGGCCCTAGTGGTTCGGTCAAATAGCCATATTAGAGGATCGTAGATTGCGGAGAGGAATGTAGCCTATACGGAGATATTACATGGTTGAAGGGAAGTAGGCCTATGAGACCTCGTTGTTTTATAAGGATTTTACAGGTCAGACAAGCCAGTTTAAACCTTATTCTGAGTAATATGATACGCGATTCAAAAGATTGCCATGTCTATAGGCCTATTAGGACTTCACCGATGCGCAAAAAGACTCGTGGAGGCTCATGCTGTAGGTCTGCAAACGTCATAAAAATTAAAATATTTTTGCTAATCGTTCGGTTACAGAATCCACCAACGTATGGAAAGTGTACGTAGGTCTAAATGTGTTTTCGACCCATTTTATACAAAATTTAATGACAAAGGAAATAACCGATGGCGTAAGGACTAGGCCCTACTGTCGAGATCTGCAGGGATAAACACTTTTCATTTGACTGATTTGATTGATTTGCGCCTGCGTTCACATAATCTGGTTCTTCCTAGACTTGACTCATTTACCCGACGAAATTTCCTGGATAGGATGCTGTGCAGTTAGGTTCTGCTACAATTATTTCATTTTTGATTTAACGTTATTATTATAATAGGCCTACTTCATTGTTCTATTTTCTTTCCCTCTGTATGACATAACCAAAACCTCACCTCTTGCTATCTCTCCCCAGGTCTTCCATTCAAAACTGAAAACATTGCTCTTTCACAAGTCTTATCCTGATTCATCCTCATCCCCTTACCTCACTCGCCGTTCCGACCCCAAGCACCACCCTCCTTAGCCGTCTGACTGCCTGCCTGATTGACCCTTTGGATCTTGACCTGGAACTTAATTCACCCACCCACCCCGCCTAACGATTCTGTTTATTGGACAATTTTCTGCAAGTTTCCAGTCTTGTTGTCAAGACCTTAAACCTCAAGACCAAGACCAAGACCAAGACCTTGAACCTCAAGACCAAGACCAAGACCAAGACCTTGAACCTCGAGACCAAGACCAAGACCAAGACCTTGAACCTCAAGACCAAGACCAAGACCAAGACCTTGAACCTCAAGACCAAGACCAAGACCAAGACTTTGAAACTCAAGACCAAAACCGAGAACAATACCCAAAAATCACAAACCATATCCAGATTTATATTCCTTACTAAAAAAACTGTCAAGTCAAACTACTCGCTATTTAAATTAAAACACGAATCTTTTATTTTATTCAAACAAAACAATTCCAAATGCAGACTGCAGAGAATTCCGAATTCGTATTTACAGAAGTCCTTGGGGCGATATCTTATTCCATATGCCTGTTGCATTATAAAAATCAATTCGCTCAGAATTTTCTGACCAAGACGTGACCTGTGGGTCCTCATAAAAATTCTGCCATGTGAAAAATATGTTCTACAGTGCTGAATTCACTGGCACACAGAGCAGCTTTTCAAGTACCGGATGTAAATGTACAAATTGTGAGTCTGTTTGAAATCATTACATCATTTTACATGGTAACTAACCGGAAGTCAAAATAAATGTCAAGAGCAACAGTAAAGCCTCACTTACACCGTGTAAACACTAAAGCAATTGTATAAGTAATTATTGGATAAATTATTAAAATCCTTGCGTTTTGTTAAGTGACTCTTTATATTGTCAAAGTCTTGGTCTTGGTCTTGCAAAACCAAGACCAAGACCTTGAACCTCAAGACCAAGACCAAGACCAAGACCTTGAACCTCAAGACCAAGACCAAGACCAAGACCTTGAACCTCAAGACCAAGACCAAGACCAAGACTTTTAAAAACGAACTCGAGTGCACTCGAGACCAAGACCTTGGTCTCGAGGACAACAAGACTGCAAGTTTCTCACTTGAGCGTTTTTAGTTATTCGACAATTTATTGCAGATTTGTCGTGCCGCTTTTTTCTGATATTATCGCTTATTTCTGTTGTAAACTATTCGTTTCATAGATAGCTAAGTGTAAATTAAGCTGATCAATCAATCAATCAATCAATCAATCAATCAATCAATCAATCCTTTTATTAAAGCCATTTGAAGTACAAGGAAAATACAACATAAAAGTTTGAACTTTGGCAACAAGAGGAGACCCAAAAGGGATCTTGATCCCGCTTAGCAGGACTACCTAGTTAACATTTATCGTAATAGGCCCTACAAGTAAATGGCAGCACAATCAATACTTTTAACGGTAACATCGATCAAGTTATTTGATCAGCAGGTAAAAGAAACAATGATAGAACTCTTAACTAAAGAACTTAACTATCAGTACACATGGATTCCAACTAAGGTATACAGATCAATTTTCATTAGTTAAAAAGAGATGAAAAAAACCAACAGTGCCTGTGCAAATAAACACATAGGGGCCTATGCCTAGGCCCAATGCAGTCATGTGAGTGCATCCAAGAGATAGAGTTTCAGTTTTTGTTTAAATTGACGCATAGTAAGTAAACCAGTAACTTCAATAGGCAATGAATTCCAGAATATCGGGCCACAGACTTTGATGCTATGCTGCTTAACAGTAGTGTGGAGTCTGTGGACACTACGTTGATGGTACTTGTTGAGCGATCGCGTGTAATGATTGTGTACGTCAGAATTTTTACAAAAGCAATTTTTAAAATTCACAGGCAGTAGATTCGATTGAAATCTGAACATAAATAATCCAACTTGCAACTTATTTATGCATTCAAAAGGCAATATTCTCAAACTAAGAAATAACGGCAGAGTTGTAGCTCTAAAGGGTAAATTACATATAGTCCGAATGGCGCGCTTCTGCAGAGTTTCAAGAGTTGTTAAGCGAGTATGATACGTGGAAGCCCACGAGATATTACAATACGATATATTTATAAGGGTATATTAAGGAGTAGTACAAATTCACAAGTATATATTGCGGTAGAAGGTGCCGAATACGAGAAATTATACCAATATTTTTTGACATCTTTTTAGATAGGACATTTATGTTCACTCCATGTTAAGTGCTCATCAATGTGAACACCCAAAAATTTAGTAGAAGATACCCTAGTTATGTTTTGGTTATCAATATTGATATTTAGATTGCAAGTTGGAACACATTTCCTTCGTGAATGAAACAATATGAAATTCGTTTTCATGAGATTTAACGACAGTTTGTTGGCTTTAAACCATTCTCCTACTAGTCTTAATTCGGCATTAATTTTATTAACCAGTACATCAATTGATTTATCTGACATAAACACATTAGTATCATCAGCAAACATAACGAAATGAAGCAATGAAGAGGCGTTTGAGATGTCATTCACATATGTCAAAAACAGCAAAGGGTATAAAACAGAACCCTGTGGTACACCGCAGGTAACACCAGATACATAAGAAACATGTCCATTATATGAGACACATTGCCTTCTATTTCTTAAGTAGTCAGAAAGCCAGTTAAGACAAACTCCTCTAATGCCATAATGTTCAAGTTTCTTTATCAGAATGTCATGGTTCACAGTATCAAACGCTTTAGATAAATCAAAAAAGACACCCATAGAGAAGTGATTGTTGTCCATAGCTTCGGAGATTTTGTCGTGCATTTCAAGTACGGCCATGTAAGTAGAATGACGATGTAAGTAGAATGATGGAGATAAGATTCGACAGTCAATAGACAGATAGGCCTAGTTAGTTAATTTATTGGTTTAGGTCTACTCAACTGCTGAAACGTTGTGTTTGTGCCTAACTACACGGAGTTGCATTGGGGTCTACCCGAATTGCCGAATCGCCGAAAGCCCTTAAACTGCAAAATCCGCCGAATCGCCGAAAACAGTAATTCTACCAAGCGTGCTATTTGCCGAAAACGAGTCCGACTGCAAAAGTCTGCAATCCCCCTACACTGAATGACTTTTGGGTTTTGATCACAATTGTAACAGTTTTGTTTTACATACAATGATAAAAGCAACAATCTGTTAGCTTCAGATTGTAACTTTAAATTCCCTTAGGCCTATTTGATTATTATAGCCTAGGGAACAGATACTGATCACATGTCCCGTTACTTGTTATCAATCCAAGTCCCTATAATTATTCATTAGGTCAAAATATTTAGGGCCTATATAGTCAAATCAGTTGCCAATTTCCATGAAACAACCTCATCTAATTGGCATTTAATTATACCTATCCTAGGTCATAAATAGCTGCTAGAGAAGTGTATCTTGTGTGGGAAAAGGAACATCGTTACACATGTAGGACATCATGTCCAATGCCGTCCATGCACAATTTATGCCAGTCCAAAATGATTTCAGCCGTCCAAAGGACGGTTGGACGGGTGGCTGGCTAAGGGCCTGGCGGTATTTAATTTGACCTGCATATTCTTGACTTTCCTTATGACCTGCCTATTTTGTTAAAAATATCTCAACTGCAGAATTTCAATGATCTAAATGCAGACGTTCAAACTTGACATGAAGCGGTTATGTTACAGACAGGTCGATAAAGACCGTTGACGATCTTGGTTATAGTAGGAACGAGAAGGGTTGCACAGTCTTTGAGTAAGGATGTTGGGATTGGGTCAAGATCACATTATTTGTTTTGCGAGGTTTGAATGAGGGTAGTGATTTCCTCTTCAGTAGCAGACTCAAAGAGGTTAAATGATGCAGCAGGTGGCAAAGTTGTGTCTTGAGGTCGCCTGAGAGGGAAGAGTCGGTTTGTATAGAGCTTGATTTTGAGTCTGTAATGAGAGACGGAATGAGGAAACTTTGTCAGTGAAGAATGATGCAAAGGTGTCGGAGTTTGGAAGGGGGTGAGAGGAGCCACAGTGAAGAAGATTGTTTATAGTTTTCCAGAGATTTCTAGGATTGGATGAATTTGAGTGAACAAGAAATCAGAGGTTATTTTTTTGGCTGACAGAAGTTGGCTGTTGTATCTATTGTATTTATGATTTATTCAAATCGTCTCTGTGTTAATGCCTCCAAACCCCAATTCATTTGGTTTGGCTCCCCTCAACAGTTGCTGAAGATTGATTTTGCCCTCCTCTTGGAAATCTTTCCACACTACTCCTTTTCATCAAGTGTACGTGACCTGTGTGTTACGCTTGATGGCTCTCTCTCCTTCAAAGATCACATCTCTAGCCTCACATGTGTTTCCTACTTCGACTTAAGGCATCTCAGGGCTGTTCGACGATCTGTCTCATCCTCTGTTTTCACAACGCTGGTCCATGCTTTCATTTGCTCCCGAATCAACTACTGCAATTCGCGTCTAATCGGTCTTCCTAAGGTCCGTCTCATGCCTCTGCAGTCAGTCTTAAATGCAGCTGCGAGATTAATAGCACGTCTGTCACGCTACTCACGCATTTCATCCTTCATGTTTGATCAACTCCACTGGCTTCCTCTCTCTGCACGTATTAAGTTCAAAATCCTTATACTGGTGTCCAAGACACAGTGGGGTCTCGCCCCCAAATATTTAATCGATGTAATTCAACGGCCTCTTTCTGTTAATATACAATACAATATTGGTCAAGGTTTTAAGTATGAGATCACCAGAACTTCTGTATGCTCGCTGAGTTCTGGTGACAAGCCGGTTGAGACAGAAGTAATGACTAAGTCCAGAATGAACATATTTGTGAGTGGGGAGACATGTTGGATCAGATTGAAAGCACGAGGAAAGAAACTGGGATGCAAATGGATTTGATGGGTTGTCGACGTGAATGTTAAAGTCACCAGTGAGGACAAACTCATGGGGAGTGGTGATAGCAACAGATAGAAGTGAGTTAAATTCCTCAAGGAAAGCACTAGGTTTTGCAGAATAAGCTGATGATGTAGGAGGTCGGTAAATATTGTAGATCATTAGTTTGATTATGACAGATGACGATTCGAAGGTTTGGTATATGTGTCGGTGGGCGTGGTGAGACAGTAGCTGGTTCACGGATTAGGAAGGCAATTCTGCCTCCAAGATTGGATGTTGAACTTTTGGATGAAGTTTTAGACCGCCGGGAAGAAGCGAAGTATTGCAAAGACTGTGCCATGTTCATTCGAGCTGAGCGTTTAAGCGACTGGTCACTGCATGAGATGGCACATCAAGGAGGCTGAACCTGTTTGCCACCAGCGGTCATTTAAACTATGCAGTCTACCAGGCTGTACCTGCAGATGATTCAAGAATTGCCAGATACACACCCAATTGGTTGTATGAGCAGTTTGCCGTCAATACTTTTCAGTCTGTTCATAGATCCGATAGAGCCTGGGCAGGTATTTGGACTGATTTAGCCATTGAGCAGATTCTGATGCGAGCACTCAAGAGTCGTAATCGTAATCGTAATCTCGAGACTTCTACAGCGCCCAAAAAAGCTACGTCGCGGGAACCAGCTTATTCACAGGCGCTTAGTCAAATCAAAGTCGATAGGCAGGGGGTGTCGAATCGGTTATAAGACATACAAGACATAATTTATTCTAGTAAACAAACATTTCACAAATACCTCAAAACATACAGTATTAATAGATCAAAGTCTGGCTACTCAGGAGACCCAAAAGGGGACAACAAACCCCGCTACCCGGGCTCCTTGGGTAGCAATACAAAAAGTAGATAAGCAGTCCGTTAGCCATCATTCTGAATGCTATGATAACTCAACTAAATCCTGTACGCACAAAACTGTTGTAATTAATCTTAACTAATACTTAACAACTATCAAGATAATATTACCCAAATGTAATCCTGTGTACCTATATAAGATTTCCGGGTCAAGATCCAAAGCAGTCAGTCAGGTAGGCAGAAGACGGCTAAGGTGGGTGGTGTTTAGGGTTTACACGGCGAAGGAGGTACGGAGAGGAGGAAGAATCGGGATAGGATTTGTGAAAGAGCAGTGTTTTCAGTTTTCTGTGAAAGACCTGTGGAGATATAGCAAGTGGCGAGGTTTTGGTGAGTTCGTAGGATGGATCTGAAATTTCTCGCAGTACTGGTGGGAGTTTGTTCCAGAGGGGTGGGGCAGCTATGGCTATGGAGCGATTTGCAAATTTTAGTGATGAGGTGATGGAAGGGCGGAGAAGTGTTAGGGCAGAAGAGGAGCGAGTCGTGGTGGCTTGGCCCGAGGTCGCTTGACCCGAGGTCGCGAGTTCACAGAGTCTTTTCACTTGACATGGAGCCATATGATGCATCAGGCTATGATGAGTCTGACAAACCTATCTCGTCATACAAGCGAGCAATATGTTGAAATGGGGCAGTCACGTGTGAAGCGTGACATGCACGATCAAGAGAAATTGATTGCATGGTTTGAGAGTCATATTAACCCTTTTGTGTGCCAAAGTGAGTTGTGTTGCTTATCAGTGGGTTTCATTGCTGAGGAAGGTGACGGCATCAACTGTGACGAAGTGAAAGCCGTCGGCACAGCAAGGTTGGCGAGGTTATTGCAGATATTTCGCTGAAGAAAGACACCGTAAGAACATTGCTTCAGGTACCGTATACCGTATACGTAAAGGCGTGAAACACCTTGTAAGTGACCTATCTCAGCTTTGACTGTTATTGAGTCCCTCACATGATTTAAGTGTTTGAAACATGATATATTTATAAATTTGAGCATTCACGAGCGGCTGTTTTAAAATTACTTAATAACAGTTAAATGCAGCATCAGAGCATTTTGCACCTTTTAAAACTGCCACTCGTAAATGTTCAAAAATATCATGTTTCGAACCCTTATATCATGTTTCGAACACTTGCACTCATGTGAGGACTCAGAAGCACCAAACAAACCATATATCATTGGAAAAGTCTGTTCAAGCTCTACAACACTAAGTCAGAACCATTGTTCTATCTGTTATCACAAATGCGCGTACCTGCAGCCGAAGATGAAGCAGTTTACGGGACCGACAAACTTTGAAGACTCTTAGCACCATGAAGACATAGAGTAATAAGGTTAAGATTTGTTACATACAGAGTGAACTATATGCAGATAACAGAAATTTAAAATATTTGCAATAGCTTTCAAAATTTGTCGTCTTCACTGCTACAATACCACAAATATTGCAGATTTAAGCTAGCAAGTGCGTTTTTGGCCACCTTTACAACAATATTAGTGGGAAACTATTTGTTTCAATTCAGAATAATTTACAGAATCAGAGAGTACACAAAAAGTTGTACAAAAACACCAAATTTTGCAAGCCTCTGTGGACCCATTCCCGCGATACTGGCCTCTGAACATGTCACCAAATACACACGTCGCGAGTGCTTCAAACCCACCCTCCATTACCTTCAGTCGTACCATGCAGATACATGGTGATGGGCTTCTGAAAATTTCAGTATGATGTACAAACATATCCAACTACAAAATACCAAAATTACAGCCAAATCTGAGTTAGGTCGGTGATTTCACATCCTCGTTACTGCCAATAGCTACGTATTGTGCATTCAGTCAGATAATATTGTTTGTAAAAAATTTTGCTCAAGTGAGAATAATGCAGAAAATCTTCCAGTGTTTCAGGGCTTCCCTCTGCATCAAACGATGCATTAACCATCTTTATACTACTTTTTTCTAGGTCTGCTGCCCGGTTACTGCACTCGTAGGCTGAGGAGGAGATGGAAGCTTAGACACCGAAGGCAATACTACAGCTCCAGGTTTAAGTGCTGGGAAACTGGGTTGAAGATAATTTCATTCCCTTGTAGTATCCCTCTGCAGACCTGTCGTTAACCATCTGCCTTCTCTGTCTACGTACCTACATGCAAAGAAAACAATCAATCTAAATGAATCTATCAAGCATCGCGCGCGATTGCGGTGCACAAGAATGAAAAATATTGTGCTGCCGAATCAGTAAACGCTTGAAGATGGTTAATAAACGATTCGGGTCTATATGGAGTCGACTACATAATGCTCACGCAGCTTAACAACCGTTGGCAAGTTGATCACGCACGATTGCCTTTGCGAACAAACAACCATGCAGCCCGCAGAATGTATAAATGAGCAACGTTTGAGAGATTACTAATAGACTAATAAGGTCTATTCAAACTGGGATCCTCTAATTGGTTGATGGTACAGAGTTATTAGAGGCGTATAATAGAGACCTACATGTATATTATACATACACATACATATGTGCGTACGTTCGCATAGATATATACTGACTATTTATAATTGTAATTGAACATTTATATAGCGCCGCTTCTATGAGGAGAATTGGCGGAGAGATACGCGGTGGTGTAGGCCAGTGGTATGTTCTATGCCTTGTAACCGGAGGGTCGCAGGTTCGAATCTACCTCAAGCCACTGCGTAGTGACCTTAGACAAGTTGCTCACCCACAATTGTCTGTGAGTAAGGCAAGGGAAACCACCTCACTCATCTCATTCTCGGGTGGCGTAAAGCCAATGAACCTCCCTTCGGGCAGAGAACTCATCATCATCATCACTTCAAGAGCAAACTAATCAAAGGCGTCCTCTATAATTATATGCTCTATCCTATCATGATATTAAATGCCATTAAGAACTCCAGCTTTATCTTTTAACAAAACAATGCACAGGAAACGTAGAGCCATCACAGGCAGGCCCCTCATACACAGTTTGCTCAACCAACGAGGGATTCCCGCCCACAACTGAAGGTGTTTATAGGGAAGAATGTAGGCCTAACGTTAACTTTTTTTAATAAGCGTAGGCCTATACGTTAAAATGCTGAAGCTGAGAATGTATGATAAATGAGCATAGGCGTAATTTGTGGGGGTACGAGTTGATACCTGTACCACCACTTTTTGAACTGGGGTACCGTACCCCCACTTTTTGAATAATGCCAACCACTATTTTATTATTGTGCCTTCCCAGAGATCGCATTCTCCGCCTTGCTTCGTGTATACGCATGTGAGAAATTGGTACCCCACTTTTTAGACCAAAGTTACGCCCCTGTAAATGAGTTTAGCAACCTCGTCAGATCCCATATTCCGTAAGAGTTTCTCAGCGTCCATCACCGATGAATTTTTCGACATTGCTTCGGCCTACAAGAGCAGAAGTTGAACTGAAGGACATATAATTAAGCGAATACAGTATCACATTTAGATTCCCAGCCATGCAGCTCACAGGCGTTGGGTCAACTGATGGTGGGAGACGCCATGGTCACTATCTGCGAATGGTTGTCCACCAGACATCAACCCGTCAGCTTATCTGGGATATGATCCAGCGTTCGACCATCAACATTGATCCAACGTAGCCTATAGGCCTACTTTTATTCCTCCAGTTTACAACCGATCACCAACGTCAACGCGCAACATTGCTCTCGTGCATAAGTCTTACTTGACAATATAGCATAAATACCTTAAAATATAAGTAGGCTATAAAGTATAATTATATAGGCCTATGCTGGCAAGGCAACCAAACCAACAAATGATCATCTTAAACCATAGATAATTCGGCAAAATGTACGTTCTATTTGGGTGACAACCTTTATCTGAAAAATTTACTCTATCTTAAATTCCAAGCGCAGTTCGTCTCTAGCACACGTGAAAAAAATTTGAAAGCCTCTTACTCCTGGACTGGTTCAAGAACCAGGAAGTCTCTTTGCCTACCTAGGCTGGCTACAATTATCGAAGACCGACGTCTCAAAGCCTTTGACATTTCCCCCGAATATACACAATCTCTAGCAATTTACCACATAGCCACTGACCAAAGCCGATATATGGAAGAACAGTTCTTACTAACCCTTTGGGCCCTCATGACGCTCGCTTTCACCGGTTTCGATGCCTTCTTGTACATCTCCAACCCTTGTTTAAAACGTTCTGATTCTCTGCAATGACAAGACAATCCGCAGATCGATTCAATACAGTATGATTAGCCCACTTACGCTAGTTAAAAATAAAACAGCTTCAATTAGTGCAGCTGTCAAGTTCACATGATCTAGTATGGGCGCAATGGTGGATCGCAAGATCGTAGCTTATAAGCAACGTGTTGCGCAATTCTGTCCTACTGCTGATGTCTTCGTCAAATGTCGAAACTCGAAGACTGCATTTAAAAAAATAAGCAAAACATTAAGTGAACGAAGTCTGGCCGTCGGTAGCTTAAGGACTGGTTTCGTCTTGAGGGATTAGCAGCGGCTAGGGCGGCTCGGTGAACAAGTGTATACAACTATGCATGCATCAAGTTAACCTACATTGCGTCATTACATTGAACTCCATTACATCGTTACGTTGAACTACATAGTGTCATCAACTGAACAGCATTACGTGATTACGTTGAACTACATTGTCATTACATTGGATTTCATCACGCCATTATAATAATAATAATAATAATAATAATAATAATAATAATAATAATAATAATAATAATAATAATAATAATAATAATAATAATAATAATAATAATAATAATAATCTTTTCTTTAATCAAGCGCCTGCAAACGCACTGCGCTGTACAGTGAACATACATATAGGCCTAGTAGAAACGGCAGCCACGCAGGGCGCCTTACATACATGTATTAAGTAGAAGCACATGATAACAGTTTTTACAGGAGTCGAATAGAACTGCTTATGCGGCAGCCAACATACGGCGCCAAATCAGGGCCTACTATTCATTTAACCACCCCCGCCGCCTAGCGAGTGGAAGGCAGAATTAACCTTAAATTAATGGATGTCTACGGGGTTCGATCTTGGTACCTTCAGCTCTTCACGCCAGTGTGTTATCAATTACTCTACGGGCCCCGTAGAGTAATGTTGAACTATATAAAGTCATTTCAATATGACGTCATTGAACGCCATTACGTCATTAGGTTGAACTACATTAAGTCATAACATTGAACTCCACAATGTACAAAATAAACTGATTTCAATATAACGTCATGGAACGTCATTACGTCACTAGGTCGAACCAGTGCTTTTTTTCTAGAAAAAAAGGTTCCGGAACGGAACAATAGGTGCCGGTGTCACGAAATAGAGTATCCCCCATACATGCGTATCCCCCTTAGCGAAATGGAGTATTCGGTTTAGTTTGCATTTTTGGCGGTTTCTAAGTGTATTCAGTCGTACTGTTTGGATTTATTGCACACATAAAATTTTTGAATTGCGTGTCTTTAGTTTGTACGTCGACCTGAAATCAATTTACTTTGTTTTTGGTGATTTTGACTGGAATTTCGTCGAGGCTATCGTGATGCGTATGACGAGGCGGGATAGAATGGTTCATCCCACCGGATACTCTAAACCGGTTTATTCCATCCGGGGGGATACGCTTTAGGGGGGATAGAATATCTCGCGACACCGGAACGCAACAATTATGGGCGAGCCAAAATCACGAGAAAACGGAATTGGGGTGGGGAGGGGTTTCAATAAACACTGAAAACAGTTCAAAAACACTGAAATTAAATTAAAATAACTAAATTATTGTTTTAATTATCAAAATAAAAAAAATATTTTTTAGTAGCTGAAAAAGGTGCCGGAACGCCGTACCGGCGCGTTTCGGCTGAAAAAAAGCCCTGGGTCGAACTACTTTAAGTCATTACATTGAACTCCACTGCGTAATTACGTTGAATAAATTAATTGATTTCAATAAAAGCCTAACGTCATTGAACGCCATTGAGTTGAACTACAGCAAGTCATGACATTGGATTTCATTACGCCATTACGTTAAACTACACGAAGTAATGTAATGTAATATAAACATTTGTAAAGCGCTCCTCGCAGTAGAGCTATTCAGAAGCGCTCTCAACGTGATAGGCTCGTGCAAAAAGAAAGGTCTTTAAACATTAAGTGAAGCTGGTGAGAACGCCCCGAGGATCCTGCTTCGGATCTTAGAAGGGAGTTAATTCCACAGTGAAGGACCAGCCAAGGCAAAGGCCCGATGCTGAGTTAATGAGGTTCGCGACCGAGGTACAAACAAGTCCAATCGGTAAGCAGAACGAAGGGGGCGAAAGGAGCGTGAAGAGATTGGTTTGCTCATCAGTTCAGAAAGGTATAGGCTATAGGCGCTAAGCCTAACTGGGATCTAGTGACTAGAAGAAGGACCTTGAAGTAGTTTCAATATAACGTCATGGAACGTCATTAGGTTTAACTACATTAAGTAATTACATTGGATTTCATTACGTGATCACGTTGAACTATACGTCATTTCAATATAACGTTACTAGAGTATTTGCCCGTCATATATGACGGGTTGACGGGTTGAAACGTCGCTCACGATTTAAGCGTAATTGTCGTTCTTGGGGACTTTCTTAATTCATGAAACAACGAAATTTTTAAGGACTATTTACCAGCAATAAAGCATTCACTTCTATGACGTCGTGGGGATTGTTAGATGAAATTATCAAACACTATTTACGAAGAATACAGTATTTGCGATGTATTGCACGTGACCAATCTATGTTTAGGATGATAAGACTTCGCCTCGTCTTTGTTCCTCCTCCCCCTCAACCTGCCTTCAGATCGTGTACCATAATGAGGGAGTGATGCCGGGAGGGAGGGAGCGAGGAGGGAAGGAGGGAGGGAGGGAAGGAGGGAGGGAGGGACGGCCAGATAGACAGAGAGGCACATTCATAGACAGACGAACAACGGCCTCCCACCAATTGGCCTTGGGGACGTCGGCCAAGGGCCTGTCAGGCATTGGAATGCGGCCACGGTCCCGTCAGGCACAGAACATCCAAAGCGTTTATCTTACTATGGACACACAGAGTTGGGAAATTATATGAGATTGAACGTCATTACGTTAACCTATAGGTCCAGTACATTGCATTGCATTACGTCTTTGCCATGATTTATGCCCCATGTTGGCGCCACATCAGTAGGCTTGCCTATGTGGTATAAAAATAGACTTACTTTGCATTTCTGTTGAACATTCGGGTGTAGGCGAAGTCCGTTAATCGCGATTCCATGTACTGGGCTTTGAGCGCCCTGTCGGCAGCATCTCTTATGGCATGAGTTCCAAGGATTCGAATATTCATTCCTGAAACAAACAAACAAACAGGTCTTTCAATTACACCTTTATGAGTGGCTTGCATTTTCCTTTTCAGCTCTCAGTGCACAGATCGAATGTCCATCAAAAGAGGGAGAGGGCACCTGATTTTAAATTGCACAGTCTAATTAATTTTTGGTGGGCAGAGATGGTTTTGACAGCTGATCCTAACTGTCTGTGTGTTTTTAAATAGTAAATCCTAAACCCAGGGGCGTCTACACCATAGAAACCTTGGAGCAAATGCTCCATCCAAGAAATGGGGGATCTGTAAGTGTATGTGCCATCATTTACGGGTGGGGGGTGGGAGGGGAAGGGGAAAGAAGGGGAAGGAGGGGAAGTTGCTCCAATGACTTAGGGGGATAGACGCCCCTGCCTAAACCTGTAGCCCTGGTTGATACTTGAAACTTTAACATGTAGGATGTGATGGGCGCCTTGCATGGCTGCCGTGTACAGTTAAATTCGACTCCTGTAATAACTTGTGATCATCCGTTTATACTGATTTGTAATCATATTGCGTTATTGTCAGTTTGAAGATATTAAACGAATATTATAAAAAAAACATGTAGAGTTTATTTTTCTCTTTCTAACATAAAATGTGTTTTAACTTTTATTTAGTTCTAATGAAATCGAATCACTCTAACAAATTTGGACGCCTTTTATAGTTGCCCGATTGCCAGGTATATGCATTATGCACACTGCAGAGTGACCCATTCAGGTTTAATCAATAATAGGTCTATTATTTGAATTAGAGCAGAAACATACGTTGAAATAAGGCATTATTTGTGCAGAAAACAGGACTTACTGCTTTCGGCCACTTTTCTGTCCTTTGTGATTGGTTTCATTTCCGTGAAAACACGAATGGCCTTTGCCCCCTTTGAATCCGTGTAACGAATTTGGACTTGGAACGGCAGTCGAACGGGCTTCTCAGGAATCAATGGCTCACAACTCGGTTCCTGAGTCACTGGCACATTGGCTGGTAGCTGAATCACTGGTAGATTGGGTGGTTCCAGAACCACTGGTACTTTCGTTGGTTCCTGTACCAATGGTAGGCCTACATTGGTTGGTTCCTGACCCACTAGTACTTTGGCTGGTTTCTGAACCACTGGTACTTTGGCTGGTTCCTGAACCACTGGTACTTTGGCTAGTTCCTGAACCAATGGTACTTTGGTTGATTCCTGTGCCTCTGGTAGATTGGGTGGTTCCTGAAATACTGGTACACTGGCTGGTTCAGAATCCACTGGCACTGTTGTTGGTTCTGTTGATACGTTACAATGCTTCTGACCATTGTCGTCTGTTGCAGCAGTCGTTTGAACAGCAACAGCCACTGAATCGTCATCAGGTTCATCCCGATTATCATCACCACTTTCGTCTTTCTTGGCACCTGTGTGCACATGCAAAGGACAATTCTTCGGGTAAACAGCAGTATACAGTATTGCTTAGCACATTGGCACACACCCACACCGAAGCTCAACAGTCATAACAGTCGTTAAGAAAGGGGCCGTCTATAAAGGACTTCAGCAAATTCCGCGTTCGGCAGATGCGAACAAATGCGGATAACGGGAAAGGCGTTATACGCAACTCAGACGCCCGCAGGGGCGTAACTTTGGTGTAATAAGTTGGGGGTTGTAACAATTTCTTACATACACGAAGCAAGGCGGAGACTGCGATCTCTTGGAAGGCTCCGTAATAAAATATTGATTGGCATTGTTTAGAAATTGGTCGTACGTACGGTACCCTCAGTCCAAAAAGTGGGGGGGTACGGGTACCTCTCGTACCACCCACAAATTACGCCTATGGACGCCCGTATCTAAGTTTCGTACAGTTGCTTCAGTAGAGGCTGTGCCTTAATTATCACACTAACGACAAGATGTATTGGTCACTTTTGTTACACACTCGTCGTCAAAGTGTTAAACACGAAACTCAGTCAGACTGATGACATTCTGAACTGCACTGGATCTAGTCAGTTGGACACACGACTGTATAAAGTACCCCACCATGATGTAGCACAGTTACCGCTGCAACGGCAGCAGTGTAGCCTATAGCCTTATCGCCTCCATAGCCTTAGTACACCGTTGAAGTACAAACGCCTGGAAAGAGAGGATGGAGAGGTAATGCATGCATTTAGCATACATCCACATATTCATACACGCGAACGTACGTGCATACATGCACAAATGCACGCCACGCATACATGTATATAATGTCGCATTGCACCAAAACCTTTCTACCCAGATGCAACCCTATTCATTTCAGCATTGGGTATTTGTCCAGAGGAAGTAATCCTCTCATTACCCGTAATCTGAATGTTATCTCCTATTTCACTATTTCACTATAAATGCAAATATCCATAGTCATAACACTCGTAATAAAGAAACTATAGACCCGAGGTATGCAATACTAATGTACGCAGCTTCTCCACTCGAGTAAAAGGCCCGCAACTCTGGAAGTCAATCGATTCTAACCTACGTGCACTGTGCTCACTAAGTGTTTTTAAGAATGCTTTCAGAAGATTTTTCATTGACCAATACTAGCTTCATAAAAACTGACTAACTTCACTCTTACTATAGCTGATTGTATGTTAATAAAAAAAGATTTAATCTGAGTGTCACTCCCAGCTGATCGATTTTTATATGGGAATACTAATGACCGGGGATGACTCGATAAGCTATTACAGCTTCTTCTCCTCGGGAATCGTCTTCTAATGTGTCCAAACATTTCTTGCAGTCCTAGTGACTTCAAGCTACATCGATACAATCAGTCCTAAGAATAAAAACAATCTACCTGATACTTTTATATATCATTATCTTACTTACTCTTATAATACACGATGTTATAAATAGCTAGTCGACTGAAAAATATTTCTGTTTGTATTCTGTTTGCATTTGATTTCTGTTTGTATTCGATTCAATAAATGATTTGATTTGATTATTATTTGATTTGATATGATTTGAAGCTTTAGGAGGACCACACTATATATTGCTACGATTATTCAACACGGCCAAGCACCTCTATAGGAAATAATTGCAATTAGCATACGATGGATAGATATCCGTTGAAGGTTGATATACAGTAAAGCAGTAGGGTGCATGGAAATGTTTTTACAGTTCTTTTTGGAACCCATCGTTACAATCCAACGACTAAAAACTGATATGGTGCGAATGTAAGGCAAATTTAACCAAATTTAGGGATTACACAATTCAAAGATTTATGGTTATACGAAAATTACTTATTTGCGGCTTTACAGGAAGCAAACGGAATCAGTACATGAATGTAACAAAATATGTATTTTAGTGTGACTCAAACTGTTAAGCGTAGAATACTTTACAATTGTAAAAGAATAATTTTTCAGTCTAGTGAACTAAGACATAGGCCGTATCATATCTAAGAAATAATTTTGTTGTTTCATGCTACTAGGTGGGACGCTACTCAATTGTTGGTGCTCCAACGGACTTTTAAATAGATGGCGTGAAAGTTATTAATGATGCAGAATAGATAGGGATTCATTTTGAGTTAAGAACTTTAAGATAATTAAAACGCATGCATAGGCGTAATTTGTGGGGGTTATGAGAGGTACCCGTACCCTTCACTTTTTGGACGGGCTACCGCACCTTCACATTTTAAACAATGGCAATCAATATTTTATTATTGTGTCTTGCTTCGTGTATGTAGACAGAGTGAAGGGTATGTACCACAAAAGTTCACGAAAGTAGATATCAGGTAAGCCCAGAGCCGGACGAACTGAATCACAGGCAGTCAGATAGGCAAACTTTCAGCCACGCAGGTCACTCGACAGACTGACCGCCGTGTCCGGCCCGCAGGCGCCACAGATCTGGGCCAAGGCTACACTCTTCATGGAAAGGTCTGATATCACCCTCAGCTCCGCCTTATGGTTGTCATCTTAGTCATATGGGGATGTGGAGATGTAGGTCAATGCACAAGCTTCAATATCCTTCACCCGTTACAAATCCGTATATGGACCCACACTCATATTGTCAGCCTTGATACAACTCCTCACCCCTCAGTCCCCTCACACTCTGAGAATTAATAACTCTTCGTGGTTAAACGCATCCGAACCGGCAAGCTGAAGAAAGTTTCCTCCGTTACATAGTATGAGCATTTTAAGACGTCGTTGATTTTGACTTATACACGTCGTGTTCCGATTTTGCTGAAATGGATAATATCCTGCTGAAATGGATAAATTTGTTCTAAAACGAAAACGAATAGATGACATTATAGAATATAGACAGGGACGTCATTTGGGGGTAGGAGGGCATTTGTCCCTCTAACATTTGGGGGGAAAAGGATGTAAAAAAGAAAAGGAAGAAGAAGAAAGGAGTAAAAAAAGATGCTTAAAGTCGGCGACGTCTTTTCAGACTCATTTACAGTATTGGCTTACAGTTTTGCACATGTAGACTCAATACAAATATAGGCGTCGACAAGGTGTGACCGTACGTACGGTAAGTACGTTATTTTTTTCTATAACGTACGTACGGTACGCGTACGTTATTATGCCGTACGTTACCGTACGTTCACATCAGTTCATGAAGAAATAAAATATAATTATAACATTATGCACAAGAAAAGTCAATAATAGTTTGTGATTGACGGTCGTAAACAATTTTAACCATTACATCAGTTCAATGATCTATACTTTCAAACTTTTAAATTCCAAATTGCTAATATTCTGTCTAATGTATAATATGCAGATAATTAAGATTTTACGGCACACTGTATAGGATGGTCACTGGTCAGTGCCAGTGGTCATCTTATTGGTAATACTAAATTTCGGTACCCTTCTTAATTAACTAGGCCTGCGTAAGAGGAGATTAATACTGTAGAGCTAAACTGATCATTTTTGACGTATGCGTGAGTTTCTTTGTGAATGATCAGATAAACTTGTGGCATTTTTAACGTACGCGTACGTTATTTTTTTCGATAGCGTACGTACGGTACGCGTACGTTATTCCGGTAGGTAACGTACGGTCGCACTATGGGCGTCGATATCGGAGGTCGAAAGGGACAAACCGCACCTTTAACAGTGGGGATATAGTATACAGTTGCCTCCCACACATTTTGAAGAAACAGCAAAAAAGGTGAACAAAAATATTTTCACCTCTTCTTGACCAGATCAGTTCAAAAGTGTTCTGTGTCTCCCTCCCAAAAAATGAAAGATCGCCGCCGCTGAATACGAAACAAGCTGATCATGTTCCCCCCTAAAAAATACTCAAATGAAGTCCCTGCCAGACTCTCCCCTGGAAAAAGCTGAAATGACGTCCCAGAATATACACGATAAAATTGCCGTTATGGAGATAAGCTCACCAGTGTCTCATAATCAGTTACTGGCAGGATATTATGTCCAAAATGGTAACCATGCGAAAAAGTGGAGAAGAATCGGTACCCCCATTTTTTAGACCAAGGTTACGCCTGTGACCACATGCTCAAGGCTATTTGCTATCTGGTTATCTAATCGAACCCGTCAGCAATCAAGATCTACCTTGACATCCACCATTCTTCTTTGGTTTTTTCTTAGGACGAACTCCGTATTCGAAAGAAATCTCTCTTCCTCGAATGACGATTCCAGTATCCCTCAGTGCATGGCTCGGTCTGTCTGGTTCTCCACGAACGTATCTAATAGCAAGCGAAAAGTTTGCACTCGATAGTGTTTCAACTAAGTTCGTTCATGCGTGAAACTGATTTGATGAAAACCGTGTCGTTGGCTTTCATTGGCCTACGGGCCTACCATATTGATCTGAGTGGAATTGATTGACTAGAACTAGATCAAGAAAGTGTAAGCTATATCTCCTATGCAACTACAGACTACATATCTGAATTAATTTCTTTTCTGACAATTAACTATTTGAAACATAGGAATTTTGTGGCAGTAATTAATGATATGCAGCATTCAAATTTTACTAGTTTATTAATTCATGATGACTGAGGAACATGCCCAGACAGAGGATTCATTTCAGTCATCGGAAAAGGGGTAGAAATTTGAAATTAGACCAAATGGGCGTGGCGATATAGACCTAAAGTTTAAGCCTGCTTAAAGGTGCTATACGTTTGAGAATACAAAACAGACGTATGCATAAATAGTGACACCACAAAGCAAAGCAGATTTTAACTGATATGCTTGATTCCCATGCAAGTGTTTCAGCAATTGCTACATCCGAATCCGCAAAATCCGGATTGTGTCATCTAAAGAATAGGCCTACTCGTGACTCTTCGAGGTTGAACAACATGTACAGGCCTGAATTCAGGTTAGGCAACATTTGAATCTGTCTGTGGATAAATAGCGGAATGCACAGGAAATCCAGAAGCACTGCAGGTAGCTAATGTATTGGAAACGCAATGTATCAAAGATAACTGAGATACCACTTACAGGTCTCTGTGCACAAAGAATCTGGCGTGAGTTGCTATGATAACATCCGCCAGAATGTATCCAAACTCTTCTGTGGCCGTCTGTGGATCCACGATATTCACCTGCAACGAGAGGTGTGTGCGAAAAGCATTATTATATTATGGAAAGTAAACTTTAAACGGTTCATTCCCTACGGAAGTTGACTTGGGTGAGAATGATACGCAGGATGCAATCACACACTTACGCTCAAACTATTCCAATCCTTTGGAATAAACTCTCGCCATAATTACGGCAACTATATTTATCTCTCGTTACGAGATCGCCAGTTTACACTTTACCTTTTTGCAATTTATGCCCTGGTCTTTCACTCAAAACTGTAAACATTACTTATCCAAAACTCCTATAGTGATGTCTCCTCTTCTCCGAATATATTTCACGCTGTTCCAATTCCAAGCACCATCTACCATATCCGTCGGTATATCCATCTGCTGATTGACCTTTGCGTCTTAACCTGAGACCGAAAGTGAATATACCTACTCGCCGATATTTTCTTCAAACTGAGCGCGCACGAATGAACTGGTTTCTGTGACTGAACGCTGGAACGTTGAACGCTGAAGAAATCTAATCCGGAAATTAGAAATCAACCTACCTGGCCACCAGTGAGTTCAGCAACACGTCCCAACTCCACCAGCTTACAGTCAGTTCCAGAAATCGTCAGAACTGACACAGAAACACTAGAAAACAGAAAAGCATACATTGGCTGATTGGTGAAATATTACTTGCGGTATTTGCAGTACTATCGAACACTTTGTTAAACTTAACAGCACCAACGGTGACTACGTATTCAAGACACAGATTCAGCCTCGACTGCTACCACTGCTGTCAACACTGATGCTGGTGATAGTGGTGATGGTGGTGGTGATGATGACGTAGATGACGGTGACTATGAGGGCGGCGATAACGATGATGATGATCATGACTGTAGGAAAGCGGTTTAAGGCTTTAAGCGTATGACATACCCACTCTCCTTTGCAATATCGGCGACTTCGGTGTAGAACGCGTAAGCAGCATCCTGGTTGTCTAATCTTCCCAGGCCCTCATTGGCCTCGCCATCAGTGCAAACGATGACCTTTGACCTAGCCATCTGTCGGGCTATACCCACTGATACCAGAAGTCCAGGACCAAGAGCCGTAGAGCCACGCGCTGGTTCCCTGCATATTGATGTAGGTTATGATAACTGTTATATAGTAAGCTAATGCAAAAGGTAGATAACTCCTCTTTATGATATCTGGTAAGAAGAATTTATGTAAATTCGATGCAACACGATATCATTATCATCATCATCATCATCATCATCATCATCATCATCATCATCATCATCATCATCATCATCATCATCATCATCGTCATCGTCATCGTCATCATCATCATCATCATCGTCGTCGTCGTCATCATCATCATCATCGTCATCGTCATCATCATCATTATATTTATTTTCATCGTCACCATCATCATCATTGGTTTCATCGTCGTCATCATCATCCGTTGTCGTAACCAGACTCTGAGCTCTTCGTCACATTCCTGACTGAAAGGAGAGCTGATGAGAGTGCCAGCGATCCGAGAAGTCCGACAATTCCTCTGCAGAAGGAGAATGCCGGCCCATACAGGCGTAGGCTTGCAATACTTCTTCCGTGTTCTGATCTTTTCTGCAGTACTCAGGCAGGAGTAGACAACAGGACAGGAAAGGAAATAAGAGCAGCGAAGTGCAGAGGTGGGTGAAGAGAGCAAAGCAGAGCAGAGAAGAGCGAAGTAGAGAAGAACACAGAGGAGGGATGGGAGGGTAATAGGTGCTGCCCCTGAGACCCATGTCACTTCATGGATAGAGAGATGATCTAGGGGCCTAATGGAAGAGAGTATGCCAATCTAAATCCACTTATCTTCGCATCTTTTAGCAAATCGAACGAAGACGTAACCTACACAAGTAAATGCAAAACAAGGCGACAGTAATCGATTTTTAGCTATATTCCAACTGACCTGAGAATATTTTGCGTCAGAATCCTCCGAGAATCAGAGATTCTGGAAGGGAGGCCAAGGTCGGATGCCACCTCAAGTAACTTCGTCTTGTCGTAAAAAATATCATTCGGGATTCGATGTTCAAGCATGTTTTTTCCATCGGCAATTACTTTGACCTAATGACATTTACAGGCATAAAACTGTCTTAAAGTGTGCTTTGGTAGGGAACCCACACACACAAAAGCATAACCCAATAACCCGATAAATTAACGTATGGGGACAGGGGCGTAACTTTGGCCTGAAAAGTGGGGGGGGGTACCAATTTCTTGCAAACACGAAGCAAGGCGGAGACTGCGATCTCTGGGAAAGCACATTAATAAAATATTGATTGGCTTGTTCAAAAAGTTGGGGCACGGTACCCCCAGTCCAAAAAGTGGCGGGTACGGGTACCCCTCGTACTCCCCACAAATTACGCCTATGAATGGAAGAGAGTATATTACATATATTACGAAAGCAAAAAAATAATATTTATATACCCCTCCTCCCCTCTGTTGCACCTCGTACAGTTTGTGGAACCCCTACCCCCTGCGTGCGTACAACTAAGCTTCTCTACCCCCTGCCCTTACAAAAGTTAGTTAGCTAAAGTCATCTATAAGACATTTATTTTACCGTAGGCTACTAATATTTTTGTTAAACATCATGTCTGTTAGCTAAAATTTGTTAACTGTTATGAAGAAATAAAATACTAACAACACTAACACACATTTTAAAAAGACTATAGAACAATGCAGAGTAATAAATAGGCTAATGTGGATGTCATAATTAGACATTTATTTTGTGTAGGCCCTACGTACTCATTTTGGTCGAGGTCCTCCCCTCGTCATACGCACCGGTACGCAAAATCGCCTAAATCCGATCACTCCTCCCCCTCACTGCGTACGTAATAATTATATGGATGGCTCCTATACATGCATATGTATGTATGTAGGTGCATTTGTATTTATGTATACGCCTATGGATATGTGATGCATGTATTAGGACATTTATGTAGGGCTTATTCTATGCCTTGGCTCAGCTTGGAAGTACTATTTTAGCCCAAGTTCTAGAATCCGACCTGGATTAAGTGAGCCATGCCAAGTGACATTAAAAGTTGACTTACATTTCTCTCGAAAGCGACCACTGCAATTCTGCAGCCTGGACTGCTGTCTGCTATGCGCTCCAACTCGTGACAGACCGCACTCTTCACCCCGGCTTGGCGCGTGATCCTTTCGTTGCCACTACCGGCCACTACCGCTGCCATGCTTCCAGAATAATCGATGCAGAAGACGATAATCGATTCCTGCGATTCGGTCTTTCCACTGGAACCACCGGAACCGGATGTAGCCACCAATGCCGGTTCCAGCATGTAGGTCACATCTTCCTTCGATGTCATCTCTTCCAGAACGATCTCCAATTTGTTCTTTGTCTCGCAGAATTCACAAGACCAGATCTACGCAGATGATTTCAAACATAAAAATAATTAAATCCAGTAGTAGTTAGATTGAATTTTTTCATTTTAAAGGAAAATAAACCAACTCTAGCTGCCATTATGTGATCCCAATAAGCTTGTTTATAGCGAGATAGCTGAATAGAAATTCGTACAAAGCTGTATAGCATGACACATGGCGTGCCTCTATCTGGAGTTTTGCAGTTTCCAAAACACGTTGCCAACCGTCTCTATATTCTAACTCGTTTCCAGGCTGTATATACGTAGTCTGAGATTTCACGGGCGCAATTAAATGTAGTATAGCTATGAAACAATTTTAGCGTCATTTGCAGTCACTTTAGCGATAGTGGTAGCATATTTTTGAGGAAGAGTTTTGTCATACCATCTTCTGTCCATCGACCTGAGTGATTTTACTGATGTGCGAAAGCATGACTTGACACCCGCTACAGACGATTGGATCGCCCGTGTGCATGTTGCTGGGTTCAGTCAGTCGATCAAACTTTACAACCACGACATTCGTATCTGCACAACGCCATTTCTGGCCTGCGTTTGAAGAGCGAGGCGCTTGAGCACTGCCACCTTCTGCAGTAGCCTATAACAATATTAAAATTCCATCAGTAAATTGCATACAGTAACTGTTATCACTAACGGTATGCGCCCATTAATCATTCACTCTATTCTCCGTTGCTTATTCCGCTGATTCTTGGAATTCTCGTTTAAAGACTGCCATCGATTGCATTTTTTTAGAGTTTGCTTACGCATTAAATCACTCGGCAACAGACACGAAAGACATTCAAAGAAATTCATGCCATATCTGATTGATTTGATGCTAAACTGATTCAAGTTGAACTAAACTGTAGTATAGCAGTACGGACAGGTCTGCTGTTCTGGTGAAATGACCTGGGTTTCAGATTTTTTTACATTGTTTGGCGTAATAACGATTGAAGATTGATGTATATCTACACGAATTAAATACGTTTTACTCGCCACTCTGCGATGTAGGCTGTCTGGGTAACGGAGGAGGAAGAGAATCAACGAGAAATGCCAGCATCATTGGCCGGAATCTTGCAGAAAACTGCAAATCGTTATCACTGAGCCATTAATCTTTCACTCTATGAAAATTCTCCGTTGCTTATTCCGCTGATTTTTGGCATTCTGGTTTAAAGTGCCATCGATTGCAATTTTTGTTAAAGTTTGTTTACGCATTAAATCACTCGCAAACATACAAGAAAGACATTTGATGCAATTCTTGCTATATCTGACTGATTTGATGCTAAACTGATTTAAGTTGAACTAAACTGTCATAAAACTAAACTCAGAATCACCGGATGGTAAAACAAAAACATATATGTACTCCGTACTAGTTAATAAGAGGTGGAAAAGCGGAGTAACAATGTGCCGAACACTCTCTAAGCCAGACATTGCATCAGATCAAAAACTCGTCATGGCTGGAGTAAGAATCAAACTGAAAACTATCCACAAAGAAATGCTTAGAAGATTCGATGCAGGAAGACTCAAAGAGGGAATAGGGTTGCCACCTTTCTAAACTAGGAAGTTGGGACCAGGGCTGTAGTCGAGGGTATGCGCGGGTATACAGCGTGTACTCACCTCTAGAGGCCGTATTCTCACCTCAGAAAATATTTGTACTAATGAGTTCCGGAAAAATAACCATTAGCGTATACTCACCTCAAATTTGTTTCGGAAAACTAACCGGTAGCGTATACTCACCTCTAATTTTACCACTACAGCCCTGGTTGGGACGTAATTTTGGAGCACTGAAATCGTAAATCACCTCACGATGTGAGACCAGAGGCGCAAGTCACGCAACAGAGTCATTTTTTGGGAAACTAACTATTTATTTTAAAAAGGCGATTAAGATTTATGATTTTGAACACTGTAATGATGTGAGAATGTGTTTAAACGTCGTTATTTATGATATTTCACTTCGCCTGCATCATAGATTTATAGGGTGTTGAACAAATATGGTACGGGTAATGTGTTTTAAGCCACAATATTTTGTTAGTTTGGAAAATAATTACCACAAATTTGAAAGTAGGGACATTTGGCTGTCCCGACTAGGTCAAGTAGGGACGCGGGACATATGTATACCTCGAAATCTGGACGGTCCCGATAAAATTTGGACGGGTGGCAACCCTATGAGGGAATGATTAGACAGCAGTACAGCTACTTACTACATGAAAAATGGAGACAGGCGAAACAAAGAACATGAGAAGATTTGGAGGGAAATACAACTACGCAGAGGTAGCAGAGATATGTATTGGGCTTTAGGAAAAAATAGAGAAAAACAGAGAAGGGCGCCATGGATATCACAGGAGGTGCTGGCGCTGAGTGATCAGAGAAGGCTGATGAAGGCAATAGCAACACATAGCGAAGAAAATAAGAAAACATACAAGATGACAAGAGAAATCGAAAAGAAAGCGAAGCAATGTTAGGAGCAATGGCTGGAGGAAAGATACATTGAGGTGGAGAATAGTGCCGGGAGCCAAAATCCTCAAACACATTTCCAGACAGTAGATGAAATCTGTGGATCCTCCAGCCCAAGACTACCAACAATAAAAGACAATAATGGAAAGCTATTGGACAACATGGCAGATATAAAAAAAAACAGGTGGAAGCAGTGTTATGAGGATCTGTATAATGAAAGGAATCCTGTAGATAATAAAATGTTGGATGAACTACCAGCAAGTAATTGCCATGAAAACATGGAGGACATCCCGAGAGAGGAGGTGGAGAAAAACTACAGGGACATTCAGGAAAGGCACCAGGAGAGGATAACAGTAGAAATGATACAAGCCGGAGGGAATGTTCAGTGGAAATGTTACACGTGTTATGCAACAAAATTTATCAGGAAAAGAAGTGTCCAGCTGATTCGGGGAAGGCTAAAATCGTTCCAAAACATACGAAAAATGACAAGAGGGAATGCATCAATTATCGAGGCATTAGTCTGTTAAGTGTTTCTGAAAAACTATGGGACGATTAATAACGGAAGATAGCCAGTGTACAAGGGACATAAAAGCAGGATTGGTCTGGCGGCAAGGATGTTTGGCAGCCTGAGTAGGATGTGGAAGACGAGCAGCATATCGACAAGAACTAAAATAAAACTGTGTGTATAGGACATTTGTCATCTCAGTACTGATACATGGATCTGAGTGTTGATGCTTACGGAAGGAGGACGACAGGAGGATTCTAATGGCGGGAATGGGCTAACTAAGAAGATTATCGGGGAGGACCAGATGCGATAGAATTCGCAATGAAGTAATCCGGAAGGAGTTGGGAGAGAGAGGGAAACACTGGTAGACAAGATCAGAAAAAGAAGACTGGCATGTTTTGGCCATGTAACAAGAGTGAACGACAAGAGATGACCAGCAAGAGCATTACATTGCCACGTGAAGGGAACACGGAGTCGAAGAAGACAAACAAAGACATGGATGGAAAACGTGAAACAAGATCATAAAGAACAGGACATGGATATGAGAACGACCCTGGACACTATCAGAGACAGAAAGAAACCTCACCGTCGGCACACATCTGACGGAAGAGAAGGAGGAGGAGGAGGAGGAGGAGGAGGAAGAAGAGGAGGAGGAGGAAGAAGAAGATGATGAAGAAGAAGAAGAAGAAGAAGAAGAAGAAGAAGAAGAAGAAGAAGAAGAAGAAGAAGAAGAAGCAGAAGAAGAAGAAGAAGAAGAAGAAGAAGAAGAAGAAGAAGAAGAAGAAGAAGAAGAAGAAGAAGAAGAAGAAGAAGAAGCAGAAGAAGAAGAAGAAGAAGAAGAAGAAGAAGAAGAAGAAGAAGAAGAAGAAGAAGAAGAAGAAGAAGAAGAAGAAGAAGAAGAAGAAGAAGAAAAGACGAAGAAAAAACATAAACTGTAATAGAGCAGTAAGGACTGCAGGTCTGCTGTGATGATGTTATGACCTGGGTTTCATATTTGTGTTCTTTTTGTTATCATTGTTTGGAGAAATAACGATTGAAGATATATATATATATATATATATATATAATTAAATATATATATAAACAGTTTTACTCGCCACTCTGCGATGTAGGCAGTCTGGAAAATGAAGGAGGAAGAACATTGGGAGGTACGGACGTTGACCAGGATCTTGGGCCTCTGGTTGGAGCTGATAGCGTCTGAGCCGCTTCTCCTGGAACACTGAAATGTGAAAGAACTGGCTAAGATTTTAACGCATTGTAACAGACATGTGTGCTGCACATTAACGTGTAACATAACATAACAAGAATTTTAGGTGGTTCAGAAGACGTGTAGTCTGTGTTAGAACCACTGCAAAGTAACCTCGAAAGCTTAATAACCCAATTTTCCTAGCTTCTTCTTAAAAGCTGTGATAGTGTCCACTATCATCCAAACCATTCCACAAGTCTTCAACTCTTGCACTGAAGAATTCTGTCCTAGTGTTCCTTTCGGCTTCTTAAATAATTTATACATGTGCTCCCGAGTTGCTTTGTTTGGTGCTAATTCAAAGAACCTCTCCCACTGCACTGCTTCCTTTCCGGTGATAATCTTATGAGCTTCGATTAGATCTCCTATGCTCCTCCTTCTCTACAATGTACTAGTCCACATTTTTTCAACCTTTCTTCATTGCTCAAATCCTTATACCCCAAATCATTTTTGGAGCTCTTCTTTGCACTTTCTCTAGTGTTTCCATGTCCTTTTCAGGCATGGATTCTATACCTGGATACGGTATTTCAACTGTGGCCTACGTAACTAGCGATTTGTACAACCTCAGTATTGAATCCTTGTCTCTGGTGACTATTGTCATTCTTATCATACCTAAAATTGAATTATCCTTTTTGATGCTTAAGCACATTGTCTTGAAGGTTTTGCACTCTTGTGCAAAAATCAATCCCAAGTCCATTTCTTCATCAGTCACTTTCAATACCTTATGCCCCATTTCATATGAAACCTCTTGTTTCTCTTCCCCATATGCATCACTGAGCACTTTTTCAAATTAAAGAGCATTTGCCAATCCTGTTACCATCTGATAGCTGAACTGTACAGAAAACAGACGGCAAAGGTAAAATTCGGCGGTGTAGGCCTAGCTAAATCCCAGTTAAAACAAAATTTATACCCATATGTTGATTTTTCACATGAAACTGCACAATTTTATCTCTAGTACCTTTTTAAATATTGACCTTTCAAAAATTGACACACCCTAATATATTAATCAATCAATCGATCAATCAAATTCGTTTATTCGTGTACAGCTGCACACTAACTGACACAGACGCAACTTAGTCTATAGACTATGTACATATAGGTCAGTTCTGGGGCCGAGATACAGGGATTAGTAGATTTTATTGTAATAACTTTCATTTGGGATATTCTCAAAAGGTGCTACATAAATTTCTAGACCCCTGCACGTATAATTATTCATGCATTTCGGCTCGACTACTGTTGCTCGCTTTATGTCGGCCTTCTCGCTGGGCGGTTCGGATGCCTGGATCAGGTTCTGCGCTATGGTGCCCGCCTTACGGGCGCATGCCTAAATTCGAGGTAACCGGGAAATTCAGGAGCTGGACAATTCGGCGCGAATAGAAGTCGCACTCAACAATCGTTGTCCGATCTTCAAACTCCGGTGAACTTATAATTTTAAATAGAATACAAGTCGCACCAAAACTAAGATAGGGGCCTAATGTTCACACTAACAACGCAGTCGGGGGTTGGCATAAATAATGCATTTGCACGGTAAGTGCTATATACTGTAAGTCTCTGTAGTGAATGAATGAATAATGAATGAATTAATTAATTAATGAATAATGAGTGAATGAATTAATGAATAACGAATGAATGAATCTATCAGTAGATTTATATCACCTGTCTACACCGGTTTCGATTGCCTCTGCGGAGATCTCCTCCTCCTCCGAATCAGAGTAACTGTAGACGAATTCGGATCCGAAATCCATCTTAACTTCGGTCCTTTAAGGCTTCTGCAAACGTAATATCAAATAGAACTTATGTCACGAACAGGTGCCTCTCGAACAAGTGCAGCATTGCATTTAAGCGTATTTCACTACTTCGGAAACTAGGCCTACATGGGGAAAAACGAGGAAATAATAGAGTTCGACACACAAAACGCTTATCTGAGTCTAAGGCTCTAAGCCATGACCAAGTCACTTCTATAATTAAGTTATAAGTGAATGTGAAACTATCTACGAATACTTACGGCAAAGAGAAATCTGATAAGCGAAGCGCACAAAAACTTCTTTCAGTCAGTATAACAACGAGGGTACGTGTGGGTGTCGTAGTTAATGCGCCCAGTTACTTATCACGCTGTTAACAATCATACACGGAAATATCTGGCCACCAAATGCAAAACTCGCAACGCCCTGGAAAGTTTGAATATGCGCAGCAGATCGAGGATGAAATCAGACTTCTCTGAACGAGCGTCGCATAAGAGAGATGTAGCCTATGCATCGACGAAGGTTATTCGTTATTTTTAGCGTTTGAAAAATTGTCTGTTTACCTATGCCCATAAAAGGCCTAACCAACAGTCATTTATATGCTATGCAGGTCACTTCCTGGTGTATAATACGCCTACTTCCTGCATTCGACCAGCTGGTTCCCGCGACGTAGCTTTTTTGGGCGCTGTAGAAGTCTCGAAATTACGATTAAAACCTCCTACAGCGATAGGTCTTTCGTTGTATAGGCCCATCAAGTAATTTACAAGTATCACTTGTCATATCTACGTATGTACAATTGTAGGTCCTACATATATGGAAGCATGTATATATGTATGCTTAAATATGTATGTATGTATGTATGTATGTATGTATGTATGTATGTATGTATGTATGTATGTATGTATGTATGTATGTATGTATGTATGTATGTATGTATGTATGTATGTATGTATGTATGTATGCATACATGTATGTATGTATGTATGTATGTATGTATGCACGTATACGTGTATTCTATTGTATTGCATTTGGAGATTTATAAAGCGCCACTCGACAGTAGAAACTATTCATATAGGCACTCTCGACGTGGGAGCCCCGGAAGAAAGGAAAAGCACAGAGGATTTTTAAAGAAATTTTCATTGGTGGGGATATTTTGAAAAGGACATTTCTCCAGTGATGGGCACTAAACTATTTTTAAAAGTTAAACTAAAACTATTTTCCAACTAAAAAATATAGTTTAACTAAAGTTGGCAACTGATTTTGGAAATTAGTTAACTAAACTAAAAAAAGTAGTTAAACTATTTTCAACTTTTTTTCCAACTTTTTACGACAAACATTTTCACAGTAACAGAGGTTAAGTGAACTGTAATAATGCAGAGCGTCAACGACAATTTCGCCTTCAAACTATGCAATGTGGACTGTTCCACCATACAGTTAGAGGCAGACTCTAAGTAGAGTAGGCTATGAATTGGAAAACACAGGTTGTTAATGCTAAACCCATGCAGTGTTAATCGATAAGTTTCGCGTTCAGTTGTTGACAGTGTTCAATGTTCATTACGGAAAACAGTTGCGTATTGCTGATTTTTAGTTAAACTTTTTAGTTAGCAAATAAAATTTGTTAGTTAAACTATGGTTTTAACTAAACTAATTTTTTTAGTTAAACTTCATCCTTAACTAAATTTATTTAGTTAAACTATAAGTCAGCAACATTTTAGTTAACTATTGCCCATCACTGCATTTCTCGCGCGTAATTTTAAGTCAAAAAGCACTGAGTCAGAGAAACTTGAAAAAGACATATATTTTAAATATATATTTGAACGTTCAACCAGTCAGACTAGCGAAATAAAACAAATTATAAAAATGAAACAATTAACATTTGTAATTTTGTACAGAATTATTTCGAGTCCAACAACAAGCATTGCACAACTGCAGACAAGAACAAGAAAAAATCGAATAAGCGCTGATTAGGCCTAGGCCTACTGAAACAAGGTAAATGTGAAAACAACTAAGAAAAAGGACCAGCTTCTCTGATAAATTCCTGAACAGCCCGCTTATGAGAGACCTGGATAGAACTCTGGCCAGAGAGGAATTACATATTAATCGCAAAAACGGAGCGAAGTCATCTATGAAATCCTTCTGTAAAAACGGAGGCAACAGGTCCAGTTCACAAGGCTTAGAGAAGGAATAGGCTTACAGAACTAATTGACGGGTGGTGAGTAAGTAAGTAAGTAAGTAAGTAAGTAAGTAAGTAAGTAAGTAAGTAAGTAAGTAAGTAAGTAAGTAAGTAGGTAAGTAGGTAATTAGTAAAACGTTTCAATTTCTTTCAAAATCTCTCTTATAATCTGTTCGCCTTTAACAAAAGTGAGAAATTACCTTTTGTTCACCCTAGGCGTCCTACCCTTTACAAATAATATTGTTTTAAATATCTGTATTATTACAATGCCTTTGACAAAGTATAAATAATTTTCAACTCTTTTAACATTTTTACTATCTTTTTTCAAATTTTATTATCTTATTACTTCTATGTTTTATATTTTCTCGCAACTTGTTTACCAATTTGCGGTTCGCTTTTTGGTTTTTCAATTAGGAATATTAATTATAATTTCCTTACCCTAGGTTATCGCTTAAAACTATAGTCACACGACGTTACATAGGGACCAAAGATTTTTGTTGTACTAAAATTAAGGACTTACCAGTCCTGTGCATAACAGGTCCTTGTTTTTTACCCAAGGTAGAACTGATCCCTCAGAACCAAACATTATGGTAGGAGTATATATTATTATCATTTTTTTGCCCTGAGGTACTTCCCCCAGGGTCTTAGATATTACAAGCACTGGCGACGATCTTGTTTGACAGGTGGAAGAACTGATGCGGAGGAGTAGTAGTAGGAGCAGGATGAAGAACAAGAACAATAAGAAGGAGTAGGAGAAGGGGGAAGAAGAAGAAGAAGAAGAAGAGGAAGAACACGAAGAAGAAAGAAGAAGAAGTATCTAGAAGGCAATCCGCTGTATCATCGTCTCGTATATGGTTGTCTCTTTTCTTTGTTATTTCTCCACTTCTCCAATTTTACAAAATATCCACGTATTTCGAAATTTCTACAGCGCCCCAAAAGCGAAGTAGTTGAAACCAGCTTATGCTCAGGCGCACACAGTTGATGTAAACTGTGACTGTCGTTGGATCAGGAAAAACCCGAAAACTGTCTTTCATTATTAAATTATTAAAGCTATGACGGCTGCTCTGAGCGCTTCTGACGCTGGTATCAAGATAGTAAACTGTTCGAAGATTGGCGAGTTCATTGGTAGGCCTAGCTGGAAATTTTATAGTAAAGATTACTACCAAAGGGGCCCGACTTGTTTATGTATATCCTGAAATGCTAACTGGTGGAATCTAATGGGATTGTTGATGCCATACTGAACGCATCAGCTTGGATGTATAAGGGTTGGAACGAACTCAGATAACGCTAGATTAATATTACAATAATATTATTTTACTAGTGTATTTGCCCGTCTATTATGACGTCATATTATAGACCTATAATATGTATCGCTGGTTATCGCCGTCGTCAAGACCGCCGTCGTCAAGACAACCGGTTTATGTTTCACAATAGAACAGAACCAGTTTGTGACGTAGCGTCCCCCGACAGACGGACACTATATGGATATTATATGTATAGATAATTAAAATTACTTTACGTTACTGTACTTTACCAAAGTTATATTACTTCACTTATCATTGCCATATCTTTGTTCTGCCTCACTTTACATTATGGTATCCTACATTATATTAACTTACTTAATCTCCTGGTCCTTATACTCGACTACCATGTTGGGAATTAATAAATGTAAATGTAAATGTACGCGATTTTCTATAGCAACCGTATATAGCCTCGACCATGCTCATTTTTCAATGAATTGATCGGGTGAGATCCTTCACCACCGCTGCCCGTTTGAATGGGTGCCGTGTTGGGACCGTGCTAGCCCGAGATTTAAATCTCTGAAATAAGCCACCTTCGGGAAGCAAGCAATAGGGGCTCGCTCTAGCGGGACACCATCCCTTCTGGGTCTCCCTTTGTGTCCTATTAATATTTCTGAACCTTATCATTCAGGTTTCTTTACTTTTCTTTTATTGAAAAACAGGCTCAGCACTAACCAATTATATTAATTTAATGATCATATATTATTGCTCTGAAAATTTGTGAATTTTATGTATTAAAATAAACATGTTAATAAGATAAGTTAAATAGTTAAGTGTATCGTTGTTTAATACAAGCAATGGTTTATTAAAATAGTATCTGTTAAACGATAAATGTGTCTGTAGGCTAACTGATAAAACAACCTGATGTTAAAGGAATGTATGTAAATCAAATGTGTGAACCAATAAAAAAAACGTTCTGTTCTGTTCTGTGATGCAAGGTCTACGTACATAAGCCGCTAAACTTAGTCATACAATCTTGATTGACCCTTTGGGTCGTGACTTGTAAGTCTTCTTCTTCTTCTTTGGTTCTCTGCCCTTAGGCAGGTTCGTATGTCCAACGGCGCCATTCCTCTCGATGTTGAGCTTCCGCTTTCATCTGTCTGTAGCCGTCCCTCTTCATTGTCCAGTCTAGGAACATCGTTCTTGGTCTTCCTCTTGTCTTTTTACCTTCCATTCTACCCTCGATGATATCTCGTAGCAGGGAATTTCCTCTCATTATATGGCCAATCCATCTTCTTTGACGCTCTCTGATTGTCCTCATCATGGATCTCTCCTCTTCCACCATTTGCAGTACTTCGTCATTTGTCTTGTGCTCTGTCCAGCTGATTCTCTCCATTCTACGCCATATCCACATTTCGAAGGCTTCTATCCTTTTGATGTCCTCCCCTCTTATAGTCCACGTTTCAGATCCGTATAGAACCACACTCCATACCAGCGTCTTAACCATTCGCTTCTTCAGATTCCTATTTAATTTTCCTCTCAAGAGCTCCTTTCTTTTATAGAAAGCATCTTTTCCCATGGCTATTCTTCTTTTTATCTCCGTATGGCACTTCACATCCCTCGTGACCATACTTCCTAGGTAACAGAATCTCTCAACTTGTTCGATGACCACTCCATTTACGGTTATTCTAACTTCTTTTTCTTCTCTTTTGCTTATCCTCATGACCTTTGTCTTCTTGGTATTTATTTTCATTTCGTATTCTGCTGAGATCATATTCAGGCGATCCATCATTCTCTGCAGTCCTTTTTGGCTTCTTGCTAACATTGCCTGATCATCCGCAAATCTCAGCGCTTTCACCAACATACCCCCAACCTTTATTCCCTCGTTCACTTCTTCCATCGCCTCCCGTACAAGCTCTTCGATGTAGATGTTGAAGAGTATTGGAGAGAGCGGGCATCCTTGCCTCACTCCTCTGCCTATTCTTCCCGGCTCTGAGTATTCACCATCTATTCTTATTTTTACTTTCTGTCCCATGTACAGGTTTCCAATAAGTCTTCGTTCTTTCCAATCCACCCCTATTTTTCGTAATGCATGCATTAATTTCCTCCAATCCACCCTATCGAAAGCCTTCTCATAGTCGACGAAACACACACACTTGTAAGTAATAACCGATTTAACCCCTTCCCGCCTTTCGATTATGATTTGACCGAGCGCCTGTGATAACTAAGCTGGTTCCCGCGAATTCGCTCATTTGGGCGCTGTAGAAATCTCGAGATTGCGATTAGGCCTACTATAGGCCCTACAACGAGTTACCAACCCTAAAGTAGCGGATTCATGTGGACTAAGTGCTAGTGAATAAGTTAGTTTTGTGATACTGGCGCAGCATTTGCCTTGCGTTTAGAAATTTTGGCCATTTTATTAGATCGATTGCACACCAAAAACGAAACCGCATCATATCAGCCGAATAGGGAAGTCTTCAACAAATTCTATTTTAGACTGCGAGTCAAGCCAACAGCATGGGATTGCGTGAACAGAAGAAGCATTGATGCCAATGGCCTAAGCATTGGGTCGGGTAAGAAGTTATAACTGTCCAACAAGCTCAAGACTACTAGAAGCAGTAGGCTAATACCAAAAAAGTGTAAACTTGCGCGTAATAATAGCTGAAACACTAAAGTAGACCCTTAAGATTCTGTTTATAATGTCATACAAACTCTAATGGCAATAAAAGAAACGTTAGCGTGACAATGATTGTAACACTATGGCCTTTTAGGAGCTTTCCACTCAAAACTGGTCTCGTATTCGTAATCGTAATCGTAATCTCCTATTTGTCTCACCTTTTCAAGTACCCCTATCCTAACTCATCTGATCCTCCGCCTTCCAATTATTCTCGCCCAAAACGACACCCGCCTTGACAGCTGCTCTGCCTCCTCTCTTGATCTGGCCCCCTGAAAATCGGACTCGGAACTCTTTTGTACTACCCTTTGGAAAATCCTCTGTGATTTGATTTGGCCTTCTGGAAACCGGACTTGGACCTCTTTTGGACTACTCTATGGAAAACCCCTCTGATTTGATTTGGCCTTCTGAAAACGATTCGGACTTCTCTTGGATTATTCTCTGGAAACACCCTCTGATTTGACGTAACGCTCGTGAATAGGATGGTGCCCTGCGCTTGGCCTTCGAGTGGCGCTTTAGAAGTTTGGAGATTACGATTACGATTACTATGGCCTTTACACTAACCTTACTTTTATTGCAAGTAGAGTTTGTAGGACATTATAGACAGAATCTTTAAGGCAACAAACTGAAAATGCGGGTCAACGATAAGCAGTTCCGCACACACCCTGTGCGACATTTCCCTCACGGCGCGAAGCGGTATTTTCAAATTTTCAGTTTGAAGCTTTTATATAAGAGGTCGTTGTTTGAAGCAGAAGAAGAGTAACTGTAAGCGTCGTTGAATGTAAGTTTTAATTTAAATCGTTATGGAGTTCGGCTCAAAATATGTCTACACTTATTCCGATTCAGAAGAGGAAGAAGTGTCTGAAGAGGAATATGAAGGCGAATATACAGCATGGTTAGTAATAACAGTGCAAAATTTACAATCAATCACTCAATTTCGTTTAATCAAAGCACCAAGCTGACAACAACGCAACTATTAGTAGGAGGATATATCTAGAGCTAGGGTTAGATTATTGGTGAATGTTTATTTAAACTATATAAGGTTTGATAATTTTATTAATGGAGAGTCTATAGTTTATTATCGAAAGGTTATTCGGTCAGTACAAATCCTTAAACAGTACTCGAGGGATAAAATTTCGATCATCTTTTTCAGGGTGTAAGAAACCATGGGGTCTTGCGCGAAGTTCGTACCGGCCTGCACCACGATGCGGGGGAAAAGTTTATGTAAAACATGGTTTTCATTAGTTTTTACAGATGTAAACAGACGTTCGTCTACCTTCTCAGCCAAATCAGCAGCTGTCGGTGTGTCAGAATTTAAGAAACCTCTACGTTTCATTTTCCCTACCAATTTCTCGATTCTGTCTCATTCTTCGGCATTAGTATATCCCACACCAAGCAGATGAGGCATACATGAGTTTCGCTAGGGTTGTCATTTTAGCGACTTGTTGCAAAGCCTTAAGAGAAAGACCGTGGGATATGAGAATGCCAAGTGCATACATTGAGGAAGAGCATGCAGATAATACGGTGTCTACATGAGAGCGCTTCCGGAGGTCTGATCGTAGAATCACTCCCAAGACTCGCATAGAGTCTACCCGTTCTGCTACTGGAATGATTGTTGGAATATTTAGGCCTTTCAGACCTCTCCTAGTGATTAACATCTTTCGGGTTTTTGCTGGATTTAGTCGTAAGTTATTCTTCTTTGCCCAAATGGATATATTGTCGAATTCATCTACTGCAGTGGCTATTTGTGAGGAACCAATGATTAGATAGGTATCATCTGCATATTGTAGCAGGTAGTTAAAGATATATATTATTTCTAGTGCTGCCCCTCGATTAAAATTTTTAATCGAAGTTAATCGATCGATTAAAAATTTTAATCGCAAGTTAACTGCAAATTAATCGCACTTTAATAAAATTCTTTGTTAATTACTACAAGTACTTGTATTCTTCAGCATGGGCTCAGTTTTTCTAATCTTCTAATCTTCTAAAGATCTGAAATCACACTTTTAAATCAGTATCTTTTAAGTCTCAATGACTTAAAGTCTCATTCAACATTCACCAAATTCAAAATAATCATCATAAAACAAAAATATACAAGTTGTTAATGCTTCAATCATGATTCCACTACAAATCTACATAGTAATAGCTCTGGTCTTTTAAAATGGATTACATCTGACTTGAAGAGTTTAATCTTCATCATCTTTAAAGTCTCAATTTGATGCCTTAAGTCTTGTCTACAAATCTACACGGTAAAACAATCTTTTTAAATGATTTAAGCTTGCCCGGTACGTCTTATTCTAAGAGTTTATCCTTTCAAGAAAATTCAGTTATTTAACCTTGCATTCATAAAGTCTTTAAATGGATTTCATCTTAATTTAAGAGTTCACTCTTTTAAGTGAAGCCAATTACTTAGGCAAACTATAGCTTGTTCACATTGCTCGGATCAAGCGATGCTCTTTTCTGATTAACTATGTGTCCCGATAAGGAAAACAATCTTTCACAGGGTACCGTACAGTTGTAGCTGGTGAAGACAGATACTTCTTGACTAGTCTTGCCAAGAGTGGTTGAGACCCGGCATGGTGAAGAAACGCGGCTTAAACGTCCAAACTCGAATTATTTGCAAGGCTATTATGTGACTGCGTTAAAAATATTAATCGGCGTTAAAAATATTAATCGTAGTTAAAAATTATGCGTTAATCACGGGCGTTAACGGCGATTAATCGACAGCACTAATTATTTCGGCTGAAGGTCTGATGCACAAACATCACATGAGGGAGGGCCAAGCACTGAGCCCTGTACAGTACTAGCGTTTATGATTGCTGCTTCAGAAGTAGATCCTGCATATTTGGTGGCATGACATCTTTTGTTGAAGTAGAAGATGAGCCAATTGTATATTTGATCAGGGATGTCCAGGGAAGCAAGCTTGGTTGCCAGCGTAGAGTGACGAATGGTATCGACAGCTTAAGAGAAATCTGTTGAGATGATTAACACATATTCATTTGTCTGAAGCATACTAGTTGTTACTTTCTGCAGTAAAGCAATAATAGCTGCAGTTGTTGAACCAGTTGGCCGAAACGCATACTGGTCAGCCATCTCGACATCAAATGGTGGAAATTGGAAGGCCAGATATAAGTACGATCTTACTATTAGTCGTTCCAGAGTTCGTGATAGAATTGGAACAACTGATATTGGTCTAAAGTCGGCAGGAATAGTCGGGTTTGGTACTTTTGGTTTAGGTTGAATTATTGCAATTCTCCATTGGGCAGGAACGTGGTGTGTGTTGACTGAGTAATTATTAAATAGATGAGCCAGGATTTTGGATGAAACTGGAGCCAATAAGAGTAAGAACCAGGCAGGCATGCCATCATTCCCCTCAGCTGTGCAATGAAGTCGATCAAGTGCATAAATTATTTCCATTTCAGTAAAAAGTGTTTGATTTTCATTTGCTTTATGTTTTAGGAATGGCTGAGCATAGTCTGAATCAGTGGAGATTCCGGCATAATGGTTATTTCATTCTGTGGCAGTGACTTGACTAGTGGAAGTAGAAGAGCCGATCTTTTGTGTCAGTTGTTGCTCTGTGCTGGCTAAATTATGTTATATGTCGTTTAGAACACAAATATCATATAAGCAAAACAGTGCACAGGAAGCTAGAAGAGTGGCCAGTGGTGGGCCATGCACGTGCCTGGGGTCCCAACCAGCGGATTCCCATCAAAAATTGACAGATTGCAGCTTCAGTAAATCCCACCTAATGACTTCTCATCCAGGTATGATGGATGACGCCACGATCGTACTGGTACTTGTTGCATTAGAAAGAGAGAATGGCGTAGGATGAGGAAATGAACACATGCAGCGTGGATGAAATGACAAAGGAGTAAATGGATTAGGAAATACACTTCTCTGGGATAGCGTTGAAGTCGGTTTTGAAACTTATAGTTAGCCTGCGTGCATAATATGGCTCTTGAACTTTGCAAGTGTGATTTGTCTCTGTAGTTTCCCCTGTATGATCGTTAGGCTTTTGGCTGAATGTCTTATCTTTCTGTTTGTTTATTTCTATGATTTAAACAGTGTTCCTGAGGGTTTTAGAGCACGCTCCGGAGTTTCAGACGCTTTGGATACTGTACCAACAGATGCTTCAGAAGATAATGACAGAAGCAAGGATAGTGCAGCTGTGTCGTCTGGTAATGTTTGCTTAATTAACTGGTTTAAATCTTTATGAGGAATAAAATGCAAAATAAAACAATTCTGTTAACATGATGCTTGATTTTCTGATTTGTAATTCCTAAGGTTACTGAAACAGTTTGACCACCGAATATCCTTCCTATTACAACCAGTGTTTCCTCTAAGCTGGACAGCTGTGCAGCTGGTCTTTGGCTCCATGCACTGTGAACAATGGTCAACGATGTACATTTTTATTCACCAAAAACTTTCCACACAACAAGCTCAGAAACCAACATGCTGAAATTTTTTACTTGGAGGTGATATTGATGACAGATAATTATCATTTTCGTTATATTTACTGTACGAACACAATAACTTTTATTAGTGATAATAATTATCACTAATAAAAGTTATTGAGACAATTATTGTCTTGGTTTGCTCTTTGGTAGCATTTAGAAAAAATGTAGTATGTCGTAAGGGAGTTTTGGAGCATAGAAGCACCGAAAACGTCTGTGGGCCCCGTGTTCCATACCACAGCCATGGACTTCTCTTGGTTCTTTTTTCCACTTCTGACTGGTATCTTGGCATTGCACTTGAACATATATTGACCACAGCTAATCATGTAAACTACATGTGTCTCTGTCTCTCGTTTTTCTCGACAATATCAGTTACAGGTCATATCTCATTCAGAACTATATGCATTGGAGCTGTTACTCATGTCCAGTGTCCATACCACTGTTAGTAATGCGAATGACTCCTTTCAGGCTTTGTTACTAGTAGGAATGACTAATATAGTGATACTTTGCAGGTCTTGTCAGTGATCAATGGCCGAAAACTTGTTTTTTGCCACAACTGGGCTATGGGTAATTTTTTGGAGATGAGCTATATAAATTAACCGAAGTAATCAATGAATGAATTTGTTTTGCATTCAGCTACAGCTAAATCACCAAAATCCATTGGTGCATCAATAAAACGAAAATCGTCAAAGAAATGTGCATCACAACCCCCACAGAAGGTCCACCACTGGATGAGCCTGACTTCAAAACCTGCATCTAAGTCTGAAGGTATAGTTAAGCCAGGTGAGAAGTAAAAAACAGTTCTAGTATTGGGTGGAGTTACACCAGTGACAGAAAGAAAATTGAGTTTTGTGCCTTTCGCTGATCTTTTCCAGATGTCACATTCTCCACCTCTATGAGACTTGGGCATTACTCTCGATAAAAAAAACTAATGCTTCACAGTCCTGGATTGTTCGCAATATCTGTCGATCTTGCTATTATCATCATCATATCCTGATCGATACTGTGTGATGATTGCTTGCCACACAAACTGCCTGTGAACCAATCCATGCCTTTGTCTCTAGAATCGACTTTGGAAATGCTATTTTCTCTGGATTGGGCTCTTCTCTTATCTTGAAATTGCAGTCTGTTCTAAATGCTTCTGCTCGTCTGATCGGGGCATCCCAAAATTTGGCCATATCTTTGCCTACATAAGAGACACTTTGTACTGGTTACCTATACCTCAGCACATTGGATATTAGATTCTAACTGTCATGCGAAATTGCTTAGTGGGAACTGCGCTATCTTATCTCAAACCCATGTGTATCTTTTTTGCCTCATCTATTCCTGGTTGCAGGTCTCTCCAATCGGCTGCACGTGGTGTCCTTGTCATTCTTTGTGCTAGGTCATCCGCTACCCAGCACAGAAGTTAGTTTTGCTCTTGTTGGCCTTGTATCCTGGAATAGTCTTCCTTTCAAAATTAGAAGTGAGCTAATCAGTCTGTCACTGCCTTCCTTGTTCTGCAAGTGCTTGAAGTCTGTTCTGTTTGATTGTTGGTTAACCCTTCTGCTGATGAGCTTTTTCGTGAAGTTGAGCTTTAAAATAAAGTTCATGTTTTCACTTTTGCTATGATATGATCTGCCTTTTGTCACTAATGGAACTTCATTCGACAGTGCCGAATAATGCAGTGATCTCCCAAATACAGTGCATCAGGAGTTGCTGTGTGCTTTTTTGGAGATCACTACATTATGCTATTCAGGTTTGTCTTACCGTTACCATTTTTTAATTCTTTCTAAACTTCATCTTTTGTTGTGGAAATTGTCAGTGATAGGCAATATCAATGTGTCAGTTCTTTCGCAATGAATGGCTAATTAAGAAAATTCTAGGGTTTTCAGTGCTTCAATCAGAAATCAGATCATTTGGTTAGTGGGGTACCTGGTGAGGATTGCTTCTTTAAGTGACAAAATAATGTTGAATTTAGTTGTTTATTAATGACAACTTTGACATTACGATGAGCTGCAATGTGGTTATGTTTGAAATGCATTAAAACCATTCAATGTACTGTTTAACATAGCTTTTGGATGTCTGCTTTCTTGAGAATTGCATCATTCAGATGAATAGTGGTACTGTTGATAATGCTATTACTAATTAATGCAGTGCTGCCTTTCTTGTACCTTCAGTAAAAAAGAGCACTGTGTACTCGGGGGTGTCTTGGGCAATTGATAAATTTGAACTGTGCAGATTTGTGTTTACTCTTCAGAGCCAGTTGCTGACCCAGAAGATGTTGGTGGCAGCTCCTCTGCTCTGCCTCTGAAGCCAAGGGGTCCAGTTGCCAAGAAATGGCGCCGTGCTGACACAAATGTTGTAGCCATAAACTTTGACCGGCTGACCTCTCCATCAAACATGCACACGGGTGACCCGGTCATCTGCACCGGATGCCAAGCCATGCTTTCTCACATCAGCAAACTGACAAAGGAAGGGAAGAATGATGTACGTATAAGACCACAAACAACATGTATTAATCTATGCAATAATACATATGTATATGTGCAAATATATCATCCTGAAAAAGGAGCAAGGTCTAGTATAAGCTTATAGCTTTCATCCTACTCATGTTGCACTGTGTTTGGGGATATTAACTTTTGATTGTAAGGTGTAGCACTGTATCCCTTGTAATAAAAGGTTTTGATTGATTGAAGTGCATAGTATTTAGACATTTATATAGCTCTTGTGTAAGAAACTGGTGAAGGTACTCCTCCCTGTAGTTAGAACTAGAGACAAACGACTGTTTCAGCAGTGCAAAATAGTTTTTCCGTAGACGTTCTTGAATAGGTTGACTCAGAGCACTGTTAGGAAGGGTATTCTGGGGATTTTTTTCTTAAGAGTGTTGTAACATCAGTGTTCCCATTTACTGTGATGTATGTTTTATTTCTGACAATATTAACATGTTACTTTGTCATTTGCTTACTATCGCACCATTTAAGACATGCAATCACTCTCACAAACACACTCAATCGCATACATGCTCACATAATTGCTATTGGAGTCATGGATCCAAAATTTCATTCCACATTAGAATGTGACTTCACTATGTTGGAACTATTATACAGTGGTACTACAACTTTCAAAGGTTCATCATTTTGATTACATTAAAAGTAAACTTGTAATGGGCAATAGTAGAAATGTGACATTAATAAAGGTACAGCAAAACTGATGTTTTGATATTTATCCAGCTCTGGATATGTGAGTTTTGTGGCGTGTCCAACACAGTTGACTTGGTTGCAGAAGAGATGCCAACTCAACCAGATGTGACATACATGGTAGAACCAGCTCCTGTGACAACAGCAAGTGGTAGATCTGGAATCGATGAGTCTCTGGTTGTATTCTGTTTGGATATATCTGGCAGCATGGGCGTCAGTCAAGAGGTAAGGAACTGGCCTCTGATATTTCTATGGATCATTACCGGATGTAATTATAATTATCTGGTAATAAATTATCTTTTTCTTTTCCTTGTTGATTGAGCATATTGGCTGACTTCATGTGGCCTTAGGCTTAGAACATGCTGACCTACTTTCTTTGACTTTGGCCATAGAATATGTTTATCTTCTAATCTGAGCTTGCATTTTAAATGTCGACCTCTTTACTTGACCTTGCGTGTAGAAATACAAAAATATTTTTACCATATGCCAAGTATGAATCGTCAGTCTTTACTGATGCCAATTAAGCATTGAATTATGAATAGTCACAGTTTAAATCAATACCTTGATTCCTTGAAGGTGTCCTCTTGAATTACTGTGTAATTTGGAGGGATAAAGTCCTTGGCTAGTTTTGAGTAAAGTCACTTTAGGATAATCGGGCTGAATGTTTTGTAAGGATTGGTTTGCTGTTTTACAAGTTGCTTACAATGCAGAATTACCATGAATTGTAATGACCCAAGCCTCAGATTCACATGAGATAAGATATGATCATCATCTGAATGGTTGTCTTTTGATCAATATACATGTAGGTTCCCGGTAACATGCGCTTGAAAGGTAACCATGCTGATCGATTTCGTTCGCTCAACACAGAGAATGAAGACCAGTGGTTGAGGGGTCAGAGGCACGATGTCACATACGTCACTCGTCTGCAGGGCCTTCAGGCAGCAGTTGATAACCAGCTGCAGGAACTGTCGAAAGATCATCCGAACCGTCGCATTGCCCTTGTCACTTTCAACAGTGAGGTATCAGCTGGTCCGCTTTACTTTCTTTTCTGTATTTCTAACAAATGTTCTAGTGTCTAATCAGGCCAGGAATTGCATTAACACTAAGGCTTTGGGATCAGACAGGAAAAAAGTGTTGAGTATTAGACATGACCAAGCTTCCTCTGCACATGTGTACTGTTTCTGGTCTGCATGTATTTTCAGCCTATTCTCAGCCTACCGTAACACTTTAATGACTAGCTGCACGGAGAAAGAGAAATGGGATGTGAAAGCGACGTACAAGCTGCTCTGTCTTCTGGTTCATGGTGTCCTCTCATTTGTAGGTGACCATCGTGGGCGATGGCTCTGGAATTCCACTGACCATAGCAGGGGACAAACTGAGTAACATGGAGGAACTGATGAAGGTCGGATCAGAGGTCAATCTACCCACAAGCATTGCAACCTCTCGTGACACACTGGGAAAAAAGATCTTTGAGTTGGTTTTCTCGTTTGATAAATAAATAAATACATAAATCACCCAGGATTAATCAAACGAACATGCACTTTGAGGCATATTAAGTTTTTAATATGTTTGTCTGTGTAAATTAGCATAAGTATACCCAAATTTTGTGGAAAAAAATTAAATAACATTAATTTACAGACGATGCTAGATGGAACCAAAAAAGATTTTGACAGTTACCGTGATAATTAAAACTATTGATAGATCTGAAACAATATGTTATTTCTGGTTGTTTCTAAATGTAGAAAAGCAGTTTACATACAAATATCTTTGGTAATTGAAATGTATATAAAAATTTAAATATATATATAAAATCAAGTCAACTTCCACGAAAAGGAGTGACTATGTTTCTGAACAGGTTGGAGGAAGGTGGGCAGACAGCACTTGGTCCAGCACTTCTTGTGTCGGTGATGATGGCCTGTGAGGTTCCAGGGTCAAAGGTTATCATTTGTACTGATGGAATGGCAAACGTTGGTTTGGGCAATTTGAATAACCTGTGTACGACAGAGGAATTTGACACAGCAGCGGCCTTCTATCAGAAAGTGTCAGAAGTTGCCAAGGGCAAAGGGTGAGTTAAAGTAATCTAACTTAATGACATCTCTATAATGCCCTTGTCATTAGTTGGTCGCTTCATATTGTCATCAATTGGTGGTTGCTTCATGTAAAACTGTGGTAAAATTTTCACATGTGTTGGAGAAGCCGGTCACCATCTAGCAAGCCAGTAAAATGGAATGATTTATTTGCATAATATATTTCAATCATAACCGAGTAACGATGTCGTTTTTTTCTGTCCATGTTGTGTGAGGTTTTAACATACCTTTGTTTTCAAGGTATACGTGTTTTTTGGATGGCACTGCATCTTTTTAGAGCTATTGGATAGTTGCGTTTTAGCATGCTGGAGGGTTCTTAGAAGATGCTGACAGCTGCCCAAATACATTTGTTCATACATGTACAGATTCTGTGTTTAATTGAAGGGTTTAGTTGGGTGCTCAATTGTGTAGTGGTCAGCAAGACTCAGCATGCTAGACCCAATACCCAATACCCAATCGATGTTGGGTATTCAAATCTCCGCTTTGGCAGAAATTTGGTTTGAGATTTCTGCTCTATATGCACCCCTAGCCAATTCAGCTATAATGAGTACACTGACTGTACACTGTCGGCAGCTAGATGAGACAGCGAGGGAGAGGACTGGCCATCCGCCCTCATATGCAGAGGCTAAGAAAATGAAGTCACTTACACTTCAGTGACTCATAGAACCCATGGCTGCCTCAAGGACTGCTCTTCTTCTCTTCTTAGTTATGGAAATTCTGCTCGATTTGTGCCACTTTGGCCTACTGTAGTTGTTATAGCAGACGACAACCATTTGATGGTTTTTATGGTCTTTCTTGGATGTACACCACTAATTGAGTGATTACTGGAGATGAGATGTAGCTACTATAATTATTCTTACAGTTTGGACTCTGATTGCTTGAGCCGTTAGAGCAATAGCTACAGTGGTTGGAGTTTTGAGTTTCAGTGATGAGGAATGTAAAGAGAGGTACTGGTAATCGTGGTTATACTCGTAACGAGAACTTGTTTTGCATTTGCAATTTATTCTGACAGGGCTTCTGTGTCAGTTCTGACAATCGCAGGAACGGAATGTAAGCTGGTTGAACTTGGAAGAGTTGCCAGCCAAACTGGTGGCCAGGTAGGTGTTAAGAGTAGGTTCAAATCTGCATGACTGCAGCGACTCAAGTTAGCTAAATCTGACAAATTATGAAGAGAGTCACGCTGAACAAGCATCTGTAGGTACGACTTCATCTAAATGCCAACACAAAATTGGAAGACTTGGGAGTATTTATAACACACTTCATCATTTAGAGGTGTCAGATTTTGGTAAAATATGGTTCGTATCCATTTTGACCGGGTTCCAGCATATGAGCCTAGTGTGAGTCATTACATACAATTAGGCCTATTTCACTGTTAGTTTATTAAGCAGTCACTTTACCCACGATCGAGGTCACGATATGGAAGATCCTTAAGCCTACTATTATGCTTAGCACACTATAGGGGTCCATAGAGTAGTGGTAACATCACTGGCGTGAAGAGCAAGCGGTAGCGGGATCGCTTCCCGCAACCCTTCCAAAAAGGCCCACTCAACCTATTTTCATTCGCGAGATGGCGCGTTGTTAAAAATGAGATGTAGGACGTGATGGGCGCCTTGCATGGCTGCCGTATACAGTTAAATTCGACTCCTGTAATAACTTGTGATCATCCGTTCATACTGGTTTGTAATCATACTGCGTCATTGTCAGTTGAAGATATTAAACGAATATATTATATCTATTGACTCATAGAAACTAAATGAATTGTTATTCTACATGCTTGCTCTTTTATAACTCTTAACTGTAGCCCGATCAATGGCTCCCACCTCCTGGCTTCACAAGCCACAGTCAACTGTAGTAAGTCATGATCAATGACTATAATACAGCAATATGCGTACAATAATCATTGTGCCTCTTTGGCTGGGTTCGTGAATGTGCAACCACTGCCCGGGTTCAATCCTTGAGTTAGGGGTTTTGGGATTCTGGGTATCTGTAATATTCGTTGTAATGCGAATTCGATACAACACATTCATTCACTCATTTATAGATTTATATAGCGCCTCTTCAATATAACTACTCCAGCACGGCCAAAAACAACAGTTTTCAAGCGGTTATAGAAGGAGTCAGAGGAGAACCTAGAATGTAAGTGCAGCTCAGGAGGGAGGGCATTCCATATGGTCGGGCCAATCGCCGGGTTTGCATGATAACAGTCCGGGCAAACGGGCCTGAGACTATCCCCTCCCGTCAAGCGGAGGACACGAGCAGACCGAGAAGCCAACACAGGCCGGAAGAGGTCTAGCAAATAGGATGGAGAGAGACCTATCTGACAGCGCCAACCCAGGAGGCGACCCTATACTCTGCGCTGTCGGACAGGAAGCCAGTGCATGGACAATGACATGGATTCCAAAATAAATTAACCTGTAGAAAATAAACGTGTTATTACACGACTATAGGTAGAAGGTGATTCTTGATATGGCTTTCAAAGATGGCATTTCTGTTGTATTTTGAATGAACTGGTGTTCATTCAAAAATATTTAACTGGTAGTGCATTGTATCTGAAATTCTTTTCAGTTGTGAAGTGTGAATGTAAAGTTTTTGAAAACTGGCCTTTGTGCTAAACTAGGATCTTGTACAAATATATTTATATGTTGGCTTCAAGCTTCCAATTTTTGTTAGATGAATTAAAAAAAATATATCATGAACCTGACCTTGTGCAACGATTCTTTAACGAAGGTGAATACTGTTGATCCAATGAAGCTGAGGCAGGAGTTTGGAAACATTTTGGCTGATCCAATTATCACAACTCGAGTCGTTGCAACTTTTATTGTACACAAGAGCCTGTGAGTGCATTCAGTCTTCTGTCTCCAGAATTTGAATAATTGAATTATTAAAAAATTTACCTGCATTCAAGTGACTGTCCACTAGTTTGGTTATGAGATAGATAATTCCTTGTTACCTTGTACCGTCAGTTCGTGGAACTCTAGCGACCGTCATGACCAGCCTCCTCCATTCCTCCCTGTTCCGTACCGCGTCCCTTAGTTGTGCACGGTTCATCGCTGTCCTCCTGTGTATCTCCTCCATCCATCGAGTTCTCGGGCGGCCCCTTTTCCTCACCCCCTCTCCGCACGCCAGCATCATCTCCTTCTCCAAACCGTCTGCTCTCATAACGTGTCCAAAGTACATCAATTTCTGTCTGATGGCCCTTTGTTGTAGTGTCATGTCTCCTCTTAGTTGTCCTATCTCCTGGATTACATATACATTTGTTCTCTTTTCTCTCCACGATATTCCCAGCAACCTTTTCCATATCCACATTTCACACGCATCGATTTTCTCTTCTGTTGCTTTTGTTTTTGTCCATGTCTCGCTTCCGTATAGCACTATCGGAAATATCATTGACTTCACCAACCCTGTTTTTGTCTCCATGCTCACATGCCTATCTCTCCATATCTTTTCCATTCCCTGCATTGCGGATTTTCCTAGTGTTATTCTCCGTCTCACCTCTGGCTCGCATCTTCCCTCTCTTTCGATCATTGAGCCCAGAAACGAGGTAATTACTTTGAAGAAACTGTTATTACTCGAGTGTAAGTTAAATAGACACTGCTATTAGACAGCGAAAATATACAAATATTGGTAATGAAATATTGCAGGGGTGCTTGATAGTGTAGTGGTTAGCGCGCTGGACTATCAGTCGAGGGGTTGGGGGTTCAAGGGCAGAAAATTTGATCCGAGATTTCTGCTCCACTTGCGTCCCCTAGCCAACTCATCTATGATGCGTACACTGACGGCAAGGGAGAGGACTGGCCACTCTCCCTGATATGCCGAGGCTAAGAAAATGAAATCGTCACTAACACTTCATACCCATGATTTAAATCGATAGTTTGTCGAGTTGGTCAAAAACCATTGTTTTGGTGGAATTTCTTTTCTTTATATGATTTCAATCGATAGTTTCTCGAGTTGGTCCAAAACGATTGTATGGTGTTTGGGTTTCTGGCATGACAAATACTCAAAGGGAGGGGGATAGAGTATTGGTAACACTCATGGCCAGGAGAGCATAAGGTACGCGGATCGACTCCCGTAACCCCCCTCTATGGCGGCGCCTTGCATGGCTGCCAAACCGTGTGTTAAATTAAGATATTGATTGTACTTTCATGTTTCAATGTAATCTTACTGCGTCTGTCGGTTTGAAATAAAGAATATAATTATTGTTATTATTATAAAATGGGTTAATGAAGCTAGAAGCCCATACTGAAATTTGAAGAGTTTCCTGGAATTTCTAAGTATCATCTCTGCCAGAGTATGCATCAAGAAAAGGGATGGATCAGAATCGTTTAACACTGTAGCCTAATGACGATCTGCATTGGTTTCCCAGTCACTTAGGACACGCTCGTCGTTTAAGTGTTAAAGAGGAACGGCGACAAGACACATTTTCTTGGGATTGGAACGAGACACCAGCTGAACATGATCATGATCAGCTCAAAAGTGACCCAGTTATGAGTCATTATCAATAGTAAGCTGGTTAGTGAATAGTGAGCTGACAATGAAAGAACATATGGTTGGTCTCTATGAAAAATGCTACTCTATGCTACTCGATCTATACTGCGCTAGCTCAGACAGGTACAATCGTTGCTGTTACTCGGCATGAGCATGGGCTTGTACAGGAGGCTGCACATTGTGCAGAACACTGGAGTCCGGTTCATTGGAGGGATGTAGTAGGCCTAGTTCAACCACATCACCTGTGTACTTCAAGATCTGCACTGGCTGCTTCTTTGCAAGAGGATTGCTTTCAAGTTGGCAACACTTGTGTACAAAGGTCTACATGTAATGGAACCAAAGACTGTGTGCCAACGTCTTCAGTTCCTGTTCGATCTTGATTGCTCGGAAGAGAGCCATTACTTAGTCTGGTCTAGAAAGGCCACTGTCATGTGTGCAAGAACACTTGTTGCATTTGGCCCAACGATCTGAAATGCACTGATATCGAATTATTATTATTATTATTAATATTCTTTATTGATAAACCAAAAGCGAACCGCACATTGGTGAACAAGTATAGAAAAATATAAAACATAGAAGTAATAAGAAGATAATAATATTTGAAAAAAATAATAAATAAATAAAATATCAGAAGGAAGAAATTAATTTAAAACTGTTGCATCATTGTGAAATCAGCTCTTTTTTAAATTATCACTCAGAGGTTCATTTTGAAGTATAGAATCACTAAAATAGGTAACCCTATTACCATGAACATTTTCTACCAGATCTCCTTACGATTCATACTGGAAAATTTTTGACTGACGTTGTAATGTGTTCCATTTGCAATCAAGCTGCGTTTTCTTGTGTAGTGGTTTTACACAATATACTTTACATCCGGAAAGTAATTATTTCCTTGCATGAAACTACTATTACATTAATGCCTCCAGCATTTCCTCAGGTGTTTCGTCAACGGTTTCAAACACAACTGATCCGTTTATCAATGCAAAATTGCTATCTTTCACCTGCTTCATGTTCGTGGTGGATGAAAAATCCTTAGAAAATGGAAAGGCCTCAGAAGAATATTGAATTCCCTTGCTTCAAGACTGACAAATGGGTTTTTCAAATTGTATTAGAAAGTATTATTAGTTGGGAAAGGATACATGTCTTTATCATGAATTCCACTCCACTGCCACTAAGTCATATCCTGGTTTGAATATGCTTATAGTAATCTTTTAATGTTTGATAAATCTTTGCTTGCGATATTTCGTGAAGATATGTTGAAGGACTTCTTTAAACAATTGTAATGTGCTTCTCAGGTACATACGTCATGAGGCTGAAAAGTCAAGTCGATCCGTCGTGGAAGTTGGAAATGTAACTAAAGGAACAGAAATCACGTTTGAGTACGGCACAAGACGAATGGACTTAAAGCAGGATGCCACAAAGGGTAAGGATTCATGTATAAAGAACTTAATGGGATTATTTACTCCGCTTAGAGCTGTGGTTTTTCCAGCAGAAAACCTGTTCTTATCTGCTAGAGTGCAAATACCCAACGCTTCCAACGCTGTTCTAATGAGTAACCAACACGTTATCAACATGTTATAAAGGCTGACGCTTCTAAATGCAAAGGACTCTGCAATTTAATGTAATGTCACGAAGTTGGCATGTAAACTAGTTGTAAATGTGGAGGCATTGTTGTGTAAAGTTGAGCTTACATCTTAAAATCAGAAACTCTAGCGTTAAAAATGTGAAGATTTCAGCAAAAGTTTGCAGAATATTAAAATAACTGCATGAGTGTTAATTACGCTGCTTAGAAATGTTACAACAAAGATTTGTCGTGTCATTGGATTGCTGAGGTTGTTTTTACACCTTTGACCTTGGGACCAAGCTTCTGAAGAGGTTTTGTAGAGGCATGTAAACGGCACTGTTACCTTTTCCTTTCTACCTCTGTTGATTATTTTTAGAAATAAAAAAACTGAAGAAAACTGAAGACAGAGATGAAAAAGCAACAGCGGGTGGCAGAAAGGCTTCTGCGGCTAAGCAGAAGCTACCACAGCGTCCTCCTTGTGCGCCTGTTCCTCCTCCTGTGAATGATTCTGAGGAACTGCCCTTCCAAGTCCAGATCAGTTATGTAGACCTCGAAGGTGCTAGGGCTGTGTGTGTGCTCACACAAACTAAACCCATAACAAAAGAAAGGGAACAGGCTGAAAAGTGTGAGTACCAGTAGTTAATTGCATTGTCAGTGATGTGACTACCTAAGACAGTGTTTTAAAGACGTTTCCATGTATTTCATTGTTTTGCTTTCGTCTTTCCTTATGCACTGAATCACTCGTTTGAATTGTGGAGCACCTCTGAGAAGTTTAAAGGAGCTGCATACATGATTAGATATGTACATATAGCTATTGTCTGCATAATTTGACACAGATTCTGAATCGTAGTTTTAATTTAGATTTATCTTGTTCACTTCTTCTTTCTTGATCGAAGTAATTGATTAGAATATTGATTGAAAGACTTTTATAATGACATTTATTGTGATAGTATTTGGATTTTTTTATCCTTTCTGGGTCTTCTTTTGTTGCAAATGCTGATACTGTTTTGTTATATTGCTTTGTTTTCAAATGGCTTCAATATAAAGATTTGATTGATTGATTGATTGAACCTAGACACTTTGGTGAAAACTGGTGCTATAACGTTTCTTTGTACTGACCAATCTTTATTGTATTTCATTAGATATGAATATGCCAATCTTTAGTGTACTGTATTTCATCAGATATGAACATGTCGATCTTAAGCGCACATGCTCTTCAACAGTCATCTGCTCTGGCAATTGAAGGCGACTACGCACCTTCACGACTAAATTCCTACATGTACCAACGCATGTTCTACCGTAATGTGTAAGTGGTCAAGATTTATTACTTTGAGCTCCTCTACCAATTGGTTAATGAATAAATGATTCAATTAATGAATGATATATCAATTGATGGATCAGTTGATCAATGATTGACACTACTTATTAGGTGAATGAGTAAATAAAATAATTAGTTAATGAGCTGGTAAGCCAGTAATTGATCAGTTTATAGATTAGACGATTTATTGTTTAACTGGTAAAGTGTGTTGCAGTTTTTGTTAGAATGGATAGTGTTTTCGGTTTACTGGTAATTTGTTCAGTTTCACGACTCATTTATCCAGTAAATGATTGAATATATGTTGATAATTTTTATATTGCAGAAATGATTTGATTAATTTAGCGATGCTGTGAATTAGTGATTGATTGAATGAACATACAGCAGCAAGTTATGATTGGTTGAGCTGATTGTTATCAGTTTGAATGCTTTGTTTCGAACAGCACTAGTGTTAGGCTGGTTGAGTTTGATAGTTTCTTAAGTTACATTTAGTTTTTTCAGTTACCCCAGTGTGTTGTTTTCTACTGGAGAGTGACTGGTTTGAATTGATTTTGTGTTTTGAGCCAGTCTGTTGATTGGCTTGATTGAACATACATACACCAGCTTTGCTTTGAATAGGTTTCTTGAATTTTATAGTGAGACATTCATTTGATTGATTTATTATTCATATGGTCAGATTTAACTACTTTGTGTACCAGTATGCAGAACATCTTTGATAAGTACACATGATGGAATTAATGTATGTATGTATGTATGTATGTATGTATGTATGTATGTATGTATGTATGTATGTATGTATGTATGTATGTATGTATGTATGTATGTATGTATGTATGTATGTATGTATGTATGTATGTATGTATGTATGTATGTATGTATGTATGTATGTATGTATGTATGTATGTATGTATGTATGTATGTATGTATGTATGTATGTATGTATGTATGTATCCGGACACTTACTATGGCACCTCAGAAATGCACTACCTGCACAATTGTTTGTGATGTTAAATGTCGTTAAGAGCAGAAATGTCATTAGCAAGCAGAACAATTCTCAGAAAACATAACATGTGTAACTTATAACATATGTCCTAGGGTTGATACTCCTAGCCTGAATCAGTACAGCGTGTACAACTCTCGTTCTGCTCCACTGTCAGATGGACTGCTTGCTCATCAGAGGGTAAACTTGATGATTGATTCTAAGAATTCATATTAAATATGGACATTATTTGCAACAAATTTCTACAAAGGCTATTAAGATGATATAATGAAATTAATGCAAGATGTAATACACACTTCAGTGAAGCTTAGAGGAATGAATTTTGGAGTGTTTGTCTGGTGGATTCTTTGACAGACTGATCTAGTTCGCCTGTGATGTGCTGTATGTATTGCTGGTTGCTGGTATCATACACATGACGCAAAGTATCTTGTGATGGCAGTTGTGATTTAGTGAATCCGAAGCAATCTGACCAATCAAATATACGAGACACATAGCAAAGAGAGATACTGAATCTACTGTGCTCTGATTTGGATGAACTTAATCCAAGACATACTGAATCTATTGTGCTTTGAGTTTGAATCTGACACATATTGACTTGCTTTTGGCTGATTTTGTCGTGGATTGATAGGGCTTGGCACGTGAATGTACTGGACAGCTGATTCTATTAAGAATTGGTTGGTGACATATCAGACTCAAATCACGACAGTGAGACAGACGATGGTTTTGAATGCTTTCTTAGAGATCCCTCGTAAGAGGTCACACCATTGAGATATATCTTGTGTCATATTACACCTGTGAATGGATGCTTTGCAAATAGTGAGATCTACAATTGTCATAACACAGTAATGAAAGAAGAGGTTTTCTTGAAAATGTTATGATTTCTTTTTATGTTTCCAGAGAGAATCCGTAGGCAGTGGCCGAACTGTTATGCAATTGGACGAGGAATATGAAGGAGCAGAAGAGGAGGCTGCCAAGGGGACTGGGGCAGTTCGGAAACGGGACAGCAGAGGTCTGTTCAAAGGACAGGCCAAGGTGAGCATTCTCTTGTATAATATACAAAATTTTCATGCAAATCCTGCTACCCATTGGTGATGGAACTTGTGTTCCATCACCAATGGCTTGAGTCGTCCCAGGTTGAAATATAGGACGGCAAAGATAGACTTCTGCTGTCACAGTTTCAGTCAATATTGCGCATTAACAAGGCAAATCACGAGCTTAGCCAAGTTTGCTCTTTCTTATAGAAGTTGTCTATTGCAATAGATCTATTTTCATATTTTCTGCACATTGGCTCATTTTGAGGTTCCAATTTCTAATTTTCATCATCGTAATTCATTGCTTTCAGCAACTCATTATCTACTCGGACGTAGATTGAAGCAACCATCGTACTTTTACACCATTGCATGATTACCAGTGTTGTCGCATTGTGCTGGGTGTGTGCTTGCAATGCATTGTGTTATGTATGAACGTTAAAGGGCCTTTTATAGAAGGTTTCCAAATATTTGATGAATGGTAATCGTAATCTCCAAGCTTCTACAGCGTCACTCGAAGGCCAACTCAGGGTACCAGCCTTTTCACGACGCTATTTCAAATCAGAGGGGGTTTCCAGAGAGTCCAAAGGAGGCCCGAGTCCGATTTCCTGAGGGCCAGATCGGAGGCAAAGCAGCTGTTCAGGCGGGTATCGTTTAAGGCGAGAAGAATTGGAAGGCGGAGGATCAGATGAGTCAGGGTAGGAGTACTTGAAAAGATGAGGTTTCAGTTTTGAGTGGAAAGCCCGGGGGTGATAAATAGAGGAACATGAGGAGGAAGATGGAGGAATGGTTGCAATGGTTATGGTGGAGGAACCGAGAATCTGCGGAATTCTTAAGGGGGAGATCGCTCCAGAGGCGGGTGCTGTGTTGGAAATGGCTCGGTTGAGAACTTGAGATAGGTACTTTGGGTAGAGACTTGGGTCGAGAAAGACTGAGATAGGAGGAGGATCGGGTGGAGTGGGTTGCTTGAATGGTGAAGCGATAACGGAGGTTGTTGGACTGGGAATATTATAGGGAGTTGTAGTTTAGTGATAGGACTTTCAAGTGGATTCACTCTGAGATTTTTAGCCAATGGAGTGATTTGAGGATGGGAGTGATATGATGATGTTTGGGCGTTCTTGTGACAGCCCTGGCTAGTGCATTTTGGATAAGTTGAAGACGCTTGCGTTGGATGGATTCAAGGTTGAGGAAGAGGGAATTGCAGTAATCGAGCTTTGAATGAACAATGGAGGTAGCAAGGATGGAGACAGTTTTAAGGTCGAGCATGGACTGGATGCGTCGGAGGTCACGAATGTGCATGACGCAGGAGCACGAGAGGTTGGAGGTGTGGTTAGAGAAGGTAGGATGTGGATCAAAAGTAATACCTAGATTGCGGACGGGGGAGTCAGAGGTGAAGGTAAGAGACGATGAGTTAGTTAGTCGATAGGTGCATGGAAGGGTCAAGGATTTTCTTGATTTGATCAAGAAGGCCTAGCAGGATGAATTCTGTTTTGGCAGGGTTTGGGCAGAGGAGATTTGATGACATCCACTGTGAGATTAGGTTAAATTCGCAATTGTGTGAATGAGGTAGAAAAAGAGCTTGGGGTGAAGGATATGTAGAGTTGGATATCGTCTGCGTAGAGATGTTGGTCAGCAGAGGAGGACTTTATGAGATGGCTTAAAGGTGCGGTATACAGGATAAAGAGGACGGAGCCTTGAGAGATGCCAGAGGCGAGAGGGATGGGTTGCGAACAGTGGCTGGAGGCTTTAACAGAGAAGGATCGGGAAGACAAGTATATTCTCTACACAGCTGACATTCCTGCTATTTTCAATAAACACCTCACCTCTGGCCACCTTTATGCTGATGACGGTCAGAACTTTGTCCGAGGCTCCCTCTCTGAGTAGATCTCCCTCGTTGGATCCATTGATTCCCTATTACATGATCTCCACTCTTGGATGTCATCAGATCGACTTAACCTTAACTCTTCTAAGACCCAACTGATCTGGTTTGACCTAAATAGCAGTTATCTAAACGATCTCACACTTCTGTCGTCACTACCATGATTTTTCATTCTCATCCAGTGTCCGGTACCTGGGCTTCACCCTCGATAACTGCTCTGTCGTTTTCTGAACACCTCTCGCACCTGACGCGCTCCTGTTTTATATCATCTGAGGTGTTTGAGGGCCGTCAGGAGATCAGTTCCTCCTCTGGGTTTACTACTATGGTCCATGCCTTCCTTTGCTGCCTCATTTATTATTACAATGCATTGTTTGCTGGGCTTCCGTAGGTGCGCCTTTCATCCATACAGTCTGTTCTGAACGCGGCTGCCAGACTTATTGCCCGTTTCCCTCGCTTCTCCCACATAACTACCTTTATGACTGATGAACTTCACTGGCTTCCTGTTTATCACGCATCCAAGACAAGGTCCTCCTCCTGGTCTCTGTGACTCAGCAGGGAAAAGCTCCTAAGTTACTAAGTACAGTGCCGTTTTAAGGCATAGGCACGCGAGGCCAGGGCCTAGGGCCCCGCGCTGCGGGGGGCCTCGCGGCGGCCCAGAAACAAAATAATATTATAAGTTCTGTTCTAACAAGTAACAATTCTGCAAAGTAAAGTAAGAACAATAACACAGTTTTATTATTTTTTAAAACAAACGTTTAGCAATAAATCAGAGCGCTATAGAAATAAATCAATATAATTTTAACGCATGGCGACGATGGCGCACACCTTGCTGTAGGCTAATGGCTATTAATATGTTTGTTTTCATTTGTCTGCTTTTTCACAACGCTATTCAAGGAATTTTTTATGTCTTTGTAAGTTAATATTAATTTGTAATATTAAATCTGTCCTATAATCTAGTCATTTTATAAATTGTTTTAAACTTTAAATTATAAAAAGGGCAAAAACGTATCAAATTATTTCGCACAGTTAATAGGATAAATAGAATGATGTTGGCGTGTCGGCACTCGGTACTGAGTCGGCAGTGAACTTGGCAAACTTATTTAACTTAACAAAATCACTTCATTTCCACCTCCTCCAATGTGTAAGGTTGAGGGTTTTTGATAGTTTCTACCCTTTTTGTTGTGCAGATTAAGATTCCGATTGTCAGTTATCACCGTCGTTCGCGGTAAACCGATTTGAAATTTTTGGCCAATTATCACAATATATGATCTATTAAACGAAATATCAGACAACCCATCAAAAATGCGTAGAAATTATATGAGTGGTGTCGCGAAGAGAAAAAAGGAAGCAACTGAAATGGAAATGTCGACCAAACACCCAAAAGTATCTTCATTTTTTTCAAAGTCAATCATCGACTCATTGATCACTGAACTAAACAGACGTGGGGAAGCTTATGAAGAAATCAGCAGCAGATCTACATTCTTAATCAAACTGGTACACTTGAATGCTGAACAAATAGCAGAATACAGTGAAAAGCTTGCAAAGTTCTATCCTCAAGATCTTGACCAACACGAACTAATTTCAGAATGTGAACACCTCAAATACTTTGTGTCAGTTGCAAAAACAATAGTGCCATCTATGTCAACAATCTATGCCATGATAAAGAATGACAATCTGGAATCAACGTTTCCAAACGTTGAAATTGCAATAAGAATGTTTCTGTCAATGATGGTGACAAACTGTACGGGTGAACGTTCTTTCTCAAAACTTAAATTAATCAAGAACGAGCTTCGCAGCCGTATGATGCATGAACGATTGAACTGCCTGTCTGTCATGAGCATAGAATCAGATGTGTTGGAGTCTTTGAATTTCGATGATATTATAAGAGACTTTGCTCAGAGCAAAACACGAAAGCGATGTTTGTAAGAAACTGTCGTTACAAAGTCACAATCCATGTATAGCAAACATGTTCTCATTATAATCACACTTTCAGTTTGTGTAACAAATAAACAATGGAAACTGTAAAGTATGTTAAACTAAACTTTTATTTTACACTTGTAGTACAAAGATTGATGTGTTAGCTGTGTTATTATGAGTTTAGTAACAGTATACTATATTAATAAATTTAACAAAATGACGCATATGCACATACAATGCACTATTGCAATACTCTGTAGCCTATCTGAGACTGAGATATTGAGGCGGAAATCGGATTACGTTTAAGGTTATTTAGGGTTTGTGCGGGTTGTGCCTAGGGCCCCCAAACTCCTTAAAACGGCTCTGACTAAGTACCTCTGTGACATAATGCGTAACTAAACTAAAGCAATTAAAACTGTTAAAAACGAACTGATGTAACAGGGCGACATTGTTAGCGGAACACTATGTTCCTTTGGGCTTATCCCTTGACGCCATTGATTTGCCTGTTTAAAATTGTGTTGCTTGTATCATGATCTTCAATAAAGTGTGATTTGATTTTTGATATTTTGGTCCACTCTGTATTTATATAACTAGGTATATTTGTAATATCTTGGCATTTTGGTTGAGTGTTTCATGTGGCTATCACTGCAGGTAAGAGCTGAAAGAAGGAAGAGCTGTTCCGATGCGGTGGCCCAGAAGGCATATATAAACAGAAAGTCATGCTCTGGAGACCTTGACAGAGAATCATCACAGCTTCATACTCTCGAGCCATTGAAAAAGAAGCATCACAACAGTAGAGAAGCTGGGAAAAGCGGTAACGCCACTCGCTGAACAACTGACCCATCATTTGCTGTGCTTTTTTTGTTGCACTTCGTTTTCTTTGGGTTTCCTATACTTGATTAATTACTTGTGAACTGCATAACTCTTTTGATACGATTTGTATCTATGATATTTCAGTATTTGTTTTCAATTTTCATTATAACTTGTCAATTTACTTTATACAGGTCGGAGAAACTGGCATGCGCGTTGGTTGCCTTTAGTTACCTGTTTAAGCAGTGGATCAGAAGATCTGAACTTTGATTTTACCCTTTAACGATGAGAGGTATTAGTGTTTCATTCATTTTAGTACACGTTCGTCAAAGTGTTAAGAGATTGGCTTCATAAATGTGCATTTTGCTGGAATTGATATTGGCATTTTTCTGTTAGAGCTGAGCATGTATAATCTGCCTACGAACTGCTGTTTGATTAACATTCCTAAATTTATTTCAAGTAATTTGTTAACGTTTTCTGGTGTTATTTTGTTATTCGGATCATTAAAGTTGAGTGTTTGATCGCTGTATGTGAACTGCTTGCTCTTAATAGAATAGGCTTACTTTAGAAACCTTTACCTCATTCATAGCTAGGCCTTGAATGTAACGCGATGATGCTAGTTAACAAATTCCTTGCCAAGTGAGTATAAACTTGCTTGTATTATTATTGTTCCTGGCTGGAATGTCTTTAAGCATAGCATTTTGCTCTCGAAGATCGTGCAGGGTTGATTATTGAGAATGCCGTATTCAAAATGGCTGACATTCCATCAATTGGAACTGGAAGAATTAAACATGTTGAAGAATGTGTTCCGAAACAACAGAATCGCAGAAGGCTATGGCATATGCTTGCATCGATAAATATAGACCAATTCGCAATACATGATGGTGCAAACGCAATTGTCTAGCAGGCTGATATATGCACGTGTTATTGATGCAGTTTGGGAGTAGAGTTGGGCTCAACAGAGGTAGGGCCTAACGTAGGCGTATAGGCTGGTGATGGCGTGCCGAGGTCCTGATATACACGGATCGAATCACTGGCATAAACGGTGTTAGACGCCGTTAAGAAGAACAGCTTTCCAGTTATCTAGCCAGCAGTGGTCCGATAACTGCGAGAAGAGTCCCCTGTGTTGGCTGACTCCAGCATACGTGCAGAAACAAAAGCAGGAATGTCCACGGACATTGGATTGGATTTGGGTCGTATATGGGCTCCATATGGGCTTGCTAGCAGAGGAAAGACCAAAGGCCTTTATAGAAAACAGATGCAGGAACGGTGTCAAGGAGGCGGTTTTTGGAAAGCATAGGGTAACCTCTCCGGATCTCCAGGGTAAGCTTGTAACACCCTCATGAATATCCATTATTCCGCTGGATCCCGGACCACGCGCACCGTGTATTCGCGAGTCCGCATCTCATCGGTTAAATTCAGCCTGATCCCACAGGATCTGAGGTCAATCCGCCACCTGAACCCTGAGACTCGCGACCTAGAAGAGAAGATCTGTCGCCGATTTGTGTTTTTTGACTACGGGAATCGACCACATGCATCGTGTTTCACACATTTGTGTTTTATCCGAATAACGAACGTCGAGTATCGGTTATAGATTCGTCAGATAGGTTAAAGTTTTAGATTTGCAAAAATTCGGAGATTAGTCATTTCTGGATGAACAATTTAACCACTGCCAAAAGTACGTGAAGCTCCATTTGAACCAAAGCCATACAAAGTCAATGGTAGGAAGGTTTCTATGATCGCGGTAAAGAGGGGCAGTGGTGTAAGCTTGTCGGAAATATTGGTGGCGATTTAGTTATTCATAGTACGCTTGTTGCATTGGGTGTTTTGCACTGGCGTACATTTGTCCAAATTTTTTTGTCTGGGGGAATTTGGTTATTCATTCAACACTTGGTGCATTGGGTGTACATTCCATCTGAATTATTGGGGGCACGTGCCCGACTGCCCCCTCCCCGAGTCTACGCCTATGGTATACTGTGTACAGAATGCTCAGATAGCCTTATCATGAGATGGATAGGAACTAGAAACGTCTTTGCCAAGTACATTGAAAACAAAGCCAATCCGATCATTGGACTTCTGGAACAAACTATGCATCGAAAAATTTGATTGGGCACAGTGACCAGCTCCTATTTTCATTATGAATTTCTGATAGCAGTTCAGTCCTTTCTGTTTTTCTGTTTTTGAAGAAGTTTGTCCATATTGAAACATAATATTTTAATATTGCAAGAAATTCTCTCGATTATTTGGGGAGGGGAATTATCAGGTAGACTCTCTCTCAATTAAATTCGGGGTAGGGGGAGGGACGTGCCCCGGCTGCCACCGCAGAGTCTACGCCTATGATTAAGACCAAGACCAAGACTTTTAAAAACGAACTCGAGTGCACTCGAGACCAATAGGCCTACCTTGGTCTCGAGGACAACACGTCTGAACCAAAGTTACGCCACTGACAATTAATATACGTATACGTGTATACAGACGTGCATAAGCTTAGATACATATTACATGCTTCAATATATGTAGGGCCTACAATTGTACATAGCCTACGTAGATTATGACAAGTGACACTTGGAAATTACGTTAGGCCTATTCTGAGTTTAGGTTAACAGACAATTTTCCCAATCGCTACAAATAACGAATAACCTTTGTCGATGCATAGGCTATGCGATGCATAGGCTATGCGACGCTCGTTAGGAGAGGCCTGATTTGATCCTGAGCCGCATAGAGGAATTTATCTGCTGCGCATGCTCAAACTTTCCAGAGCGTTGCGAGTTTTGCATTTCTTTGCAAGATATTTCGTTGTATGATTGTTAATTGCTTGAAAAGGCCCTGGGCGCATTAAATACGACAGCCGCACGTAGCCTCGCTGTTATACTGACTGAAAGAAGTTTTTGTGCGCTTCGCTTATCAGATTTCTCCTTGCGTAAGTATTCGTAGTTAGTTTCACTTTCACTGGAAATTACAGAATTTACTTAGTCATGGTGCATGGGTTAGACATAGATAAGCGCTAACTGTATGGCGAGCTCTGTTGTTTTCTCTTTTCCCCCAAAACCCGCACATAGCCTCGCTGTTACTGATTAAAACAGGTTTTTGTGCGTTTCGCTTATAAATTTATCTTTGCCGTAAGTATTCGTAGATGGTTTCACATTCACTAATAACTTAATTTTAGAATTTACTTAGTCGTGGCTTAGACACAGATAAGCGTTTTGTGTGACGCGGTCTGTTTGTACGGAATACCCAATGTAGCCTAGTTTCTGAAGTAGTGTCATGAAATACGTTTAAATACAATGCTGCAATAGTTGGAGAACCACCTGTTCGTGACATAAGTTCTCTTTGATTCTGCGTTTGCAGTATTTTCGTTGAAGACTCCTTAAAGGACCGAAATTAAGATGGATTTCGGATCAGAATTCGTCTACAGCTACTCCGATTCGGAGGAGGAGGAGATCTCCGCAGAGGCAATCGAAACAGGAGTAGACAGGTAATATGAATCTACTAAAAGATTCAGTCATTCGTTCGTTCGTTCGTTCATTCGTTCATTCGTTCATTCTTCCATTAATTCATTACGATGATTTATATGCCACCCCTTCAAGGCAACTAGGGCCTACTCAACTCAAGAGTGCTCCCGACCCCAGCGCGGCTAAAGAGAGCAGTCTTGAGAGTAGAGTAGAACGTGTCAGAGTGGACCCTAGGGAGCAGACTGAGTGACATTTCAAACCGAAGAGCCTACGACAGAGAAGGCGCTGTTCTGTCAAGCGGAAGCACGGGCGAAAGGAACATGAAGCATACTCCACTCTGCAGAGCGGAGGGAGCAGCGGCCTCGAACACCCAGGGTAGGGCAACAGAGCAAAATGTAGATACAGGACTATAGGCCTATACTTAAATGCAGAAGCCTTATCACATGTTTGTAGATATTACTAAAACATAGGTGTACATGCAACACCATCTGAATCTAGACATTAATCTTCCATATGTTTGTATGTATGTAAGCCTATGTAGGCCTATTTACAGAAACCATTGCGTATCTCATTTACCTATAATATCATAGCAGCGCTGCGTAAACTTGAGTAACATCGACTGTCTGGTAATAGACAGGCACGGTAGAAATCCGAACATACAAAAATTAATGAGTTTATTTAGAGCATGACGAAATCATTTCTTAGAATGACCAATTAAGATTCACAACAACCGTCATCTTTGCTGCCGGCCACACAGCTACGATGTAGCTAGACAAAGCTTCTCTTATGATGCACTCCAGTCAGTTTTCATCGAGTGCGGCAAAGCTTTGAATGCAGTAAGCGAGGACTGGTAATTCAGCAGTCTGAAAAGAGGCCGGAAGGCTATTCCACGCAGGCCTACGAATGCGGCAATCTGAAAGGTGCGGCAAACGAAGGGGATCCGGTGACAATGAAGGTCCAGTGACTCGAAACACGACAGAGGTCCTTTCGCTGATGACTTAACTTTGGTTCACTGCTCAAATACAACAGCAGATCCTGACAACGAAGTAGTCGAGTCGTTTCTGATTTGAAAACTGAGGAATGTGTGTGGACAATAATTCTGTAGCATAATATTATGTTAATGTTCTGCACACCTGTATATAACAATGCGTTAGAATCTTAGCCAGTTCTTTGCCGTTTCAGTGTTCCAGAAGTAGCGGCCCCGACGCTTTCGGCTCCAGCCAGAGGTGCAAGACTCGGGTCATTGCTTGCCTCTCACGCTGATGCTCCTCCTCCTCCTCCATTACCCAGACAGCCTATTTCGCAGAGTGGCGAGTTAAACATTTTTAATTCGTGTAGATATATATCAATCTTCAATCGTTAAATAAATAATATTACGCCAAATAATGTTACAAACAAAATGTGAAACCCAGGTTATCTCATCAGAACAGCAGACCTGTCCGTACTGCTATACAAACGCGCCTGTGAATAAGCTGGTTCCCGCGACGTAGCTTTTTTGGGCGCTGTAGAAGTCTCGAGATTACGATTACGATATACTACAGTTTCATTTAACTTCAATCGGTTTAGCATCAAATCAGTGAGATATAGCATGAATTTCATCATGTTATGACTTATCAGGACTGTCTTATGCTGTTTAATACTTGTCAAAATCAGCTAACTTGAACTACGGTATTAGTTCCTTAAAAAGATATTCTGTCATTATTATTGATTTATATGTGTTACAAAGGTAGCTCTGGTTAGTGGGTCTCTTGGTCTTTCTGGGCTCTCCATTTGTTACCAAAATGATAATAACTATAATAACTGTATAAAGCTGATTTAATTTGGGAACATTAAAAATGTTGAGTTGAACTGAATTGAATGGAATATGCCTTTCGTGCCTTTTGCCTATCGAGTGATTTAATGCGTAAGCAAAACCTAAAAAATTGCAATTGATGGAACTTTAAGCCAGAATTAAAAGAATCAGCGGAATAAGCGACGGAGAATAGAATGAAAGATTAATGACTCAGTGATAACGGTGTGCAATTTACTGATAGAATGTTAATATTGTTAAACTGCAAAAGGTGGCAGTGCTCAAGGACCTCGCTCTTCAAAAGCAGGCCAGAAATGGCGTTGTGCAGATACGAATGTCGTGGTTGTGAAGTTCGATCGACTGACTGAATCCAGCAACATGCACACGGGAGATCCAATCGTCTGTAGAGGGTGTCAAGTCATGCTTTCGCACATTAGTAAAATCACCCAGGATGGACAGAAGAAGGTAATATGTCTAAACTCTTCCTCAAAAATATGTTACCACTATTGCTATCGTGACTACAAATGACGTTAAAATTGTTACATGGCTATATTTCATATAATTGCGCCCATGAAATCTCGGATCACGTATGGTTCAGAATAGAAATGGTTGGTAATGTGTTGTGGAAACTGCCTTGCCAATTCAGCTATATTTTGCTATAAAAACACTTATCTACTATGTAGTTTCCCAGAACTGTGTGTCCTACGATAAACGCTGTGGAATGTATGGAATGTTATTCATGTTCTGCCATCCCTCCATCATTATGACAGATGATCTGACGGGAGGTTGAAGGAGAGGAGCAAATACTGACGAGGCGAAGAATGATTAGCCTAAACATCGATTCGTCACGTGCAATACAGGGTAAACACTGTTTAGGGGGAGGGAATGGGAGGGAGGAAGTGAGGGAGGGACAGACTTAAGATTGATCTTGCTAGCCTTACTACTGAATGCCCTAATATCGTCTTCTCCACTTCTGTCCGTGACCTTGGTGTCATTTTGGACTCTGAACTCACCCCCTCCCAGCATATTTCGCAGCTGAGCCGGAGTTGTTATTTCCAGTTACGTCAGCTCCGTGTGGTCTCCCGCTCTCTCTCTCCCAAGTATGCAGCTACCCTCGTTCATGCTTTCATTACCTGTCGGCTTGATTACTGCTGTTCTCTCTATATTGGTCTCCCTCACACTCGACTGCATTGCCTTGAACGCGTTCTACGTTCTGCTGCGCGCCTCGTTGGGCACATCCCAAAGTTTGGTCACGTGTCTGACTACATGCGTGACGTCCTCCACTGGCTTCCTTCTTCGCAACGCATTGTACACCGGGTTGCTTCTATTGTCTGGCAGTGTCAGCTTGGCCGCGCTCCTTTCTAGGCCTATCTACGTGAGCTCTGCTTTCCAGCGTCCGCACTTCATGGTCGCCGTTTACTCCGTTCCACCGCCCGCGGTGACTTACATGTTCCTTTAGTTCGCACTGCAACCATGCAACAGCGAGCATTCTCCGTTGCCGGTCTCACTATCTGGAATGGCCTTCCTGTCGGACTGCGGTCTCTCCCTCGAGACTCGTCCACCTCTTTCTTCTCTGCTCTTAAAGCTGTTCTCTTTCGTCGAGGTTGGGCTGGGAGCGCCTCTGAATAGTTGCCTTGAAGAGCGCGCTATATAAATGTCAAGTTGATTGATTGATTTATTACTAGCCGCTGTTTGTCTATCAATCCCTCTGTCTGCCTCGCAATGTGACTTATAATCAAGCATTCCAATAAACAATTTCTTTTCTCTTCCTATCAATCCATTCATTTTCTTTTTCAACCCGTCATATAGGACGGACAAATACATTAGTTGGATCATATAACGTCAGCTAGACTAGGCCTATTTCCTTTCAAATAAAAAATTAAATGTAATCTAAATTTTGAACTACTACTGGATTTAATAGTTTTTTGTCTGAAACCATCTGCGTAGATCTGGACTTGTGAGTTCTGCGAGACAAAGAACGAAGTGGAGATCGTTCCGGAAGAGATGCCATCGAAGGAAGATGTGACCTACATGCTGGAACCGGCCTTGGTGGCTTCCGCCGGTGACGCTGGTGCCAGTGGAAAGACCGAATCGCAGGAATCGATTGTTGTCTTTTGCATCGATTATTCTGGAAGCATGAAAACGATAGTGGCCGGTAGTGGCAACAGCAGAATCACGCGCTTGGACGGAGTGAAGAGAGCGGTCTGTCACCAGTTAGAGCGTCTAGAAGACAGCAGTCCAGGCTGCAGAGTTGCAGTGGTCGCCTTCGAGAGCAATGTAAGTCAACTTTTATTGTCACTTTCAATGGCTTACTTAATCCAGGTCGGATTCTAGAACTTGGGCTAAAATGGTACTTCCAAGCTGAGCCAAGGCATAGAATAAGCGCTATATATATGTCCTAATACATGCATCAAATATCCATACATAAATACACACACATATGCACGTTCATTAATCTGATTAGGTTATGCTTTTGTGTGTGTGGGTTCCCTACCAAAGCACACTTTAAGACAGTTTTATGCCTGTAAATGTCATTAGGTCAAAGTAATTGCCGATGGAAAAGACATGCGTGAACATCGAATCCCGAATGATATTTTAAATGACAAGACGAAGTTATTGGGGGTGGCATCCGACCTCAGCCTCCCTTCCAGAATCTCTGATTCTCGGAAGATTCTGACGCAAAATGTTCTCAGGTCAGTTGGAATATAGCTAAAAATCGATTACTGTCGCTTTGTTTTGCATTTACTTATACAATCTGCGTCTTGTTCAATTTGCTAAAAGAGACGAAGATAAGTGGAAGTGCATGACATGGCCCATTGGTCTATGGGTCAGAATGCACTTCTCTGCACTTATTTCCTCTCCTGTCCTGTTTTCTACTCCTGCCTGAGAGCACTGCAGAAAGGGTCAGAGAACGGAAGAAGTGTTGCAAGCCGGCACTCTCCTTCTGCGGAGGAAATTGTCGGACTTCCCAGATTGCTGGCACTCTCATCTGCTCTCCTTGCAGTCAGGAATGTGACGAAGAGCTCAGACTCTGGTTAAAACAACGGATGAACAGACGATGATGAAGATGATGAAACTAATGATGATGATGGGGACGTTGAAAATAAATATATTGATGATGATGATGAAGATGATATTGATGATGATGATGATGATGATGATGATGATGATGATGATGATGATGATGATTATGATGATATCGTGTTGTATCGAATTTACATAAATACCTCTTAGCAGATATATCTTAAAGATCAGTTCTTTACCTTCCGCATTAGTTTACTATATTACATTAATCATAACCTACACATAAATATGCAGGGAACCAACGCGTGGCTCTACGGCTCTTGGTCCTGGACTCCTGGTATCATTGGGCATAGCCCGACAGATGGCTAGGTCAAAGGTTATCATATGCACGGATGGTCAGGCTAATAAGGGCTTGGGAAGCTTAAAAGACCAGGATGCTGCTTGCGCGTTCTACACCGAAGTCGCAGACATTGCAAAGGAGAGTGGGTATGTCATATGCTTAAAGCCTTAAACCGCTTCCTATACAGTCATGATCATCATCATAGTTACTGTCGCCGTCAAAGTCACTGTCAACTGCATCATCATCATCATCGCCACCACCACCACCACCATCATCATTGTCACCTTTCTCATGAAGTTTTGAGTCGACCGAATTTCTAATCGAGAAGAGACGCAATCTTTCGATTTTCTTGTATTATTAAATAAATCCTATTAAATCGAAACAGTTAAGCTATTGAATCATGACAGTAAAGCTTCTACACGCAGAAATCTATAAACTAAATATCGTCATAAATAATTAGTCTATCTTGCAACTCAAACAATTGACAAAGAACAACACCACGCTCCTATTAAACCTATTGTCAACACTGTTCAAATACTGTCTTCAATGTCCGTTTGATAATGTTTATTCAACAACTACGACATGCTGAAATGTTTGGCTCTGTCTTTGGTGCATGTGCTATCGGCCTTATATATGTTACAGGGAATGTGTATTTTCAGGGAATATGTATATTCCCTGAAAATTTCAGGGTATATGTATATTCCCTGATTCACTCAGGGAATGTATACATTCCCTGAAAAAACCAGGGTATATACATATTCCCTGAAATCTTCAAGTGATTTCTATACACATTCCCTGAAAGCTTTCAAAGACACAGCGACATAAAGTCAACAGTAGGCCTAGTGCTTAGCTAGGGTTATAATTGGTCGCTAATTGGAAGGTTCTATCACTGCGTACCTCCTTTGATGCGCAAACGCCCATTGTTCAATAACTGTACGTAAATATAGGATCAAATCTTCAGAATAAACAACATCTCACTTCATAGAAGAAAGGTTTTAGTAGTAATCTGTGTTATCACTGTTGAAAAATGAAAAACCTAAGCTACAACATTAAAATAACCAAAGAAAACCATAGCCATCGGGTTCACTCAAAACTGAAGTCTCACCTTTTCAAATACTCCTACTCTGACTCATCTGATACTCCGCCTTCCAATTATACTCGCCGTAAACGACACCCGCCTTGACAGCCTCACCTGATCTGGTACTCTGGAAATCGGACATGGGCCTCTTTTGGACTACTCTCTGGAAACCCCCTTTGATTTGGCTTGGCCTCCTGGAAATCGGACTATGAAACTCAAAAAATAATTTCCTAAGTTTTGAAAAGGGCAACAGTTTACTTCCAGAAAACTTCCAAAACAGTTCAGTCTGAGTCTGCAGTCTCCTTTAGTCTTTCGACTAGTAATATTTTAAATATGAATAAACTAGTATAGCATGCATATTGCGCCATTTATTTATTGACCTCGACCATCCAGACCGTTTAAAAAATTGATTAAATGAATTTTAAAACAGGGTTTAAATAAAACAAGAAAAGCCAAAGAAAAAACCAAGGTCCAGGAAAACCTCCATTTCCCAAGCTCGGATAAAAACTCAAGATCAATTATAACTCTAGCTAAGCACTAGGCCTACTGTTGACTTTATGTCGCTGTGTCTATGAAAGCTTTCAGGGAATGTGTATAGAAATCACTTGAAGATTTCAGGGAATATGTATATACCCTGGTTTTTTCAGGGAATGTATACATTCCCTGAGTGAATCAGGGAATATACATATACCCTGAAATTTTCAGGGAATATACATATTCCCTGAAAATACACATTCCCTGTAACATATATATGTTACAGGGAATGTGTATTTTCAGGGAATATGTATATTCCCTGAAAATTTCAGGGTATATGTATATTCCCTGATTCACTCAGGGAATGTATACATTCCCTGAAAAAACCAGGGTATATACATATTCCCTGAAATCTTCAAGTGATTTCTATACACATTCCCTGAAAGCTTTCAAAGACACAGCGACATAAAGTCAACAGTAGGCCTAGTGCTTAGCTAGGGTTATAATTGGTCGCTAATTGGAAGGTTCTATCACTGCGTACCTCCTTTGATGCGGAAACGCCCATTGTTCAATAACTGTACGTAAATATAGGATCAAATCTTCAGAATAAACAACATCTCACTTCATAGAAGAAAGGTTTTAGTAGTAATCAGTGTTACTACTGTTGAAAAATGATAAACCTAAGCTACAACATTAAAATAACCAAAGAAAACCCTAGCCATCGGGTGCACTCAAAACTGAAGTCTCACCTTTTCAAATACTCCTACTCTGACTCATCTGATACTCCGCCTTCCAATTATACTCGCCGTAAACGACACCCGCCTTGACAGCTGCTCTGCCTCACCTGATCTGGTACTCTGGAAATCGGACATGGACCTCTTTTGGACTACTCTCTGGAAACTCCCTTTGATTTGGTTTGGCCTCCTGGAAATCGGACTATGAAACTCAAAAAATAATTTCCTAAGTTTTGAAAAGGGCAACAGTTTACTCCCAGAAAACTTCCAAAACAGTTCAGTCTGAGTCTGCAGTCTCCTTTAGTCTTTCGACTAGTAATATTTTAAATATAAATAAACTAGTATAGCATGCATATTGCGCCATTTATTTATTGACCTCGACCATCCAGACCGTTTAAAAAATTGAATAAATGAATTTTAAAACAGGGTTTAAATAAAACAAGAAAAGCCAAAGAAAAAACCAAGGTCTTCAGGAAAACCTCCTAGCTAAGCACTAGGCCTACTGTTGACTTTATGTCGCTGTGTCTTTGAAAGCTTTCAGGGAATGTGTATAGAAATCACTTGAAGATTTCAGGGAATATGTATATACCCTGGTTTTTTCAGGGAATGTATACATTCCCTGAGTGAATCAGGGAATATACATATACCCTGAAATTTTCAGGGAATATACATATTCCCTGAAAATACACATTCCCTGTAACATATATATACTGTCAAAAGTACCGGGTCAGAAGGATATGTCCTTTCATGCCTATGATTGACCGCAACGTTAGCCAAACGTTTACCCTCGCTCACGGCCGACGTCACAGAACTACCTCAATGAATCACGTGCTGTGGACATAAACAACAGTGAAGCACGTGACCACATTCCTCTGACGAGTCAGAACGTGCAGTGAACGTATAATCACGCGACATGCACGCGTTATTTACACAAAACCTTTTTTATATTCGTGTGTATATAGACAAGCTCGCCGACAGACCGCAGCGAGTAGGCCTAACATTGAAAACCTGTGACGGTACAAAGTCTAGATCTTATAGAAAATATAGGCCACGCCTCTTGGCAGCCTGTTTGGCGCCTACTCATTTTACTATTGTCCCTAAAGCTGTTTTTTCCAATAACCTGTAGACAACTTACTCATAACATTATTGCATCGTCGGCGGAAAATGTTCACGATTATCATCATCATTATCACTATCGCTATCACGTAGGCCTACCATCAGTCCATCACTAGTATTAGCAGCAGCAGCAACAGCAACTGCAGGATCAGCTGTAATGTAAATGTAAATATACGCGATTTTCTAAAACGACCGTATGTGGCCTCGACCCTGCTCATTTTTCAATGAATTGATCGGGTGAGATCCTTCACCACCGCTGCCTGTTTGAATGGGTGCCACGCCATTTAAGGTACCCGTGTTCGGACCTTGCTAGCCCGAGATTTAAATCTCTGAAATAAGCCACGTTCGGGAAGCGAACCGCGGTCCGCATGCTCTCTAACACAGAGGCGCATGAGACGCAGCCTACGCTCTTACCCATATAGCTAACTAGGCCAGATAGCAGTAGTATTAGTAGTAGTAGTAGTAGTAGTAGTAGTAGTAGTAGTAGTAGTAGTAGTAGTAGTAGTAGTAGTAGTAGTAGTAGCAGCAGCAGCAGCAGCAGCAGCAGCAGCAGCAGCAGCAGCAGCAGCAGCAGCAGCAGTAGTAGTGGTACTACTAATAGTAGCAGTTGTAGTAGTAGTAATAGTAGTGGTCAGTGTTACCAAAGGTCCACTCAGCCTATCATTCGCGAGATGGCGCGTTGTTAAAAATGAGTTGTGGGACGTGGTGGGCGCCTTGCATAGCTGCCGTATACAGTTAAATTCAACTCCTGTAATAAGTTACTTGTGATCATCCGTTCATACTGATTTATAATCATACTGCGTAATTGTTAGTTTGAAACTATTAAACGAAGATTATTATTATTACTACTACCACTGTTGAAAAAAAACTAAGCTAGAACAGTAAAATAACACAAGAAAACCAAAGGTAGTTTGTCTGTAAAGTTGTGGACAATAATAAACGAATTATGATAATGTATAATATATCATTTCTGTTAGAAAAAATGTTCTATGTTTAATTTCTATCTTTTATTTTTACAATTAAGCTAGTCGTTATTAAATGGCTGCTGATACCCTAATTTAGATTAGATTCTAGAGTTTGGCAGTCGTGCCTTCTCAGTATCAGGACCAACAGAATGGAACTGTCTTCCAATTGCAGTCCGTCAATGCACATCTTTGGCTCAATTTAAATCAAAATTAAAGACTAATCTATTTACATTGTTCTATGACTAGGAATGTAGCACAACGCGCACTCGTGCAAGACTTGTTTTGTTAAAGCGACCTATAAATATCTGGTTGTATTGTATAGTTGATTAGTTGTAAAGATTTAGATTTCTTATTAGGTGGGTCTGTTGCATTTGCACTCTTGCTACTACATTTCTTCTTATTTTTTGGTCGGAATCACGTGAATTATTACTTCTATCGCACATTTAATTTTTTTAAACAGGAGTAAAGATTAAAGACTATTAAACTAAAAAGGAATTTCCTAAGTTTTGAAAAGAGCAACAGTTTAGGCTACTTCCAGAAAACTTCCGAGAAAGTGCAGTCTGAGTCTGCAGTCTCCTTTAGTCTCTAGACTAGTGATATTTTAATATAGAAATAGACTAGAATAGCACATGCTTGCACGCATATTGCGCCATTTATTTATGGACCTCGATCACCCAGACGGTTTAAAAAATTGATTAAATTAATTTAAAAATAGGGTTTCAATAAAAAAAGGAAAAAACAAAGAAAAACCCAAGGTCTTCCGGAAATCCCATTTTCCAAAAATCAAGATCTTGGGGAAACCCAAGGAGTGGTAACTGGTGGTGGTGGTGGCGGCGGCCGTATTAGAAGGCCTAGTAGTAGTAGTAGTAGTAGTAGTAGTAGTAGTAGTAGTAGTAGTAGTAGTAGTAGTAGTAGTAGTAGTAGTAGTAGTAGTAGTAGTAGTAGTAGTAGTAGTAGTAGTAGTAGTAGTAGTAGTAGTAGTAGTAGTAGTAGTAGAAGTAAATATCAGTAGCAATAATAGTAGTAGTAGCAGCAGCATAAAAAACAGTAGCAGTGTTAACAGCACTGGTAGCATCAGTGGTATCAGAAGTGGCTGAAAATGTGTTCGGAATCGGTCGTCAATGTTGCTGCTGTTAAGTTTAACTACGCGTTGTACACAAAAATGTACAGTGCTGCAAATACCACAAGTAATAATATTCCACCAATCAACCAATGTATGCGTTTCTGTTTCCTAGTGTTTCTGTGTCAGTTCTGACGATTTCTGGAACTGACTGCAAACTTGTGGAGTTGGGACGTGTTGCTGAACTCACTGGTGGCCAGGTAGGTTGATTCCTATTTTCCGGATTAGATTTCTTGGGCGTTCAGCGTTCCAGAAACCAGTTTATTATCCGGCGCTCAATCAGTAAATATCGGCGAGCCAGGTATATTCACTTTCGGTTTCAGGTCAAGAGCCAAAGGTCAACCAGCAGGTGGACAGACCGACGGCTATGGTGGATCATGATTGGAATTGGAACAACGTGATAAATGCGGAGAAGAGGAAAGATTACGATAGGAGTTTTGGAAAAGTAATGTTTTCAGTTTTGAGTGAAAGACCAGCGCAGAAATTGCAAAATAGTCCAGTGTTAACCTATGACCTCGCAACGAGAGATATATATATATATAAGTATATATATATACATACATATATAGTTGCCGTAGTTATGGCGAGAGTTTATGCCAGAGGGTTGGAATAGTTTGAGCGTAAGTGTGTGAGAGCTCATCCTTTGAAACTATGGATCATCGTATCTTTCTTACCCAAGTCAGCATCCGTAGGGAGTGAACCGTTTAAAGTTTACTTTCCATTATATTGTTCTGCTTTTCGCACACATCTCTCGTTGTAGGTGAATATCGTGGATCCACAGACGGCCACAGAAGAATTTGGAAACATTCTGGCGGATGTTATCATAGCAACTCACGCCACTGCCAGATTCTTTGTGCACAGAGACCTGTAAGTGGTATTACTGTTATCTTTGATACATTGCGTTTTCGAATTTGAACAGAAACCCGTAAAGATATTAGCTCGCAGGGAAGGTAAAACCACTTAACGTGGCAGCTGATTTATACTTGCAATGAAACGGCCACCAGTTTGGGATACTTACTTTGACTACCTGCAGTGCTTCTGGAATTCCTGTGCCGCTGTGCATGCCGCTATTTATCTACAGAGCCTATTGTATTGTATTGAACTGTATCTGAACATCTATAAAGCGCCACTCACAGTGTTCGCTAATCAAAACCTGTTGCAAAAAATCTGGACTCAGAACTATTCACGTTGTTCAATCTCAAAAAGTCACGAGTATTTTTTTAGATGACACAATCCTAACTTGGCGGATTATATTGGGCCTATATATACACTGCGCTTGTTTTAATTATAAGCAGGTTTAATCTTTATATCGCCACGCTTATTGGCCTAGATAAAACTTTCAGTCCCTTCTTCCGATGACTGAAATGAGTCCTCTGGCTGGGTCTGTTCTTCACTCATCATGAATTAGAAATATTAAACTAATTAAATTTGAATACTGTAAATAATTAATTACTGCTTCGAAATTGCTATGTTTCACTTAGTTAATTCTAAGAAAAGCATTTCATTCATGCAGACTTGTATTTATTGTCGGAATTTGACTAATTTGGACCCGGTCTGTCGCAGTTGCAGACCCATAGGATATATAGCCTATAGCCTATACATTCTTGATCTAGTTCTAGTCAATTAATTCCTTTCAGGTCAACAGTAGGCCCATAGGCCAAATGAAAGCCAACGACGCGGTTTTTATCCAATCAGTTAAACGCATGAACGAAGTTAGTTGAAACACTATCGAGTGAATACTTTTCGCTTGCTTTTAGATACGTTCGTGGAGAACCAGACAGACTGAGCCATGCACTGAGGGATATTGGAAACGTCATTCAAGGAACAGAGATTTCTTTCGAATACGGAGTTCGTCCTAAGAAAAAAACAAAGAAGAATAGTGGATGTCAAGGTAGATCATGGCTCCTGAGTACCTCAGAATATACTGCAGTAATGTGGCTTCTTCTAGATCTGGACCTTCTTTGCGATCAGACGTGAAGGGTGATCTAAAAGCAAAAGGATCTAAAACCTGCTTCGGAGATCGTGCGTTCTCCGTGGCAGGACCTAGATGCTGGAACAATATTCCACCGTCAATACGTTCTGCAACTTCACCAGAGTCATTTAAGATCAGACTCAAGACACACTACTTCAAGCTGGCCTATGGGCCGTGTTGAACTTGTCAAAGCGCCCTTGTAACGGCATGTGTCGTGTTACGGCGCTGTAGAAATCGTCGTATTCATCATCATCATCATCATCTTGATTGCGAATGGGTTCAATTAGATAATCAGTTAGCAATATAGCCTTTGGCATGTGATTTAATTATCTCAAAGTTCTTAACACAAAATGAATCCCTCTCTATTTTGCATCATTGATAACCATAATTACATCCATATTTAAAGTCCTTTGGCGCTCCATAAATGGCGTCCCATAAAACAACATATATCTTAGATATGAGATATCTTAAAGCCTACAAAGTTATTGTTTGCAATTATAGTTTCTTGGCATATACTACTTTATTAAAGTATTCTACACTTAATAGTTTGAGTCATACTAAATTATGAATATGTTGTTATATTTATGTATTGTTTCCGTTTTTTTCCCTGTGAAGCCGCATCAAAATAATATCCATAGATCTATAGGCCTAACCAGAAATCTTTGATTGGATTGTGTAATCCTTATATTTGGTACAGTTTACTTTAAAATTCGCACGACATCAGTTTTTAGTCGTTGGATTGTAACGACAGCTTCCAAACAAGAACTTTAAACAAAAAATTCGATGCACTCTACTGCTTTGCTGTATATCAACGTTCAACGATAGATATCCTTCATATCATCATCATCATCATCATCATCATTAACCATGGGTTCATCGCCCGTAGGTGCTTGATGCGCTCTTTATTACTTCCTTCCATGTGTCTCTTTCTCTTGCTATGTGGCTCAGGTGCTGTAAAGAATCGTTTCTGCACCATGTCATGATATCGTCTGTCCATTCTCTGTTAGGGCGTCCTCTTTTGTTCTTCCCCTCCATCATGCCAAAAACTAGCGTCTTGAGTTTCCTGGAGTCATTCATTCTACATATATGTCCAAACAGTTGTAATTTCCTGCAAATTACTTTTTGTAACAGAGTTTCTCTTGGGCCAATTTGACTGTACAGTTCTTCATTTGTCATCTTTCGTCTCCATCCGACTCTCAGCAGTTTTCGATAGCACGTTCGTTCAAAAGCCATTATTCGTCTTTCAATTTCCTTGGTTATCACCCACGTCTCACAGGCGTACAAAGCTCCACTGAACACGCAAGTATCCAGGACTGCCAGCTTGGTCTTCAGCGCTATCTCTTTACTTTTCCAGATCTTGTCTAAAGCAGCGAGAGCAGCTTTGGCCTTGGCAAATCTCAGAGTTACTTCTCTCTTGCAACTTAGATCATGTGTAAACGTGCTTCCCAGGTACACGAACTCTTTAACGTTTTCTAGTACTTCTCCATCTAAGGTTATTTGCCGTTCAATTGATTCGCTGCCGAATACCATCGTTTTTGTCTTCGTCGTGTTTACGATCAGTCCATATGGTCTGCTGTCCGACGTCAATCTCATATATCCTTCATATATCAACTGCAATTATTTCCTAGAAGTGCTTGGCCGTGTAGAATAATTGTAGCAATGCATATAGTGTCGTCCCCATAAAGCTTGTATTCATATTAGGGTAAATGAGAGACAGATACTCAATGCTGAAATGAATAGGGTTGCATTTCGGTAGAAAGGTTTTGGTGCAGACTGCATGTCGCAATCGGAGGTTTCCAGTCGATTGTTTGCCGTGTGTTGATGTCGACCCTCGATTGCTTGTTCTTTTACTTGCACTTTTATTTAACGTGCCTAACTTTTCTATAGAAGATTCACGACGAACTTTGTTTAATTAATAAATGAATTTAATTAAACAAACAATTATATATACACTAACTCTACGGGAACTTCCACGTAGTATTAAAGCGTTTAGATATTAAATCGGACTATCTCAAATGTTGCTTCGTACAGCCTAACTACAGATCGTTCTTTCGCGTCAATCTCTGAATCTGACGGACTAATACTCTGCCGCCGCCGCTGGTCGCTCCTCTCGATGTTGTTCGCTCGACCGATGTTCACGCGTCGCGTTCGTCAGCAGTACAAGTCCCGTGTTCTCCGTTCCCTTCTGTTAAGTAGGAACTCCAGCGTGCATCAGTCAGCCCCCCTCCCCACGTCAAGCTATCGTCAATTAGTGTCAGATTGCTCCTCGATACGCGGGTCGTCGCTCGCCTGCAGCGCGGGCGGTGTCTGGTTACACCATAGCCGCGAGGTGTCCTATTACACCTTGGCTGTGTGGTGTCCGATTACACCTGGGCCTCGCGGCCTTCATTGTTGCCCAAGTGGAGGCTGGCTTTCGTCCGTCATCATCCTATCTCGACCAGCAACGACGCTTACATCATAATGATGATGCCATCTCGTCGTTGTTGTCGATCTCCTCACGCGACACCTCCCTTCCCGGGGGAGGACAAAGCCAGTCATTGGTTCGCCTCCCGGCTGAGAATGATGTCGTTCCCTCCCTCGATTTCCTCCAGACCATGTCCTCGTCGTTCCCATGAAAAATACAAAATATCAGCACAGTTAGAAATATATTTACAGTTGTCGCGGTGCCTTACATGGTAGTCCGCCTTCTTCCTCAATCATAGTCTGGACAAAAGATCAGCGGGAATATTCAGCGCCCCAGGACGATATTTAAAAGCGATATCAAAGTCCTGGAGTGCCAGAGCCCACCTCGCAAGTTTAGCACTTGTGGGCGTAGAAGCAGTTAGGAAAGTCAAGGGATTGTGATCAGAATAGAGGGTGGTCCTTGACATAAAAATCCAATTCCTAAACTTCTTCAACGCAAAGATTACAGCATACGCTTCGCGTTCCACAGTGGACCAACGCGCTTGCGTAGCATCTAATTTAGAACTGGCGAAACATATTGGCCGCTCTGTTCCATCGTCTTGAATTTGGAATAAGCAGCAACCGACTGCTTTGTCTGAAGCGTCAGTCGATAAACCAAACTCTCTGCCGTAGTCAATTGTCTGCAAACAAACAGCGTTATTCAAATCGTGCGTAAGTTTATCTAGCGCATTTTGATGTTCAATTCGCCAGGGTATCTTAGCAGGCACCGATTTCTGGGTCAAGTCAGTGAGAATTCTGGCTGTCTCAGCCAGGTTAGGGATGAAGTTCCTAAAATAACTGAAGAAGCCAATTAATCTCCGTATGTCCTTTTTGGACTCGGGTTGAGGGATTTTCCCTAGCCCTGCGATTTTCATAGGATCCGGTTCAATGCTCCCTGATCCGATCAGGTGACCTACAAACGTTGTTTGTCGCCTAGCAAACGAACTCTTCTTAATGTTAAGGGTCAGACCCGACTGTTGAATAGTCATTAAGTATTTCTCTAGGTGTTTCATGTGATCCGGCCACGTCATCGAGTGTACTGCCATGTCATCCACAAACGTCTCAGTGAAGTCGCGAATGGGATGAAGGACCTTTGACATGCATCGGATAAAAGAATTTGAGGCTGACTTTAAACCAAAGGGCAGTCGTACGAACTCAAATAGGCCAGCGTCACATACGAAGGCTGATAACCAACGAGAGTCCTTGTGGAGTCCAATCTGGTAGTATCCTTGACGTGCGTCAAAGCAGGATATGAAGTTTGCACTTCCTACCTTCTGTAACACTTCCTGGATGTCGGGGGTGGGGTATGCGTCACCCGCCGAGAACTTGTTTACATATCGGTAGTCAATGGCCAGTCTTAAACCGCCTTGACCTCCCTTTTTCTCAACGCACACAACGGGACTAGCCATTTCACTATGTGAGGGAGTGATGATACCTAAGGCCAAAAGTTCGCGGATCTGCTTCTCCATCTCCGGTTTGAGCAGTTCCGGCACCTTATAGGCTCGCAAACTCTTCGGCCTGAACTCCGCGCTAACAGTGATTGTGTGTTCTAGGACGGGACAGAAACCTGGTTTGTCCGAGAACACATCTGGAAACCTGTCTAACAGATTAAACAGCTGTTTCCGCTCGGGTACCGTTAAGTGTGCAACGGCAATAGGGTCTACTTGTTCACTGGGCCGTGTCTGACTCGTGACGACGCTACCCACCGCTTCCACGTGACCGAAGTCTTCGTCCTTCTCGAACAGAATGGAGCAATTGTTAATCAATGCTTGCTGTATTCTTTCGTTATATTTGCGAATACGATTTGCATGTAATAAGCGGCTTTTGCCCCCTATTTCCACGATGTATGTGTAGGGCGATTTCACCTGAGCGATGATGGCCGGGCCTTGCCATTGGCCCTCCTTCTTTGCTCCTCGCGCTTCCGGTGATTGGATGATGACTTTATCCCCTACTTCGTAACGCCTGTCCATGCTTCTTAAATTGTAATGAGTAGCATAGCGCTGCTGTTCAATGTCTGAATAATATTCGGCATATAATTTAGACATTTCAAGGTTATCCCTTAATTGGTCCAAGTAAGCTGCGGCGCCTGTGCCCAGACTTAATGGAGAATCCCGCTCTCCCGCCCATTCCTCAGAAAGGACAGATAGAGGTCCTTTAGGCAGGGTACCATACACCAGGGTGTAGGGACTCACGTGGGTGGTTGCCGAGGGGCGTTCCCTTAAGCTCCAAAGCACGTAAGGTAACAGTCTGTGCCATCCCCTCGGGTTTTCTTCTGCCAATTTATGAATCATGGTCTTCAGTGTGGCATTGCAGCGTTCCACTAGACCTTGTGACTCGGGATGTGCGACTGGCCCAAAGCGTGGTGAGCACCCCATACGATGCAGAAACTCTTGGGTTAATTTGCTGTTGAAATTCGACCCGTTATCGGACCTAATCGTTTTTGGAAAACCGAAGGTCGTGAAGATTTGCATGTATGCATCACATGTCGCTTTTGCCGTTAATGATTTCAGAGGATAGGCCATCGGCCATCTTGAAAATTGGTCAACTACCACTAAGGCGTAGTTGTACTCGGGTTTTGGGCTTGTGGGGTCTACGTTGGTAACTATAGGCCCTATACAATCTGCCACTAGACAGCCGAATCTGGTCTCGTCGTTGCGAGGGATAGGAGTTATGGGGGCCCGCTGCGCCACTCGCAGCGGCGCATGCCTTTGGCAAATGTCGCAAGATGCACAATATTCCTTCACTATATCCTCCACGTTGGGAAACCAGAAATTCAGTTTGATTCGGTCCTTAGTCGTTTTCAACGCCATATGACCTGCGAACGCAGCGTCATGTGCTAAGTTTAAGACCTTGTCTATTCTTTCTTTAGGTAAACACAGTTGTTTTACAGAATGCCCAGCTATTTTGTCTTTATGAAAGAGCAAATTGTCTTCAAAGAAGAAGTTCTTCGCCCCAATTTTCCCGTGGGCCAAGAATGGTGCTAGTGTCGAACATTGTGCTTGTTCGGCCGCCATCTTGCTTCTGCCTACTATTGTGTCTTCCTTGGGTGGGGTTGGTATCTCAGGATTGAAGAACTGCTCTTCAGTATCCGTTTCTTCGGGACTGATTTCTCCTACACTCTCACTGTCTGCCTGAGCGACCGTGAAGTAATCTTCGCCTATCAGCGCCCTAAGTCCCTCTACCTCCTCCCCTCTCTCCTCTTCCTCACTCGTCTCAGTCCTTGCGACCGCCTGCGCTTCTGAAATTTGGTCTATTTCAGGAGCGCTGGCCGCGTGACTCGAATACAACGCTGTCTCGCGCAGCAAGTCGGCTGTAGTGGGCGTGATAATTAACGGTTCATTAAGGTCTTTAATGAGTGCCGCCCATATCCGAACATCAGGGGCGTAATTTACCTCCCCCTCCCTGTCCTCGCCGGCCTGAGACCCCTTTAGTCTCAGCCGCACCACGTCCACAATCATTGATTGCCCGTTCAGCCCCTTCACCTCTATCTGCTTGACCACAGGTAGGTTGAGCGGCCTGATTAGTTCTGCTCGCGCACAATTGTATTCGGCCCCGCTATCTATTAGAGACGATGTCACAGGGAGCCCTGTAATATACACTTTCATGTACTCTCTTACGTAAGTCTCCTCCACGTCAATGCAATCCGGGTTTGTCGGCAATGCATGCTGTTCTATCTCTTGTATCAATGGCGGGCCGTCTTGTCGCGTCTCGCTTTGTCTGTCTTGAGCTCTGGTCACGGTTGGCTGGACCGCACACGCGCTCACCTGCTTGCTTTTAGTTTGTTTGTTCTTCGAACACAGTTTAGCTCTGTGGTCTGGAGAAAAGCATAGGAAACAAAGGCCACGCTTTCTAATCTCGTCGGGGGTTGGACGTCCGTCTGTCCTGTTATTTGTCTGTGTCCCTCCCGGTCGGTCAGTCCACGTGTCCGTCTGTTTAGCTGTCGTCTGAGGAGGTGCTGGCGCTTTCGCGTAGCGTGCCTCCGTCTTACCCGTGCCTAGACTATGCTTCGTATAGTCATTTTCCCAAGGGTGTGTAGCGACATAAGTGTCAGCCGCTTCGGCTAACTCTTTGTGCCCTAACCACTTCTGCTGCTCTTGACTGAGGATGAAATTCAAACATCCTCTGGGCAACATTTCTTTCATTTTATCTGCAATCAAGAGGCTTGTAACCTCCTCAAACGTCATTGCCTTGCGATCTTGCAGATAGTAAGAAAGTAAGTTATGTAGTCTCGAAGCTAATGTTGTGTATGATTCATCTACCGCCTTTTTTGCGTTCATGAATCGCTCTCGTAAAGAGACTGCGCTCACTTTGAACTCTTTCAACAAGAAGGTTTTTAGCTTCCCGTAATTATCAAGCTCCTCTTGTGTGAGTCTGGCCGTCAGTGCTCTGGCCTGATTATCTAGACAGGTCAAGAGTAATCTGCTTCGAAGGTCGTCCGGGACAGCGCAAGAGTCGAATAACCTTTCGCAATGCACAAAGAAACCCGGGATTTGCGCATGGTCGCTGGGGAATCTCGGTAAGAGTCCTCGCAAGCTTTCACTATACGTTTTCATTCGTCCTACGACCGAATGCCTCAAGTTATAGTCCCTTTCGTCTCTGAGTCTCCTCTCTGCGTCCCTTTCCTCTCGGCCTTCCTTCTCTCTCTTCTCTGCCTCCTCCTTTTCTTCTCTCCTCCGCTTCTCCTCCTGAAGCCTGAGCTTCTCAGCCTCCTCCTTCTCTTCTTTCCTCCGTTTCTCAGCCCGCTTCTCCTCCTGAAGCCTGAGCTTCTCAGCCTCCTCCTTCTCTTCTTTCCTCTGTTTCTCTTCTTTCTCTTCTCTTCTCCTCTCTTTCTCTTCCTCTCTTCTCTCTTTCTCTTCCTCTCTTCTCTCTCTTCTCTCCGCTTCCTCTCTCTCTTCTCTCCTCACTCTTTCTATTCTCTCCGCTTCCTCTCTCGCTTCTCTTCTCAGTTTCTCCGCTTCCTCTCTCTCTTCTCTTCTCAGCCTCGCGGCTTCCTCTCTCTCGTATTTTAAGCGTTTTAATTCGTATAACGGCGTTTGCGCTGCCGAATCGATATTGCTTTCTATGCTACCCGTGCTTACTTCCTCACTTACTTCTGGCGGGGTTTCCCGTCCAGACACAATTATTTCAGCACTCGCCTCTTGGAGTTGGCCCGTACTCATGGAACCCAATTCCTCCTCTCCTAGTCCCATCTTTATCAGATATGCGACTAGTCTGTGACGGGGCATGTTCTGCACCCTCACTCTTTTCCCTACCGACAACTTATCCATCTTCCAACAGTCCGCTCACTAATAGAAAAAGATAAGTAAGTTAGAGGAGAGTCACCGCTGGTCAGAAATCAAAGAAAACAACGTCCTAAAATTCTACCACAAATACAACGAGAACAGAACTGAGCAAAAGGAGCTACGCAAAAGCCTCGGCTATTCGCACACCAATCCTCATCCAGACCTCAACCGCAACCTCACAGATTACCACGACTACCAGTAAGGACTTACCCTCTGATACGTCGAGCGAGCTCCGTCTTTTGGTATCTTGGCTGATCCGCTGTCCTCCGTTGCCACTCCCTTCCGTCGTTGCTAGCGATGGTCGGTCGTCCGTTGGCGCTCTTGTTCCTCGTCCTTGCCTGTTGCTGTCGGTTCCTTCGAGTCCTTCGTCTCCGGAGTCCGGCACTCGATTTCTCCAGTTGCGAAGGGTTGTATTCGCCGCTGGTCCCGATCTGTTGAGATTCCTCTTTTCCGTTTCCGGTTCCGCTCTTCGTCGTGACGTCTTCAGTTGAAAATCCTGTCGACTGCGCCAATGTCGCAATCGGAGGTTTCCAGTCGATTGTTTGCCGTGTGTTGATGTCGACCCTCGATTGCTTGTTCTTTTACTTGCACTTTTATTTAACGTGCCTAACTTTTCTATAGAAGATTCACGACGAACTTTGTTTAATTAATAAATGAATTTAATTAAACAAACAATTATATATACACTAACTCTACGGGAACTTCCACGTAGTATTAAAGCGTTTAGATATTAAATCGGACTATCTCAAATGTTGCTTCGTACAGCCTAACTACAGATCGTTCTTTCGCGTCAATCTCTGAATCTGACGGACTAATACTCTGCCACCGCCGCTGGTCGCTCCTCTCGATGTTGTTCGCTCGACCGATGTTCACGCGTCGCGTTCGTCAGCAGTACAAGTCCCGTGTTCTCCGTTCCCTTCTGTTAAGTAGGAACTCCAGCGTGCATCAGTCAGCCCCCCTCCCCACGTCAAGCTATCGTCAATTAGTGTCAGATTGCTCCTCGATACGCGGGTCGTCGCTCGCCTGCAGCGCGGGCGGTGTCTGGTTACACCATAGCCGCGAGGTGTCCTATTACACCTTGGCTGTGTGGTGTCCGATTACACCTGGGCCTCGCGGCCTTCATTGTTGCCCAAGTGGAGGCTGGCTTTCGTCCGTCATCATCCTATCTCGACCAGCAACGACGCTTACATCATAATGATGATGCCATCTCGTCGTTGTTGTCGATCTCCTCACGCGACACTGCAGTGCGACAACATTATATGTATACATACATTTATGCATGCATGTACGTACGTACGCGTGTATGAATGTATGCGTAAATGCAGAATGCATGCACTTTATGTATGCATTACCTCCCCACCTCTCTTTGCAGACGTTTGCACTCCAACGGTGTACTAAGGCTATAGAGTAGGCTACACTGTTGCCGTTGCAACAGTGTTCTACATGGTGGGGTACTTTGATATTGTCGTGTGTCCAACTGACTAGATTCAATGCAGTTCAGAAAGTTTTCAGTCTGACTGAATTTGGTGTGCAAGACTTTAACGATAAGTGTACCAAAAGTGACTGGGAACCAATGCAGCTTGTCGTTAAAGTGTTATTTAAGGCACAGCCTCTACTGAAGTAACTGTGTACCAAACTTAGAGGAGGGTTGTTCCCATGTTCTGAACGCGCAATTTGCGGAAGTCCTTTGTAGACGGCCCCTTTCTTGATGATCGTTTTGTCTCTTGCGCTTCGCTGTGTGTGCGTGTGTGTGCTTGTGTATGTCTGTGTCACTGAGCTGAAGAACACCGTATACTGCTGTTTAACGATGAATTGTGCTTTGCATGCGCACACAGGTGCCAAGAAAGACGAAGGAGGTGATGATAAGCGGGATGAACCTGATGACGATTCAGTGGCTGTTGCTGCTCAAACAACGACTGCTGCAACAGACGACAATGGTCAGAAGCATTGTGACGTATCAACAGAACCAACTGCTGTACCAATGATTCAGGAATCAGCCAATGTACCAGTGGTTCAGGAACCAGCCAATGTGCCAGTTACTCAGGAACCGAGTTGTGCACCCAAGGATGAGCCATTGATTCCTGAGAAGCCCGTTCAGCTGCCGTTCCAAGTCCAAATTCGTTACACGGATTCAAAGGGGGCAAAGGCCGTTCGCGTTTTCACGGTAACGAAACCAATCACAAAGGACAGGAAAGTGGCCGAAAGCAGTAAGTCCTGTTTTCTGCTCATGAAATGCATCGTTTACATTATAATTTCATTTCCGATCTATTATCTGAATATTACAGCATATATCATTGATAAAACCTTTCTCGGTCACTCTGAAATGTGCATATAGCTGGCAATCAGGCAACTATAAAAGGCGTCTAAATTTGTTAGAGTGATTCAATTTCATTAGAAGTAAATAAAGCACATTCATGTTAGACAGATGAAAATAGTCTTTACAGGTTCAAGTCTCAACCATGGCTCCACTTGCCCTACAGGTTTTGGATTTACTGTTTAAAAACTCACAAACATGTAGGATCAGCTTTCAAAACCATCTCTGCCTTCCGAAAATAGGTAACATAATATTAGACTGTGCAATTTAAAAGCAGATGTCCTCTTTTCAATGGTCATTCGATCGGTGCTTGCACTGACAGCTGAAAGGGAAATTGTAAGTCACTGATAGAGGTGTAATTGGAAGACCTGTTTTTTTGGTTTCAGGAATGAATATTCCCATCCTTGGAACCCATGCCATAAGAGATGCTGCCGACCAGGCGCTCAGAGCCCAGTACATGGGATCGCGATTTACGGACTTCGCCTACACCCGAATGTTCAAGAGAAATGCAACGTAGGTCTATTTTTTACTATATAGACAAGCCTACTCGTGTGGCGCAAACAATGGGACGCAAATCACGGTAATGACGTAAAGCAATTCAATGTAGTTCAACGCAATGGCGTTCAATGACGTTATACATGTATGCTGCAGTCGCTGCTGCTCGGCTAATCGGCTTATAGTGACATTCCGAAGTTTGCCCACTTTTCTGCCTTTATGCGTGATTCCCTCCACTGACGAATTCAGTTTAAAACCCTCACTCTCCTGCGCAACTGCCTTACTGCCTCTGCTCCGTCTTACCTAATGAATTTTTCCAACCCAGTTTCTTCCTTGCCTGCATTGGCTTTCTTGGGAATGCGATCTTCGTATCGCGGCCTTATTGTTGTCCCTCGCATGCTCTCTTCCACGGCACAATCCAGGAGTTTCGCCTATGTTGGCCCCTCTGCTTGGAACTGTCTCCCCTTGTTTCTCCGCCAAGAGCTTCTTGCCCTCTCTCCTCTCCAGTTCCGTAGACGCCTTAAAATTTTCCTTTTTGCCGGTGCTGGCATTGATGCGGGCTGAAAGCGCTGCTGATCTGAGTTGCGCTATATAAGTTTTCGGTTACAATTACAATTACAATTATATGATTTTATATAGTTCAACGTAATGACGCAATGACGTTCAATGACGTTATATGACTTCATATAGGTCAAAGTAATGACGTAATGAAATCCAACATAAAATGTCGACTTAATGTAGCCTAGTTCAACGCAATGATGTAATGGCGTTCAATGACGTTATATTGAAATAACTTTATATAGCTCAACGATATAACGTAATGCAATCCAATGTAAAATAATGTCGACTTAATGTAGCCAAGTTCAACGCAATGATGTAATGGCGTTCAATGACGTTATATTGAAATGACTATGATTATAGTTCAACGTAATGACGTAATGAAATCCAATGTAATGACTTAATGTAGTTCAACCTAATGATGTAATGGCGTTTAATGACGCTATATCGAAATGACTTTATTATAGTTTAACGTAACGACGTAATACAGTTCAATGTAATGACGCAATGTAGGTCCACTTGCTGCATGCATACACTAGGCCGCTAATCCCCCAAGACGAAAACAGTCCTTAAACTATCGACGGCCAGACTTCGTTCACTTAATGTTTTGCGTATTGTTTTAATAGACGTCTTCGAGTTTAGATTTTTGACGAAGACTTCGGCAGCAGACAGAACTGTGCAACACTTGCTTATAAGATACGAGTCACCGTACAATAGACTAACAGTGTTACAATAATCAGTCGATGTCAGATCACCAGTTGCGATTTCCAGTCTTACTTATTACCTGCCCGAATGGTGTCTGCCGCGTTGCATGACGTCACGCAATCAACCTGTAGCAAGTGTAGAAATAGTCGCAATACTGTGGTTGTGTACAAAGAACGTTGCTTGTCATTAAGATAAATGACTAACTATAGAAGAAAAATTGTTTAAATTAAAGCCAGGTGCCGTTAACTAAATGACTTTTAGCATAGGCGTAGGAGGCGGGGGGTCAGAGGGGGCAAGCGCCCCCCCCAAATTTCGGGCGTTCCTGTTTTTCGGGCAAGTTGGCACCGGGAAAAATGCTGAACAATTTGCCCGAATCGGAATAGTATTAGACTGTTAGTAGCTACTAGCTCGCAAACACCATAGCATTTGTCACGGCTTCGTCTTCCGACTTGGCCTATAACAGAAACTCCCAGCGCATCATGGTGATGGAAGAACAGCAGATACCTCAAACTAGGCCTATATCACATTTCGCAGGAGGCCACATCAACCGAAGAGTGCCCTCCATCCACCCCCTCGCCGTAATCACCCAAGAGGTGAGGAATCTGACATCGCCCGACTGGTCTGTATACGCTGGGCAGTTGCCTGCCCTCTGTTTGCCTGCCTTCCTGCCTGCGTTCTACCCTACCGGCTTTTAGTCGGCTCAGTACAAGGGATCGTGGAGGAGGGGAGAGGAACACATAGGTTGTGGAACAGGGAACAGAGGTCAGACTGACTTGGAAGGCGAACGGCGAAGAGTAACTGGGATAGATAGAAACGATAGTGATTGGTACGTATTTATATATGTAACCTGTATTATGTAGGTTGTTACATTATAACTCTAAAAACCTCCTTTGGTCCGAGATTGAATACGTCGCGCTCTCAATTATAGGCCAGGACAGGGTTTAGAGAGACGCGACAGCATTTACAGCTTTATTCAATGATGTACTAAATAATTACTTACTTACTAACTTACCTACTTATAACATCCAACATGTGGGCTGGATACCGACTTCAGAAAAGAAATAAAATAATTCAAGTTCTGTTGCAATCCACTTTTCGGCGTGCAGTTCCAGGTCAGCGTTGTGTGCAGAAATTTCTCTCATGTTTGATATTTACTTAGTTGTGAATTTGTGACTCGAAACCAAGTGTTAATTGTTAGCATCAGTTAGCAAGTAAGAATTATAACTCTGTAGGCCTAATGGATGAACCTTCGCGGAAACGAAGGTATCGACAGCGTGTTACGTGCAGTGAATGTGGTAAGGATTCAGACTACGCAGATCAGCATGGTAAAAATCACCAGAGTAAAAACGCTAAGTTCATCGCTGTGTGTGAAAAGTCCCAAAAGCACCGAACTCTTTTCGTGCAACCAAAGCAAACGCAGTCTCACAATCTGCCTCTGATAGACCTATTCTCAGCACCGGACACATCTGGTGTAAGCTTACTGACAGACGATAGTTGTGTCAAACCAGCTGTTTGGTGAAAACGACCCTAGGGTAAGTTCAAGTTTTGATGAAGAGGATGCTGACCAACCTAGCTGACTCTGAGAATGAGAACTTCAACACTCCCTCTAGCGATGATGTAATGAAGGATGGCCAGCCTTGCCCAAACCAACCAATGCTCAAAGAGTATTGTCCAAAACGAATGGACGTGTAGAACTCGAAGGGATTTTAATCCTGAATGGTTCAAGAGCAGGCCCGCCGAGAGGGGGGCAGAGGAGGAAAATTCCCAGGGGCCCGGCGACATTTTGGGCTGTTCTAGAGAGTGACTGTTCTACTGTCAGTGATGCACGACGTCATGGCAATTACTCGGAAATTTTTTTCGGGCAGAAATAAAATCTTGCCCCCCCCGCCGCTGAAATATCCCCTACGCCTATGACTTTTAGTAAGGGTGCCTTGCTCTGAAAATGGTTGGGAACCACTGTGTTAATCAATATGGGATAGATTGTGGACTGAACGAGCATTCATTCCACTGCAACGTCGGACTTAATCGTGTGTTTTATTCTTTTAAAATCACTCGTATAATGTCTGTCACCTTCATTTATAAATTCATAGTAACATTCGCAGTCATTTGCAAGTCATTTATCTAATGACGAGAAATGTTCTTTGGACCATTACGCTCATGCTAGATCACGTGCACTTGGCAGCTACACTAATTAAAACTATAGGCGTAAGTAGGCTAATTACACTGTATAAAATCGATCTTTGGATTATCTTATTTTTGCAGAGAATCAGAACGTTTTAAACAAGAGTTGCAGATGTACGAAATGGCATCATCACCGGTCAAGGGTAACGTCATGAGCGCTCAAAGGGTCAGTGAAAACTGTTTTCTTCGATAAACCGGGTTTGGCCAGTGTTTCTATGGTAAATACTAGCGACTGTGTATATTCGGGAAAAATGTCAAAGGCCTTTAGAAGTCAGTCTTCGATATTATTGTTGTCTCTTATGGCCTGAAGACTGAAGCCAACCGAAGTATAGGCAAAGAGACTACGTGGTTCTTGAACCAGTCCAGGGGTAAGAGGCTTTCAAATTTTTTAACGTGTGCTAGAGACGAACTGCACTTGGAATTTATGGTCGATTAACTTTTCGGATAAAGTTTGTCAGCCACATATCACGTGCATTTTGCCGAATTATCTATGTTTAAAGATGGTCATTTGTTGGTTTAGTTGCCATGACAGCATACAAACTTTATGGCCTACCTATGTTTTCGGCGATGATGATGAGTTTTCTGCCCGAACGCAGGTTCATTGGCATTACGCCACCCGAGGATGAGATGAGTGAGGTGGTTTCCCGTTGCCTTCCTCACAGACAATATATGGGTCATTATCCGAAATGTTACAAATTTCGTCTCCGAAAAACAGAAAAAAATTTTTCCCCAAAATTGGTTGGAAGTGTTTTTTTTAGTCATGAACATAGTTAAATTTAACTAATTTGAAAGAAATCCACTATATTTTTAATCACAAGTTAATTTTTTTTCAGAAATTATAAAGTCAAAACTCCTCTTTTTTCATTGAAATCCGCCCTGTTTGTGTAATCATATTTAATCGCGGGAACCTGAAATATTCCTCTGGTGCATATAAAATGGCAATTTCTTAAAAGTAGATGATGCCAGCATTAAGTAGGAATACAATAGGCCTTTCCTTCACACAATATATTAGTCTGGTGTCAAGAAATTAAGACATATTTCTAAATTATTTAAAAAAAGAAATATAATTTTCAGCTGCAGAAAAAATCTGTGCAGCATTAGCTTTAACTGCATATCATATGCATTAGATACAAGTTGAACAACATTTTAAGAGTTGATAGTAAATTCTAATTACTTGCAATTTATTTTTATATCAAATAATTCACAAACAATACATGTAATTGACTCTGAGCAATGCGTCATTACCATCCGAGACAAGATGCGACTGTCATGAGAAAATAGCAAAAATCTGATGAATTCGGATGGTAATGATGAAAAACAACCGCGAATGGTAATGACAAAATGATGAAATTTAAAACAGCCGTCAAACATTTTCACGTGAATTACTCCATCAGATAAGTAATTTCAATCAGTTCAACAAAAGCGACAAATAAAACAAGTTGTCAATGTTGTAATCTACCTACACCAGGAAATACAACACTAGATGGTAATGAAGCAGAAATTTACTTTTCTTGTAATTTGGAACACACAAACTTAAATTAAAAATAAAATATTAGGAATTTCAACACAAATCTGTGTGATTCCATTAATAGTTGACAATATCTCGTTCTTGATGCTTTTCTTTTAGTAAGTAAGCACGTTCTGTTAAAGTTATAGGCTTCCCAAAAATTGGGATGGCTATGATGCTTATTTCTATGGACAAGTTTAAATAGGTCCAAAAAGAAATAAATATTATGAAAATGAGTCTAAATGTTTAATTATTGCATATGCTAGCTACTAATTAATCAAAATAATATACCTTTGTTACAGGTTGTAATGGAATAAATTTGCGTAAAAGCTTAATTTAATGCATTGTACACCGTCTCGGACATTGGATGGTAATGATATTTTGTATACATTTAGTAATTTTTTCAAAATTTCCAAAATCTAGCAGCTAAAACAATGATGGGAAATGTTAGTCTGCTCATTCTTTGAAGGATAGCCCCAAAAAAATTGAAGAAATTATCTAAAAAAAACCTCAAAAAACCAGCATGGGACATCGATTCTGCACTTTTCAGATAATGACCCATATACTTTATAGCATACTTATGTTTTCGGTATTTATAATGCACTTAGTGTATACAAATTCATCAGAGCAATGTTGCGCGTTGACGTTGGCGATCAGTTGTATACTGGAAGAATAAAAGTATAGGCTACGTTGGGTCAATGCTGTTGGCCTACGCTGGATCATATTCCAAATAAGCTGAGGGCTCATGTCCGATGTACAACCATTCGCCGATAGTGACCATGGCGTCTGCCAACATAAATTGACCAATGCGTGTGAGCTATATGGCTGGAAATCTAAATGTGATACTGTATTCGCTTAATTATATGTCCTTCAGTTAAACTTCTGTTTTCATAGGTCGAAGCAATGTCGAACAATTCAACGGTGATGGAAGCTGAGAAAATGATACAGAATATGGGAGCTGATAAGGTTGCTAAACTCATTTCTCATTCATTTTCAGCTTCAGTGTTCAAGGTATACTCGTATTTAAAATACTTAACGTTAAGTCTGCATTCTTCTCTATAAACATCTTCAGTTGTGGGCGGGAATCTGACGTTGGTTGGGCTCAACGTGTTTGCGTGGGCCCACCTCTGGTGACTCTTCTAGTTTTATGTGCATTGTTTTGTTAAAAGCTAAAGCTACAGTCCTCAATGGCACTTAACATCATATAGGCTAGCGTATATATATATATCGGAGCGTATATATATTTATGTATGACGCCTTTGAAAAGTTTGCGCTATATAAATGTTCAATGACAATTACAGTTATAAATAGTCATTACGCCTCTAATAACTCTGTACCAGCAATCCAATTAGAGAATCCCGGTCTGAGTAATCAGTAATCTATCAAACATTGCTCATAAAATTTTTACAGACAGCATGGTTGCTTGTTCGCAAATGCAATCGTTCGTGGGTAACTGTTGAACTTGGCAGCGGTTGTTCAGCTGCGTGAGCATCATAGGCAGTTAATTGACTTCAAAGATCCGAGTGGTTTAATTAATACAAACCATCTTCAAATGGTAAATGATTCGGCAGCACAATATTTTTCATTCTTAAGCGCCGCAATCGCAATGTTTGATAAATTGATTGTTTTCTTTGCACGTAGGTACGTAAACAGAGAAGACAGATGGTTAACGACAAGTTTGCAGAGGGATACTACAAGGGAATGAAATTATCTTCAACCCAGTTTGCCAAAACAGCGGTTAAACCTGGAGCTGCAGTATTGCCTTCTGTGTCTGATCCTCGCTCTCCTCCTCAGCCTACAGCTGCAATGCCTGGGTCTCTTGCGTTTCATTCGCGGTTTATGTCTCAATGTCCTCCTCAGCCTACAGCTGCAATACCGCCGATGGAACTGCATGACCAGAGCAAGGCCAAAGACGAAACTTCTGATCCTTTGTCTTAGATAAGGCGCTGTCTCCCTATCGTCGTTATTCAGCATTCGATAAGACGTTTCGACTGCCCTTCGTCACAACGCTGTGTGTATATATATATATATATATATATATATATATTTATATATAATGAGCCCCATAATATTGTACGTTTTTGTCTTCGTTCAACTGTGAATTGAATTTATTGATGAAAAGTTTTATCCATGTAGAACTCGACAGTGGCGCTTACTTACGTCATCGGTTATTTCCTTTGCATTTGTACAAAATGTGTCGAAAACACATTTAGACCTACATACATTTTCCATAGGGTGGTGGATTCTGTAGCCGAACGATTAGCATTAATACTTTAATTTTTATGACGTTTGTAGACCCACAGCACGAACCTACACGAGTCTTTTTGCGAATCGGTGAAGTCCTAATATAGACACGACAAGTTTTTGAATCACGTGTCATGTTACACAGAATAAGGTTTCTTTTTAAATCGCGTATCATGTTGGTGAGGATCAGATTTAAACTGGCTTTTTTGTCTGACCTATAAAATCCTTATAATTCAACGAGAACTCACCTCCCTTCAACCAATATTACTAAGAGGCGGTCTTTGCAAATCTGTATTTTGCTGGGGAATCGATACCATTAGCATTTTCTGTTTGCCTAGCGACTGCTCTTTGATCAACATTCCTAAATTTATTTCAAGAAATTTGTTAGTCCTTCCTTTTTTATTTTATGTTATTCGGATCATTAAAGTTGAATGTTTTGATCATTGTATGCAAACTACTTACTGTTTACAGAATACTTTAAAAACCTTTATCCCATTCATAGCTAGGCCTTGAATGTAACGCGATGATGCTAGTTAACAAATTCCTTGCCAAGTGGCTATAAATGTGCTTGTATTAATTAGTGTTCCTGGTTAGAATGTCTTGAAGAATAGCATTTTGCTCAGGAGGATAACTCAGGAGGATTATTAAGAATGCCGTATTGAAATTAACTGATGTTCCACGAATTGAAACTGGAAGAACTTCATATGTTGAAGAATGTGTTCCATGACAAGAGAATCGCAGTATGGCATATGCTTTTATCGATAAATATGGATCAATTCGCAATACATGATGGCGCAAATGCAACTGCCTAGCAGGCTGAAATGCGTGATTGATGGTGCAGTCTTTGGGAGTAGAGTTGGGCTCCACTGAGGTAACGTAGACCTATAGGCTGGTGATGGCTTACCGAGGTCCCGGTATACACGGATCGCTTCACGGGCATAAACGGTGTTAGATGCCGTTTAGAAGAACAGTTTTTCAGTTATCTAGCCAGCAGTGGTCAAATAACTACGAGAAAAATCACCTATGGTGGGCTAGCTCCAGCAGTGACCAGCACGCGTGCAGAAACAAAAAGCAGGCATGTCAACGGCATTAGAAGGTATTTGGGTCGTATATGGGCTCCATGTGGGCTTGCTAGCAGGGCAAAGACCAAAAGGCCTTTTTAGAAGATAGATTCAGGAACGGTGTCAAGGAGACAGTTTTTGAAAGCATAGGTTAACCTCTCCGGGTCACCATAGTAGGCTTGTAACATCCCCCCATGCGTAGGCTATCCACTGTTCAACTGGATCCAGGACCTTATACCATCGGGGCTGTCACGCTGGGACCGCCTCTGAATAGTCTATGCCTTGAGCGGCGCTTTACAGATATACAGATATATGATATGATGTAAGTAGCCGGGGAAGAACAATTGGTTCAGTTAACTTAGATAGAAAGGAAAGATTAGAGACGGGACGGTAGTCACATAGGGTTTCCTGGTCAAGATTTGCTTTTTTGAGAAGGGGAGTGACTAGATGGTTCTTACAGGCAATTGGGAAGGTGCCAGTGATATATAATTTGGGTGATTACAATAACGAAGAGAGGTGGGGATTGGATCAAGTTCGCATTGCTTGCTGGGAAGAGAATTTAGGAGGACTGACACTTCTGCTTCAGAGGCGGGAGAGAATTGGGAGCGATGATTGAGAGGCAGGAGGAATAGGGTTTTGAGAATGGGGTGAATCAGTGCTGGAGGAGGCAAAGTGAGTGTGTTTCTAGAAGAGATTGCAATGTGAAGTGAAGGGATGAGATTTTGTCCCAAAAATGAACAGACGGTATCAGTAATAGAGGAGGAGGAGGTAAGGGAGCTAGGCAGTGGGGAGGGAGATTTCCGATGAAGGAGAGTGTTGACAGCTCTCCAGAGATGTCCTGGGTTGGAGGAGCTGGAATGGATAAGTGAGAAATGGTATTTCTTTTTGGCAGCAGCGATGAGTTTATGATATCTGTTGGTGGCTAATTTAAGGCTATTGAGGGCTTTTGCTCTAGCTGCGGGGTCGAAAGTGCGCGGGTAGCTGTGCTCAAGACGCCTACGGAAAGTTTTAAAGGCTTGGAGGTAGGAAGTAAACCAAAGGTTGTTGGTGCGTGAACTGTGTTGGGTGATGAGTGTCAAGGAGTTTGGAGAGTGTGGAATTGTAACAAGAAGAGGTAGGTTCTTACTTCCTAAGAACCAGTTGTGAGTCAAGAATATCCTGGATGAAGGCCTGAGGTCTATGGACCCTGTCAGACTGAAATAATGAGTCGAAGGAGGAGACCGAGCGAAAGGCTTGATTTGGAGGTCAGCCATGGTAAGATAATGTTGAGAACAGAGCGTGATAGCTTTGCAGATGAGAGAAGCGGCGGAGGTGATGAGGAGATCAAGGGTGTGATTCTTGACATGGGTCGGGAAGTGAACGTGGTGGGTGAGATTGACTGAGGAGAGGAGGTTCAGGAAATCCGATCCAAGAGGGTCAGAGGGATTGTCTACATGAATGTTGAAGTCGCAGGTTAGTAAGAACTCGTTGGGAGTAGTGGCAGCGAGAGAGAGAGAGAGAGAGAGAGAGAGAGAGAGAGAGAGAGAGAGAGAGAGAGAGAGAGAGAGAGAGAGAGAGAGAGAGAGAGAGAGAGAGAGAGAGAGAGAGAGAGAGAGAGAGAGAGAGAGAGAGAGAGAGAGAATGGAACCAAATTCATAAAGGATGATAGAGAGTTTGAGTGAGTAGGCAGACGAGGTGGGAAGGCGGTAGATATTGAAAACTGTGAGTAGGTCGGGAACAAGCCGAAGAGTTGTGGAGGAGCATTCGAAAGAGCAGAAGGTATGGGACGACGGCCGGTCACGAACCAAGAAGGCTGTGCCGCCACCATCGATTTTTTAAAGACTTTTCAGGAGGAGGTGATGAGAGGAAAGCTTAGCAGAGAGTAGCCACGAGGAGTGCAATCAGAGAGATGGAGTTAGAGAACGAAGTGGAGATCCATTTTCCTTGAAGAGCAGTGAGATCGGATGGACGACAACGGCTGTCAGATGACGAGTGATCTGTTAACCAGTTCAAGAAATACCAAGATGTTCTGACACATTAACTCTATCACAGCGAATGCGGTCTATTTCGACTGTATAACAGAAGCAACTTTCCCATGGATACAATTAACTATGTAGTGTGGACTCATTGACATGAAGTGACTGGGGCCATGCTTCATGATAGGGCGAGGAACCAGGCTATGCATAAAACGGAATATTGCTAAAAAAGTCAATAGTTAGCGCTACACTGCAGTTCTTGTACACCATGCTAACCACTACAGAATTGTGTTTAAACAAGGAGTATGTAAATGAGGTACACGACCCTTATACAAGATTATCAAAAAGCTACTATCAAAAGAGTGTACACATAAACATTAAGAAACAAGCATGGCATTGGAATATGTGGACCTCTGCTTTGAAACTCTGCCCAGCGAACTTACTTGCCTACCTACTACTGTCCATCAGTTCAAAAGCAAGTATAACAGATATCTAATGGATACACTCGTCTAAAATTACTATACGTTCATTATGCAGGTACCTATGTGTCTATAAATTCAGGTTCCTCTTTTTACCTTTTCATTGATTTCATTGTTGAATTAACCCTGTCATTTTTTATACACTTTGTAAAGTTTGTATTCTCATTGATGGAGGATTTTAAGCTAAGGATTTAACTTAAGGATTTTGCTAGTTAAATGTAGCATATTATAAGGCAATTAAACCTGTTAAACGAACTGATAAAACTAGGGCGACATTGTCAGCGGAACACTATGTTCCTTTGGGCTTATCCCTTGACGCCATTGATTTGCCTGTTTAAATTTACGTTGCTTGTATCATGATGTACAATAAAGTGTGAATTGATTTTTGATATTTTGGTCCACACTGTATTTATATAACTAGGTATATTTGTAATATCTTAGCATTTTTGTTGAGTGTTTTATGTGGCTATCACCGCAGGTAAGAGCTGAAAGAAGGAAGAGCTGTTCCGATGCGGTGGCCCAGAAGGCATATACAAACAGAAACTCATACTCTGGAGACATTGAAAGAGAATCATCACAACTTCATAATCTCGAGCCATTAAAAAAAAGCATCACAACAGTAGAGAAGCTGGGAAAAGTGGTAACGCCACTCGTTGAACAACGTACTCATCATTTGCTGTGCTTATTTGTTGCACTTCGTTTTCTTTGGGTTTCCTATACTTGACTAATTACTTGTCAACTGCAGAACTCTTTTGATACGATTTGTATCTATGATATTTCAGTATTTGTTTTCAATTTTCAATATAACTTGTCAATTTACTTTATAGAGATCGGAGAAACTGGCATACGCGTTGGTTGCCTTTAGTTACCTGTTTAAGCAGTGGATCAGAAGATCTGAACTTTGATTTTGCCCTTTAACGATGATGGGGATTAGTTTTTCATTCATTTTAGTACACGTTCGTCAAAGTGTTAAGAGATTGTCTTCATAAATGTGCATTTTGCTGGAATCGATATTAGCATTTTTCTATTAGAGCTGAGCATGTATAATCTGCCTAGCAACTGCTGTTTGATTAACATTCCTAAATTTATTTCACGACGTCACGTAATTTGTTAACGTTTTCTGGTGTTATTTTGTTATTCGGATCATTAAAGTTGAGTGTTTGATCGCTGTATGTGAACTGCTTGCTCTTTACAGAATAGGCTTACTTTAGAAACCTTTACCTCATTCATAGCTAGGCCTTGAATGTAACGCGATGATGCTAGTGAACAAATTCCTTGCCAAGTGAGTATAAACTTGCTTGTATTATTAGTGTTCGTGGCTGGAATGTCTTGAAGGATAGCATTTTGCTATCGAGGAGCGTGCAGGGTTGATTATTAAGAATGCCGTATTCAAATTGGCTGACATTCCATCAATTGGAACTGGAAGAATTAAAAATGTTGAAGAATGTGTTCCGTATAAACAACAGAATCTCTGTATGGCGTATGCTTGCATCGATAAATATAGACCAATTCGCAATAGGCCTACATGATGGCGCAAACGCAATTGTCTAGCAGGCTGAATATGTCATTGATGCAGTTTGGCAGTAGAGTTTGGTTCAACAGAGGTAAAGTATTGGCTAATGATGGCTTACCGAGGTCCCATGCACGGATCGCTTCATGGGCATAAATTGTGTTAGACGCCGTTAAGAAGAAATGTTTTCCAGTTATCTAGCCAGCAGTGGTCCTAAAACTGCGAGAAAAAGTCCTCTGTATTGGGCTAACTCCAGCACACGTGCAGAAACAACACTGCAGGCATGTCCAGTTTGTCCACGGTATTAGATGGGATTTGGGTCGCATATGGACTCCATGTGGGCTTGCTAGCAGGGCAAAGACCATAAGTCCCTTTTAGAAAATAGATACAGGAACGGTGTCAATGAGACGGTTTTCAAAAGCATAGGTTAATCTCTCCTGGTCGCCATAGTGGGCTTGTAACACCCCTATGCGCAACCACTAATCCACTGGATCCCGGACAACGCGCATCGTGTATTCGCGAGAGGCCGAAGCTCATCGGTTAAATTCAGCCGCATGATCAGAGATCAGCCATCTGAACCCTGAGACTCGCGTCCTAGAAGAGACGATCTGTCGCCGATTTGTGTTTTTTGACTACAGGAATCGACCACATGCATCGTGTTCAACACATTCGTGTTTTATCCGAATACAGAACAGCGAGCATCGGTTAGAGATTCGTCAGGACTGGTTGACGTTTTAGATTTGCAAAAATTTGGAGATCCGTCACTTCTGGATGAGCAACATAACCATTGCCAAACGTACGTGATGCTCTATTTGAACCAAAACTATATGAAGTCAATGGTAGTAAGGTTTCTATGATCACAGTAAAGAGGGGCAGTGGCGTAAGCTTGTCAAAAATATTGGGGGCGATTTACTTATTCATACTACGCTTGTTGCATTGGGTGTTTTGCATTGGCGTAAATTTGTTCAACATTTTTTGGGGGAGCTTTGGTTATTCTTTCTACACTTGTTGAATTGGGTGTACATTCCATACAATACAATAATACAATACAATACAACTAAACATTTATAGCGCGCTTTAACAAAACATGTCTTGCACGAGAGCGCGTTACGCTACATTCCTAGTCATAGTACAATGTGAACAGATGAGTTTTTAGTTTGGATTTAAACTGAGTGACAGATGTGCCTTGACGGACTGTGGTTGGAAGACTGTTCCATTCTGTGGGTCCCGAGACCGAGAAGGCACGACTACCAAACTTCCGCTTGGTGCGAAGTATGGTATAATCGCCTCGTGCAGCCGATCGAAGTCCTCTGGAATTTGTAGCTGAATTATTGGGGGACGTGCCCCGGCTGCCCCCACCCCGAGTCTACGCCTATGGTGAACTGTGTACAGAAGGCTCAGATAACCTTATCATGTGATGGATAGGAACTAGGAACCTCTTTGCCAAGTACATTGAAAACAATGCCAATCCGATCATTGAACTTCTGGAACAAACTGTGCATCGGAAAATTTGATTGGGCACAGTGACCAGCTCCTATTTTCATTATGAATTTCGGATAGTATTTAAATTCTTTATCTCTGTTTTTGAAGAAGTTTGTCCATATTGAAACATAATATTTTAATATTGCAAGATATTCTCTCGATCTTTGGGGAGGGGAATTATCAGGTAGACTCTATCTCAATTATTGGGGGTGGGGGCACGTGCCCCGGCTGCCACCCCCAGAGTCTACGCCTATTCTTAGAGGTGAGAGAGACAAGTAACTCGCAACTCCTTTTTCAAACCAGTTGATACAGAAGTCATCCATGGCGACCCGTCTTATGGTTGTCATCTTAGTCATATCGGGATGTGAAGATGTAGGTCAAGGCGCAATTAAGCTTCTATAGCCTTCACCAGTTACAAACCCGTATGTGGACCCACACTCATATTGACATGACTCCAAACCACTCAGTCCCCTTACAATTTCAGAATCAATAACTGTCCTTGGTTAAACATATATACGAACCAGCTAGCTGAAGAGAGCACCCTCCGTAACATAATATAAGCATTAAGACGTCATTGATTTTGACTTAGTTATACACGCCGTGTGCAGATTTTGCTGATAGGGAAATGGATAAATTTTTTCTAAAACGAAAACGAGTAGATGACATTATAGACGATAAAATTGCCGTTAGGCCTATGGACTCTGGAGGTAACGTCATCGGCGTTTCATAATCAGTTACTGGCAGGGTAATATATCCAAAACAGTCTCCATGCGAAAGCGAAATTGGAGAAGAAATTGGTAGGCCCTACCCCCACTTTTTAAATCAAAGCAGATTAAATCAAAGCAGTCAAGACCTTAAACCTCAAGACCAAGACCAACACTTTGAACCTCAAAACCAAGACCAAGACCAAGACTTTGAACCTCGAGACCAAGACCAAGACTGTGAGCCTCGAGACCAAGACTGTGAACCTCGAGACCAAGACCAAGACTTTGAACCTCAAGACCAAGACCAAGACTTTTAAAAACGAACTCGAGTGCACTCGAGACCAAGACCTTGGTCTCGAGGACAACAAGTCTGAACCAAAGTTACGCCTCTGACAAATCACGTATAGTCGTATACGTGTATACACACATGCATACATACATACATGCTTCAATATATGTAGCGCCTACAATTGTACATAGCCTACGTAGATTATGACAAGTGACACTTAAAATTACGTGAAGGGCCTATACAACGAAAAACCTATCGCGAAGTCGCTGCAGCAGGTGTTATACAGGTCGAGCGCAGGAAATAGACGTATATATTACACACGATGAAGTCACCTGCATCGCATGGAAATGACTGTTGAGTAAACACAATTTCCCAATCGCTAAAAATAGCGAATAACCTTTGTCGATGCATAGTCTATGTAATGCGACGCTCGCTCAGAGAGCCCGGATTACATCTTGGGCCACGCATAGGCATTTATTTGCTGCGCATGCTCAAACTTCCAAGAGCGTTGCGAGTTTTGCGTTTGCTTGCAAGATATTTCGTTGTCTGATTGTTAATTGCTTGAATATTAACTGGGCGCAATAAATACGACGCCCGCACGTAGCCTCGCTGTTATACTGACGGATTTCTCTTTGCCGTAAGTATTCGTAGTTACTTTCACTTTCACTGGAAATTTCAGAATTTACCTAGTCATGGACTAGACATGGATAAGCGCTAACTGTATGGCGAGCTCTGTTGCTTTCTCTTTTCCCCAAAAACCCGCACGTAGCCTCGCTGTTACTGATTCAAACAGGTTTTTGTGCCCTTCGCTTATCAAATTTCTATTTGCCGTAAGTATTCGTAGATAGTTTCACATTCACTAGTGAATTAATTATACAGAATTTACATGGTCATGGATTAAATAGGCCTACAGATAAGCGTTTTGTGTGACACGCTCTGTTTAGGCCAGTATGGTATACCCAATGTAGTTTCCGAAGCAGTGTCATGAAATACGTTTAGATACAAGTTACAACGCTGCACTAGTTGGAGAACCACCTGTTCGTGACATAAGCTCTCTTTCATCTTACGTTTGCAGTATTTTCGTTGAAGACGCCTTAAACGACCGAAGTTAAGATGGATTTCGGATCAGAATTCGTCTACAGCTATTCGGATTCGGAAGAGGAGGAGATCTCCGCAGAGGCAATCGAATCCGGAGTAGACAGGTAATATAAATCTACTGATAGATTCATTGATTCATTCATTGCAGATATTTATATAGCACCACTTCAAGGCAACTACTCAGAAGTGCTCCAGACCTCAGCGCGGCTAAAGAGAGCAGTCTTAAGATTAGAGTAGAACGTGTCCGAGTGGACCCTAGGGAGCAGCTGGAGCGGCGTTCAAAACCGAAGAGCCTACGACAGAGAAGGCGCGGTTATGTCTAGCGGGAGTACGGGCCAAAGGAACATGAAGATTACCCGCTATGCAGAGCGGAGGGAGCAGCGGCCATGAACAGTGACTCAGGGTAGGGCAACAGAGCTCCCGGCCGCAAGTATGCGGGACGAGGCCCAACAGGTACCGCCACACCAAGACAGCATGTGATCCTGTACTGGATGGGGAGCCAGTGGAGAACGTCACGCATATAGCCAGGGACACGACCGAATTTAGGAATGTGTCCCATAAGGCGGGCGCAGAACCCGATCCAGGCATCCCAACCGCCCAGCCAGAAGGCCGATGTAAAGCAAGTAGCAGTAGTCGAGTCGAGATAAGAATGATTATAGGCCTACGTGTAGGTGTTTAGAAATTTATGTAGCACCTTTTTGAGAATACCAAATGAATTTCAATAAAATATACTAAGGCCAGCTGCCCGCGTTGGATGCTTGGACCGGGTTTTGCGTGCAGCTGCACACCTTATTGGTCGCAACCTCAGATTCGGCTATGTGTCTGTCTATATGCGGAATGTTCTGCGCTGGCTCCCTTTCCCGCTGCGGATCGTCTACATGGTCTCTGCACTGGTTAGGCGTTGTCTGGAGGGATTCCCCCCTCATGCCTGCGGGAGCTTTGTCGCCCTACCTCGGGAGTCCTGCGGCGATCCGCTCTTAGATCAGCTGACCAGGCCGAGCTCTTGGTCCCCCGCACGCAGACAGCCATTAGGCAGCGCCGTTCTTTTTCGGTCGCTGGCCCCGCAACCTGTAATGGTCTTCCTGTTACACTCCGCGTGGTCCCTATGACTTACTCTACGGTACCTTGTTTCTTACAAACTTAGACCACTCTCTTTAGTCGTGTTTGGACGCACCTGAGTAGGCCTAGATTACATTGAAGGGTCGCTATATAAAAGCCCCTTAATAATAGTAGTAATAATAATAATAATAATAATAATAATAATAATAATAATAATAATAATAATAATAATAATAATAATAATAATAATAATAATAATAATAATAATAATAATAATAATAATAATAATAATAATAATAATAACAATAATAATAACAATAATAATATTAATACAATAATAATAATAATAATTGTAATTCATTTGGTATTCTCAGAAAGGTGCTACATAAATTTCTAAACACCTATACGCATGCCTATAATCATTCTTATCTCGACTCGACTACTGCTACTTGCTTTATATCGGCCCTCTGGCTGGACGGTTGGCCATGATCCCTGTATCTGGGCCCCAGAGTTTACCTCTATAGTCTATAGTTCAAGTAGAGTCTTGATTGAATGATTGCCAATTTTATCAACCTATTGCCGACGTCTTTTTCTTATCGAAACTTATCGAAAAGATCGTCGCGGGCCAGCTTATCGCCTTCCTCGAGGAGAACAATCTATTACCATACTGTCAGTCGGGATTTCGGAAATACCATTCGACCGAGACCCTCCTGCTCCGGCTCCTGTCTCATGTCTACTGGGCTATCGACTGCTCCCAGCTAACCCTGGTAGCCCTACTTGACGTCAGCGCCGCTTTCTATACTGTGGACCATGTGATCGTACTTGAGCGTTTGCATGTCTCATTTGGGCTTACTGGTAACTTTATTGATTGGATAGGGTCTTTACTCCATGGGCGAACCATCACTGTGGCTCACGGGCTCACTAGGTGTGGGTGGGTTCCTGCCTCGTTTGGTTTATCTGAAGGATCCGTCCTAGACCCCATCCTATACATCATCTACACCTCTGGGATCGCCTCGTTTCTTTTTGAGTATACGGGGCTCATGGTCAGCATTATGCCGACGACATACAGGCATACATGCACTGTCAGTCGGTTTAAGCTCCCTCAGTCGTCCAAGCTATGGAATGGCTCCTGGTGGCCTTTGAGGCACAGATGGCATCTAACCGTCTGCGCTTAAATTCGGCTAAGACAAAATTTATTTGGCTGGACACTCCACAGCGGTTGGCTAAGTTAAAGTTGACCTCCCTCGCTGCTGAATTCCCGACACTTTCCTTCTCTGTCATGGTGCGAGACCTCGGTGTTCTACTCAACCAGGAGCTAACCTTTATGCCGCAGCTTCACCACCTTGCTCGCGACTGCTTCTATCAGTTGCGTCAGCTCCGCACAGTTGCTCGCTCTCTCTATTCAGCCGCAATCTCCACCCTAGTTCATGCCTTTATTAGTGCCAGACTGGGCTACTGCTCCTCGCTCTATGTTGGTTTACCAGCTGCGCGCCTGGCGTGTCTTGAACGTGTAGTGCGCGCTGCAGTCCGTCTCATCGGTCGAATACCTAAGTTCGACCGGGTGTCCTTCTACATGCTAGAGGTCCTATACTGGCTCCCAATCTCTCAGCGAATCGCATACAGGGTTGCTTCCCTAGTATGGCGTTGTCAGCTCCGGCCTATTTACTCTCCCTGTGCCAGCCTGTGCAGGGAACCCAAGGTAGCCGCCCGCTTCGTTCCTATGAGATGGGGGTGGTGAAACCTGAAACGAGGTTTCCAAAAACGAGGTTTGCAGAAACGAGGCGTGTCTGGAGGTACAGTGAACATACAAGAGTTATTTACCTTATTCAGAATATGACGAACTGATTTCTTAGAATGAACATTAAGATTCAAAACTGCCGGACACACAACTATACCAGTTAGCTACATCTGTAAGAGCGTTGGCTACGCGTCTCATGCGACTCTGTGTTAGAGAGCATGCGGACCGCGGTTCGCTTCCCGAAGATGGCTTATTTCAGAGATTTAAATCTCGGGCTAGCACGGTCTCAACACGGGGACCTTAAATGACGTGGCAACCATTCAAACGGGCAGCGGTGGTGAAGGATCTCACCCGATCAATTCATTGAAAAATGAGCAGGGTCGAGGCCATATATATACGGTCGCTATATAAAATCGCGTACATTTACATTTCTACATATAGAGTGTAGTTAGTACAACAACAGGTGGCGCCACTGGCGTGTACACACCGCACGTTGCCGTCAGTTCGTTACTATTCTTTATATTTTAGATTACTTAGTAAATCTAGACATATTTTAAATATCTCTGTTGGATAAACTCTGAATCTTGCCTTGTCAACGAGCGTTCGGGATTATAAGTTTACTTTACAAACGGTTTGGTTAAATTTGATGTATGGACAACGTGATAAACACCCGGCCAGTGCTACACAGCGGACTGTCTTCGCCTGTTGATATGCCGGGCATAAGAGTTTCGCGTACGGTTCGAAAGGTATCAGTACTGTTTAGACATGGACTGTGGTGCCCGGCAGCAGACAGGCAGAACAGCCGTTCCTTCATCCGTGGACTAGGGGGGACGGCGAGTCCTGAAGTTCCGGTACTCACAGTGGGAACGTGGAATGTACGGTCTCTAGGAAACAAGTACATTGCGGTGGCTGAGACCATCCAGGACAGAAGCCTTGATGTCTTGGTGGTTGTCGAGACATGGCATCTGGCCAGCACTGACGTCTCGCTGCGACGTTCGTTGCCTGCAGGCTACTCTGTCACTGATGCACCGCGACGGGATCCGGATGTGCAACCTTGCCGATCAGGACATGGTGGTCTGGCGACTTGGGCAATTGTTGACCGACTGTGGTCTTACTCTGCATATAAATAGTCCGACTCATCGATGTGGCGGCCATCTTGACTTGGTCATCACCAGGGACGACTGGATACCAAGCAGAATTTTTATTGGGCCGCCAGCTATATCTGACCATGGACTCATCATCAGTCAACTGCCGTTTCTGAGAGACTCTCCCATAGTCACTTGGAAGACGGTGAGAAGCTGGTCGAAACCCGATAGAGAAGAATTTCGTCATAGCCTAAATATTTTTTGTCTTTATGATGCTGCTGATGACTGTCGAGGAGCGTCGGTGCACGAGTTGGTTGAGACATATGTGGCCACCTTTCTTGCTATTAATGATGATCTTCTTCCATCAAGGAGGGTCTGCATCCGGCTTGGTCCACTGACCCCATGGTTCGACGGGGTTTGTCGAACTGTGCGTCGCAAAGTAAGAAGAGCGGAGCGAAGATTTCGAAGGACTCTTTTGGACGAGGCTCGACTGATTTGGATTCAGGCGCTGAGAGACAAGCATGACCTCCTCCGAGACAAAGAACGACAGTATTGGAAATGTCGGATTGCCACTTGTTCGAGAGACGCCAGGCGGCTTTGGAAGGACTTGTCAGTACAAATGGGACGAGGTGCTGTGCCACATGCGACCCCACCTTTTTCAGCAGAGTCCTATCTGCGTCACCTTAAAGATAAAGTCAACGAAGTGCGTCGGAGCACTGAGTGGTCTGTGCCTCCTACCTACACTCATGGAACGACTCGATTTGATACCTTTCAGAAAGTCACGGAGCCGAAAGTTCGGAAAATTATTCTTTCCTCGCCGTTAAAGAGCTGCTCACTCGATCCGGTTCCGGCGTTCCTGCTTCGTGAGCTGCTGGAGGATTTATTGCCATACATTACTCTCATCTGTAACGCTACTTTAGATCAGACTGTTCTACCAGACGGCCAGAAGAGGGCTATTGTCAGACCAGTCCTGAAGAAGTCGGGCCTCGACCCGGATTTTCTGTCCAGCTATCGTCCTATTTCCAATCTGACTTACCTGTCTAAGCTGATGGAGAGAGTGGTGGCTGTCCAACTGCTAAACTACTTGGAAGCAAATGGCCTGATGCCTAAGAACCAATCTGGCTTCAGAAGAGGACACTCTACAGAGACGTTGCTACTGCGCCTGATGTCGGACCTGCATGGTGCTATGGACAAGGGTCAGGTTACTCTACATACTGGCGCTGTTTGATGTGAGTGCGGCGTTCGACACCGTCGATCACCATATTCTTCTTACAAGACTCTCCAGGACATATGGCATCACTGGCCAGGGGCTGGCATGGATCAGCTCTTACATAGAAGGGCGGACCATGCGAGTAGAAATGGGGGAAGATGGGTCACTATGGACCCTAGTGGAGTATGGTGTACCACATGGATCGGTGTTGGGAGCGCTCCCCTACATCCTATGCACAGCGAACCTCACTACCGTCATTTCTTCCTGTGGACCTCGGTCGCACCAGTTTGCAGACGATCTACAGATGTACCAGTCGTGCCTCCCTGGCGACTTGTCGACTTGTGTTGCTACCATCCGCTCTGCATTACACGAGGTCCAGGGTTGGATGTCATCCAACCGACTTCGACTGAATCCATCTAAGACACAGTACATCTGGCTTGGCACGCCAGCGTCGAGGCAGAAGATTGATCCAAAGGACTTGGCGTCCTAATTTCTGGTTGGTGAGACCTGCAGAGTAGTACGTGATTTGGGAGTACTACTTGATGAAGGTCTTACAATGGCTGACCATGTGAAAAACATCTGCAGCATTGGCTACTGTCAACCCAATCCTTCCGTTGACAATCCTTCTTGCTAAGTCCTTGTTCTCTTGTACTTAACGCCTATTTAACGTTCACCTTTTGAACACTAATTCTACGTATAAGTAGCTTTTCCTCGTACGAATCACCAACACAGTTTAATATCTTTTCGTTTAATAAGAAAACAAACAGACAGAACTCAATTCGATTACAACTCAACTAGTCAGCCACACTACTACAGCGAACATCGAATTCAAACTTTTCTAGTCAGCATAATTCTTCGCGCCTCTTGACACACCTGTCTTCTGTGCGCCTAAGCGAACTCTAATAATATACATATAGCGCGCCGCTGCCGAGATTGGCCGGCCGCGCGTGTCACTAAGACTATACGTTATACATCTATCATATATACATATACACGTGAAACTAAAGTAAGCGCACTAAATATATACGCTAATATCTCGCACTGCAAGACTGTACACAGAACTCAGTTCACATTACCTCCTTCCTTTTTCTGGAATTGAGCAAATTAAATTTCAAAATTTGCGAAATTACCAAAATACATGAAACATATATATATCTAACTAATTAATAAACAGTCTTACGATTACTTATAACCTTGACAAACAATCAGCAATAATATTCAATCTGCCCTTCTTGTACTTCACCTCAACATCAAAAGTTTGTAAGGCTAACGCCCAACGCACAAGTTTAGCAGACTTAGACATTGACTCAGTCAAATATGTAAGAGGATTGTGATCAGTAAAAATGAAAATTTTTGATCCAATTATAATTTCTTTTAACTTGTTTAGAGCCCAAACAATAGCATAGGCTTCCTTTTCCACAGTAGCCCATCTCTTCTGGGTATCAGTTAATTTCTGACTGATAAATGACACAGGGCGTTCTATTCCCTTGTCGTCCATCTGTGTTAAAACAGCCCCAACTGCAAAGTCACTACTATCGCAGTACAAATTGAATGGTTTTCCCACTTCAAAAACATATAATACTACTTTGGATCGCACAGCCTCTTTAAGTAAATCAAATGCTTGCTGATGTTCAACAGTCCAATCAATCTTATCAGAAACACGTTTACTAGTTAAATCAGATAGCGGTTTCGCAATCTGTGCAAAGTCCTTAATAAACTGTCTGTAATAATTAAAAAATCCAAGCAGTTGCTTAACTTGCTTCTTAGTTTCTGGGATCTTCAAATTACTCAAACTTTCAATTCTGTCTGGATTCATCTTTATCTTACCAGACCCAACCACATGACCGATAAACCTTACTTCAGACTTACCAAATATGCATTTTTTCAAATTTAAGGTAACGTTATGCAATCTCATTTGCATCAAAAATGCATCTAACTGCTGTAAATGAATTTTCCAATTGTCAGAATGCACAGCAATGTCATCAACATACGGTTCTGCAAAGTCACTTATAGGCTGTAAAACTAAATTTATCGCCTTAACAAAAGTTCGGCCTGAATTTATCATTCCAAAAGGAACACGAGTAAATTCATACAGTCCATTATGTGTTACAAAAGCTGTCTTCCATTGATCAGATTGTTTTACAGGACAAGTCCAATAAGCACTTCGACAGTCCAAAATAGAAATCACATTAGACTTTCCAACTTTGTTTAAAACGTCTCTGACAATCGGCATAGGATATTTACAATCCACTGTGAATGAGTTAATGTATCTGTAGTCACAGGCAAGTCTTAAAGATCCGTCTTTCTTTTTAACAATAACCAAAGGGCTTGCCATTCTGCTCGATGATGGTTTGATAATGTTTGTTTTTAACATTTCTTTGATCTGACGTTCCACTTCTGCTCGATAAATCAAAGGAATTCGGTATGCTGCAAATTCCTTTTCACGAAATCCTGGTTTTAGTTCAATTTCATGTTCAACCAATGTACATAATCCAGGTTTTTCTGAAAATCTGTCACAGTATTTGTTCAAGACTTTCAACAACTGATCTTGCTGAGTTACTGTCAAATGGCTAATTTGTTCAGGATCGAGGTTAAGTGAATTCTTGTCATCTTGAACCTCATTCCTCATTGGTAATTCAACCACTGAACCAAAATCTTCATCTTCTTCAACGATTAGACCACAACTTAATGCTCGAGTAACATATTTTCTGATCTTGTTGGCGTGAATTATTCTTCGACCATTTTCACCCATATCGACTAAATAAGAGTACTTTGATCTTCGATGTATGATCGTACATGGACCATGCCATCGAGAAATAAGTTTGTTTGTTGACGTTGGATACAAAACTATGACTTTCTCACCAGCTTCAAATTCTTTGTGCTTTGCTCTCTTGTTATACTGATTTGTGTATTGTAATTGCTTTTCTCTAGAGTAGGATTCTGCAAACAATAATGCTTTCTCCATATTTTCTTTGAGTTCTTTCAAATACTTTTCTGGTTTAACTCCAACATGAGGTGGTAAGTTTATTTCTCTAGTCCAACTCTCTTTTAATATTGCCAATGGTCCTCTCGGAATTTTCCCATAGACAAGCATATATGGTGATACTCCAGTAGTTGCATTCGGCACTTCTCGTAATGCCCACACTGTGAAAGGAATTATCTTGTGCCATTTCCTCGGGTTGTCTATTATCACATGATGGATCATCTTTTTAAATGTCTGATTCCATCTTTCTACTAATCCAGCAGCCTCTGGGTGTCCTGGTGTGTCGAATCGTGGACTACAGCCCATTAAATCGAGAAATTCTCTTGTCAAACTGGCTGTGAAGTTCGTTCCTTGATCACTGGTGATCACGGACGGCACACCAACGTTCATGAACAGTTCCATCAACGCTTCACACACAGCCTTCGCTGTCAACGATTTCAATAAGAAGATTGTAGGCCATCTGGTGCACGAGTCCACAATGCATAAACAATACTTGTGACCTGCAGCAGATACTGGATCGATCGGGCCAACGAGGTCCATCGTCATTCTCCTGAAGGCGACCTCTTCTCTTGAGACTGGAGTGATGGGCACTCTATCCATCACCAAACTCCTTGCCTTTAGTTGACACTTCTCGCAAGACTTACAAAATTTCACAATGTCTCTTCTCATCTTTGGCCATACAAAAGATAATTTTATTCGTTCTCTTGTTTTCTCTTCTCCTAGATGTCCTCCAAACACTGATTCATGCGCCAACTCCATCACTTTAATTCGTCTGTCTTTTGGTAACACTAGTTGATATATCGTCTGGTCTAATATCTGATATTTCTTATGCAATAAACCGTTGATCACACAGAATTCAGATTCTTTCTCTTGTGCTAACTTCCACCACGGCTTCAACGATTCATCCTTTCTCTGTTGCTCTTCGAACTTCTTCGAATCGGCAATCTGCACCTTTTGTTCTTCATCCATCTCTTCATCTCTATACAAGTCTCCTATCCCCACATCACATTCATCGTCTTCTTCAGTTTCATTTAATGTGCCATTCTCGCATGCAGCCATCTCTTGCTCGTTCATCTCTGCTATTACACCATCTCGCGATAAGCTTCGTTGCTCATTACTTTCGTTTTCCTCATCACTTGAACTTTCAGTTTCACTCTTCTCATCAACATCTACCATTTCCTGTTTCCGACTTTGCGCTCTCGTCATTACATTTGCTTGTACACTCACATCTCCTTGTATCGTTTTAACCTTCATCTGTGGTACGGCTTTTAATTCGGCAATTATCTCTGGATGCAACAAGAATCTTTCTGTACTGCCCATCTTTGCAATACTAGCACACATCAAGGTGACATAAGGTGTAAGTGAACACTGGATTTTACGCGGAAATCCCTCTTCTTCCACGTCACTACCACACAATCTAACATCCACTTTCACTAACTTCGCAGGAATGGCATCTCCTGCCACACATTGCAAGTTCACTTTTCCAATTTGTTCCACCTTCATGCCTTCCAGTAATTCTTCACTAATCACCGGAATTTCTGCACCCGAGTCGCTCAGTGCTTTGACTTTCACTGGCTCTTTACCGTCTACTGCACGAATTTCAACCTCGACATATTGCAAGAACGATTTCTTCAATATTCGACTGTCATCTTTTCCTATGACCTCTCTCTGAATTCCAGCATCCAATAGAATTTCTTTTTGAATACCACATTTCATTACTGACTTTACTTCAGTCTCTTGGTTTTCTTGACCCGTGGTTTGATTACCTGTATCACTAACCACTTGAATCAAATTCACCCTTGTGTGTTCTTGATTTCTGCTAGAACTAGCTGCTGCCACTGGAACTGGACAAAATTTAACCAAATGTTTGTCTGAACCACAGTTGTGACAACGCTTCACAACTGTATGGTATGGTTGTGAAATACCTCGTTGTTCATTTCCTTCATATCTCTTATACTGCGTAAACGATGTGTTGCCTTCCCTCTTGGCAAACGGCGCTGACGATTTGTTAAATCCCTGACGACCAAACGTCACGTCTCTGGTCTCATTGGGTACAGGGACACTAGCCTTGACTTCTTTACCTTTGAACTGATTCCCTGTTCCTGGATTACTTTTCCACTTTCCACTCTGGCTTTGGTTTACGGAACGTTGAGAAGGATAACTGTTTATATTTGGAAATGCAAACCCAATTCGATTGTTTACATGAATGTCTGCTAGGTCTGCCACTGCACTAGCTTGGAGACAGTCAGTTCCTTCCTTCGACAATACAAACTGTAGTGGACCTGGCGGTAAACATTCTTTTAGCTTATCCGCTACCAGCAAATCAAAGAGCGTATCATACTCTCTGTTCACGTTTCGACTTCTCACGTAATAGTTTAGCAAGTTCTTCAGTCTTGCCGTAAACATCGTATAAGTCTCTTCTGTTGTCTTCTTAGCATCCACAAATCTGGCTCTGTATTCTCTGGAGGTCAATTTAAATTCTTTTAATAAGTGCTGCTTGACTTTATCGTAATTGTCTAGATCATCGAATGACAATCTATTCAGAACAGTTCGAGCTTTCGGCGTCATCAATGGTAATAATAATTTCACCCAAAACGGCTTCTCCACAGCAAAGCTACGAAACGCGTTCTCGACTGTTTCAAAATATAATGGCACCTCCATCATATCAGTTGGCATTTGAGGCAATACATGCTTCATTGCATCACCTATTTTCTTAATTTTTGACACCAAAGTTTCACTTTCTTGCTGTTTCCTTCTTTCTGCTTCCCGTTCTTCTCTCATTTGCGTTTCTTTCAATGTCAATTTTGATTTCTCCAGTTTCAGACGTTCTTGTCTTTCTGCCTCTGCCTTTTCCAAACTTTCTTTCTGAAATTTCAGTTCTTCTTGTCTTATCTGTTCTGCACGTTCTAACTCTAACGTTCGCGCTTTTTCTTTTTCTTCTTCACGCATTCTCTTTGCTTCAATCTGTTGCTGACGAACCTCTTCATCACTTTTTCTAGCTTTTTCAAATTCAATCATCTGCTCCAATCTTCTTCTTTCAGCATCTTCCATATCTCTTTTCAACTGTTCTAACTGAATCTCAAACTGATTCTTTTGCAATTCAAGTTCTGCCTTACGCACTTGTTCTGCTTTATCTTCTCTCTCTCTTTGCAGACGCAATTCCTCTTGCCTTGCAAGTTCCGCTTTCTCTTCTTTCTCTCTCTGCAGACGTTCTGCTTTCTCTTCTTTCTCTCTCTGCAAGCGCAATTCGTCTTGTCTTACACGTTCTGCTTCTTGTCTCAGCTCTTTCTCTTCCTGTCTCCGTTTCTCCTCCCTATCTTCTTTCATCATCATCCACTGCATCAACATCTCCATAGACATAGGCGCAGGAGGTTTTTCAATAGTCTTTTCTACGGCACCGCCAACGGCACCTTCTTCTTCGACTTCTTCTTTCACCCACACTTCAGCGAGTTCCTGTATCATGTCACCACGTGACATACCTTCTAATTGTTCTTCTTTAAAACCGGCTTTCAACAAACGCTGTTTTAGCCTTTCCGTAGACATCTTCTTAATATCTGCTTGTCTTTCAGCACTTAGTTTCTCCATCTTACTTGTTTACTTTGGTGATTTCTCTTTTCAAAGAAGTCACGGTTTTTCTTGTTGTGTGAATCGATAAACAAACGGGATTTCTTTTATATTTGTTCGTGGAAAACAACGAAATTTTTATACCGTTTCTCGTGTTCCACCGTCGTTGATATCGTAGACACGTCACACAGCAACAACGCGTAAATTCTTTTATCACCGTCGTAGATTCTTCTAACACCGTTGTAAATTCTTTTATCACCGTCGTAGATTCTTCTATCCGCCGAAGGAGGTGATAACGTGAATTTTAATCCACCGTGAGTTTATATCCACCGTGAGTATTTATTCCACCGTGAGTATTTATCCACCGTGAGTATTTATCCACACCGACGCTATTCCACCGTGAGTTTTTATCCACCGTGAGTTCTTATCCACACCGACGCTGTTCCACCGTGAGTTTTTATCCACCGTGAGTATTTATTCCACCGTGAGTATTTATCCCACCGCTGCCACCAATAATGTCAACCCAATCCTTCCGTTGACAATCCTTCTTGCTAAGTCCTTGTTCTCTTGTACTTAACGCCTATTTAACGTTCACCTTTTGAACACTAATTCTACGTATAAGTAGCTTTTCCTCGTACGAATCACCAACACAGTTTAATATCTTTTCGTTTAATAAGAAAACAAACAGACAGAACTCAATTCGATTACAACTCAACTAGTCAGCCACACTACTACAGCGAACATCGAATTCAAACTTTTCTAGTCAGCATAATTCTTCGCGCCTCTTGACACACCTGTCTTCTGTGCGCCTAAGCGAACTCTAATAATATACATATAGCGCGCCGCTGCCGAGATTGGCCGGCCGCGCGTGTCACTAAGACTATACGTTATACATCTATCATATATACATATACACGTGAAACTAAAGTAAGCGCACTAAATATATACGCTAATATCTCGCACTGCAAGACTGTACACAGAACTCAGTTCACAGCTACTATGAACTCAGACAGATTAGAGTCATACGGGTATACCCCGTGATCGATCGAGTCAGTCGATCAAGTCGATCGAAACTCGGCCAAGTCGAGTCGGTCGAAAAATCTTCGACTCGATCGACTTGCAAGTCGAGTCGATCATATGTTTTGACAAGTCGAGTCGATCGTAGTTTCCTCGACTCGACTCGACTATGAAATATTTTCATACTATTTTTTGCGGTTACTTCACAAAATTATCCAAATTATGACTGTGATAACGTAAGCCTCAAATACAAAACGCCAGCCAAAAGTTGTGTGAGCATGCTTGTGCCTCGGCTCTACAGAGCCAAAACTTGTGTGAGCATTGGCACCTTTGACGCCATGGCTCCCGGGCCCCAGGCCAAGAGATACAGCCCAAGTCGACAAAGTCGACCAAGTCGATTGTTTATTTGCCAAGTCGATCGAGTCGACGAGAGGTCGACTAGTCGACAAAGTCGATCGAGTCGATCGTCGGCCGAGCCAAGTCGATCGTAGCAGGTCGACTCGATCGATCACGGGGTATAATACGGGGGACGCTTTCGAGGGATGCCGCGGATACACTGGTACACTCCTTTTGTCCTGTCGCGGCTTGATCATTGTAATAGGGTGATGCTAGGCCTACCCGGATATCGCCTGCATCGGCTTCAACTAGTGTTGAATGCAGCGGCCCGACTTCTGGCAGATCTACCGAGGTACGCGCATGTATCTGTTTTCATCCGACATGAGCTACACTGGCTGCCAGTGCCTGACCGAATCAGTTACATTATCATTGCGCTGGTCTGGAAGGCTATGGCTGGAGTTGCTCCTGACTGTATCGCCGAGCTGTGTCAGCCAGTCTCGATTAAGCCGGGGCGTCGGATGCTTCGATCGGCTACCAAAAGGGACCTGATGGTTTCACGGTCTCGTACTGTTATGTGCTCACAACGGGGCTTTTCTGTGGCAGCGCCGTTGCTGTGGAACAGACTTCCACTCCCACTTCGCGACACTATCCTCACTAAAGACTTTCTCACATTTACTCGGTTGCTAAAAACGCATTTATTCACAGACTGATGGCACGTGTCTAGCGCCTCTGAGAGATTCTTAAGAGGCGCTGTATAAATGTTTCGTTACATTACATCACATTAGTAAAGTGTAGTTATGATGCACTTCAGTCAGTTGTCAGCGAGTGTGGCTAAGTTTTGAATCAGTAAGCGAGAACTGAAAATTCAACCTTCTAAAAAGAGTACCGTACGGAAAGCTATTACACGCAGGCCCACAGAGCGGCGATCTGAAAGGTGCGGTGATCGAAGTAATCCAGTGGCCCTGAAAGTTACCGCGACACTTAAGGTCTAGTGACCCTAAATAAGACAGGAGTCCTACAGCTGATGACTTCACTTTGATTCACTACACAAGGACAACAGCAGACTCTGACAACGAAGTAGCCGAGTCATGTCCAATATTAGCACTGAAGAATGTGTGTAGACAATAATTCTGTAGCACAGATTATTGTGCTGCGCACTTACCTGTAACATGTGGATCTCTTGTATACATAGTGCTAAAATCTTAACCGGTTCTTTCACATTTCAGTGTTGCAGAAGAAGCTGCTCAGGCGCCTTCAGCTCCAGCCACTGGTGCAAGACACCGGCCAATGATTGCATCTCTCGTTGCTCCTCCTCTTGCTCCATCACCCAGACAGATTGCATCGCAGACTGGCGAGTTAATCGTTTTTAAATCACGTAGATATACATCAATCTTTAATCAGTGTAAAAAAAATGAAACCAGATCATTTCCTCAGAACAGCATACCTGTCCGTACTGTTATACTACAGTTTAGTTCAAACTTCCGGACTTTATTCGTACATCCTCGTCACCTTCGATCTTTAAATCCAACCTTAAAACCTAACTGTTTAAGATGGTGGCTCAGTGGTAAGTTCGGCGCCTTGTGACCGGAGGGTTGCAGGTTCGAATCCCACTCTAGCCGCTGCGTACGGACCTTGGGCAAGTCCTTCACTCGCAATTGCTCGTGGCGCTTCGGCGTGAAAATTCCGGCACAGTATCAAATGCTGTAGTCGGGAGCGCCTCTGAGTAGTAGTTGACTTCGAGAGGCGCTATAGAAATATCCGGAATAAATAAATAAATAAATAGTATTTTTTCTGTTACGCGCTTTCGTGCAAGATGTCTTTTTGTTTAGGCGCGCTATAAATGCCAGATTAATAATAATAATAATAATAATAATAATAATAATAATAATAATAATAATAATAATAATAATAATAATAATAATAATAACTTTAATCAGTTAGCATCAAATCAGTCAGATATGGCATGAATTTCTTCTAAAGCCTTTGGCGTCTGTTACCGAGTGATTTAATACGTAAGCAAAACCTAACAAAAATTGCAATCGATGGCACTTTAAGCCAGAATTAAAAGAATCAGCAGAATAAGCAATGGAGAATCCTCATAGAATAAAAGCTTAAAGAATAGCGGTTTGCAATTTCCTGATGGAATGTTAATATTGTTAAACTGCAGAAGGTGGCAGTGCTCAAGGGCCTCGCTCTTCAAAAGCAGGTCAGAAATGGCGTTGTGCAGATACGAATGTCGTGGTTGTGAAGTTCGATCGACTGACTGAACCCAGCAACATGCACACGGGCGATCCAATCGTCTGTAGCGGGTGTCAAGTTATGCTTTCGCACATCAGCAAAATTACCCAGGATGGACATAAGAAGGTATGTCAAAACTCTTCCTCAAAAATTATGTTACCACTATCGCTATCGTGACTGAAAAATCGTTTCATGGCTATATTTCATATATCTGCGCCCGTGAAATCATGGACCACGTATATACAGTTTGTAAAAGGTTCAGATCTAGAGATGGTTAGCAACGTGTGGTGGAAATTGCAAAGCCCCAGATAGAGGCACGCCATTTAATGCTACACCGCTTATAAGATTTCCTCCAGCTACCCCGATATACACTCGCCTATTGGGATCACCTAATGTCAGCCGGAGTAGGCTTACTTTTCTTTCAAATGAAAAATGCTATGTAAATTATAAACTGCTTTTTTATGTCTGGAAACATCTGCGCAGATCTGGACTTGTGAATTCTGCGAGACAAAGAACGAAGTGGAGCTCGTTTCGGAAGAGATGCCATCGAAGGAAGATGTGACCTACATGCTGGAACCGGCCTTAGTGGCTACCGCTGGTGACAGTGGTGCCAGTGGAAAGAGCGAATCGCAGGAATCGATTATTGTCTTCTGCATCGATTATTCTGGAAGCATGTCAACGATAGTGGCCGGTAGTGGCAACGAATGGATCTCTCGCCTGGACGGAGTGAAGAGAGCGGTCTGTCACCAGTTGGAGCGTCTAGCATACCACAGTCCAGGCTGCAGAGTTGCAGTGGTCGCCTTCGAGACCAGTGTAAGTCAACGTTTAGTGTCACTTGCAATGGCTTACTTAATACAGGTCGGACACTGGAACGTTGCTCGAAATGGTATTTCCAGACTGAGGCAAGGCATAGAATAAGCGCTACATAAATGTCCTAATACATATCCATACATAAATGCATACTAATACGCTTACGTATACACGTTCATTAATCTGATTAGGTTTTGCTTTTGTGTGTGGGTTCTCTACCAAAGCACACGTTTAAGACAGTTTCATGTCTGTAAAATATATGTCATTAGGTCAAAGTAATTGCCGATGGAAAAGACATGCGTGAACATCGAATCCGGAATGATATTTTCAACGACAAGACGAAGTTGCTGGGAGTGGCATCCGACCTTAACCTCCCTTCCAGAATTTGTGATTCTTGGAAGACTCTGACGCAAAATGTTCGCATGTCAGTGGGAATATAGCTAAAAATCGATTACTGTCGCCTTGTCTTGCATTTACTTGTATAGGTAAGAAGACAAGTGAAAGTGACATGGCCCATAGGTCTATGGAGCTGCACCCATTACCCCTTTCCATCCTCTGTGTTCTTCTCTGCTTCGCTCTTCTCTGTTCTGCTTTGCTGTGCTCTCTTCACCCACCTCTGCACTTCTCTGTTGTTATTTCCTTTCCTATCCTGTTGTCTACTCCTGCCTGAGAGCACTGCAGAAAAGGTCACAAAATGGAAGACGTATTGCAAGTCTACGCCTGAATGGTCCGGCATTCTCCATCTGCGGAAGAAATTGCCGGACTTATTGGATCGCAGGCTCTCTCAACTGCTCTTCTTTCAATCAAGAATGTGGCGAAGAGCTCAGAGACTGGTTATGACAACGGATGAACGGACGATGATGATGACGATGAAACTAATGATAATGATGGGACGTTGAAAATAATGATGATTGATGATGATGATGATGATGATGATGATGATGATGATGATGATGATGATGATGATGATGATGATGATATCGTGTTGTATCGAATTTACATAAATACCTCTTAGCAGATATCTTAAAGAGGAGTTATTTACCTTTTGCATTTGTTTACTATATTGCATTAATCATAACCTACATATAATTATGCAGGGAACCATGGCGTGGCTCAACGGCTCTTGGTCCTGGACTCCTGGTATCAGTGGGCATAGCCCGACAGATGGCTAGGTCAAAGGTCATCATATGCACGGATGGCAAGGCTACTGAGGGCCTGGGAAACTTAAACAACCAGGAAACTGCTTACGCGTTCTACACCGAAGTCGCCCAAATTGCAAAGGAGAGTGGGTATGTCATGCGCTTTAGGCTTGAACCGCTTTCCTATCCAGTCATGATCATCATCATCGTTATTGTCGCCGTCAAAGTCACTGTCAAACGTATAATTATATCATCGTCATCATCATCATCATCATCATCATCATCATCATCATCATCATCATCATCATCATCATCATCATCATCATCATCATCATCATCATCAACATCATCATCATCATCATCAACATCATCATCATCATCATCATCATCATCATCATCATCATCATCATCATCATCATCATCATCATCATCATCATCAACATCATCATCATCATCATCATCATCATCATCATCATCATCATCATCATCATCATCATCATCATCACTATCACCTCCACCAGCACCACCAGCATCACTGTCAGCGTTCTCCCGAAGTTTTGAATCGATCGAGTTTCGAATCGGGAAGAGACGCTGTCTTTCGATTTTCTTGTATTATTAAATCCTATTAAAAATGAAAAAGTTAAGCTATTGAATCATGACAGTACCAACAGTAAAGCTTCCACACGCAGAAATCTATTAGCGACTATCGTCATAAATAATTGGTCAAACTTGCAACTCAAACAATCGACGACAAAGCACAACACCATGCTACTCTAAAACCTATTGTCAACACTAATCAAATACCGGTACTGTGCCCGTTTGATAATGTTTACTCAACGACTACGCCATGCTATAAATAATTGGCACTGTCTTTGGTGAATGTGCTATCGGCATTACATATTCTCAAAAGTACCGTGTCAGCAGGATACAGGCCTATCCATTCATGCCTATGATAGACCGCAACGTTAGCCAAACGTTTACCTTCTCACGGCCGACGTCACAGAACTAACCCAATGAATCACGTACTGTGGACATAAACGTCAGCGAAGCACGTGACCACAATCCTCTGACTCGTCAGAACGTGCAGTGAACGGGTAATCACGCGACTAGCACGCGTTATTTACGCAAAACTGTTCTATATTCGTATATATAGACAAGCTCGCTGACAGACCGCAACAAGTAGGCCTAACATTGAAAGCCTGTGACGGTACAAAGTCTAGATCTTATAGAAAATATAGAACACGCCTCTTGGCAGGCTGCTTGGTGCCTACTCATTTTACTATTGTGCTTAAGGCTGTTTTTTTATCAATAACCTATAGCCAACTTACTCATAACATTATTGCATCGTCAACGGAAAATGTTTTTCACGATCATCATCATCATCATCATTATCACTATCGCTATCACGTACCATCGGTCAATCACTAGTATTAGCGTGTGCAGCAGCAGCAGTAGTTGTAGCAGCAGCAGCAGCAGCAGTAGTAGCAGCAGTAACAGTAGTAATAGACCCGCAGCAATAGTAGTAGTAGTAGTAGTAGTAGTAGTAGTAGTAGTAGCAGCAGCAGCAGCAGTAGTAGTAGTAGTAGTAGTAGTAGTAGTAGTAGTAGTAGTAGTAGTAGTAGTAGTAGTAGTAGTAGTGGTGGTACTAATAGTGGCAGTTGTAGTAGTATTATACAAGTAGCCTGTGTTACCACTGTTGAAAAATGAAAAACCCAAGCTAGAACATTAAAATAACCAAAGAAAACCCAAGGTAGTTATCTGTAAAGTTTTTGACGTTAATAAACGAATTATGATAATGTAGAATAACTTTATGCGACTATATCATATCTGTTATAAAAATGTTGTTCTATGTTTTATTTCTACCCTTTATTTATATATTTTACTTCCATCTTTTATTTTTACATTTAAGCTTGTCGTTATTAAATGGCTGCTGATACCATGATTTGGATTTCTTAATTGGTGGCTCTGTTGCATTTTCACTGCTGCTAATACGTTTCTTCTTATTTTCATCAGAGTCCGAATCACGTGAATTATTACTTCTATCGCACATTTTATTTTTTTAACATGAGTAAAGATTAAAGACTATGAAACTCAAAAATAATTTCCTAAGTTTTGAAAAGAGCAACAGTTTACTTCCAGAAAACTTCCAAAAAGTTCAATCTGAGTCTGCAGTCTCCTGTAGTCTTTAGACTAGTAATATTTTAAATAGAAATAGACTAGTATAGCATGCATGTTGCACCATTTATTTATTGACCTCGACCATCCAGACCGTTTAAAAAAATTATTAAATGAATTGTAAAATAGGGTTTCAATAAAACAAGAAAAGCCAAAGAAAAAACCAAGGTCCTCAGGAAGGCCTCCAGTTCCCAAGCTCGGATAAAAACTTAAGATCTTGGGAAAACCCCAAGGAGCGGTAACTCTGGTGGCGGTGGTGGTGGTGGTGGCGGTGGTGGCGGTGGTGGTGGTGGTGGTGGTGGTGGTGGTAGTAGTAGTAGTAGTAGTAGTAGTAGTAGTAGTAGTAGTAGTAGTAGTAGTAGTAGTAGTAGTAGTAATATCAGTAGCAAAAATAGTAGTAGTAGCAGCAGCATCAAAAACAGCAGCAGTGTTAACAGCAGTGGTATCAGTAGTGGCTGAATCTGCGTTTGGAATTTGTCGTCAACGTTGCTGCTGTTGACTACGTGTTCTACATTGCTGCAAATACCACAAATAATATTTCACCAATCAACCAATGTATGCCTTTATGTTTCCTAGTATTTCTGTGTCAGTTCTGACGATATCTGGAACTGACTGTAAGCTTGTGGAGTTGGGACGCGTTGCTGAACTCACTGGTGGCCAGGTAGGTTGATCCCTAATTTCCGGGTTTCTTCAGCGTTCAGCGTGAAAGCGTTCTATCACAGAACCCAGTTTATTGTCAGGCGCTAAGGCAGAAAGAATTGGCGAGGCAGATCTGTTCAGGTTCGGTTTCAGGTCAAGAGCCAAAGGTCAACCAGCAGATGAACGGACTGACGGCTAAGGTGAATGGTTCTTGGATAATGGAAGAGCGCGAAAAATACGGGGAAGAGGAGATATTACGATTGGAGAATAGTAATGTTTTCAGTTTTGAATGAAAGACCAGCGCAGAAATTGCAAGCAGGTCGTGTTAACTGGTGAGCTCGTAACGAGAGATAAATATAGTTGCCGTAATTATATTGTTCTGCTTTTCGCACATATCTCTCGTTGTAGGTGAATATCGTGGATCCACAGACAGCCACAGAAGAGTTTGGAAACATTCTGGCAGATGTTATCATAGCAACTCACGCCACTGCCAGATTCTTTGTGCACAGAGACCTGTAAGTGATATTACTGTTATCTTTGATACATTGCGTTTCCGAATTTGAACAGAAACCCGTTAAGATATCACCTCGCAGAGAAGGTAAAACCACTTAATGTGGCAGCTGATCTATACTTGCAATGAAATGGCCACCAGTTTTGGATACATTAACTATACCTGCAGTGCTTCTGGAATTGCTGTGTTTGCCGCTATTTATAGGCCTATGTCGGGCTTATTGCATTGTACTGAATTGTATCTGAACATTTATAAAGCGGCTCTCACAATGTTCGTTAATCAGAACCTGTTGCCAAACCTGGAGTCAGACCTATTCACGTTGTTCAATCTAAAAAAGTCACGAGTATTTTTAGATGGCACAATCGGAATTTGGCGGATTCGGATGTAGCAATTGCAGAAACACTTGCAAGGGAATCAAGTAAATCAGTTAGAATCTGCATGTCACTATAGTATATATATATATATATATATATATATATATATATTATATATACATGTATATATATATTTTTAGATATATATAGACTACGCTTGTTTTATATTGTCCAACGTAGTCTTAACAATTCTAAACAGGTTTAAACTTTATATTGCGACGCTCATTGGCCTAGCTAAAAATTTCTGTTCCTTCTTCCCATGACTGAAAAGAATCTCTGGCTGGGGCTGTTCTTTACTCATGATGAATTAGAAATTTTAAACTAATTACATTTGAATGCATGCCTCAAAATTACTACCCCAACAGCAACGTTATATGTTGAACATATGGAATTCATACATCTATTTTGCCCAAATGGGCTGTATATGTTATGCATATGGGATAGCCATATTGTTTATGTCACTTCAATACCACATAAAATCTATGTTGTACATGAATCAAACAATTGCACGAAATAATTCGGAATTTCAGGTCTATTAGGCCTATGCCCTATTGCTGCTGACAAAAGAGCACAAATCCAACTAATTGCTCTAGGCAGCCCTGTTTTACAGCAGAATTATACAGGCGCACATGTAGACTACGTGAACATTTTCGACAAAGGAGACTTCATCCACGATAGATTAATTAATCGCTCTTTAATTACTGTGGCAGATATAGATAGTATAAAGGCCAATTGCTCTCGCCCCATACATACTCACTTGCAGACATACGTACACACATACATAGGGCCTACGTGCGTACCTACATACAAACATATATATATACTTATACATATATACATATTTAATTTTCATTCATTCATTCATATGGAGAATTTATATAGCGGCAATGCTCTCGCAAATACACAGTGGCCTCTCCCACAATTAATGCAGCGCCACACTAGGGCAGAGACCCGATAGGCAATACGCTATGGGATAGGGAGCCAATGCAAAACATCCCGCATGTACTCCGTGACATGGCCAAATCTCTGGATGCAACCAATAAGGCGTCGCGCAGGACCCGGTCCAAGCACCCAATCTGAGCCGATGGGAGACCAAGGTAGAGAGTACTGCAATAGTCAAGGCGAGATACGACAAATGAGTGGACAAGCATGTAGAGAGAAAGAGAGAGAGAGACAGAGAGACAGAGAGAGACATACAGACAGACAGACAGACAGGCAAGCAGACAGACACACACAGACACACACACAGACACACACAGACACACACACAGACACACACACAGACAGACACACAGACACACAGACAGACACACAGACACACAGACAGACACACAGACACACAGACACACAAACAGACACACAGACAGACACACAGACAGACACACAGAGGCACGCAACAGATCATAATGAAGATACAGACCATGCTCCAGCTGCAGCGCGAATTCAGTGAAGGCGCAAAGTGCATGTATGATATAGACTATAGAGCTTTTCGGGTTTCCTAAAAATGTGCTTTATAAAAGTTCACATACATACATAATGTGCATACACGCATACATGCATACATACATACAAACATTCATTCATCAATACATACACACAGTCATACATACATGCATGCACACACATATACATACATATATACAAACATTCATACATAGATGACTATATACACACATATATGCATGGACACACATATGTATACATACATTCATTTCAAATTCAAGTGTTAGACATATTTTTTACTACAGCAAATATATGGGTGTGATTACTTGTATATTGGGAATATATCTAATTGACACAAACACCACATAGAATCCAGATAGAAACAGCTGGAATAGAGATACCCGATTGGATCTGACCGACATATGAATAAAAAATAGTGTACCTATGGTTTTGCGAAGTGCCCTCCATGTGTATTAGATATCGGTTAACCACCTCCGACCTATGTGGATTAAACTGGTTAAGACGTCTTTATCAAATATTACTTCTATGTGGGTACCATATGGAATAGAGATCGTTAACCAATCTGTATAGCATATACCTATAAGGCCAAAATATCGTCTTGATTGGGCCAGCATGCCTGTTATCCATATGTCTGCCATGCCTGGCAGATACATGGATAACATTACTGAACCCAGGACTATCAGTGATCTGTACCGAAGCTAAAGGAAGGTGCTACGTTGAAACTATGATGAGATTATGATGAAAACTTCCGTACTAGTTTAATGGTGTGTGTGTGTGTTTGTGTGTGTGTGTGTGTGTGTGTAGGTGTGTGTAGGTGTGTAGGTGTGTGTGTGTGTGTGTGTGTGTGTGTGTGTGTGTGTGTGTGTGTGTAGGTGTGTAGGTGTGTAGGTGTGTAGGTGTGTGTGTGTGTGTGTGTGTGTGTGTGTGTGTGTGTGTGTGTGTGTGTGTGTGTGTGTGTGTGTGTGTGTGTGTGTGTGTGTGTGTGTGTGTGTGTGTGTGTGTGTGTGTGTGTGTGTGTGTGACTAGCCTATCTACAATATACGTGTGACATATGGATTTCATGTAGAAGCCAGATGGTGTGCGTATCATGCATTGCATGAGGTATGCAGATTGGTAAACCACCTGGGCTATGTGTGGTATACCTAAAGTGTAAATCAGGTGATTACATACAGAAGACACATGGATACCAGATGTCATCTAGATGATTCACAGATATGCATGCTATATGATATGCATATCGGTAAAGAATCTGGTTTCTATGTGGCATAGGTATGGTGTAAATCAGGTGATTACATAAATAAAACACATGGATACCAGATGTCATCTAGATGATTCACATATATGCATGCTATATGATATGCATATCGGTAAAGAATCTGGTTTCTATGCGGCATAGGTATGGTGTAAATCAGGTGATTACATAAAGAAAACACATGGATACCAGATGTCATCTTGATGATTCACATATATGCATGCTATATGATATGCATATCGGTAAAGAATCTGGTTTCTATGTGGCATAGGTATGGTGTAAATCAGGTGATTACATAAAGAAAACACATGGATACCAGATGTCATCTAGATGATTCACATATATGCATGCTATATGATATGCATATCGGTAAAGAATCTGGTTTCTATGTGGCATAGGTATGGTGTAAATCAGGTGATTACATAAAGAAAACACATGGATACCAGATGTCATCTAGATGATTCACATATATGCATGCTATATGATACGCATATCGGTAAAGAATCTGGTTTCTATGTGGCATAGGTATGGTGTAAATCAGGTGATTACATAAAGAAAACACATGGATACCAGGTGTCATCTAGATGATTCACATATATGCATGCTATATGATATGCATATCGGTAAAGAATCTGGTTTCTATGCGGCATAGGTATGGTGTAAATCAGGTGATTACATAAAGAAAACACATGGATACCAGATGTCATCTAGATGATTCACAGATATGCATGCTATATGATATGCATATCGGTAAAGAATCTGGTTTCTATGTGGCATAGGTATGGTGTAAATCAGGTGATTACATAAAGAAAACACATGGATACCAGATGTCATCTAGATGATTCACATATATGCATGCTATATGATATGCATATCGGTAAAGAATCTGGTTTCTATGTGGCATAGGTATGGTGTAAATCAGGTGATTACATAAAGAAAACACATGGATACCAGATGTCATCTAGATGATTCACATATATGCATGCTATATGATACGAATATCGGTAAAGAATCTGGTTTCTATGTGGCATAGGTATGGTGTAAATCAGGTGATTACATAAAGAAAACACATGGATACCAGATGTCATCTAGATGATTCACATGTATGCATGCTATATGATATGCATATCGGTAAAAAATCTGGTTTCTATGTGGCATAGGTATGGTGTAAATCAGGTGATTACATAAAGAAAACACATGGATACCAGATGTCATCTAGATGATTCACATATATGCATGCTATATGATATGCATATCGGTAAAGAATCTGGTTTCTATGTGGCATAGGTATGGTGTAAATCAGGTGATTACATAAAGAAAACACATGGATACCAGATGTCATCTAGATGATTCACATATATGCATGCTATATGATATGCATATCGGTAAAGAATCTGGTTTCTATGCGGCATAGGTATGGTGTAAATCAGGTGATTACATAAAGAAAACACATGGATACCAGATGTCATCTAGATGATTCACATATATGCATGCTATATGATATGCATATCGGTAAAGAATCTGGTTTCTATGTGGCATAGGTATGGTGTAAATCAGGTGATTACATAAAGAAAACACATGGATACCAGATGTCATCTAGATGATTCACATATATGCATGCTATATGATATGCATATCGGTAAAGAATCTGGTTGGTGTAGATCAGGTGGTTGCATAAAGGAGCAATATTTATACCATGTAACATCTACCTATTTAACAGATTTCCATTCTATATGAAAAGGAGATTGTTAAACAATCTGGTATCTAATAAGGACACGCATAGTGTAGATAGGCTAGTTACATAAGAATACATGCCATATGAATGCAATGTCATGTGAGATTAGAAATCCAGCATGAAGGCAGGTTGCTCCATACATGGAATAATCTAACTCAGATCTATAGTTATTTCAGATTTAAAATTTAGAGCTGGTTAGATCCGGACTTAGGCACCTTCAAAAGCCTTAGGGACCTTATCCCATTCAAACGTGATAAGGTCTAACATTTGAACGTGATAAGGTCTAACATTTGAACTTCAAATAATAATGTAGGCCTACTTTGGACACACATTGAAGGTGAGCTGCCGTGTGGCATGCATCGTTACCATCAGTTGTGTGCCAGAGTGTTGCAATAAAATTTGTGTGTGTGTGTGTGTGTGACTGTGTGTGCGTGCCTGTGTGTGTGTGTGTGTGAGAGAGAGAGAGAGAGAGAGAGAGAGAGAGAGAGAGAGAGAGAGAGAGAGAGAGAGAGAGAGAGAGAGAGAGAGAGAGAGAGAGAGAGAGAGAGAGAGAGAGAGAGAGAGAGAGAGAGAGAGAGAGAGAGACAGAGACAGAGACAGAGACAGAGACAGAGACAGAGACAGAGAGACAGAGAGACAGAGACAGAGAGACAGAGAGACAGAGAGAGACAGAGAGATTTGGTGATAATGGAAAACTTTTTTAAGGGCTTCGAAGCAGAAAACATCTGTGCACTAAGTGCATAATTTGTCAATTGTATGCCGATATGCGGCAATACTGAGCCTACAGACCCTGATTGTCTTGGATATGCAGAGCCTGAAGTTGAAAAGAATCCAACGGCCAGCCTATAACTACCCGGGCCATCTCAACGCCATTTTTGAGGTCCACTCAGCCTTTCATTCGCGAGATGGCGCGTTGTTAAAATGAGATTGCATGGCTGCCGTATACAGTTAAATTCGACTCCTGTAATAACTTGTGATCATCCGTTCATACTGATTTGTAATCATACTGCGTAATTGTCAGTTTGAAAATATTAAACGAAGATTATTATTATTTCGACCATTAACCCAAGGGGCCATAGGCCTACCAATCGGCTCTAACCAGTGCGTCCTTGTCCTATTTAGCTACAACCGTAATTAAAGAGCCTTTTATATGGGAGGTTCCTATTTAGAAGACCACGATGTGCGCCTCTATATTCATTCATTTTGAAAATTTAATATAGCGCCCCCTCAAGGTACCTAATCACAAGCGCTCCCAGCCCAACCACGGCATGTATAAACTGGCATACAGTAACTTATTTACTTTCAGCCATTTTGTTTCTTTGTACTCAAAATGTAGGTCCTGGTTTTGTACAAACATGCAGACTATAAAGACAAGAAATTGTCTAAATAACTGTCGCAAGCAGGTTATTGGGGTTGTCGGTACATCATGTAACGATGATTATGTATTTAAACACAAACTTCGACAACTTTATGAAAACGGTATGGATGGTCTGGCTTAGCGTGGCGCGCATGAATATACTGAGCTTCCATGAGTGCTCAGCCGCCATAACGGTCAGGTGACACTTAATTTGACGATTTAAAAACAAAAATTGAAATGGATAATAAAACAGACATGCAATAAGCATATTAGCAAGAACGCATGTTAGCAATCTTGAGGCAGGTTATGCGCCACTTGGCAAGATACTGGGATAAGTAGAGGTTTAGGTAGCTAATGTAATAATAGTGTGCTTTAGTCGAATGGGATTAGATCTGCATTAAGCGCGTCGAGTTGTACATAGGCAGGATTCGAATACAAGGGGCAAAAACAATTGGGGGCAGAGGGACAATATAAAGTTTTACAGGAGTAAAGTTATTTACTTAAAATTAAGTATTCACTTTTCATAATTTGTTTCCGTACGGGCCTTACTTACTTACTTTCGATCTAAGTAAGTAAGTATATCGTAATCTCCAAACTTCTAAAGCGCCACTCGAAGATAAACCGAAGGGCACCAGCCTATTCACGAGCGTTACGTCAGATCAGAGGGGGTTTCCAGAGAGTAGTCCAAAAGAGGACCGAGTCCGCGGTTTCCAGAAGGCCAAACCAAATCAGAGGGGTTTCCAGAGAGTGGTCCAAAAGATCGAGGTCCAAGTCCAATTTCCAAGGTACCATTCTTTATTGAACCAATTGCACTTTGGTGTACATGAAAGTTTTATCAAGTAGAGATCATCGATATTCAAGACGACAGAACAGCGAACTGCTTCCCGGCGTTGCTGGTTCACAGCTTTATTATGAAAGTACGCCCATAACAAATTCGGTACATTCTGTTACTTCTTTTAACGCTATTCAGTAATCGTAATCTCGACGTACATTTCTGTAGTGCTGAGATTAGATTTGTCAAGTTGCTTGTACTTGCTCCCTCCCATAATCTGACCTCTTCCCTTGACTATAAAATTTTGACCAGGTTTCTGGAATAGATTTTTACTACGATTTCACTCTAATAAAATGTGACATTGATCATTGCGCGAGAATTAACTTCTGTTTAACAACACTATGCCATGAAGAAGCTTAGTATATTATGGTAACTGCTATAAGGCCTAGCTGGAAAGGGTAATCAATTGATGTTTTACAATATAAACTAGTGTAATTAATTATCATTATAATCAAATGTACTGTAACAGAATAGCCTGCTACAGTTTTCTTGTTAGGTTATCAGACCTGCCAGATATGCGCTATATAAATCTTGTCACTAGGCGGCGCTAATTATTCTGAAGATGGCCATGCGGGCATGAAGCCGTGCGGGTAGAGGTGGTTTCAAGAAATTTATCGGGGCAAATTTTAAGAGTAAATCGAATTAATTTAGTTGAATTTCACGGTAAACTCAGAGGTTTGGTCTTGGAGCTTCAGAACGAATTTGTTTGGTCCATTTGAAGATTTTTGCAGAAATTGTGATCTTCGAAAAGCATCGCGTGAGAGATCCGCCATATTGAGAGGTAAGAACGGTCTTCCCGCTAACTTTCGTTGACACAAAGGCGTTCTTCTGTAAAAATGTTCAGGCAGTATAAATTTACTCTCCATAACGAAATTTCCTAAGAAACCAAGTGCTCCAGATTACGTTGGGCCCGATATTCTGATTTCCCTTATAATCCCTAGTTTTAAAATTTTTAGCTTCGTTCCGTGTATTAGTTTTATACAGTAGAGCAGTGCTGTCCAACCTTTTAGGCAGCGTGGGCCACCGAAAAAATAATTATTGAAGCCGAGGGCCGCACCAGTAAAACTCAAAAGCAAAGACTACAATTTATTCATAATTATTAACTGCATTACAATTTATTATGGCAATAATTATGCAATGATCAATGAATAACAGCATGTATATATAACCTGCTTTATATTAGTTCAGTGCCATAAAGTATATCAATATCATGGGGTGGGGAGATGGTTGGCACGAAGATCAGAAAGACGTGGGTTTGATACCCGCTAGCCCCGTAAAGGTTGACTTAGCCTTTTCACCCTACACTCCCTAGGGAGCAACTGTAAAATGAGTAGTAGGACAGATGGGCGACCTGCAGGCTGCCATACAGGTAAATTCGACTCCTGTTAAACTTATTATTATCTGTTACTAGCAGATGGACGAATTGCAGGTTGACATACAGTTAAATTCAACTCCGGTTAAACTTGTTATCATCTGTTACTACTATATCATGTAATTTTACTGCATACTTTTCTTTTTAACTTTAATAAACAAATATTATTATTATTAATCTTACTGCATGCTTGTCAGTTTGAATTTAATAGACAAATATTGTTATTAGTATTATTATTAGTATTATTATTATTATTATTATTATTATTATTATTATTATTATTATTATTATTATTATTATTATTATTATTATATGTACAAGCATCTTTCAGTGAGATATTTGGCCTGAATTGTGCATTCAATTCTTTTTATTTGCAGCTGGTAATCAGCTCAGGCGGGCCATTTAAAATCGGCTTGCAGGCCGCATGTTGGCAGTGGAGAAATACAGTAACGTGATTAATTAAGGTATATTGCATTGATATTTTGTTGATATAGAGCATTTAGAGTAGAAAGATGATTCTTGAATCTGGAGAGATTCATTTCTGTGTAGTTCAATGTGAAATTTGATTTTAAATAATTGAATTTATTTATCATGGGTCCGAATCAAATTTTGGACTATATTATGTTAAAATCAATAGCAAGGGAGGCATTTATTTATGCAACACTCACGTGAGATCCTAATTGATATAGTTGAGAATTCCTCAAGTCATTCATCGAGGGTTCGAATCCCAGAAGTGGAAAGTAACGTCAATCCCAGAGTTTGGTCAGGCTGAAAACCCCTTTGAAAGGCGAGGAAATTAATAGTTAGAAGCACAAAAGAAACCTGAGAGGGACATTTATCTCCTGCTCGGAGATCACAAATGTCACCAATGGCCATCTGGTACTAAGACGGAGCGGATTCAAAACCAGAACTGACTGAGGAATTGAGTGTTTCCTCTAGGTTACATCGAGGTGAGCGCATATTGGCCCGAGCCCCTATTTACTCTGATGATAGATGCTGGCCATTGAATATACTAGAGTCTCGCAAACAGAAACCTCCATACAGTGCACAGGAGCCCTGTGCGATAGCGTTTCAATGCTAATTTGCTGTCTGAAAATGATGTTGGCGAATATTTATAGCAGAAAATAAAAATTGAAATTTTTCCTTTGTAAACATTATAAGTTGCATTTCATTAGTTTCATTATTGATTAATGGTGGGTGTAATTCTTACGACGGTAGAGAAGTACATGACATTTCTGTAATAATTCTAATTTCTGTTTATAATCTTTTGTTTCTTTTGCTTTTCCTTCTAGGCTAATTGTGAGCTTTCAAGAGGACATTTGAAACTTATCGGTTTAATCCACCCAAATTGGTAAGAAATTTGCTCTTATTTAGCAATCAAGTTTTTACTTTGAGATGTGCATTGCAGTGTATGTTTAGAGAGTAGAGTAATTATGAAACAAAACTACCAACTGGCTGATGTTTTGAATCGGTACAACGTGCTAGATTATTTGGTTGATGATTTTGTTTGGATATATTTATGATTTGACTTGGTGACAGGTTAAATGCCCCAATAGCTAATACAGCATATCTGTAATTCTTACAACACCTGGCCACCGTTGTCCATGATAGTCATGATTGAACTATATACAACTTACATGAGCAATGTCTTGTTCCTAATTGGTGTTGACAAGAGCTGCAATCTGAGCCTTAATCAAAGCAAGACAAAGGAGATGATAGTTCGTCGTCCAGGGGGGGGGGCAGGATGACACACCTGCAGAGGTGTCGGGACTTCGGCGGGTCCAGAGCATGAAGATTCTGGGAGTTGAAATGACTGAAAAACTAAGTTTCGAAGCGCATATAACGGGCGCTTGCGTCCAAGCAAGACAGTCGATGTATGCTCTGCATATCATGACAGTGCACGGCCTGCGCTTCCCAAGTTTGCACGACGTAGTAAAAATGACTACATTGGCCCGTATGCTATACGCGTCCCCTGCTTGGTGGGGTTTCGCGGGTCAACAGGAGAGGGGTAGGCTGCAGTCCGTGTTAGACCGTCTGCGTCTGCATTATCTCCCTGCGGATACCCCCATCTTCGAGCAATTATGTAGCCTTGCAGACGGGGGCCTCTTCGCAGCGGTACTGCATGACGAGGGCCATGTGCTGAACCATCATCTCCCACCGCTGAGACCACAGCACTATTCCATGAGGCCAAGATTGCATGACCGATTAATACCCAGGGCGGATAATTTAATGAGGAAAACATTTCTGACAAGAATGCTTTATTTTGTATAAACTATTATGTAAACCAAAGTACGGTATAAGCAGTTGGTATTAATAAAGAATATACTTACTTACTTACTTGCTCATTGGGCCGTATTTGAGTGGCCAGCATTTTGTTAATCCCAAGTAACAATGTTTCTTCATGTGATGTGGCCAGAGTCTGGTGTTTAATATCATCAATTTGCATCATGTGCCACCGCATAAGGTTGTCAGAGTTCGTTGCCTAAATACGAGTAAACGTATTGTTACTGGACAATGGCCCTAATTTGTTCAGCTACAATAGTATTTTAAGCCAGTCCGCTCTGTCGGACCACCTGGGGCTAGTTACCCATGACATGGATATTTAGCTACCCATTTGTACCGCTTAGCTTCCCATTGATTTGGCTGTTGTTCAACCACATCTCGTGAGTTGTATTTAATTAAGTAAATGTTTTACTTACTTACTTAGCGAATTGCCCTATGATGTGTGACATGTAGCTAGCAGAGCTCTGTTAAGCAAAGTCAGAGTCAGCCATATTGTTTATATACACAGGCACTCAGCCTGCGTGATTACCCATGTATGTATGTATGTAGGTATGTATATGTAGTTGTTTTAATGTATATTTATTTCAATGTATATTTGTTTCCATGTAAATATATGCATGAATGAAATTTTTATCTTAATAGGTTTTATTATCTTTTTATGTGGGATCACATTGCTGGAGTAAAATTTCTTTGACTAAAAATGTATGGTAGCATGGCGGTATATATGAAGACAATGCAGAAGACAGTTGGGTGCTCAACTGGCCCGCATTGTGCCTTGTTTGGCAACTGATATGGGCCCATGTTTGTTAACCGCTGCGATGTTGTTTTTGGTTTTCCCAGTCCTGGACCAAGGATAAAGGTGATGCTAAGACACAACATGGTTAAACTACACACATGAGGCTGTTTCAGAATACAGAGCATAGCTCATATTCAGGAATTATTATTGTTATCATTATTACTATCCATTTATTAAGTGCCGTATCTAGTGATCAAGCATCAGTCGATGGCGCTGAGCATTGTGATTGAAGGACTTGCTGAAGGTCCATACACAGTCACCATCTCCGGAGACTTGAACGCATACTCTTCGTGTTTGCTTGGCAAGCACTTTAACAAAATGGCTACTATTTTCCACAACTTTCACAGGCACTGCAAACATGTAATACAGACATGGTTGTGACAGAGTATAGCTACTATTGAACAATTATTATTATTATTATTATTATTATTATTATTATTATTATTATTATTATTATGCATTTACTAAGTGCCATACCTAATATCTAATTTGGTTGAAGGGCTTGCTGAAGGTCCCAATCCAGTAACCATCTCACGAGGCTTGAACATGTACTCTTCGTGCTACAAGGTGATTGCTCTAACCCAGTGGTTCCCAAACATTTTGCATCTAGGGCCAAAACAAGCTATATTATGTAACTTCAGTGGACCATACATCTTCATTACTGAAATGTTTTCCATAGAATAAGTAATATAAGTTATAATACACGCACACACGGCTACCGCAAGAGAAAGCAGATGTTTATTATTTAACAACTGAGGCTAAGTCTTTAATGTCGTAAGTCACATGCACTGATTTAGAATTGCTCTACAGAAATATTAGCGATGTGGCTTCTTGTCACTCATATTTGATCTATAACTAAAAAGGTGTTCAACAGGTGTGTTAGATGCAGGCACAATCAATGTGCTAAACACTGGCTCGTATAGTTTTCTCGAGAAAACTCTGCTGCTTTTTAGCAGAAGAAACAATCACTTTCACCAAAGTCACCGCAGTTTTTTGACAAAACTTACGCTTAGCAGTAAAATTATGAATATTGTTAGCTCAGTTTTAACAATTATCCATCTAATTGTGGTCACCACAGGAGAACTGCCAAAATGTCCAAACCATATGAGCTAATGACTAAAAACTGACTGGTATCCTATCTGAGTACTTACCCTTAAAATCCTATCAGTTCATGTGCTGTATGTTTGCATTTAAAAAAACTTTTTTCACGTGTAAAGTTTTGAGAACAAGTACTGCAAGGACTGAACTTATCAAAAGCCTGGGCAAAAGTCATTTATGGTATTGACTGCCTCTTCAAACTATTTTGGACTTTTAATATTTGAAAGTTTTAAGTACAGGATTCATTTAATTAAATACAGAAAATTCCCCAACTGTTTCAGAAGTCTGTAGTATTAAACCTGATGACATTTTTCTGTGACTTGGGTGAATAACTACACATTTCTGCTTATCTATGTGTATATAATTTTTGTATGTTTCTGCTTTGTTAAAATATTAAATGTTGGTGGATTTTTTAAATTCTTATGCCAGAAATAGATGTTGATATGTATGTATTTATTATGTATATATATATATATACATTTATTTTTATTTGTGTATGCATATACAGTTATATACATATCATCATCATCAATAACCATGGACTCAGCACCTATAGGTGTTTGATGCCCTCCTGACGATGTCTCTCCACTCCTTCTGTCCAGTGCCAAGTGGCCCAGCTCATGGAGACTTGCTCTGCACCATTCTTCAATGTCATCTGTCCATTCCCTGTTAGGTCTTCCTCTTCTGTTTGTGCCTTCCATTATTCCATAAACCAAAGTTTTTATTTTTCTGTCCCCCTTCATTCTGCAGATATGTCCAAACAGTCTGAGCTTTATCCAAAAAACTTTTTGCTTGAGATTTTAGGTCAGACTGATTTTGCTGTATAATTCCCATTGCTGATATATTCTGCATCCATGCTATTCTGAGGATCTTATGATGGATTTTCATTCAAATGCTGACACTCTTATACACATAAAAACTGGCATATATATAAACACATTTATATATAGTTCTTATATGGTGTGCTCAATAGTGTAGTGACTAGCGTGCTGGACTGCCAATCAAGAGGTTGAGGTTCAAATCCCCGTCAGGGCAGACATTTAGTTCAAGATTTCTGTTCAACCTGTGCCCCTAGCCAACTCGGCTATAATGAGAACACTGATTGCACATGGTCAGTGGGAAAATGAGACGGTGAGGGAGAGGATTGGTTGAGGCTAAAAAATGAAGTCACCAACAGTTCATATGGGGTCATCCATAAAGGATGTCCGCAATGAGGGAGGGAGGGAGGGGCCATCGAAATGCGGACAAATACGGACAAAGGAAGGGAGGGTTATGACCAGTGCGGACATCCTCATCTAAACTTTTAAATTTGATAGTTTTTTAAACACCACATTGTTTCAACATTCACCAAAAGACAAAAAAGGTCAGTGAAGTGATGGCCTAAAACCTCATGCGTGGTATAACCTTTACTGCGACTTTAAAGAGGCTTTTATTACTGCACATCCTGCGATATGAAACCCGAACTGTCACTTAAACGTTCACAGGAACTGTGGAATAATTGTAAAAATAATGATGATGACATAAAAAAATTGGCTTAGGTGTGCGGAAGTCCGCAAAGGGGAGGGAGGGTAAGGTCAAATGCGGACAAGGGGGGAGGGGTCCAAAGTGGGTCATATTTTTCAGATGTCCTTTATGGACGACCCCTAGCTATGGTTGCCTCAGGGCTAGCTTAAGGGACTGCTCTTGTGATATTATGGGTAAAATAATCATGTGGATTTAATTTTTTGACATATGTATGTGTAAACATGTATCCATAATTCCATATATATTTATAACAGTTAAATGCATAAACTTGTATATGGTTTATAAAACATGCAATATATATGTATAGGAATATGTAAATTCTTGACCTTTTTTCAGACAAAATGGTCAGTTTCTTTGCATTGACAAATTCCTCCATCCAAATTCTACACCTCCTATCATGGACTACTTTCTGTCAAGTGCCTAGCAAAACAGGTCTTGACACCATTCCTACTTGGTTTCTAAAGAGTGTTTTGATGTCCTGGGTCTATAATATATGTCCTGTAACATATATTACACTGATTATCACTTTGCACGAGGGATGCCTTCCCACCTGCATTTGCTCAGTCATAGTTTATCCACTGCTTAAGAAACCTTCTCTTGCCTCTGAAATTACAGGCCAATCTCAACCTTAAATTTTACATTTAAAATCCTTGAACGCATGCAAACTCGTCTATCATCAAACTCATCTACTGTTTTCAGACTGCATATCCTAAGTTTCACTCAACGGAATCCGCACTTCTATCTGTTCATAATTACATTGTATGTTCAGTGGACGGGGTAAGGTAACAGCACTTGTTCTACATGACTTGTCTGTTACATTCTTCATCGTCTCAAAGACTGCTTAGGGATATCTGGTCCTGCACTAAATTAGTTTATTACTTACCTTAGTCCATGCACTCAGTATATTTAAATGGTAATTATTCATCTAGGACTTTGTTGGCATATGGTGTTCCACAGGGTTTTGTGCTTGGTCCTCTTTTGTTTACATTTCATACCACTAGGTACAGTGCTGGAAAGTCATTCGCTGGGCTATCATTTCTATGCTGGTGATCCTAAAATCTACATTTCATTTGACAGTCTGTCATGGTCCTTAAAGTCTTGCAACTTAAAAGTCTTGGGTGGTGGCCTCTAAACTCTTTAATTGACCAAACAATGAATTTCTGTTACTGGGCACTCCACACCAGCTTTAAAAATATGATCTGCTTTAGTCATTGAAACTGGGTGACTCAATTTGTTAAGCTGGCAGATGCTTCTTGTAACTTAGGCATTGTTTTCAATTCTACCATGTCTCACTGGTCGTGTAAACAGTATTTGTAAGTCATCATATACGTTCATTCGTGACATGTCTGCAAGGATATATCTCTGGCTGCCAGTTGCCTAGATTACTGTAAGTCTCTTCTTACTAGTATCAATAGTTGAAACATGCCTAAGCTGCTGAGATTTAAGAACTCTTTGGCTAAAGCCATAACTAATACATCCAAATTTGAACATATAGCTCATATTATTCTCCAGACTTATCATTATTCAACGAGGTCATTGTGGGGTCATACCAAAATCAAGAACTGTTTTTGGTGAATTAGTTTTTTGGTTGCTGGACCTATTTTTTGGAATTCTATCCCTGTGTCTGTTGACTCTGTCGAGCCCCTTGTGTCATTTCATTCACAACTTAAAAACTTACCTCTTTCAAATTGCTTATCCACCATAGGCTGTATCTCTGTCTTATGGAATGATCTTCTGGATATTGACCTGATAATATTAGGCTTGGTTTGATGTGCCATCGGTTGATGCCTTGTGCTTTAGACACCGGCACAGTACAAGTTACTAATTACAGTTGTATATATATATGTTTTTATGTAATAGTTATCTGTGATACATACTTATATAATTATATGTGTGTAATGTAATTGAATTAATTAATAAACATCAGAAAAAGTTCAATTCATACTCTGATGTGTATTCATTTCTTAATGAACTCATCTTTTCTTCACCTATGAGCTGTTTCTTTGACATTATTCTTACACCTGTTGTGAAAAAGTGCTTTAGATGATCTGTGCTCAATCATTGTCAATAATTAACTTCTTTTATTGGGTGAAGCATTTGGTTTTTAATTTTGTGTGAACTTTTTGTTGCATTGTAGGAGCCATAAAAACATGAAGTTTGCCAGTAACGGACAATGAAGTCTGACTTAAATCTGCTGCAGTCTTTACAAACTCTGATGACAGAGAAAGACAAATCAACATAGTTTGACGACAGCATGATCGATTGCAACTAGGATAGCACTGTAACTCTGAGGAACATGTCCCATAAAAAATTCTTATGTTGGACACAGCATTGCGTTGATCTTGAGGGAACAAGTGTTCTTTTCTTGTCTGTGTCATTTCTTGTCACGAGGCGGTTAGTCGGACTTCTTTTTGGTTGACGTTAATGATCTATTCATCAACTTATGTTTTTGATAGCTGTAAAACTATATCGATATGATATTAACCGATGGACAATTCAATTGGCACTGTTAAGTTGGTGATCATTGATTGGAATGTCTTGGTTACTTATTTTATTGCTTTGGTATTATAATTTGTGGGCCCTGTGTGCATTAAGGGGTGTAATTCTTCTGTGCATGTTGTGTTTTTATAAGCTCCATGTTTTTATTTTACAATTAAGTGCTTAAGATGAATTTGTAGGGTGCGTACTTAACTATATAAATTTCTAAAACATTAGGCTGGTCAAGAAGACATCAGAGCTATAGATCTCAACCTTATCATATGTTTATGTGAACTGAAATGCGGCAACGCTGCAGGTATTGATGGCATGCCACAGAACCTGAACAACTGTTCTGTACTCACCCAATATAGTTAGGTCTTTGCTAACATTACTATTTGCAGTAGAGTGCATTATGAATATGTACCCATGATTTTGGTTGAGACGTAATAATTCCTCCTGTGAAAGCTAAAAAGGTGATCTGTCTTGTAGCAGCTACTGTGATATAACACTTAGTGGAAATATTGCCAAGTTGTTTGAGGTGTGTCTTTTTGAGCTGTATAGCTGTTATCTGTGTTCGTCTGGCCTTCAGTCTGGATTCAGGAAGAAAACTGGTTGCGATAGAGCATTTTATACAGAATTTGAGGTCTACTGTTGAGTAAATCAAAATGTTTGCGTTTGAAAGTAATGATGAAGAATATTCACACAGATTTTTGATAATTTTGATACACTGGTTTAGTAGATGGATGGAGCTGTAGGATGGAATTGTGTATTTTCTAGAATATTCAAATTAGTTTGCGGTGTCAGACAAGGAGGGGTGTTATCTCTATGCTATTTGTTGTTTTTGTGGATTACAATGTTGTTAATCTGATAGATAGAATTACTTCTATGTAGAAAATAATTGTTTCTTACTTGTGAATTAGAGTATTCTATATGGATATGAAGTTCAGTGTAACGAAATCTGTGGTGCTCGGGATAGTTGGTGTCCATAAATATTTGTGTAAGCGTTTGCCATTAGTGTTTGAGTTTGCCATGTGTTGTAGAGCAAAATACTTAGCAGTTATACTGTGACAGTTCATGTGCAAAAGTCATTTTCACTGCAGGCGACAGTTTAAACCATAGGCGTAGACTCTGGGAGGGCAGCCGGGGCACGTGCCCCCCGAATAATTTAGATGGACTGTACATTTAATGCAAAAAGTGCAGAATGAATAATGAAATGCCCCAATATTTTATACAAGTTTATGCCAGTGGTTTAAACTGAGCCTAAGTTAAATTGTTCTGTTGCATTTATTCAAAACACATTGTGAGCCACTAGTATTTGCATGTGAATGTGTTTCATTTACCATCGGTAAGTATGCAAGGTTGACAAATGCATGGAACAGAATATTTTGGAGGTTTTTGAAAGTAAATAACACAATGATTGATGGGTGCTTTCATATTTGTTGGTTGTTTACTGCTTCAGGCTGACTTTGATGTTATATAGTATTGTTCAAGTTAATCTGGTGTTATGACAAATGGTTCACGGACAAATGGTTCACGATCTTCCAGCTGCTAGTTTGAGCTATATTTTCATCGAGAATCAGGCTTCTAGTTTGAGCTCTATTTTCATCGATCTTCCAGCCTCTAGTTTGAGCTATATTTTCATCATCGCTGATCCAGCTTTAGTTTGAGCTATATTCTCATCGCTCATCCAGCTCTAGTTTGATGAAAATAGAGCTCAAGTGCTTTTTCGTAGTCCAATGTAAAAACACAAACTAGAGGCTGGAAGATTGTGAACCATTTGTCCATGAACCATTTGTCCATGAACCATTTGTCATGGAACCATTAATCTATAGTACTAACACTGTACTAAATGAACTACAAGCATTATTTGTACAACGATAAAAGACACTTTGTGAAATCTATGATATATTGAAAAATTTTAACTTTAGTGACTTAAGGATAAATGTTTATGAAAAGCATTTGCTTATCAGTTAGTTGAACTGCTTATTTTTTCTCATTGTATGTGCATATACGTTCTGTTGTTTCTCCTTTGTATAGAGGGTGTTGTTTTGTGTTGCCCATATGTGGTGAAATAAAGTTTATTCAAAATGGAAACTACATAAGCAGACTATGAGTGTTTTACATTGTGTGCATATGTTGTAGATGTCCTGATTACTTACAGAAGATGCATGCACATGGATGCTATATAGACCACAGATGGTTTACTGGTGAGCATTCTGTTTGAAATGCAGAGTGCTAAACCATTTGGTATCTGTATAGTATACATGTGGTGTAGATAAGCTAGTTACATATAGGAACTATACATATTGCATATGGCATGCAGATTGGTACATCATATTGTATCTATATAGAATACATATGGTGTAGACCACCTAGTTACATATAGAAACTTTATAGATTATATATAGAATGGAGACTGGTAAAGCATCTGGTATCTGTATGGTATACATGTGGTGTAGACCACCTAGTTACATGTAGAAACGACCTAGATTCTATCTGGAATGGAGATTGGTACAGCATCTGGTATCTATATGATATACATATGGTGCAGATCAGCTAGTTACATATAGAAGCAATATGGATTCTATGTAGAATGCAGATTGGTAAAGCATCTGGTCTCAATATTGTATACATATTGTTTAGATCACCTGGTGTCATATAGATGCCATATGAATACCATTTGAAGCCCAGATGGTTTGTACATATGCATTCAATATGGGCTGTCTGGTGCAAACCAGATGAATCTAGGGATCCCTGCCATATGTGGTCCCATATGAAGGCCATATGATTCCCATATTACTTTGCATCTGGTCTCAATATTGTATACATATGGTTTAGATCACCTGGTGTCATATGGATGCCATATGAATACCATCTGAAGCCCAGATGGTTTGTACATATGCATTCAATATGGGCTGTCGGGTGCAAACCAGATGAATCTAGGGATCCCTGCCGTATGTGGTCCCATATGAAGGCCATATGATTCCCATATTACTTTGCATCTGGTCTCAATATTGTATACATATGGTTTAGATCACCTGGTGTCATATGGATGCCATATGAATACCATCTGAAGCCCAGATGGTTGGTACATATGCATTCAATATGGGCTGTCGGGTGCAAACCAGATGAATCTAGGGATCCCTGCCATATGTGGTCCCATATGAAGGCCATATGATTCCCATATTACTTTGCAATCTGGTCTCAATATTGTATACATATGGTTTAGATCACCTGGTGTCATATGGATGCCATATGAATACCATCTGAAGCCCAGATGGTTTGTACATATGCATTCAATATGGGCTGTCGGGTGCAAACCAGATGAATCTAGGGATCCCTGCCATATGTGGTCCCATATGAAGGCCATATGATTCCCATATTACTTTGCATCTGGTCTCAATATTGTATACATATGGTTTAGATCACCTAGTGTCATATAGATGCCATATGCATACCATGTGAAGCCCAGATGGTTTACACATATGCATTCAATATGGGCTGTCGGGTGCAAACCAGATGAATCTAGAGATCCCTGACATATGGCATCCCATATGAAGCCCATATGGTTTCCATATTACATTGCTGTTGGGGTATGTTTCACAAAGTAAATTCTAAAAAAGCAATTCATTCAGACTTGTATTTTTTTGCCGGAATTTGAGTAATTTGGGCCCGGTCTGTCGCAGTTGCAGACCCATAGGAAATATAGCCTATACTTTCTTGATCTAGTTCTAGTCAATCTATCCCAAATCAATAGTAGGCCCAAAGGCCAAATGAAAGACAACGACACGGTTTTCATCAAATCAGTTTCTCGCATAAACGAACTTAGTTGAAACACTTTCGAGTGCATACTTTTCGCATGCTATTAGATACGTTCGTGGAGAACCAGACAGACCGAGTCATGCACTGAGGGATATTGGAAACGTCACTCGAGGAACAGAGATTTCTTTCGAATACGGAGTTCGTCCTAAGAAAAAACAAAAGAAGACTGGTGGTTGTCAAGGTAGATATTGATTGCTGACGGGTTCAATTAGATAACCAGATAGGAGCGGGATAGATCGAGTAATTGGCCAGGAGAGCATTAGATCGCGGTTCGATCCCCGTAGCCCCTTCTAGGGAGGCGTCTTGGATGGCTGCCAAACCGTGTGTTTAATTAAGATCTTGATTGTACTGTCATGTTTCAATGTAATCTTACTGAGTACTTGTCAGTTTGAGTTAATAAAGAAGATTATTATTATTTTTAATATAGATTTGGGTATGTGGCTTAATTATCTCAAACTTCTGAACACAGAATGAATTCCTCTCTATTGAGCATCATTTATAATATCATGCCATCTATATTTAAAGTCGTGTATACTGATTTCGTTTGCTTCCCGTAAAGCCGCAAATAAATAATTTTCGTATACCCAGAAATCTTTGATTGAATTGTGTAATCCCTAAATTTGGTTTAATGTAGGCCTACCTTAAGTTCGCACGATATCAGTTTTTAGTCGTTGGATTGTAACGATGGGTTCAAAAAAAGAACATTAAACAAAAAATTCGATGCTCTCAACTGCTTAACTATATATAATATATATTATATATTATATATATATATAATATATATATATCCTAGAGATGCTTGACCGTGTAGAATAATCGTAGCAATGTACAGTGTCGTCCACATGAAGCTTATATTCAGCTTACGGTTAATGAGATACAAATACCCATGGATGAAATGAATTGGGTAGAAAGGTCTCGTTGCAGTGCGACAACATTGTATGTATGCATACATTTGTGCATGCACAAACGTACGTACGCGTGTATGAATGTATGCGTATATATGCAGAATGCATGCATTTATGCATGCATTACCTCCCCACCTCTCTTTGCAGACGTTTCCACTCCAACGGTGTAGGCCTACTAAGGCTATAGAGTAGGCTAAACTGTTGCCGTTGCAACAGTGTGTCCTACATGGTAGGGTACTTTGATACAGTCGTGTCCAACTGACTAGATCCAATGCAGTACAAAATATCTTCATTCTGAGTTATTTTGGTGTTTAACACTTTAACGGCGAGTGTGTACTAAAAGTGACTGGGAACCCAATACAGCCATGTCGTTAAAGTGTTAAGGCACAGCTTGTACTGAATTAACTATGAACCAAACATTGATGCGGGCGTCTGAATTGGACAAAACGCCTTTCCCGTTATCCGCATTTGTTCCCATCTGCCGGACGTGGAATTTCTGGAAGTCCTTTATGGACGGCCCCTTTCTTAATGACTGTTATGTCTGTTGCGCTTCGATGTGTATGTGTGTGAATGTGCAAAACAACACTGTTGTTTACCGATGAATTGTACTTTGCATGTGCACACAGGTGCCAAGAAAGACGAAGGAGGTGATGATAAGCGGGATGAACCTGATGACGATTCAGTGGCTGTTGCTGTTCAAACAACGACTGCTGGAACAGACGACAATGGTCAGAGGCAATGTAACGTATCAACAGAACCAACTGCTGTACCAATGATTCAGGAACCAGCCAATGTACCAGTGGTTCAGGAACCAGCCAATGTGCCAGTTACTGAGGAACCGTGTTGTGTACCCATGGATGAGCCATTGATTCCTGAGAAACCCGTTCAGCTGCCGTTCCAAGTCCAAATTCGTTACACGGATTCAAAGGGGGCAAAGGCCGTTCGCGTTTTTACGGAAACGAAACCAATCACAAAGGACAGAAAAGTTGCCGAAAGCAGTAAGTCCTGTTTTCTGCACATATTATATGTCATTTTAACTGCAGCTTCCTTTCTGATCTATAATTTGAATATTACAGCCTGTTATTGATAAAACCTTTCTCGGTCACTCTGTAGTTTACATAGCCTATCAGGCAGCTATAAAATGAGTCTAAATTTGTAAGAGTAATTCGATTTCCTTAGAACTAAGTAAAGCACATAAAAATAAACTCTACAGGTGCAAGTCTCAACCAGGCTCCATTTACCATAATATATAGGTTTTGGACTTACTGTTTAAAAACTCACAAATTGTTAGGATCAGCTGTCAAAGCCATCTCTGTCCACGGAAAATTGGTAAAAAAAGTATCAGATTGTGCAATTTAAAACCAGGTGTCCTCTTTTTGATGGGCATTCGATCGGTGTTGCACTGAGAATTGAAAGAAAGGGGAAAATGCAAGCCACTCACAAAGGTGTTATTGGAAGACCTGTTTTTTTTTCAGGAATGAATATTCCCATCCTTGGAACCCATGCCATAAGAGATGCCGCCGACCAGGCGCTCAACGCCCAGTACATGCAATCGCGATTAACGGATTGTGCCTACATGAACATGTTCATCAGAAATGCTGGGTAGGTCTATTTTTACCATATAGACAAGCCTACTCGTGTGGCGCAAACAATGGGGGCGCCAATCACGGTAATGACGTAATGCAATTCAACGTAATGACGCAATGGCGTTCAATGACGTTATTGCTGCTGCTCGGCTAATCGGCTTATAGGTGATATTCCTAAGTTTGCCCACATTTCTGCCTTTATCCGTAGTTTCCTCGACTGGCTTCCTGCTCAACAGCGATTTCAGTTTAAAACCCTCTCTCTCAAGCGCAACTGCCTCTGCTCCGTCTTACCTAATGAATTTTTGCAACCCAGTTTCTTCCTTGCCTGCGAGGGCTTTCTTGCGATCTTCGGCTCGCGGCCTTATGGTTGTCCCTCGCATGCGCTCTTCCACGGCACAATCCAGAAGTTTCGCCTATGTTGGCCCCTCTGCTTGGAACTGTCTCCCCTTGTTTCTCCGCCAAGAGCTTCTTGCCCTCTCTCCTCTCCAGTTCCGTAGACCCCTGAAGACTTGTCTTTTTGCCGGTGCTGGTATTGATGCGGGTTGAAAGCGCTGTTGATCTGAGTGGCGCTATATAAGTTTTCGGTTACAATTACAATTACAATTATATGACTTTATATAGTTCAACGTAATGACGCAATGACGTTCAATGACGTTATATGACTTCATATAGTTCAAAGTAATACGTAATGAAATCCAACATAAATGTCGACTTAATGTAGCCTAGTTCAACGCAAAAAGAGATGCCGCCGACCAGGCGCTCAACGCCCAGTACATAGGATCGCGATTAACGGACTGCGCCTACACCCGAATGTTCAAGAGAAATGCAACGTAGGTCTATTTATACCATATAGACAAGCCTATTCATGTGGGGCAAACAATGGTAGTTGCGACTATGTGTTTGTGTACAAAGAACGTTTCTCGTTATTAGGAAATGACTAACTGGAAGAAAAACAGTTTAAATTAAAGTTAGTTGCCGTTGACTGAATGACATTTAGCAAGGGCGCCTTGCTCTGAAAAAGTTAGGAACCACCGTATTAATCAATATTAGATACATTGCAGGCTGAACGAGCACTCCAGTGCAGCCTCGGACATTTATATTTTTTTATTTTCATGTGTTTTATTCTTTTTATGAGCACCCATATGCGTCTGTCACCTTCATTTATAAATTCACATTAACATTGATAGGCCTAACGAGAAGCGTTCTTTGTACCACTGTGAACATGACACCTACACTAATCAACTCTGATTTATTTTAACTAGGCGTAAGTAGGCTAATTACACTGTCTTACATCGATCTGCAGATTGTCTTGTCATTGCAGAGGATCAGAACTTTTCAAACAAGGGTTGGAGATGTACGAACAGGCATCAAAGCCGGTTAAAGGGAGCGTCATGAACGCTCAAATGGTCAGTAAAACTGTTATCTTCAATAAACCGGCTTTGGCCAGTGTTTCTATGGACAATCCTAGAGACTGTGCATATTTTGGGGAAATGTCAAAGGCTTTGAGACGTCAGTCTTCGATAATTGTAGTCTCTTGAAATTTAAGATAGAATAACTTTTTCGGATAAAGCTTATTACTCATATATTACGTGCATTTTGCCGAATTATCTATGGTTTAAGATGATCATCATTTGTTGGTTTGGTTGCCTTGCCCGCATATATAGGCCTATATCTACTTTATAGCCTACTTATATTATTTTGGTATTTATGCTATTTTGTCAAGTATGCATGAGAGCAATGTTGCCCGTTGACGTTTGCGATTGCTTGTATACTGGAGGAATAAAAGTATATGCTACGTTGGGTCAATACTGTTGTCCTAAAGCTGGATCATATTCCAAATAAGCTGAGGGCTAATGTCGGATGTACAACCATTCGCCGAGAGTGAACATGACGTCTCTCACCATCAGTTGACCCAATGCGTGTGAGCTGCATGGCTAGGAATCTAAACGTGATACTGTATTCGCTTGATTATATGTCCTTCAGTTAAACTTGTCGTTTCATAGGTGGAAGCAATGTCGAATAAATCAACGGTGATGGAAGCCGAGCAAATCTTACAGAATATGGGATCTGACGCGGTTACTACACTCATTTCTCATACATTTTTAGCTCTCAGCTTCAACATTTAACGTATAGGATATATACTTGCATTTAAGATACTTAACGTTAGGTCTACATTCTTCTATATAAACATCTTCAGTTGAGAGAGGGAATCTGACGTTGGTTGGGCTCAACGTGTTTGCGTGGGCCTACCTCTGGGTCTACCTTCTAGGTTTCTGGGCATTGTTTTGTTAAAAGATAAAGCTAAGTCCTCAATGGGATTTAACATCATATAGGCTAGAGCATATATATATATATACATATATATAGGATGCCTTTGATTTGTTTTCTCTTTGAGTGGGGCAATATAAATGTTCAGTTACAATTACAATTATAAATAGTAAGTATACACGCCTCTAATAACTCTGTACCATCCAATTAGCGAATTCCAGTCTGAGTAATTAGTAATCTATCGGACATCGCTCATAAAAATTCTACGAGCTGCCTGGTTGCTTGTTCGCAAAGGCAATCGTACGTGATCAACTTGCCAACGGTTGTTAAGCTGCTTGATCATCATAAGCACTTAACTTCATATAGACCCGAATGGTTTAATTATTACAAATCATCTTCAAATGTTAAATGATTTGGCAGCACATTATTTTTCATTCTTGTGCGCCGCAATCGCCATGTTTGAGAGATTGTTTTCTTTATATGTAGGTACGTAGGCAGAGAAGACAGATGGTTAACGACAAGTTTGCAGAGGGATGCTACCAGGGGATGAAATTTTCTTCAACCCAGTTTGCCAAAACAGCGGTTAAACCTGGAGCTGTAACACTGCCTTCTGTGTCTGATCCTCGCTCTCATCCTCAGCCTACAGCTGCAATGTCTGGGTCTCTTGCGTTTCACTCGCAGTTGATGTCTCAATGTCCTCCTCAGCATACAGCTGCAATGCCTGGGTCTCTTGCGTTTCATTCGCAGTTTATGTCTCAATGTCCTCCTCAGCCTACAGCTGCAATGCCTGGGTCTCTTGCGTTTCATTCGCAGTTCATGTCTCAATGTCCTCCTCAGCCTACAGCTGCAATGCCTGGGTCTCTTGCGTTTCATTCGCAGTTCATGTCTCAATGTCCTCCTCAGCCTACAGCTGCAATGCCTGGCCAGTCTCTGGCGTTTCATTCGCAGTCTATGTCTCCATCTCCTCCTCAGTCTACAGCTGCAATACCGCCGATGGAACTGCATGACCAGAGCAAGGCCAAAGACGAAACATCTGATCTTTTGCTTTAGTTAAGGCGCTGTCTCCCTGTCGTCCTTATTCAACATTCGATAAGAGTTATCGTGTTATCGACTGCCCTTCGTCATAACGCTGTATATATATACATATATATATGAGCCCCGTAATATTGTGCATATTTTCTTCGTTCAACTGTGAATTTTATTTATTCATGAAAAGTTTTATCCCTTCAGAACTCGACAGTGGCGCTTACTTACCCCATCGGTTATTTCCTTTGCCATTTCTATAATATAATGACGGGTCGAACACACATTTAGACCTACGTACATTTTCCATACGTTGGTGGATTCTGTAACCGAACGATTAGCATCAATATTTTAATTTTTATGATGTTTGCAGACCTACAGCACTAGACTCCACGAGTCTTTTTGCGAATCGGTGAAGTCCTAATAATTATAGACACGACAAGTTTTTGAATCGCGTGTCCTGTTACGCAGAATAAGGTTTCTTTTTAAATCGCGTGTCATGTTGGTGAAAATCGGATTAAAACTGGCTTTTTTGTCTGACCTATAAAATCCTTATAATTCAACGAGAACTCACACCTCCCTTCAACCAATATAACTAAGAGGCAGGTTATGCAAATCTGCATTTCGCTGGGGAATCAATACCATTAGCATTTTCTGTTTTCCTAGCGACTGCTCTTTGATCAACATTCCTAAATTTATTTCAAGAAATTTGTTAGTCCTTCCTGTTTTTATTTTATGTTATTCGGATCATTAAAGTTGAATGTTTTGATCTCTGTATGCAAACTGCTTACTGTTTACAGAATACTTTAAAAAACCTTTATCCCATTCATAGCTAGGCCTAGAATGTAACGCGATGATGCTAGTTAACAAATTCCTTGCCAAGTGGCTATAAATGTGCTTGTTCCTGGCTAGAATGTCTTGAAGAATAGCATTTTGCTCAGGAGGATAACTCAGGAAGATTATTAAGAATGCCGTATTGAAATTAGCTGATGTTCCATGAATTGAAACTGGAAGAACTTCATATGTTGAAGAATGTGTTCCATGACGAGAGAATCGCAGTATGGCATATGCTTTAATCAATAAATATGGACCAATTCGCAATACATGATGGCGCAAATGCAACTGCCTAGCAGGCTGAAATGCGTGATTGATGGTGCAGTCTTTGGGAGTAGAGTTGGGCTCCACTGAGGTAACGTAGGCCTATAGGCTGGTAATGGCTCACCGAGGTCCTGATATACACGGATCGCTGATATACACGGGCACAAACGGTGTTAGATGCCGTTAAGAAGAACAGCTTTCCAGTTATCTAGCCAACAGTGGTCAAATAACTACGAGAAAAATCACCTATGGTGGGCTAGCTCCAGCAGTGACCAGCGCGCGTGCAGAAACAAAAAGCAGGCATGTCAACGGCATTAGAAGGGATTTGGGTCGTATATGGGCTCCATGTGGGCTTGCTAGCAGGGCAAAGACCAAAAGGCCTTTTTAGAAGATAGATTCAGGAACGTTGTCAAGGAGACAGTTTTGGAAAGCATAGGTTAACTTCTCCGATCACCATAGTAGGCTTGTAACACCGCCTCCCCATGCGTAGGCTATCCACTGTTCAACTGGATCCCGGACCACGCGCACCGTGTAGTCGCGAGTCCGCATCTCATCGGTTAAATTCAGCCGGATCCCACAGGATCTGAGATCAGCCACGTGAACACTGGCGTAAACTTGTCCCAAATATTGGGGGCATCGGGTCTGGACCAGAGGTGCAAAAAACCAAATTTTTTCCAGATGAAAAGTTTTTTTTGTTTTTCCGTTTTCTTTTGTTTTTATAGTTTTTGTTGTTTTGCTTAGGCCCCCTATTAGTTTTTAAGATTTTATGGTTTTGGATCACAAAAATCGTGAAATTGGCATGAACAAGAGCTCCTACTCAGTTTAATTCAGTTGCGATTTCCGAAAATTAAAATCATTAAATCAATGTTATTGAAATAACTTCTGAAAGAATAAAGAGAAAAATTTTTAAACCAAAAAATGTTGTGGTTTTCCTTTTCTTGTGTTTTTTAAACCAAAAACCGCAAAAGCAACTCTTTTCACCTTTGGTCTGGACAATCAGCTAGCCTCAGAGGCTTCCGGTGTTATGTAATGCATATGAAATGGATGCGTTTTAATTACATGTACTTTTTTTATATTGAAGATATTGAAGATAAAAATAAATCTTTGTTTTCATTATGAATATTTGATAGTATTTCAGTTCTTTGTCTCTGTTTTTCTGTTTATGAAGAAATTTGTCTACATTGAAACATAATATTTTAATATTTGAAGAAATTCTCCTCTCGATTATTGGGGGGCATTGCCCGGCTCCTCAATTATTGGGGGGCACGTGCCCCGGCTGCCCCCAGAGTCTACGCCTATGCACGTGAACCCTAAGACTCGCGACTTAGAAGAGAAGATCGGACTCAGAATTGCGTTTTTCACTACAGGAATCGACCACATGCATCGTGCTTCACACATTTGTGTCTTATCCAAATAACGAATAGCGAGTATCGTTTATAGATTCGTCAGATAGGTTAAAGTTTTAGATGTGCAAAGATTTGGAGATCCGTCACTTCTGGATGAGCAATTTAACCATTGCCAAACGTACTTGATGCTCTATTTGAAACAAAACCATACCAAGTCATTGGTAAGAAGGTTTCTATGATCACACTGAAGAGGGGCAGTGGCGTAAACTTGTCAAAAATATATTGGGGGGACATTTAGTTATTCATTCTACACCTGTTGCTTTGAGTGTGCAGAAGGCTCAGATAGCCTATCATGAGATGGATAGAACTTCTTTTGCCAAGTCCACTGAAGACAAAGCCAATCGAGTTCTGGAACAAACTATACATCGGAAAATTTGATTGATCAGCTCCTATTTTCATTATGAATTTCTGATAGTATTTCAGTTCTTTGTTTATCTGTTTTTGAAGAAGTTTGTCCATATTGAAACATAATATTTTAATGAATTCTCTCGATTCTTTGGGTAGGGGAATTATCAGGTAGGCCTTATCTCACCCCAGAGTCTACGCCTATGATTAGAGGGGAGAGAGACAAGTAACCCGCAACTCCTCTTTCAAACTATAGTTGATACAGAGGTCATCCATGGTGACCCGTCTTATGGTTGTCATCTTAGTCATATCGGGATGTAGATGTAAGTCAAAGCGCAAAATTCTATATCCTTCACCATTTACAAATCCGTATGTGGACCCACACTCACATTGTCGGCCGTGACATGACCCCACACCTCTCAGTTCCTTTACAATTTCAGAATCAATAACTGTCATTGGTTTAACATAACCGAACCGGCTAGCTGAAGAGAGCACCCTCCGTTACATAATAAAAGCATTTGAGACGTCGTTGATTTTGACTCGTACACGTCGTGTTCAGATTTTGCTGATAGGGAAATGGATAAATTTGTTCTAAAACGAAAACGAGTAGATGACATTATATTAGACGATAAAATGCCGTTAGGCCTATGGGGATAACTTCATCAGCGTTTCATAATCAGTGCCATATGGCAGGGTAATATGTCCCAAATGGACTCCATGCGAAAAGTGAAAGTTGAGAAGAAATTGGTACCCCACTTTTTAGACCAAAGTTACGCCTCTGACAATACACGTATACGTGCATACACACATGCATACATAGCCTACATACATACATACATACGTATTTACGCATGCATAAATACATGATTCAATATCATGTAGGGCGACACCCTACATATATTGAACCATTATATCTTGTAGGCTACAATTGTACGGAAAAAATTGGGTTCTCCTCGCACATTAGCTACATCTGTTGTAAACCTAAACAATCCTTTTTGCTCTGCGAGTCCGGGTTTCGCATGGATTAACTGGAAGCCGCCTCCATGATGTTGTACGTTCCACCACAGTGGCACGAATGTTGTAGGCCTACTCATCTCCAGTCTGGTGGGGATTTTCCAATGGTCTTGAGAGAGAGCGTCTCTCTGCCTTGATACGTAAACTTAAGCGACAAGGGTATCTGCCAACCAATACTCCTACATTTGACTTGTTGTGTTCTAAGGCGGACGATGCTCTCTTTGCTGCAATCTTTTCGGGACCAAGGGCATGTCCTCCATGATTTGCTCCCTCCGAAACGATCTTCCGGGTATTCTCTTCGACCTCGCTGGCATAATCGTGAGATACCACGATGTGATACTTTGACAGAGAAGGGTTACATTGCTAGATTACAGCATAAATGATAAGAAAACACTTGCTTTTTTATTTACTTATGTTATCATTTTTATTTCGATTTATTATTACTTCAATGTTTTACAATCAATGCTTCTAGCTTCTGTCCCATTGTGCGTTTGCTAATGGTGTAATGAAGAATATACATACTTACTTACTAAGTACAATTGTAGCCTACATAAAATTATGAATAGATAGTACAAGTGACATCTAAAATTACGTGAAAGGCCTATACAACGAAAACCCTATCGCGAAGCCGCTGCAGGAGGTGTTATACAGGTCAATGCAGGAAGTAGGCGTATATTATACACGATGAAGTCACCTGCATTGCATGGAAATGACTATGGGAAAACACAATTTCCCAATCGCTAAAAATAACGAATAACCTGTGTCGATGCATAATCTATGCGACGCTGGCTCAGAGAGGCCGGATTACATCCTGAGCAGCGCACAGGCATTTATCTGCTGCGCATGCTCAAACCTGCCAGAGCGTTGCGAGTTTCGCATAAATTTGTTTGCAAGATACATGTATTTCGTTGTAGGATTGTTAATAGCGTGAGAAGTAGGCTTACTAGACGCATTAAATACGATACCCGCACGTACCCTCGCTGTTATACTGACTGAAAAAGGGTTTTGTGCGCATCGCTTATCAAATTTCTCTTTGCCGTAAGTAATCGTAGTTGGTTTCACTTTTACTGGAAATTACAGAATTTGCTTAGTCATGGTTTAGACATAGATAAGCGTCTATTTGTGGTGGCGAGCTCTGTTGTTTTCTCTTTTCCCCCAAAAGCCGCACATAGCCTCGCTGTTACTGATTGAAACAGGTTTTTGTGCGTTTCACTTATCAAATTTCTCTTTTCCGTAAGTATTCGTAGATGGTTTCACATTCACTAATAACTTAATTATAGAATTTACTAGGTCATGGCTTAGACACAGATAAGCGTCTTGTGTGACGAGCTCGGTTTAGACGGAATACCCAATGTAGTTTCTGAAGTAGTGTCATGAAATACGTTTAAATACAATGCTGCACTAGTTGGAGAACCACCTGTTCGTGACATAAGTTCTCTTTGATCTTACGGTTGCAGTATTTTCTTTGAAGACCGAAGTTAAGATGGATTTCGGATCAGAATTCGTCTACAGTTACTCTGATTCGGAGGAGGAGGAGATCTCCGCAGAGGCAATCGAAACCGGAGTAGACAGGTAATATAAATCTACTGATAGATTCATTCATTCATTCGCTCATTCATTACAAATATTTATATAGCACCCCTTCAAGGTTACTACTCAGAAGTGCTCCAGACCCCAGTGCAGCTAAAAAGAGCAGTCTTGAGATTATAGTAGAACGTGTCACAGTGGACCCTAGGTAGCAAACGGAGCGACATTCCAAACCGAAGACCCTACGGCAGAGAAGGCGCGGTTCTGTCTGGCGGAAGCACTGGCGGAAGGAACAAGAAGCACACCCGTTCCGCAGAGCGGAGGGAGCAGCGATCCAGAGCACCCAGGCTATAGGGCAACAGAGATATTGCAAGTAAACGGGGCGCCGTAGCCTACACCAGGCATAGGCACTCCCGCACCAAGACAGGTATCCTATAGGCCTATGTGATCCGCTACTGGATGGGGAGCCAATTGAGAAAGTCACGCATATAGCCAGAGACATGACCGAATTTAGGAATGCGTCCAATGAGGCGAGCAGCAAAGAGCAGAACTCGATCCAGGCGCCCCAACCGCCCAGCCAGAAGGCCGATATAAAGCGAGCAGCAGTAGTCGAGCCGAGATATATGAATGATTAAGTGTAGGTGTGTAGAAATTTATGCATTAACTTTGAGAACATCCCAAATGAAAGTTATTGCAATAACATAGAGTATAGTGGTAACATCACTGGCGTGAAGTGCAGTTGGTAGCGTGATCGCTTCCCGCAACCCTCTCAAGGTCCACTCATCCCATAATTCGCGAGATGGCGCGTTGTGAAAATGAGATGTAGGACGTGATGGGCGCATTGCATGGATGCCGTATACAGTTAAAATTCGACTCCTGTAATAACTTGTGATCATCCGTTCATACTGATTTGTAATCATAGTGCCTAATTGTCAGTTTGAAAATATGAAACGAAGATTATTATTATTATTATTATTATTATTATTATTATTATTATTATTATTATTATTATTATTATTATTATTATTATTATTATTATTATTATTATTATTATTATTATTATTATTATTATTATTATTATTATTATTATTATTATTATTATTATTATTATTATATACTAATCCCTATAAATTATCTGGGCCCCAGAACTGATCTCTATAGTCTATAGTTTTAGTTTCGTCTTGATTGATTGATTGATTTGATTAATACAAGCATCTATTCAAGATATTTTATGAGTGTGTGTGTGTATGAGAACAGTGATAAGCTTATTGATTTGATTTAGCATCTATGTTGATTAGCTTAATTAAAATTTGTGTATAGGCGTTAGATTGAAAAGAGTTGATTTATGCTAAGCTCGCGTAAAGAGACAGTTGATTTGGTGAGCGGTTTTACTGTGCGTTGAATTGTAAGAAGAAATATTTGAAATTCTGTATCATACGTTAATGTGCTGCACACGTGTCTATAACAATGCGTTAAAATCTAAGCCAGTTCTTTGACATTTCAGTGTTCCAGAAGCAACGGCTCCGATGCTTTTGGGTCCAGCCAGAGGTGAAAGACTCCGGTCAATGGATGCCTCTCTCGAAGCTCCTCCCCCTCCTCGATTACCCAGACAGACTGGCGAGTAAAACGTCTTTAAATCGTGTAGATATATGATATATCAATCTTCAATATTTTTTCTCGCCAAAAAAATGAATGGTAAAAAAACAAACATGAAATTCGGGTAACGACATAATCACAGAAGACCTGTCGGTACTGCTGTACCACAGTTTCGTTTAACTTAAATCAGTTTAGCATCAAATCAGTCAGATAAGGCATTAATTTCATCATAATGACTTATTATGACTGTCTTAGGGTGTTTAATACTTGTCAAAATCAACTAACTTGAACTATTAGTTCCTTAAGAAGTTACGAAGATATTATGTCATTATTATTGATCTAAATGTGTTACAAAGGTACCGCTGGTTAGTGGGTCTCTTGGTCTTTCTGGGCTCTCCATTATTTTGTTATCAAAATGATAATAACTATAATAACAGTATAATGCTGATTTAATTTGGGAACAATTAACATTGCTGAGTTGAATTGAATTGAATGGAATATGCCTTTCGTGTCTGTTGCCGAGTGATTTTATGCGTAAGCAAAACCAAAAAAAGTTGCAACCGATGGCACTTTAAGCCAGAATGCCAAGAATCAGCGGAATACGCGAAGGAGAATAGAATGAAAGATTTATGGCTCAGTAATAACGGCTTGCAATTTCCTGATGGAATGTTAATATTGTTAAACTGCAGAAGGTGGCAGTGCTCAAGGGCCACGCTCTTCAAAAGCAGGCCAGAAATGGCGTTGTGCAGATACGAATGTCGTGGTTGTGAAGTTCGATCGACTGACTGAACCCAGCAACATGCACACGGGCGATCCAATCGTCTGCAGCGGGTGTCAAGTCATGCTTTCGCACATCAGTAAAATCACCCAGGTTGGACAGAAGAAGGTATGTCAAAACTCTTCCTCAAAAATATGTTACCACTATCGCTAAAGTGACTGCAAATGACGCTAAAATCTGTACATGGCTATGTTTTATATAACTGCACCCGTGAAAACTCGGACCACGTATATAGGCCTACATCATGGAAAATGCTTAGAATAGGAATGGTTTGCAAAGTGTTGTGGAAACTGCTTTGTAAGAATTCCAATTCAGCTATATCTCGCTATAAAAACACATCTACTATATAGTTTCCCATCTTTTTCAACCCGTCATATATAACAGGCAAATACTCTAGTTGGGATCATATAATGTCAACTAGACCAGACCTTTTTCCTTTCAAATGAAAAATTAAATGCAATATAAATTTTAAACTACTACTGAATTTTATATTTTTATGTATGAAACCATCTGCGTAGATTTGGTCTTGTGAATTCTGCGAGACAAAGAATGAAGTGGAGATCGCTCCGGAAGAGATACCGTCGAAGGAAGATGTGACCTACATGCTGGAACCGGCACTGGTGGCTGCCGCCGGTGCCAGTGGTGCCAGTGGAAAGACCGAATCGCAGGAATCGATTATTGTCTTCTGCATCGATTATTCTGGAAGCATGTCAACGATAGTGGCCAGTAGTGGCAACAGCAGAATCACTCGCCTGGATGGAGTGAAGAGAGCGGTCTGTCACCAGTTAGAGCGTCTAGAAGACAGCAACCCAGGCTGCAGAGTTGCAGTGGTCGCCTTTGAGAGCAGTGTAAGTCAATTTTTAATGTCACTTGGCATGGCTTACTTAATCCAGGATACTGGATACTGGAACGTTGCTTAAATTGATAGTTCCAAACCGAGACAAGGCAAAGAATAAGCGCTACATAAATGTCATAATACATGCATCACATATCCATACATAAATACATACAAATACACCTACACACGTTCATGAATCTGATTACGTTTTGCTTTTGTGTTTGTGGGTTCTCGACCAAAACACACTTTGAAGATAGTTTCATGTCTGTAAATGTGATTAGGTCAAAGTAATTGCCGATGGAAAAGACATGCGTGAACATCGAATCCCGAATGATATTTATTTCGACAAGACGAAGTTGCTGGAGGTGGCGTCCGACCTTAACCTCCCTTCCAGAATCTCTGATTCTCGGAAGATTCTGACGCAAAATGTTCTCAGGTCAGTGGGAATATTGCTAAAATCGATTACTTTCGCCTTGTTTTGCATTTGCTTGTATTTATCTACGTCTTCGTTCAGTTTGTTAAAAGATAGGAAGATATAAGTGGAAGTGATATGGCCCATTGGTCTATGGAGTTTCACCTATTACCCCTTCCCTGTCTTGTGTTATTCTCTGCTTGGCTCTTCTCTGCTTTACTTTGCTCTCATCACCCACCTCTGCACTTCACTTATTTCCTCTCCTATCCTGTTGTGTACTCCTTACTGAGAGCATTGCAGAAAAGGTCAGAACACGGAAGAAGTATTGCATGCCTACGCCTGAATTGTCCGGCACTCTCCTGGAAGGAATTGCCGGACTTCTCGGATCGTTGGCACTCTCATCTGCTCTCCTTTCAGTCAGGAATGTGGCGAAGTGCTCAGAGACTGGTGAGAACAACGGATGAACGGCCGATGATGACGAAGATGAAACTAAGGATGATGATGGGGACGGTGAAAATAAATATAATGATGATGATGATATCGTGTTGTATCGAATTTACATAAATGCCTCTTGGCAGATATCCTATATAGGGGTTATTTTCCTTTTGAATAACTTTGCTATATTACAATTATCATAACCAACATGTATGCAGGGAACCAACGCGTGGCTCTACGGCTCTTGGTCCTGGACTCCTGGTATCAGTGGGCATAGCCCGACAGATGGCTAGGTCAAAGGTCATCGTATGCACTGATGGCGAGGCCAATATGGGCCTAGGAAGCTTAACCAACCAGGATGAGGCTTACGCGTTCTACACCGAAGTCGCCGAAATTGCAAAGGAGAGTGGGTATGTCATAAGCTTAAAGCCTTAAACCGCTTTCCTGTCCAGTCATGATCATCGTCATCGTTATTGTCGCCGTCATAGTCACTGTCAACTACATCATCATGGGCGGCGATCCCGGGAGGCGGAGGGGACAAGAGCCCCACCTTAAAGAGTGGGGGACACACCATACATTTGTCCTTCCATATTTTGAAGAAATTCAACAAAGGCCAACAGCTTTTACCTCTTTTTTGAGCAGATCAGTTCAAAACTCTACTTTGACTAGATCAATTCTAATTTGTCCCCCACCTGTCAAACAAGATCGCCGCCAGTGTACATCATCATCATCACCATCACCTCACCACCACCACCACCACCACCACCACCACCACCACCACCACCATCATTGTCAGCGTTCTCCCGAAGTTTTGAGTCGATCGAATTTCGAATCGAGAAGAGACGCAATCTTTCGATTTTCTTGTATTATTAAATAAATCCTATTAAATCGAAACAGTCAAGATATTGAATCATGACAGTGCCAACAGTGAAGCTTCTACACGCAGAGATCTGTAAACTAACTATCGTCACAAATAATTAGTCAACTTGCAACTCAAACAATCGACAAAGCACAAGACCACGCTGCTCTAAAACCTATTGTCAACACTGTTCAAATACCGGTACTATCTTCAGTGCCCGTTTGATAATGTTTATTCAACGACGACGACATGCTAAAAATTATTGGCACTATCTTTGGTGCATGTGCTATCGACCTTACATACTCCAAAAAGTCCCGCGTCAGCAGGATATGTCCATTCAAGCCTATGATTGACCGCAACGTTAGCCAAACGTGTTTTTGCGCTCACGGCCGACTTCACACAACTACGTCAACGAATCACAAGACTAGTGCTGTGGACATAAACTTCAGTGAAGCAAGTCGCCACAATCATCTGACGAGTCAGAACGTGCAGTGAACGTATAATCACGCGACAAGCACGCATGGTTATTTACGTAAAACTCTTTTATATTCGTACATATAGACAAGCTCGCTGACGGAGCGAGTAACATTGAAAGCCTGTCTAGATCTGATAGAACACTTGCCTTGGCAGCCTCTTTGGCGCTCAATCATTTTATCCCTATAACTGTTTTTTCAATGACCTAAAGCATCTTACTACTTACATTATTGCATCGTCAGTGGAAAATGTTCTTCACGATCATTATCATCTTCATGATCACTATAGCTATCACGTACCATCACTAACATGAGTGATGGTACCTGACACGTAGTAGTAGTAGTAGAAGAGGCAGCGGCGGCAACAGCAGCAGTAGCACCAGCAACACTGCAGCAGCAGCAACAGCGGTATAGCAGCAATAGCAGCAACAGCAGCAGAAGCAAAAGCAGCACCAACAGCACAAACAGTAACAGCAGTAGCAGCAGCAGCAGCAAGAACAGCAGAAGCTGCAGAAGCAGCAACAGCAGCAGTCTACTGCAGGAACAGATGGAGTCGCAGAAGCAGCAATAGTAGCAGAATCAACAGCAGAGTAACAGCAGCAACAGCATAGTAGCAGCGGCAACAACAGCTGCTGCAGCAGCACCAGCAGCAGTAGCAACAGCAACAGCAACAGTAGCAGCAGCAACAGCAGCAAAAGGATCAGTAGCAGCAGCAGCAGCATCAGCCACGGTAGCAGCTGCAGCAGCAACAACAGCAGCAGCATCAGCAACAACAGCAGTAGCAGCCGCAGCAACGGCAGCAGTAGCAGCAGCCACTGCAGCAACAGCAGCAGCAGCAACAGCAGCTGTAGCAGCAGAAACAGCAGCAGTTGCACTAGAAGCAGCAACAACAGCATCAGCGGCAATGGCTGCAGCCACAGCAGCAGTAGCAGCATGAACAGCAGCAGTAGAAGCAGCAGCAGCGGCAGCAGCTGCAGCAACAAGAGCAGTAGCAACAGCCGCATTAGTATTTGCATTAGCATTAGCAGCAACAGCAGCAGCAGCAACAACAACAAAAAAGAGCAGCAGCAGCAACAGCAACCGCAACAGCAACAGCAGCAGCAGCAGCAGTAGCAGCAGCTGCAATATCACCAGCAACAGCCGCATTAGTATTTGCATTAGCAGCAACAGCAACAGCAGCAGCAACAACAGCAGCAGCAGCACTAGAAGCAGCAGCAGAAGTAGCGGCAGCAACTGCAGCAGCAGCAATAGCAGCAGCAATAGCTGCAGCGGCAACAGGAGCAGCAGTAGCAGCACCAACAACAGCAGCAGCGGCATCAGCAGCAGCAACAGCAGCAACAGCAGAAGCAGCAACAGCAACGGTAGCAGCAGCAACAGTAGCAGCAGCAGTTGCAGCAGCAGCAACGCGAGCAACAACAGTGGCAGCTGCAGCAACAGCAAAAGCAACACCAGTAGCAGCAGCCACCACAGCAGTAGTAGCAGCAGCAGCAACAGCAGCAACGGAACCAGCAGCAGCAACAGCAGCAGCATCAGCAGCAGTACCAGCAGCAGTACCAGCAGCGGCAACAGCAGCAGCAACAGCAGCAGCAGCAGTAGCAGCATCACAGCAGTAGCAGCATAACAGCAGCAGCAGGATCAGTAGCAGCAGCAGCATTAACAGCAGTGGTAGCAGCAGCAGCCGGAACAACAGCAGTGGCAGCAGCAACAACAACAGCAGTAGCAGCCGCAGCAACGGCAGTAGTAGCAGCAGCCACAGCAGCAGCAGCAGCTGCAGTAGAAGCAGCAGCAACAGCAGCAGTAGCAGCAGCAACAGCAGCAGTAGCTGCACCAAAAGTAGCAGTAGTAGCAGCAACAACAGCAGCAGTTGCAGCAGCAGCACAGGCTGTAGCAGCAGTAAGGCAGCAGCAACAGCATCAATAGCGGGATTCAGCAACAGCAGCAGTTGCAGTAGGAGCAGCAACAACAGGTCAGCGGCAGCAGCTGCAGCCACAGCAGCAACAGCATCAGTAGAAGCAGCATCACAGAAGAAGCAGCAGCCACAGCAGCAGCAACAACACCCGCACAATCATTTGCATTAGCAGTAACAGCAGCAGTAACAGCAACAGTACCAACAGTTGCAACTGCAGCAGCAGTTTCAGTAGCAGCAACAGCAGCAGTAGTTGCAGTAGCTGCAGCAACATCAACAACTGCAACAGTAGCAGCCGCAGCAACAGCAACAGTAGTAGCAGCAGCATCATCAATTGCAGCAGCAGCAACAGGAGCAGTAGCAGCATCAACACAGCAGTAGCAGCAGCAACAGCAACTGATGCAGCAGCAGCAGGAGCAGTAGCAGCAGCATGACACAGCAGCAGCACCAACGGCAGCAGTAGCAGCAGCAGCAACAGTAGCAGCAGCAGCAACAGCAGCGGCAGCAGCCACACCAAATTAGCAGCAGCGGAACAGGAGCAGTGGCAGCAGCAGCAGTAGCAGCAGCAGTAGCAGCATCAGCAGCAACTGCAGTAGTAGCAGCAGCAACTGCAGTAGTAGCAACAGCAGCAGTAGCAGCAGCAGCCCCATCAGCAGTACCAGCAGCAGCAGCAGCAGCCACAGCAGCAGTAGCAGCGACAACAGCAACAGGAGCAGTAGCAGCAGCAGCAGCAGCAGCAGTAGCGGCAGCAGCAACATCAGCAGTGGGAGTCGCAACACAAGCGTAGCAGCAGCAACAGCAGCAACACTAACAGCAGCAGCACCAACAACAGTAGTAGCAGCAGTAACAGTATTAGTAGTAGCATCAGCGGCTACAGTAGTACTTAAAATTACCTGTTGTAGGAGCAGTGATAGTTGTAGTCAGTGTTACCACTGTTGAAATATGAAAACCCAAGCTAGAACATTCAAATAACCCAACAAAACCCAAGGTTGTTTATCTTAATAGATTTGGACATTAATAAACGAATTATACGATAATGTGTAATAACATAATGCAACTATATCATTTATGTTATAAAAAATTGTTCAATTTTTTATTTCTTTGTTTTTTTATCTTTTATTTTTATCTTTTACTGTTACAAGTAAGCTAGTCGTGATACCATGATTGAGATTTAGATTTCTTATTAAGTGGGTCTGTTGAACCTGCATTGCTGCTACTACATTTCTTCCTATTTTCATCAGAATCCGAATCACGTGAATTGTTACTTCTATCGCACATTTTTTTTCAAATAAGAGTAAAGATTAAAGACTATGAAGTTTTGAAAAGAACAACAGTCTACTTCCGGAAAACTGCCGAAAAAGTGCAGTCTGAATCTGCAGTTTCCTTTAGTCTTTAGGCGGGTAATATTTCAAATATAGCAATAGGCTAGTAAGGAACATGCTTGCACGCAAATTGCGCCATTTATTTATTGACCTCGATCACCCAGACCGTTTCAAAAATTGATTAAATTAATTAAAACTACTGTTACAATAAAACAAGAAAAACTCCAAACAAAAAGGTCTTCAGGAAACACAAGAATCCGAATCCGAATTCTGGCAGTAGTAGTAGTAGTAGTAGTAGTAGTAGTAGTAGTAGTAGTAGAAGTAGTAGTAGTAGTAGTAGTAGTAGTAGTAGTAGTAGTAGTAGTAGTAGTAGTAGTAGTAGTAGTAGTAGTAGTAGTAGTAGTAGTAGTAGTAGTAGTAGTAGTGGTAGTAGTAGTAGTAGTAGTAGTAGCAGTAGTAGTAGTAGTAGTAGTAGTAGTAGTAGTAGTAGTAGTAGTAGTAGTAGTAGTAGTAGTAGTAGTAGTAGTAGTAGTAGTAGTAGTAGTAGTAAGTATCAGTAGCAATAATAGTAGCAGCAGCTGCAAAAACAGCAGCAGTGTTAACAGCAGTGGTAGCAGCAGTGGTAGGCTATCAGTCGTGGCTGGAGCTGCATCGTGAATCCGAATCCGTACTCAGCGTTGCTGCTGTTAAGTTTCACCGCGTGTTCGACAGTACTGCAAATACCACAAGTAATAATATTCCACCAATCAACCAATGTATGCGTTTCTGTTTTCTAGTGTTTCTGTGTCAGTTCTGACGATTTCTGGAACTGACTGTAAGCTGGTGGAGTTGGGACGCGTTGCTGAACTCACTGGTGGCCAGGTAGGTTGATTCCTAATTTCCGGATTTCTTCAGCGTTCAACGTTCCGGCGTTCTGCTACAGAACCCAGTTTATTGTGAGGCGTTCAGTCAGAAAGAATTGCCGAGGCAGATCTGTTCAGGTTCGGTTTCAGGTCAATAGCCAAAGTTCAACCAGAAGGTGGACAGACCGACGGCTATGGTGGATGGTGCTTGGAATTGGAACAGCGCGAAAAATACAGAGAAGAGGAGGAATTACGATAGGACTTTTGGAAGAGTAATGTTTTCAGTTTTGAGTGAGAGACCAGCGCAGAATTTGCAAAAAGGTTAAGGCCTAATTGTTGAGTTCGTAACGAGAGATAAATATAGTTGCCGTAGTTCTACTCAAACCTGGATTCAGTTTATTCCAAAGGATTGGAATTGCTTGAGCGTAAGTGTGTGAGCGCATCCTGTGTATCTTCCTCACCCAAGTCAACTTCCGTAGGGAATGAACCATTTAAAGTTTAATTTCCATTATATAATTCTGCTTTTCGCACAAATGTCTCGCTGTAGGTGAATATCGTGGATCCACAGACGGCCACAGAAGAGTTTGGAAACATTCTGGCGGATGTTATCATAGCAACTCACGCCACTGCCAGATTCTTTGTGCACAGAGACCTGTAAGTGATATTACTGTTATCTTTGATACATTGCGTTTCCGAATTTGAACAGAAACCCGTAAAGATATTAGCTCGCAGAGAAGGTAAACCCACTTAATGTAGCAGCTGATTTATACTTGTAATGAAACGGCCAACAGTTTGGGATACTTACTTTAACTACATGCAGTGCGTCTGGAATTCCTGTGCTGCTGTGCATGCCGCTATTTATCTGTAGGGCCTATTGTATTGTATTGAACTGTATCTGAACATCTATAAAGCGCCACTCACAACGTTCGCTAATCAGAACCTGTTGCAAAAAATCTGGACTCAGAACTATTCAAGTTATTCAATCTAAAAAAGTTATGAGTATTTTTTAGATGGCACTATCCGAATTTGGCGGATTATTTAGGGCCTACATGCATTTATAGACTACGCTTGTTTTATATTGTCCAACGTACATGTAGGCCTATAGGCGTCAAAATTATAAACAGGTTTAAACTTTATATCGCCACGCTCATTGGCCTAGCTAAAACATTCTGTCCCTTCTTCCGATGACTGAAATGAGTTCTCTGGCTGGATCTGTTCTTCACTCATGATGAATTAGAATATTAAACAAAATACGTTTGAATGGTGTAAACCATGATTACCCAAAATTTCACGTAGTTAATTCTAGGAAACGCATTCCATTCAGACTTGTATTTTTGCCGAAATGTGAGTAATTTGGACTCGGTCTGTCGAGGTTGCAGACCCATAGGAAATTTAGCCTATACATTCTTGATCTAGTTCTAGTCAATCAATTCCTTTCAGATGAATAGTAGGCCCATATGCCAAGTGAAAGCCAACGACACAGTTTTCATCAAATCAGTTTCACGCATGAACGAACTTAGTTGAAACACTTTCGAGTGCAAACTTTTCACATGCTATTAGATACGTTCGTGGAGAACCAGACAGACCGAGCCATGCACTGAGGGATATTGGAAACGTCATTCGAGGAACAGAGATTTCTTTCGAATACGGAGTTCGTCATAAGAAAAAGCAAAAGAAGAATGGTGGTTGTCAAGGTAGTTCTTGATTGCTGATGGGTTCAATTAGATAACAAGATAGCAATATGGACTTGGATATGTGGTTTAATTATCTCAAAGTTTTTAACACAAAAGGAATCCCTCTCTATTCTGTATAATTAGTAACTATCACGCCATCTAGTTAAAGAACTTTAGCGCACCAACAAGTGGCATCCCACGAAGTAGCATGAAGCAACATAATTTATTTCTTTGATATGATATATCTTAAAGCCTACTAAATTATTGCTTCCAATTATAGTTTCTTGGCATACACTACTTTATAAAAGTATTCTACACTTAACAGTTTGAGTCATACTGAAATACATATTTTGTTATATTTATGTACTGATTTCGTTTGCTTCCCGTAAAGCCGCATATAAATAATTTTCGTATATCCAGAAATCTTTGATTGAATCCTGTAATTCCTAAATTTGGTTCAATGTACCTTAAGTTCGCACGACATCAGTTTATAGTCGTTGGATTGCAACAATTGGTTAAAAAAAAGATCATTGAACAAAAAATTCCATGCACTCTACTGCTTTACTTATATCAACCTTCAACGGATAGCCATCCATCATATATCAACTGCAATTATTTTTAGAGGTGCTTGGCCCTGTAGAATAATCGTAGCAATGTATAGTGTCGTCCTCATAAAGCTTGCATTCAGATTACGGTTAATGAGAGACAAATACCCAATGTGAAAATGAATAGGGTTGCATTTGGGTTGAAAGGTCTTGTTGCAGTGCGACAACATTATATGTATGCATACATTTGTGCATGCACGTACGAACGTACGTACGCGTGTTGGAATGTATGCGAATAGGTAGAATGCATGCATTTATGCATGCATTACCTCCCGCCTCTCTTTACAGGAGTGACTACATCCAATGCAGTTCAGAATGCAGCTTATTGTTTAAGTGTTGACTAAGGCACAGCCTCTACTGAAGTAACTATGTACCAAACTTAGATGCGGGTTGTTCCCATCTGCGGAAGTCCTTTATAGACGTCCCCTTTCTGTTGCACTTCGCTGTGTGTGTGTGTGTGTGTGTGTGTGTGTGTGTGTCAATGTGCTGAACAACACAGTATACTGCTGTTTAACGATGAATTGTGCTTTGCATGCGCAAACAGGTGTCAAGAAAGACGAAGGAGGTGATGATAAGCGGGATGAACCTGATGACGATTCAGTGGCTGTTGCTGCTCAAACAACGACTGCTGGAACAGACGACAGTGGTCAGAAGCATTCTAACGTATCAGCAGACCAACCAACTACTGTACCAGTGGTTCCTGAACCAGCCAATGTGCCAGTTACTCAGGAGCCGAGTTGTGTACCCAAGGATGAGCCATTGATTCCTGAGAATCCCGTTCGGCTGCCGTTCCAAGTTCAAATTCGTTACACGGATTCAAAGGGGGCAAAGGCCGTTCGCGTTTTCACGGAAATGAAACCAATCACAAAGGACAGAAAAGTGGCCGAAAGCAGTAAGTCCTTTTTTCTGCTCATGAAATGCATCGTTTAAACCATAGCTTCCTTTCTAATCTCTATTTCAATATTACAGCCTATTGGGGGGGGGGGCGGGAGGCGGTCCATAGAGTAGTGGTAACATCACTGGCGTAAAAGGAAGAGGTAGCGGGATCGCTTCCCGTAGCCTCCCCAAATTTTTTAGGTCCACTCAGCCTTTCATTCGCGAGATGGCGCGATGTTAAAATGAGATGTAGGACGTGATGTGCGCCTTGCATGGCTGCCGTGTACAGTTAAATTCGACTCCTGTAATAACTTGTGATCATCCGTTCATACTGATTTGTAATCATACTGCGTTATTGTCAGTTTGAAGATATTAAACGAAGATTATTATTATAAAGCCTTTTTGGTCACTCTGCAGTGTGCATATACCTGGCAATAAGGCAACTATGAAAGGCGTCTCAATTTGTTAGAGTGATTCAATTTCATTATAAGTAAACAAAACACATTTTATGTTAGAAAGATGAAAAAGAATCTACAGGTTCAAGTCTCAACCATGGCTCCACTTGGCCTAAAGGTTTATGGTTTACTGTTTAAAAACTCACAAACATTTAGGATCAGCTTTCAAAACCATCTCTGCCTACCTAAAATAGGTAACATAATATTAGGCTACGCAATTTAAAATCAGGTGCCCTCTTTTGATGGTCATTCGATCGGAGCACTGAGAGCTGAATGGGAAAATGCAAGCCACTCATAAATGTCTAATTGGAAGACCTGTTTGTTTGTTTCAGGAATGAATATTCCCATCCTTGGAACCCATGCCATAAGAGATGCTGCCGACCAGGCGCTCAACGCCCAGTACATGGGATCGCGATTAACGGACTTCGCCTACACCCGAATGTTCAAGAGAAATGCAACGTAGGTCTATTTTTAATATATAGACAAGCCTACTCGTGTGGCGCAAACAATGGGGCGCAAATCACGGTAATGAGGTAATGCAATTCAATGTACTGGACCTATAGTTCAACGTAATGACACAATGATGTTCAATGACCTTATATGGTGCAGTTGCTGCTGCTCGGCTAATCGGCTTATAGTAACATTCCTAAGCCTTGCCCACATTTCTGCCTATATCCGTGATTCCCTCCACCGGCTCCCTGCTCAACAGCGAATTCAGTTTAAAACCCTCACTCTCATGCGCAACTGCCTTACTGCCTCTGCTCCGTCTTACCTAATGAATTTTTCCAACCCAGTTTTTCTTCCTTGTCTGCAAGGACTTTCTTGCGAAGTTGCGATCTTCGTCTCGCGGTCTTATTGTTGTCCCTCGCATGCGCTCTTCCACGGCACAAACCAGGAGTTTCGCCTATGTTAGCCCCTCTGCTTGGAACTGTCTCCCCTTGTTTCTCCGCCAAGAGCTTCTTGCTCTCTCTCCTCTCCAGTTCCGTAAACGCCTTAATATTTTCCTTTTTGCCGGTACTGGCATTGATGCGGGTTGAAAGCGATGCTGATCTGAGTGGCGCTATATAAGTTTTCGGTTACAATTACAATTACAATAAACATTACCCATGTGACTTTATATAGTTCAACGTAATGACGCAATGACGTTCAATGATGTTATATGACTTCATATAGTTCAAAGTAATACGTAATGAAATCCAACATAAATGTCGACTTATTAATGTAGCCAAGTTCAACGCAATGATGTAATAGCGTTCAATGACGTTATTATTGAAATGACTATATAGTTCAACGTAATGACGTAATGAAATCAACGATAAAACGTAATGAAATCCAATATAAATGTCGACTTAATGTAGCCTAGTTCAACGCACTGATGTGATAGCGTTCAATGACGTTATATTGAAATGACTATATGGTTCAACGTAATGACGTAATGAAATCCAATGTAATGACTTAAGACCTTTTAGATGGGAAATTTTCCGAATTTCTCAAATTCTCCGTCGACGGTTCGTTTCTAATCTCTAAAATTGGGACGAGACGACTCCCCTAGCACCCTAAATTGCATCCCGACACAAATTATGGCATGTTGTGAAAACTTTAACGCAAGAGATTTTCGGAGATTTTTCGATTGTTGGTCGACTGGACCTCTTCTGTCCCAGATTTCGCGACCAGACACCTGCCTGAGCACCCGCGGGCACCTTGCAATGCATCCAAGCACCTGCCAAGCACCCGACGGGCACCTGTTGAGGTTTTAAGACCTTTTAGATGGGACATTTTCCGAATTTCTCAAATTCTCCGTCGACGGTTCGTTTCTAATCTCTAAAATTGGGACGAGACGACTCCCCTAGCACCCTAAATTGCATCCCGACACAAATTATGGCATGTTGTGAAAACTTTAACGCAAGAGATTTTCGGAGATTTTTCGATTGTTGGTCGACTGGACCTCTTCTGTCCCAGATTTCGCGACCAGACACCTGCCTGAGCACCCGCGGGCACCTTGCAATGCATCCAAGCACCTGCCAAGCACCCGACGGGCACCTGTTGAGGCTTTAAGACCTTTTAGATGGGAAATTTTCCGAATTTCTCAAATTCTCCGTCGACGGTTCGTTTCTAATCTCTCAAAATTGGGACGAGACGACTCCCCTAGCACCCTAAATTGCATCCCGACACAAATTATGGCATGTTGTGAAAACTTTAACGCAAGAGATTTTCGGAGATTTTTCGATTGTTGGTCGACTGGACCTCTTCTGTCCCAGATTTCGCGACCAGACACCTGCCTGAGCACCCGCGGGCACCTTGCAATGCATCCAAGCACTTGCCAAGCACCCGACGGGCACCTGTTGAGGCTTTAAGACCTTTTAGATGGGAAATTTTCCGAATTTCTCAAATTCTCCGTCGACGGTTCGTTTCTAATCTCTAAAATTGGGACGAGACGACTCCCCTAGCACCCTAAATTGCATCCCGACACAAATTATGGCATGTTGTGAAAACTTTAACGCAAGAGATTTTCGGAGATTTTTCGATTGTTGGTCGACTGGACCTCTTCTGTCCCAGATTTCGCGACCAGACACCTGCCTGAGCACCCGCGGGCACCTTGCAATGCATCCAAGCACTTGCCAAGCACCCGACGGGCACCTGTTGAGGCTTTAAGACCTTTTAGATGGGAAATTTTCCGAATTTTTCAAATTCTCCGTCGACGGTTCGTTTCTAATCTCTAAAATTGGGACGAGACGACTCCCCTAGCACCCTAAATTGCATCCCGACACAAATTATGGCATGTTGTGAAAACTTTAACGCAAGAGATTTTCGGAGATTTTTCGATTGTTGGTCGACTGGACCTCTTCTGTCCCAGATTTCGCGACCAGACACCTGCCTGAGCACCCGCGGGCACCTTGCAATGCATCCAATCACCTGCCAAGCACCCGACGGGCACCTGTTGAGGCTTTAAGACCTTTTAGATGGGAAATTTTCCGAATTTCTCAAATTCTCCGTCGACGGTTCGTTTCTAATCTCTCAAAATTGGGACGAGACGACTCCCCTAGCACCCTAAATTGCATCCCGACACAAATTATGGCATGTTGTGAAAACTTTAACGCAAGAGATTTTCGGAGATTTTTCGATTGTTGGTCGACTGGACCTCTTCTGTCCCAGATTTCGCGACCAGACACCTGCCTGAGCACCCGCGGGCACCTTGCAATGCATCCAAGCACTTGCCAAGCACCCGACGGGCACCTGTTGAGGCTTTAAGACCTTTTAGATGGGAAATTTTCCGAATTTCTCAAATTCTCCGTCGACGGTTCGTTTCTAATCTCTAAAATTGGGACGAGACGACTCCCCTAGCACCCTAAATTGCATCCCGACACAAATTATGGCATGTTGTGAAAACTTTAACGCAAGAGATTTTCGGAGATTTTTCGATTGTTGGTCGACTGGACCTCTTCTGTCCCAGATTTCGCGACCAGACACCTGCCTGAGCACCCGCGGGCACCTTGCAATGCATCCAAGCACCTGCCAAGCACCCGACGGGCACCTGTTGAGGCTTTAAGACCTTTTAGATGGGACATTTTCCGAATTTCTCAAATTCTCCGTCGACGGTTCGGTTCTAATCTCTAAAATTGGGACGAGACGACTCCCCTAGCACCCTAAATTGCATCCCGACACAAATTATGGCATGTTGTGAAAACTTTAACGCAAGAGATTTTCGGAGATTTTTCGATTGTTGGTCGACTGGACCTCTTCTGTCCCAGATTTCGCGACCAGACACCTGCCTGAGCACCCGCGGGCACCTTGCAATGCATCCAAGCACCTGCCAAGCACCCGACGGGCACCTGTTGAGGCTTTAAGACCTTTTAGATGGGAAATTTTCCGAATTTCTCAAATTCTCCGTCGACGGTTCGTTTCTAATCTCTAAAATTGGGACGAGACGACTCCCCTAGCACCCTAAATTGCATCCCGACACAAATTATGGCATGTTGTGAAAACTTTAACGCAAGAGATTTTCGGAGATTTTTCGATTGTTGGTCGACTGGACCTCTTCTGTCCCAGATTTCGCGACCAGACACCTGCCTGAGCACCCGCGGGCACCTTGCAATGCATCCAAGCACTTGCCAAGCACTCGACGGGCACCTGTTGAGGCTTTAAGACCTTTTAGATGGGAAATTTTCCGAATTTTTCAAATTCTCCGTCGACGGTTCGTTTCTAATCTCTAAAATTGGGACGAGACGACTCCCCTAGCACCCTAAATTGCATCCCGACACAAATTATGGCATGTTGTGAAAACTTTAACGCAAGAGATTTTCGGAGATTTTTCGATTGTTGGTCGACTGGACCTCTTCTGTCCCAGATTTCGCGACCAGACACCTGCCTGAGCACCCGCGGGCACCTTGCAATGCATCCAAGCACCTGCCAAGCACCCGACGGGCACCTGTTGAGGCTTTAAGACCTTTTAGATGGGAAATTTTCCGAATTTCTCAAATTCTCCGTCGACGGTTCGTTTCTAATCTCTAAAATTGGGACGAGACGACTCCCCTAGCACCCAAAATTGCATCCCGACACAAATTATGGCATGTTGTGAAAACTTTAACGCAAGAGATTTTCGGAGATTTTTCGATTGTTGGTCGACTGGACCTCTTCTGTCCCAGATTTCGCGACCAGACACCTGCCTGAGCACCCGCGGGCACCTTGCAATGCATCCAAGCACCTGCCAAGCACCCGACGGGCACCTGTTGAGGCTTTAAGACCTTTTAGATGGGAAATTTTCCGAATTTCTCAAATTCTCCGTCGACGGTTCGTTTCTAATCTCTAAAATTGGGACGAGACGACTCCCCTAGCACCCAAAATTGCATCCCGACACAAATTATGGCATGTTGTGAAAACTTTAACGCAAGAGATTTTCGGAGATTTTTCGATTGTTGGTCGACTGGACCTCTTCTGTCCCAGATTTCGCGACCAGACACCTGCCTGAGCACCCGCGGGCACCTTGCAATGCATCCAAGCACCTGCCAAGCACCCGACGGGCACCTGTTGAGGCTTTAAGACCTTTTAGATGGGAAATTTTCCGAATTTCTCAAATTCTCCGTCGACGGTTCGTTTCTAATCTCTAAAATTGGGACGAGACGACTCCCCTAGCACCCTAAATTGCATCCCGACACAAATTATGGCATGTTGTGAAAACTTTAACGCAAGAGATTTTCGGAGATTTTTCGATTGTTGGTCGACTGGACCTCTTCTGTCCCAGATTTCGCGACCAGACACCTGCCTGAGCACCCGCGGGCACCTTGCAATGCATCCAAGCACCTGCCAAGCACCCGACGGGCACCTGTTGAGGCTTTAAGACCTTTTAGATGGGAAATTTTCCGAATTTCTCAAATTCTCCGTCGACGGTTCGTTTCTAATCTCTAGAATTGGGACGAGACGACTCCCCTAGCACCCTAAATTGCATCCCGACACAAATTATGGCATGTTGTGAAAACTTTAACGCAAGAGATTTTCGGAGATTTTTCGATTGTTGGTCGACTGGACCTCTTCTGTCCCAGATTTCGCGACCAGACACCTGCCTGAGCACCCGCGGGCACCTTGCAATGCATCCAAGCACCTGCCAAGCACCCGACGGGCACCTGTTGAGGCTTTAAGACCTTTTAGATGGGAAATTTTCCGAATTTCTCAAATTCTCCGTCGACGGTTCGTTTCTAATCTCTAAAATTGGGACGAGACGACTCCCCTAGCACCCTAAATTGCATCCCGACACAAATTATGGCATGTTGTGAAAACTTTAACGCAAGAGATTTTCGGAGATTTTTCGATTGTTGGTCGACTGGACCTCTTCTGTCCCAGATTTCGCGACCAGACACCTGCCTGAGCACCCGCGGGCACCTTGCAGTGCATCCAAGCACCTGCCAAGCACCCGACGGGCACCTGTTGAGGCTTTAAGACCTTTTAGATGGGAAATTTTCCGAATTTCTCAAATTCTCCGTCGACGGTTCGTTTCTAATCTCTAAAATTGGGACGAGACGACTCCCCTAGCACCCTAAATTGCATCCCGACACAAATTATGGCATGTTGTGAAAACTTTAACGCAAGAGATTTTCGGAGATTTTTCGATTGTTGGTCGACTGGACCTCTTCTGTCCCAGATTTCGCGACCAGACACCTGCCTGAGCACCCGCGGGCACCTTGCAATGCATCCAAGCACTTGCCAAGCACTCGACGGGCACCTGTTGAGGCTTTAAGACCTTTTAGATGGGAAATTTTCCGAATTTCTCAAATTCTCCGTCGACGGTTCGTTTCTAATCTCTAAAATTGGGACGAGACGACTCCCCTAGCACCCTAAATTGCATCCCGACACAAATTATGGCATGTTGTGAAAACTTTAACGCAATAGATTTTCGGAGATTTTTCGATTGTTGGTCGACTGGACCTCTTCTGTCCCAGATTTCGCGACCAGACACCTGCCTGAGCACCCGCGGGCACCTTGCAATGCATCCAAGCACTTGCCAAGCACCCGACGGGCACCTGTTGAGGCTTTAAGACCTTTTAGATGGGAAATTTTCCGAATTTCTCAAATTCTCCGTCGACGGTTCGTTTCTAATCTCTAAAATTGGGACGAGACGACTCCCCTAGCACCCTAAATTGCATCCCGACACAAATTATGGCATGTTGTGAAAACTTTAACGCAAGAGATTTTCGGAGATTTTTTGATTGTTGGTCGACTGGACCTCTTCTGTCCCAGATTTCGCGACCAGACACCTGCCTGAGCACCCGCGGGCACCTTGCAATGCATCCAAGCACCTGCCAAGCACCCGACGGGCACCTGTTGAGGCTTTAAGACCTTTTAGATGGGAAATTTTCCGAATTTCTCAAATTCTCCGTCGACGGTTCGTTTCTAATCTCTAAAATTGGGACGAGACGACTCCCCTAGCACCCAAAATTGCATCCCGACACAAATTATGGCATATTGTGAAAACTTTAACGCAAGAGATTTTCGGAGATTTTTCGATTGTTGGTCGACTGGACCTCTTCTGTCCCAGATTTCGCGACCAGACACCTGCCTGAGCACCCGCGGGCACCTTGCAATGCATCCAAACACCTGCCAAGCACCCGACGGGCACCTGTTGAGGCTTTAAGACCTTTTAGATGGGAAATTTTCCGAATTTCTCAAATTCTCCGTCGACGGTTCGTTTCTAATCTCTAAAATTGGGACGAGACGACTCCCCTAGCACCCTAAATTGCATCCCGACACAAATTATGGCATGTTGTGAAAACTTTAACGCAAGAGATTTTCGGAGATTTTTCGATTGTTGGTCGACTGGACCTCTTCTGTCCCAGATTTCGCGACCAGACACCTGCCTGAGCACCCGCGGGCACCTTGCAATGCATCCAAGCACCTGCCAAGCACCCGACGGGCACCTGTTGAGGCTTTAAGACCTTTTAGATGGGAAATTTTCCGAATTTCTCAAATTCTCCGTCGACGGTTCGTTTCTAATCTCTAAAATTGGGACGAGACGACTCCCCTAGCACCCTAAATTGCATCCCGACACAAATTATGGCATGTTGTGAAAACTTTAACGCAAGAGATTTTCGGAGATTTTTTGATTGTTGGTCGACTGGACCTCTTCTGTCCCAGATTTCGCGACCAGACACCTGCCTGAGCACCCGCGGGCACCTTGCAATGCATCCAAGCACCTGCCAAGCACCCGACGGGCACCTGTTGAGGCTTTAAGACCTTTTAGATGGGAAATTTTCCGAATTTCTCAAATTCTCCGTCGACGGTTCGTTTCTAATCTCTAAAATTGGGACGAGACGACTCCCCTAGCACCCAAAATTGCATCCCGACACAAATTATGGCATGTTGTGAAAACTTTAACGCAAGAGATTTTCGGAGATTTTTCGATTGTTGGTCGACTGGACCTCTTCTGTCCCAGATTTCGCGACCAGACACCTGCCTGAGCACCCGCGGGCACCTTGCAATGCATCCAAGCACCTGCCAAGCACCCGACGGGCACCTGTTGAGGCTTTAAGACCTTTTAGATGGGAAATTTTCCGAATTTCTCAAATTCTCCGTCGACGGTTCGTTTCTAATCTCTAAAATTGGGACGAGACGACTCCCCTAGCACCCAAAATTGCATCCCGACACAAATTATGGCATATTGTGAAAACTTTAACGCAAGAGATTTTCGGAGATTTTTCGATTGTTGGTCGACTGGACCTCTTCTGTCCCAGATTTCGCGACCAGACACCTGCCTGAGCACCCGCGGGCACCTTGCAATGCATCCAAGCACCTGCCAAGCACCCGACGGGCACCTGTTGAGGCTTTAAGACCTTTTAGATGGGAAATTTTCCGAATTTCTCAAATTCTCCGTCGACGGTTCGTTTCTAATCTCTAAAATTGGGACGAGACGACTCCCCTAGCACCCTAAATTGCATCCCGACACAAATTATGGCATGTTGTGAAAACTTTAACGCAAGAGATTTTCGGAGATTTTTCGATTGTTGGTCGACTGGACCTCTTCTGTCCCAGATTTCGCGACCAGACACCTGCCTGAGCACCCGCGGGCACCTTGCAATGCATCCAAGCACCTGCCAAGCACCCGACGGGCACCTGTTGAGGCTTTAAGACCTTTTAGATGGGAAATTTTCCGAATTTCTCAAATTCTCCGTCGACGGTTCGTTTCTAATCTCTAAAATTGGGACGAGACGACTCCCCTAGCACCCTAAATTGCATCCCGACACAAATTATGGCATGTTGTGAAAACTTTAACGCAAGAGATTTTCGGAGATTTTTTGATTGTTGGTCGACTGGACCTCTTCTGTCCCAGATTTCGCGACCAGACACCTGCCTGAGCACCCGCGGGCACCTTGCAATGCATCCAAGCACCTGCCAAGCACCCGACGGGCACCTGTTGAGGCTTTAAGACCTTTTAGATGGGAAATTTTCCGAATTTCTCAAATTCTCCGTCGACGGTTCGTTTCTAATCTCTAAAATTGGGACGAGACGACTCCCCTAGCACCCAAAATTGCATCCCGACACAAATTATGGCATGTTGTGAAAACTTTAACGCAAGAGATTTTCGGAGATTTTTCGATTGTTGGTCGACTGGACCTCTTCTGTCCCAGATTTCGCGACCAGACACCTGCCTGAGCACCCGCGGGCACCTTGCAATGCATCCAAGCACCTGCCAAGCACCCGACGGGCACCTGTTGAGGCTTTAAGACCTTTTAGATGGGAAATTTTCCGAATTTCTCAAATTCTCCGTCGACGGTTCGTTTCTAATCTCTAAAATTGGGACGAGACGACTCCCCTAGCACCCTAAATTGCATCCCGACACAAATTATGGCATGTTGTGAAAACTTTAACGCAAGAGATTTTCGGAGATTTTTCGATTGTTGGTCGACTGGACCTCTTCTGTCCCAGATTTCGCGACCAGACACCTGCCTGAGCACCCGCGGGCACCTTGCAATGCATCCAAGCACCTGCCAAGCACCCGACGGCACCTGTTGAGGCTTTAAGACCTTTTAGATGGGAAATTTTCCGAATTTCTCAAATTCTCCGTCGACGGTTCGTTTCTAATCTCTAGAATTGGGACGAGACGACTCCCCTAGCACCCTAAATTGCATCCCGACACAAATTATGGCATGTTGTGAAAACTTTAACGCAAGAGATTTTCGGAGATTTTTCGATTGTTGGTCGACTGGACCTCTTCTGTCCCAGATTTCGCGACCAGACACCTGCCTGAGCACCCGCGGGCACCTTGCAATGCATCCAAGCACCTGCCAAGCACCCGACGGGCACCTGTTGAGGCTTTAAGACCTTTTAGATGGGAAATTTTCCGAATTTCTCAAATTCTCCGTCGACGGTTCGTTTCTAATCTCTAAAATTGGGACGAGACGACTCCCCTAGCACCCTAAATTGCATCCCGACACAAATTATGGCATGTTGTGAAAACTTTAACGCAAGAGATTTTCGGAGATTTTTCGATTGTTGGTCGACTGGACCTCTTCTGTCCCAGATTTCGCGACCAGACACCTGCCTGAGCACCCGCGGGCACCTTGCAATGCATCCAAGCACCTGCCAAGCACTCGACGGGCACCTGTTGAGGCTTTAAGACCTTTTAGATGGGAAATTTTCCGAATTTCTCAAATTCTCCGTCGACGGTTCGTTTCTAATCTCTAAAATTGGGACGAGACGACTCCCCTAGCACCCTAAATTGCATCCCGACACAAATTATGGCATGTTGTGAAAACTTTAACGCAAGAGATTTTCGGAGATTTTTCGATTGTTGGTCGACTGGACCTCTTCTGTCCCAGATTTCGCGACCAGACACCTGCCTGAGCACCCGCGGGCACCTTGCAATGCATCCAAGCACCTGCCAAGCACCCGACGGGCACCTGTTGAGGCTTTAAGACCTTTTAGATGGGAAATTTTCCGAATTTCTCAAATTCTCCGTCGACGGTTCGTTTCTAATCTCTAAAATTGGGACGAGACGACTCCCCTAGCACCCTAAATTGCATCCCGACACAAATTATGGCATGTTGTGAAAACTTTAACGCAAGAGATTTTCGGAGATTTTTCGATTGTTGGTCGACTGGACCTCTTCTGTCCCAGATTTCGCGACCAGACACCTGCCTGAGCACCCGCGGGCACCTTGCAATGCATCCAAGCACCTGCCAAGCACCCGACGGGCACCTGTTGAGGCTTTAAGACCTTTTAGATGGGAAATTTTCCGAATTTCTCAAATTCTCCGTCGACGGTTCGTTTCTAATCTCTAAAATTGGGACGAGACGACTCCCCTAGCACCCTAAATTGCATCCCGACACAAATTATGGCATGTTGTGAAAACTTTAACGCAAGAGATTTTCGGAGATTTTTTGATTGTTGGTCGACTGGACCTCTTCTGTCCCAGATTTCGCGACCAGACACCTGCCTGAGCACCCGCGGGCACCTTGCAATGCATCCAAGCACCTGCCAAGCACTCGACGGGCACCTGTTGAGGCTTTAAGACCTTTTAGATGGGAAATTTTCCGAATTTCTCAAATTCTCCGTCGACGGTTCGTTTCTAATCTCTAAAATTGGGACGAGACGACTCCCCTAGCACCCTAAATTGCATCCCGACACAAATTATGGCATGTTGTGAAAACTTTAACGCAAGAGATTTTCGGAGATTTTTCGATTGTTGGTCGACTGGACCTCTTCTGTCCCAGATTTCGCGACCAGACACCTGCCTGAGCACCCGCGGGCACCTTGCAATGCATCCAAGCACCTGCCAAGCACCCGACGGGCACCTGTTGAGGCTTTAAGACCTTTTAGATGGGAAATTTTCCGAATTTCTCAAATTCTCCGTCGACGGTTCGTTTCTAATCTCTAAAATTGGGACGAGACGACTCCCCTAGCACCCTAAATTGCATCCCGACACAAATTATGGCATGTTGTGAAAACTTTAACGCAAGAGATTTTCGGAGATTTTTTGATTGTTGGTCGACTGGACCTCTTCTGTCCCAGATTTCGCGACCAGACACCTGCCTGAGCACCCGCGGGCACCTTGCAATGCATCCAAGCACCTGCCAAGCACCCGACGGGCACCTGTTGAGGCTTTAAGACCTTTTAGATGGGAAATTTTCCGAATTTCTCAAATTCTCCGTCGACGGTTCGTTTCTAATCTCTAAAATTGGGACGAGACGACTCCCCTAGCACCCAAAATTGCATCCCGACACAAATTATGGCATGTTGTGAAAACTTTAACGCAAGAGATTTTCGGAGATTTTTCGATTGTTGGTCGACTGGACCTCTTCTGTCCCAGATTTCGCGACCAGACACCTGCCTGAGCACCCGCGGGCACCTTGCAATGCATCCAAGCACCTGCCAAGCACCCGACGGGCACCTGTTGAGGCTTTAAGACCTTTTAGATGGGAAATTTTCCGAATTTCTCAAATTCTCCGTCGACGGTTCGGTTCTAATCTCTAAAATTGGGACGAGACGACTCCCCTAGCACCCTAAATTGCATCCCGACACAAATTATGGCATGTTGTGAAAACTTTAACGCAAGAGATTTTCGGAGATTTTTCGATTGTTGGTCGACTGGACCTCTTCTGTCCCAGATTTCGCGACCAGACACCTGCCTGAGCACCCGCGGGCACCTTGCAATGCATCCAAGCACCTGCCAAGCACCCGACGGGCACCTGTTGAGGCTTTAAGACCTTTTAGATGGGAAATTTTCCGAATTTCTCAAATTCTCCGTCGACGGTTCGTTTCTAATCTCTAAAATTGGGACGAGACGACTCCCCTAGCACCCTAAATTGCATCCCGACACAAATTATGGCATGTTGTGAAAACTTTAACGCAAGAGATTTTCGGAGATTTTTCGATTGTTGGTCGACTGGACCTCTTCTGTCCCAGATTTCGCGACCAGACACCTGCCTGAGCACCCGCGGGCACCTTGCAATGCATCCAAGCACTTGCCAAGCACTCGACGGGCACCTGTTGAGGCTTTAAGACCTTTTAGATGGGAAATTTTCCGAATTTCTCAAATTCTCCGTCGACGGTTCGTTTCTAATCTCTAAAATTGGGACGAGACGACTCCCCTAGCACCCTAAATTGCATCCCGACACAAATTATGGCATGTTGTGAAAACTTTAACGCAAGAGATTTTCGGAGATTTTTCGATTGTTGGTCGACTGGACCTCTTCTGTCCCAGATTTCGCGACCAGACACCTGCCTGAGCACCCGCGGGCACCTTGCAATGCATCCAAGCACCTGCCAAGCACCCGACGGGCACCTGTTGAGGCTTTAAGACCTTTTAGATGGGAAATTTTCCGAATTTCTCAAATTCTCCGTCGACGGTTCGTTTCTAATCTCTAAAATTGGGACGAGACGACTCCCCTAGCACCCTAAATTGCATCCCGACACAAATTATGGCATGTTGTGAAAACTTTAACGCAAGAGATTTTCGGAGATTTTTCGATTGTTGGTCGACTGGACCTCTTCTGTCCCAGATTTCGCGACCAGACACCTGCCTGAGCACCCGCGGGCACCTTGCAATGCATCCAAGCACCTGCCAAGCACCCGACGGGCACCTGTTGAGGCTTTAAGACCTTTTAGATGGGAAATTTTCCGAATTTCTCAAATTCTCCGTCGACGGTTCGTTTCTAATCTCTAAAATTGGGACGAGACGACTCCCCTAGCACCCAAAATTGCATCCCGACACAAATTATGGCATGTTGTGAAAACTTTAACGCAAGAGATTTTCGGAGATTTTTCGATTGTTGGTCGACTGGACCTCTTCTGTCCCAGATTTCGCGACCAGACACCTGCCTGAGCACCCGCGGGCACCTTGCAATGCATCCAAGCACCTGCCAAGCACCCGACGGGCACCTGTTGAGGCTTTAAGACCTTTTAGATGGGAAATTTTCCGAATTTCTCAAATTCTCCGTCGACGGTTCGTTTCTAATCTCTAAAATTGGGACGAGACGACTCCCCTAGCACCCTAAATTGCATCCCGACACAAATTATGGCATGTTGTGAAAACTTTAACGCAAGAGATTTTCGGAGATTTTTCGATTGTTGGTCGACTGGACCTCTTCTGTCCCAGATTTCGCGACCAGACACCTGCCTGAGCACCCGCGGGCACCTTGCAATGCATCCAAGCACTTGCCAAGCACTCGACGGGCACCTGTTGAGGCTTTAAGACCTTTTAGATGGGAAATTTTCCGAATTTCTCAAATTCTCCGTCGACGGTTCGTTTCTAATCTCTAAAATTGGGACGAGACGACTCCCCTAGCACCCTAAATTGCATCCCGACACAAATTATGGCATGTTGTGAAAACTTTAACGCAAGAGATTTTCGGAGATTTTTCGATTGTTGGTCGACTGGACCTCTTCTGTCCCAGATTTCGCGACCAGACACCTGCCTGAGCACCCGCGGGCACCTTGCAATGCATCCAAGCACCTGCCAAGCACCCGACGGGCACCTGTTGAGGCTTTAAGACCTTTTAGATGGGAAATTTTCCGAATTTCTCAAATTCTCCGTCGACGGTTCGTTTCTAATCTCTAAAATTGGGACGAGACGACTCCCCTAGCACCCTAAATTGCATCCCGACACAAATTATGGCATGTTGTGAAAACTTTAACGCAAGAGATTTTCGGAGATTTTTCGATTGTTGGTCGACTGGACCTCTTCTGTCCTAGATTTCGCGACCAGACACCTGCCTGAGCACCCGCGGGCACCTTGCAATGCATCCACGCACCCGACGGGCACCTGTTGAGGCTTAAGACCTTTTAGATGGGAAATTTTCCGAATTTCTCAAATTCTCCGTCGACGGTTCGTTTCTAATCTCTAAAATTGGGACGAGACGACTCCCCTAGCACCCTAAATTGCGTCCCGACACAAATTATGGCATGTTGTGAAAACTTTAACGCAAGAGATTTTCGAAGATTTTTCGATTGTTGGTCGACTGGACCTCTTCTGTCCCAGATTTCGCGACCAGACACCTGCCTGAGCACCCGCGGGCACCTTGCAATGCATCCAAGCACCTGCCAAGCACCCGACGGGCACCTGTTGAGGCTTTAAGACCTTTTAGATGGGACATTTTCCGAATTTCTCAAATTCTCCGTCGACGGTTCGTTTCTAATCTCTAAAATTGGGACGAGACGACTCCCCTAGCACCCTAAATTGCATCCCGACACAAATTATGGCATGTTGTGAAAACTTTAACGCAAGAGATTTTCGGAGATTTTTCGATTGTTGGTCGACTGGACCTCTTCTGTCCCAGATTTCGCGACCAGACACCTGCCTGAGCACCCGCGGGCACCTTGCAATGCATCCAAGCACCTGCCAAGCACCCGACGGGCACCTGTTGAGGCTTTAAGACCTTTTAGATGGGACATTTTCCGAATTTCTCAAATTCTCCGTCGACGGTTCGTTTCTAATCTCTAAAATTGGGACGAGACGACTCCCCTAGCACCCTAAATTGCATCCCGACACAAATTATGGCATGTTGTGAAAACTTTAACGCAAGAGATTTTCGGAGATTTTTCGATTGTTGGTCGACTGGACCTCTTCTGTCCCAGATTTCGCGACCAGACACCTGCCTGAGCACCCGCGGGCACCTTGCAATGCATCCAAGCACCTGCCAAGCACCCGACGGGCACCTGTTGAGGCTTTAAGACCTTTTAGATGGGAAATTTTCCGAATTTCTCAAATTCTCCGTCGACGGTTCGTTTCTAATCTCTAAAATTGGGACGAGACGACTCCCCTAGCACCCTAAATTGCATCCCGACACAAATTATGGCATGTTGTGAAAACTTTAACGCAAGAGATTTTCGGAGATTTTTCGATTGTTGGTCGACTGGACCTCTTCTGTCCCAGATTTCGCGACCAGACACCTGCCTGAGCACCCGCGGGCACCTTGCAATGCATCCACGCACCCGACGGGCACCTGTTGAGGCTTTAAGACCTTTTAGATGGGAAATTTTCCGAATTTCTCAAATTCTCCGTCGACGGTTCGTTTCTAATCTCTAAAATTGGGACGAGACGACTCCCCTAGCACCCTAAATTGCGTCCCGACACAAATTATGGCATGTTGTGAAAACTTTAACGCAAGAGATTTTCGGAGATTTTTCGATTGTTGGTCGACTGGACCTCTTCTGTCCCAGATTTCGCGACCAGACACCTGCCTGAGCACCCGCGGGCACCTTGCAATGCATCCAAGCACCTGCCAAGCACCCGACGGGCACCTGTTGAGGCTTTAGGACCTTTTAGATGGGACATTTTCCGAATTTCTCAAATTCTCCGTCGACGGTTCGTTTCTAATCTCTAAAATTGGGACGAGACGACTCCCCTAGCACCCTAAATTGCATCCCGACACAAATTATGGCATGTTGTGAAAACTTTAACGCAAGAGATTTTCGGAGATTTTTCGATTGTTGGTCGACTGGACCTCTTCTGTCCCAGATTTCGCGACCAGACACCTGCCTGAGCACCCGCGGGCACCTTGCAATGCATCCACGCACCCGACGGGCACCTGTTGAGGCTTTAAGACCTTTTAGATGGGAAATTTTCCGAATTTCTCAAATTCTCCGTCGACGGTTCGTTTCTAATCTCTAAAATTGGGACGAGACGACTCCCCTAGCACCCTAAATTGCATCCCGACACAAATTATGGCATGTTGTGAAAACTTTAACGCAAGAGATTTTCGGAGATTTTTCGATTGTTGGTCGACTGGACCTCTTCTGTCCCAGATTTCGCGACCAGACACCTGCCTGAGCACCCGCGGGCACCTTGCAATGCATCCACGCACCCGACGGGCACCTGTTGAGGCTTTAAGACCTTTTAGATGGGAAATTTTCCGAATTTCTCAAATTCTCCGTCGACGGTTCGTTTCTAATCTCTAAAATTGGGACGAGACGACTCCCCTAGCACCCTAAATTGCATCCCGACACAAATTATGGCATGTTGTGAAAACTTTAACGCAAGAGATTTTCGGAGATTTTTCGATTGTTGGTCGACTGGACCTCTTCTGTCCCAGATTTCGCGACCAGACACCTGCCTGAGCACCCGCGGGCACCTTGCAATGCATCCAAGCACCTGCCAAGCACCCGACGGGCACCTGTTGAGGCTTTAACCTTTACCTAGCAAATAAAATTTTATTCCACTCCCGTTCCAGTCACATTTATTTTTACGTAAAACCCAAAATTGTATAGGCACCTGCGTCGTATGTGATTTAGAGTCTTCTACTTTGGAATTAAAGTTATGACATGGTTTTTAGTCAGAATGATTGAAATCAGTTACATAAATACTCCTTTCAGTTAGTTTTTCACTCAGTTTTCTTGTATTCCCGCTGCGAGTGATAAATTTCGAAGCATTCTGTTGGGTGTAATCCCGGTTTTCGACTGCATGTCTTGCAATAATACACTGTCTTGTGTCGTCCACCCTGAGTTTTCCGGTTACTGCAGACAGCACAGTCTCTGGTTTTCTTGCCCGGTAACTGAGCCACGAAATGCTGCTTCTTGTTGAGTCGTTCACTCAAGTCTCTGGATCCTGGCCTGCCACTTTTCTTCCCGACATGGCGCACATCACCAACCAATTGCTGAATGAGCTGCTTTTTGAATTTCAGATGTGTTGTTGGCCGTTCATTGTAGCTTGATTGATGTTATATAGTATGTAGCTGTTCACAGCAGATACCTCCAGTAACCAGAAAAAAAACATCTTTCGCCACCATTTGACAGACTTTCTTGCAAATCCGTAACTGATGCACAAATGGTCGGCCATATCTACTGCACCCATATGTGATGTGTAATCAATGATGACTACGGGTTTAGGAACAGCTACACGATCTAAACTACTATTCTCTGACTCACTATCAGATTCTTCAGAATTATCCAACATTTCTAGCACCTGAGCAGCCGAAAAACGCTTCCTAGTCGCCATTTTTAGTCACTTTCGCGTACTGCTCAACTAGGCCCTACCTGCCCAGTCATTGGTTGTTAGGACCGGTTATGACCGGTTATAAATAGTTGCTATGTGGGGAAATTACCATTGACGTTATTATTAGTTTGGGCCGATATATACACCCAGAGGATAGTTCTGGAGAGTACATTCATGTATGTCCCACTGGGTGGGCCTACTGATAAGTACTCAACTTTTCAGATGTCCCACCTCGCGGGACATACGATAGGTAAAGGTTAATGTAGTTCAACCTAATGATGTAGCCTAATGGTGTTTAATGACGCTATATCCAAAATCACTCTATTATAGTTTAATGTAGGTTGACTTGCTGCTTGCACGACCACGAAGTCGCCGCCGCTAATCCTTCAAGACGAAAATAGTCCTTAAACTATCGACGGCCAGACTTCGTTTACTTAATTTGTTGCGTATTATTTTAATTGCGGTCTTCGAGTTTCGATTTTTGACGAAGACATCAGCAGCAAGACATTACTGTGCAACACTTATGATACGAGTCACAGTGCAACAGACTAACAGTGTTACAATAATCAGTCGATGTCAGATCACCAGTTGCGATTTCCAATCTTACTTGTTACCTGCCCGAATGGTGTCTGCCGCGTTGCAAGACGTCACGCAATCAACCTGCAGCAAGTGCAGCAAGTGTAGAAATAGTCGCAATACTGTCGTTGTGTACAAAGAACGTTGCTCGTCATTAAGATAAATGACTAACTATAGAAGAAAAATTGTTTAAATTAAAGCCAGGTGCCGTTAACTAAATGACTTTTAGTAAGGGTGCCTTGCTCTGAAAATGGTTGGGAACCACTGTGTTAATCAATATGGGATAGATTGCAGACTGAATGAGCACTTCAGTGCAACCTCGGACTTAGTCTTGTGTTTTATTCTTTTAAAATCACTCGTATATGTCTGTCACCTTCATTTATAAATTCACATTAACATTCGCAGTCAGTTGCAAGTCATTTATCTAATGACGAGAAACGTTCTTTGTACCATTGCGCTCACGCTAGATCACGTGAACTTGGCAGCTACTCTAATTAACTTAACTATAGGCGTAAGTAGGCTAACTACACTGTATAAAATCGATCTTCGGATTATCTTATATTTGCAGAGAATCAGAACGTTTTAAACAAGATTTGCAGATGTACGAAATGGTATCATCACCGGTCCAGAGTAACGTCATGAGCGCTCAAAGGGTCAGTGCAAACTGTTTTCTTCGATACACCAGGTTTGGCCAGTGTTTCTATGGCAAATGCTAGAGACTGTGTATATTCGGGAAAAATGTCAAAGGCCTTTAGAAGTCAGTCTTCGATATTATTGTTGTCTCTTATGGCCTGAAGACTGAAGCCAACCGAAGTATAGGCAAAGAGACTACGTGGTTCTTGAACCAGTCCAGGAGTAAGAGGCTTTCAAATTTTTTAATGTGTGCCAGAGACGAACTGCACAAAGCACTTGGAATTTAAGATCAAGTAACTTTTCGGATAAAGTTTGTCACCCACATATCACGAGCATTTTGCCGAATTATCCATGTTTAAAGATGATCATTTGTTGGTTTGGTTGCCACGACAGCATACATACTTTATAGCCTACTTATGTTTTCGGTATTTATAATGCATTTAGTGTATACAAATTCATCAGAGCATTGTTGCTCGTTGACGTTGGCGATCGGTTGTAAACTGGAGGAATAAAAGTATAGGCTACGTTGGGTCAATGCTGTTGGCCTAACTCTGGATCATATTCCAAATAAGCTGAGAGCTCATGTCGGATGTACAACCACTCGACGATAGTGATCATGGCGTCTCCAAACATAAATTGATCCAATGCGTGTGAGGTGCATGGCTGGAAAGCTAAATGTGATACTATATTCGCTTAATTATAATATGTCCTTCAGTTAAACTTGTCGTTTCATAGGTGGAAGCAATGTCGAATCAATCAACGGTGATGGAAGCTGAGAATATGCTACAGAATATGGGATCTGACGCGGTTACTACACTCATTTCTCATTCATTTTCAGCTCTCAGCTTCAACATTTAACGTATAGGCTACTTGTATTTAAAATACTTAACGTTAGGTCTACATTCTTCTCTATAAACATCTTCAGTTGTGAGCGGGAATCTGACGTTGGTTGGGCTCAACGTGTTTGCGTGGGCCTACCTCTGGTGACTCTTCTAGTTCTCTGTGCATTGTTTTGTTTTGTTAAAGGATAAAGCTAAGTCCTTAATGGAAATTAATATCATATATACATATATATATTTATATATAGGACGCCTCTGATTAGTTTTCTCTTGAGTGGCGCAATATAAATGTTCAATTACAATTACAATTATAAATGGTCAACAAACGCCTCGAATAACTCTGTACCATCAACCCAATTAGCGAATCCCAGTCTGAGTAATTAGTAATCTATTGGATATTGCTCATAAAAATTCTTCAAGCTGACTGCTTGTTCGCAAAGGCAATCGTGCGTGCAACTTGCCAAAGGTTGTTAGGCTGCGTGTGCATCATATGCAGTCGACTCCATGGAAATAGACCCGCATAGCTTAATTATTACAAACCATCTTCAAGCGTCAACTGATTCGACAGCACAATTCTTTACATTCTTGCATGCGTTGCTATCGCAATGCTTTTAGGTATTTGTTTTTTTCTTTGCATGTAGGTACGTAGACATAGAAGACAGATGGTTAACGACAAGTTTGCAGAGGGATATTACAAGGGAATGAAATTATCTTCAACCCATTTTGCCAAAACAGCGGATAAACCTGGAGCTGCAGTACTGCCTCAGCCTACAACTGCAATGCCTGGGTCTCTAGCTTTTCCTTCAGAGTCTGATCCTCGCTTTCCTCCTCAGCCTACAGCTGCAATACAGCCGACGGAACTGCATGACCAGAGCAAGACCAAAGACGAAACTTCTGATGCTTTGTCTTAGATAAGGCGCTGTCTCCCTATCGTCCTTATTCAACATTCGATAAGACTGCCCTTCGTCACAACGCTGTACCGTATTTACATTTATATATATATGAGTCCCATAATATTGTACGTTTTTATCTTCGTTCAACAGTGAATTGAATTTATTGATGAAAAGTTTATCCCTGCGGAACTCGACAGTGGCGCTTACTTACGCCAAAGGTTATATCCTTTGCCACTTGTATAAAATGGGTCGAAAACCCATTTAGACCTACATACATTTTCCATAGGGCAGTGCATATTTTAAGAGATTTAGACTACTGGGACAAAGTCGGTCAAAGGTCTGGCTGATGACCTTTTTTGGAACTCATCTCTGAAAAATTTGATGACCTTTTTCTAGGAATTCATCTCTCAACAAATTTGATGACTAACTGGAAGAAACATAGTTCAAATACAACGAGAACTCACACCTCCCTTCAACCAATATAACTAAGAGGCGGGCTTTGCAAATCTGCATTTTGCTTGGGAATCGATACCATTAGCATTTTCTGCAGTATGAGAATTGTAGAAAAAAACTGGGGGGTTAGACCTTGATTCATGTGGAGTTTGGGTGTGCAACAAAGACTACTATGGGCTCCTAAGAAAGACTAGGGGGTTGAACCCCCAACCCCTCGACAATTCTCATCCTGATTTTCTGTTAGAGCTGAGCGTGCATGATTTGCCTAGCAACTGCTCTTTGATTAACATTCCTAAATTAATTTCAAGAAATTTGTTAGTCCTTCCTGTTTTTATTTTATGTTATTCGGATCATTAAAGTTGAATGTTTTGATCATTGTATGCAAACTGCTTACTGTTTACAGAATACTTTAAAAACCTTTATCCCATTCATAGCTAGGCCTTGAATGTAGCCTAACGCGATGATTCTAGTTAACAAATTCCTTATCAAGTGGCTATAAATGTGCTTGTATTCAATCAATCAATCAGTCTTTTATTTCGAAGTAGTACATGCAACGTCATGCATGCTAACAAATCAGTGTACAACCAGAATGAAAACAGTTAGAGAAAAAAGCTAAATTCAGTGTCCAAGTGCGATTTTAGGTTGTAATCAGTTTCATTAGCAGTAACCAGTATCAAGGCCTTATTCGAAATGCGAGGAGATGAAGCTGGAGCAGCTTATCGAGTCATCCCCGCTTATTGATACTTTAATCAATTTTTACGAGATACATAGTAAGCATAAAAGTTCATTAGGACATTTTGGTTTGATCAATCCTAACATTCACGGGTTAGCAGTATTGCTCAATCAGGGATGATTTAAGAGCAGATTTAAAGATAACATACTTTCGTAAGTTACGAATATCAGCGCTAATAGCATTCCATAGTTTGGGGCCAGCTATTCTAATAGTGAATTGTCGAGTTTTGATCCTGCAAGTCCCAGACCGGTAGTTGTGTCTGAATCTAGTATTATAGTCATGAACTGTGGCATTCTCGATAAAGCAACCAGCAAACAGTGTTGGAATGGTCCCGGCATGATGCCTGAACATCAAGAGTATTAATTAGTGTTCCTGGCTAGAATATCTTGAAGAATAGCATTTTGCTCAGAATGATAACTCAGGAGGATTATTAAGAATGCCGTATTGAAATTAGCTGATGTTCCATGAATTGAAACTGGAAGAACTTCATATTATGTTGAAGAATGTGTTCCATGACAAGAGAATCGCAGTATGGCATAGTTTTTATCGATAAATATGGACCAATTCGCATTACATGATGGCGCAAATGCACTGCCTAGCAGGCTGAAATGCGTGATTGATGGTGCAGTCTTTGGGAGTAAAGTTGGGCTCCACTGAGGTAACGTAGGCCTATAGGCTGGTGATGGCTCACCGAGGTCCTGATATACACGGATCGCTGATATACACGGGCATAAACGGTGTTAGATGCCGTTTAGAAGAACAGTTTTTCAGTTATCTAGCCAGCAGTGGTCAAATAACTACGAGAAAAATCACCTATGGTGGGCTAGCTCCAGCAGTGACCAGCACGCGTGCAGAAACAAAAAGCAGGCATGTCAACGGCATTAGAAGGGATTTGGGTCGTATATGGGCTCCATGTGGGCTTGCTAGCAGGGCAAAGACCAAAAGGCCTTTTAGAAAATAGATTCAGGAACGGTGTCAAGGAGACAGTTTTGGAAAGCATAGGTTAACCTCTCCGGGTCACCATAGTAGGCTTGTAACACCCCCCCCCATGCGTAGGCTATCCACTGTTCAACTGGATCCCGGACCACGCGCACCGTGTAGTCGCGAGTCCGCATCTCATCGGTTAAATTCAGCCGAAGGATCTGAGATCAGCCACGTGAACCTTAAGACTCGCGACTTAGAAGAGAAGATCTGACTCCGAATTGCGTGTTTGGCTACAGGAATCGACCACATGCATCGTGCTTCACACATTTGTGTCTTATCCGAATAACAAACAGCGAGTATCGGTTATAGATTCGTCAGGTAGGTTAAAGTTTTAGATGTGCAAAGATTTGGAGATCCGTCATTTCTGGATGAACAATTTAACCATTGCCAAAGGTACTTGATGCTCTATTTGAAACAAAACCATACGAAGTCACTGGTAGGAAGGGCTCTATGATCACGGTGAAGAGGGACAGTAGCGTAAAGTTGTCAAAATATTGAGGAGCATTTAGTTATTCATTCTAATAGGCCTATTGTTGCATTGGGCGTACAGAAGGCTCAGATAGCTTATCATAAGATGGATTGGAACCTCTTTGCCAAGTAGGCCTACATTGAAGAAAATGCCAATCCGATCATTGGAGTTCTAAAACTAACTATGTAGGCCTACATCGGAAAATTTGACTGGGCACAGTGCTCAGCTCCTATTTCATTATGAATATCTAGCCTAATAGCATTTAAGTTCTTTGTCTTTGTTTCTCTGTTTTTGAGGAGGTTTGTCTATATGGAAACATAATATTTTAATATTGCAAGAAATTCTCGATTTTTGTTGGGAGTGGGGAATTGTCAATTATCTCAATTATTGGGGCACGTACCCCGTACCCAGGCTGCCCCAGAGTATATGCCTATATGATTAAAGGGGAGAGAGACAAGTAACTCGCAACTCCTCCTTTTTCAAACCAGTTAGTACAGAGATCATCCTCAATAGATGATCGACTTTTTCAGGGCATAATCCCCGTCAAGCTATTTTCACTTGATGTGGTAGTCAACACACGTTGTTTACTGTTTAGTGTGGGTGACCTCAGACTTTGTAGGCCTAGTGATCATAAACGTTTCATAACCAAAATTCGGAGGTATATAATAACGTACGTTACATAGGTAATAGGTTACGAGCGGGCAAGTAGGGCCTACTAAAGTGATTGGACCTAACTAACTGGGATTCATATGGTTTTAATAATATTACAGAGGCCACCTTGTAGTAGGCCTACCACCTTGTAAACACCACCCACCTTAGCCGTCTTACTGTCTACCCGATTGACTCCTCTGGATCTTGACCTGGAGGCTGGAACTGATTCGACCCCCGCGCCTATCGAGTTTGATTTGACTAAGCGCTTGTGAATAAGCTGGTTTCCACGACTTCGCTTTTTTGGCGCTGTAGAAATCTCGAGTTACGATTACGATTGTAGTTTTACGGTATTATATACGTTGTATTGTATTTAAATATTTTTAAAGCGCCTCCAGTAGGATGAACCGTTCACAGGCGCTCCCAGTGTGCAAGGCCACAGGAGAAGAAATAGATCTTGAGGAAAGCAAACGAGGAAGATTGGCTGCCAACTAGAATTTGAGAATGAGTAGAAGGAGACAGTGCATTCCAGAGAGAGGGACCAATTGAGGCAAACTTAGAGATTCAGCCTGTTCGAGGAACGAAGTGGACGATGCGGGGAGACTGAAAGAGGCCGGTGTATTACACCAGTTAGATATTTAGGAGCGAGACACTATCACAGCTTGAAAGAGGAAGCTATAGTATTGGTTTTTGAATTATATTCGTAGAAATTTGCTTTGGCTTTAACAATGTGTTTCTAAACAATGTGGTTTTTAATGTCTTCGCGAACTCTTCACCTTCCAGCCACCCCGCTCCACCCGATCATCTTCCTATCTAACTCTTTTCCGTTCCAATTCACTACTCGTCTCAAGTTCTCCAGAGAGCTCCTTCAAGTTCTCCATATCCCACACTGCACCTCAACTCTGGAACGAACTTCGCTCTGATTTCCACGTATTCTCAGATTCTCCTCCAATACCGCCATTCAGCACCGTTATCTGCTTCAGACTCCTCTACTTATCACCACACAGGCTTTCCACTCCAAATTGAATCCCCACCTCTTCAAGAATTTCTGCACTAATCCTTCCGATCCTCCGTCTTTGAAGCTTTCTCGTCCTCAACGAAACCCACCTTAACATCTGCCTGAGACTGCCTCCTGTCTCTGGTCTCTGGCAACCGGACTCGGACATCCACTGGACTGTGGACATACTAGGTCTGTGGACTAATACGACTCGCGCTCGTGAATAAGCTGGTGCCCTGCGCTTAGCTTTAGATCGGCTACACTTTTCTTGGAAAGACCTGACATCATCTCACTCTCTGCCTTACGGTTATCATCTTAGTCATATCTGGACGTGGAGAAGTAGGTCACAGCGTAAGCTTCTACTGTATATCCTTCATCAGTTACAAATTCGTATAGGGACCTACACCAATATTGTCGGCCGTGATATGACTCTAAACCCCTCAGTCTCCTTACAACCTCAGAATCAATAACTGTCCTTGGTTAAACATATCCGAACCGGCTAGCTAAAGAAAGCTCCCTCTGTTACATAATATAAGCATTTTAAGACGTCATTGATTTTGATATATACACGTCGTGTTCAGATTTAGCTGATAGGAAAAATGGATTAATTGGTTCTGAAACTAAAACGAGTAGATGACATTATGGACGATAAAATTGCCGTTATGGAGGTAAGCTCACCAGCGTTTCATAATCAGTTACTCGCAGGGTAATGATGTGTGGTGTGCGTTTATCGTGTTCACACGCCGGTGAGTCGACTCCGTCTACCTTCGGGGTCTCGCGCACTGGGAGCGCCTCTGAATGGTCTATACCGCGAGGGGCGTTTTATAAATGCCCATATTAGGGTGCCACTCAAAAATAAAGTTTGTAATTGTTATCCTCCCACCCTCCAAATGTGTTCCTATTGTTAAGAAAGTAAAGCTCACAAAATTTGGATGCATTCTAAAGATATTTACTGGTAGCTCAACATCGATGAAGTTTTACAATACGTGGCATTTTTCCGATATTATCATATAATGTTAATTTTAACACCAGAAGTCAGAAGACTCAGAATATTGTAAAAATACTCAGAAGGAGATCAATGGATGTTGCTAATTACTGCAGAATTCAAAAAGTTACTAATACTGTAGAGTGTATTGTGTGTGACTGTGTGTAATAATCAACACATAATACTATGAGTTTCACACAAACAGTGACAGAAAATGTCAGAAATGTTAATCATTTGTCTCTGCAGAATGCAGATGCTGATGTTGCTGCTGCCGCACTAGCATCTCACTCTGTATTGGGCAACAATGTAGTCGTTGTCACTGTCTCATGTATCTGGATTGTTGGCTAGGAAATGTTGTGGTATATCCAATGCTGTGAAAAGTTGCCTGATGTGTTGCGACACGAAGTCAGACAACTGCTTCTGATGTAGCGTTATAATGAAGGTAACGCGTTGAGCAATGAGGATGCTCTGTAGTTTGACGTCTACCGCTGCAACCATGGCAGACTTAATCTCGGCAGAAACTTCAGCGTCAAAGAAGGCGAGGCCGACCAGAATTTCACTCACATACCATAAGTGACCAGCAAATGACTTAATGGCAGCTTTAGTAACAGCATCGTGTGTCTTTTTGCATACCTGTCTAACTCACAGAGTAACTGAAGTCATTCCCTGGAGTAGACGAAGCACTTGCACATGTAGGCCTAAACCAGGTCTTCAGATAGACCTTCAGTACGAATGTGTTGAAGTGACTGAGAGCTGACAATCCAGTGCAGTCAGCCGGAATTGGGAGCGAAAAAGGAAAATCTTCGAACTGTATATCAGCTTCACTACCGGTATTCACATAGCTCGGTGGAAGGATCCGGATGACTGAATGTGTACATTCGCACTGCCTGACTGGAAATAGAAGCAACAGTTGCAGAAGCTCTTGGTAATCGTCCATTGGCTGAAGCTTTGTTGGTTGCTGCTGAATGAACTGTATGAGGTCATCCCGAACTGGATTTAGAACCGATGCGATGGAATTTACCTTCAATCCACTTTTGTACTCTGATCGGTCAATCAAGCTCAATACTCACTAAATCTTCGGAGCAATGTTTGGTGTTTTGGTGTTTGATATTTGGTCCACTAGAATGACTAGATGGTCCCATCAATATATCAAACGCCTTCGCTACCATTAGTTCCGTGATGTGATGCCTGCAAGCTAAGCAGACCAGATCCTTGCCCAGCTTTTCTTCCAAAGGTACGCAGGCGCTGGCATGAACTCCTGTGTTACTGGATGTTGTATCAAACGACATGAACTTAATATGATCAGCGAGGTTCCTTTCCTGAATAAGACTAAATACGGCCGTCGTCTCTGCCTGTCCAGTTTCATTTGGCAATTTTGGCACTCCCAGCAGCTTCATTGTTCTATCTCCAGACACCAGAACTGCAAGACGATCAACTAACTCCTTTGACATTAAAGCAGGCAACAGAAGTCTGAGGTGGAATTGAATCATCATCAGGATCGCTACTGATTTCAGGCTCATGTCCAGTTGTCCACTGTTGCTGCTCAACTCAACGGTCACTGCTATTTGTTTCATCCGGTCAGCCTCCTTTGCCCTGCATTTCTCTTTGTTCAATGTTCCCACTTCACAAGGAGTGCTAACAAATATTTTCGTTTGCTCACACCAATCCACGTCGTTTCTCCATCAACGTCACAGGACCGCTGATATGGAATGCTCTCCCTCTCTCGCTACAGCAGGTGGGATCACTTGCAGGATTCAAACGACAGCTTCGCCAATACCTTATTGAGAATGACCTCGCCATTTGCCTCACCCACCGTTGACCGTGCCCCAATGCCTCCTAGTTAAGAATTGCAGTTATTAATTTTTTATTCCGCCCCCTTGATGAGCGGAGTCCCTAAGTTTCTTTTCTTTTTTTCTATTTTTTTCTACTAGTTAAGCATTGCGTTATGAGATCATTTACTCTGCCCCCTTGTTGAGCGGAGTTTAAGTTTTTTCTCCACTGCCCAATTGGCGGCAATCCTTGGTTCCATTTACCCAGATTCTTGTTTAGTAGTACTAATTGGAAGCTTAAGTCTCAAGTTGGTTCTTGCCATGTTAATACAAGTAGTAAGTAGGTGTCCCTACTAGCGGGAGTCATCCCTTCAGGGCCTACCTTTGCGATCATCTTGAATTGTTTTCAGTGTGTACTGCTGCTTGTTATATGTTTTGGTTTCAATAAAGAAAATGTTATGTTATGTTATGTTAAAATTACCGTTTACGATGCCTTTCTTCTTTCCGAGCCAGCACCATGTCAACTGGACCCATGCTGACACGTCTCCCGTTCTCTCTCACTCTCTCTCTCTCTCTCTCTCTCTCTCTCTCTCTCTCTCTCTCTCTCTCTCTCTCTCTCTCTCTCTCTCTCTCTCTCAATCTGCAGCTCATTACTGAGTATATAGCAGAAAAGAATTTAAATTTCAAGAACAGTGTCACTGGGGGAACACTGAAATTACAACAATACTCAGTTACTCACTCAGGAATTCATTTACTCTGGTGAAGCAAAATTTGAATAAAAAATACGTTTTATCGCGACAAACGTGCATAGCCTAATATTAAAAATGTGAGCACATTGAGCTACCAGTAAATATTAATATCTCAATGAAACTTAGCACAGTTAAATGTACATGCATCATAAAGAGAACAGAATGAGGGGGTGGGACCTGGAATATGTTGAACTTTTAGTTTTTACATTACTTTGAGTGGCACCCTAGCCCATATACACAGGGGCTTCTATCCTTATTCAGGGTGGGCGCAAGTTGAGCCCAGTGAAAAACAGGGGGGGAAGTATTTATTTTCAATTTTTATCACACTCCCTACAAGTTAGTCTTACAGAGTCTTTGCTCACAGCTCTGTGCAGGGCCTACTACGTGGGGGTGGGGGGGGGAAAGGAAAGGAAGCAGACTGCTTCCAATTTGTGCCAGAGGGAAAATCCCTCCCCTCCAGAGAAATGGATGTTTCTGTTCCACTGACCAGGCCAGCAAAATGCTTTGTTCTGCAACATCCAAGGACTGAAATTTTAGATTAAGCATTGCTATTGGCCATTATTGGCTCTGTTGCGACGACCTTCGAACGACATTTTTCAACTTTGTATTTTGATGTATAACTATTATGGACCATGCAATATTTGCTTAGGTTACAGTGTCTGAGCAGTGTTATAGATTGTCACTTTTATTTGTATCAGTATTATGGGCCATGCAATATTTGCATAAGTTCAGGTGCGTAACTTTGGTCTAAAAAGTGGGGGTACCAATTTCGTCTCCACTTTCGCTTTTCGCATGGAGACCATGTCGGACATATTACCCTGCCAGTATTCTCATTAATTTTTGTGTCAGTAAAAACAAGCCATCTTTTAGTTGCAGTAATAATAAAATATTGATTGGCATTATTTAAATAGTGGGGTACGGCCCCCAGTCCAAAAACTGGGGTACGGGTACCCGTCGTACCTCCCACAAACTACGCCTATGCTTAGTTTACAGTTTCTAAGCAGTGTTATAGTGTATCATTATTACTTATTTTTCTTTAGCTATTAACCATTATGTTCCGCTATTTTTCTGTTGATGTAGGATGCCAAAAAAGCTTAAAAATTGAAAAAAGCATTTATAATCCTGTTTATTAAGAAAAACTAGTTGGTCAATGCTACAATTATTGTCGTGTGGTGCAGTGAAAATGGGATTATCCGGTCTTGATATATTCCAGCAAAATAATTGTCGGCTGGGTAACACTGCAATAGGCAGGGATGGAGCCTGTTGCCACTGCATTACACCAGTCATAATGCAGTCTTTAAAATCCCCATATATTTGCTATGCAGTGTCCCATATTGCCCAATATTTTAACATGCGTCCTATATTTTGGAAATTTAGTTCCATATATATTTCAGTCTGTCCCATAACATTTTTACAGTGCACTGGGAGCCCTACAGAAATTAATCCAACAGTTTAGTTTTCCAAAACCAGTTTTCTTTCTCCAAAAACGCGCTAAAACTCACCTACGGCAATGTAGAAATCCAAAAATTTTCGGGGCGGACCCCGGACCCCTCCGTTTCAAGGGGAGGGAAGGGAGGAATGGTACAGAAGTGGTAAAGGGAGAGGGGAGGGGATAAAGGGTGAGGGATGGGGTGGGAGGGGTAGGGGAGGAAGGGAAGGCGAGGTATGGAGGGGCTTTACAGTAAGGGGGAATTGCGTCCAGCTTACAGGGGGTTCTGTGAAAGAGGGGGGAAGGAGAGGGATTGAGCCCAGCTGTTTAGGGGGGATAGAAGCCACTGCATATACAATACAATACAATAATATGTCCAAAATGGTCTCCATGCGGAAAACAAAAGTGGAAAAGAAATTGGTAGCCCACATTTTAGACCAAAGTTACGCCTCTGACAATACACTCATACGTGCATACATACGTGCATACATACATACATACATGTATACATACATACATGCATACATACATACGTATTTACACATGCATAAATAGTTAAATACATGCTTCCATATAGGTTCTATGTAGGGCCTACAATTGTACAGAGCCTACGTAGATTATGACAAGTGACATTTGGAAATTACGTGAAGGGGCCTATACAACGAAAAACCTATCGCGAAGCCGCTGCAGGAGGTCTTAAGCAGGTCGAATGCATGAAGTAGACGAAGAAGTGACTTGCATAGCATATGAATGACTGTGGGTTAGGCGTATTCTAAGTATAGATAAGCAGACAATTTTCCAATCGCTAAAATGACATCTCTCGACGCTCGCTCAGAGAGACCTGATTTAATCCTGGGCCACACACAGGCATTTACTGTACCTGCTGCACGTGCTCAGTGATACATACATACATGCATACATACATGCATGCATACATACATGCATACATACATGCATACATACATACATACATACACACATACATACATACATACATACATGCATACATACATGTATACATGCATGCATACATACATACATACACACGTACATACATACATAAATACATATATGCGTACATACATGCATACATGTATACAGACATACAAACGTACATACATACATACATGCATATATACATACATACAGACATACATACATGCATACATACATGCATATATACATACATACAGACATACATACATGCATACATACATACATACATACACACACATACATGCATACATACACACATACATACATGCATAATCCACAGAGGGGACCTTTGTCTCGGGGAAAATGACCTACTGAGATTCGGGGGAAGCGTCCAGGGGGTAATATGTCCGGGGGAATATGTCCAGGGGGTAAATGTCCGGCATTCTGAAAAAGGTTTCAGACGGATCCATTATAGGGCCTAGGCGTTTTTAATACGACAAAGTGACCGGTATTAGCGCATGACTGTTGGGTTTTTTAGTAAGCATACAGGTGCACAGAGAATCCTCCAATCGCTAAAAGTAACGAATAATCTTGGTCGATTATGCGTCAAAATTGCGACGCTCGCAGAGAGAAGTCTGAATTCATCATGAGCCACTCAAAGGTATTTACCTCCTGGGCATGCCCAAACATTCAAGAACGCTATAAAATTTGCATTTTTCTGGCAAGGTATTTCAGTTGACGATGAATAGCGTGGGGAGTAGCTGGGCCATTTAAATACGACTCGTGTAGCCTCACTGTCATCAGATAACCTGATTAAAGCAGGCTTTGTGCGCTTTGCTTATCAAATTTCTCTTTGCCGTAAGTAAGCCTATTCGTAGTTTCACTTTAACTGCAGGGAAATCATAGAATTTACCTGGTCATGGATTAGACATAGATAAGCGTCTTGTGTGGCCAGCTGTCTCGTAATCCGAATCGTAATCTCGAGATTTCTACAGCACCCTAAAAAGCGTAGTCGCGTGAACCAGCTAATTTACAGGGGCTTAGCGAAAGCGGTTCCAGGTCAAGATCCAAAGGAGTCAGTCATCAGGCAGACAGTAAGATGGCTGAGGTGGGTGGTGTTCAGAATTGAAACGGCGAGGGAGGTATAGAGAGAAGAGGAGGATTCGGGATAGCTTTTTGTGAAAGAGCAGTGTTTTCAGTTTTGAGTGAAAGACCTGTGGAGATATAGCAAGTGGTGAGGTTTTGGTGAGTTCGTAGGATGGATCTGAGATTTCTCGTAGTACTGGTGTGAGTTTGTTTCAGAGGGGTGGGACAGCTATGGATATATATGGAGCGATTCGCAAATTTTAGTGATGAGGTGACCGAAGGGCGGAGCAGTGTTAGGGCAGAAGAGGAACGGGTTGAGCGGAGTGGTTGGACCGTGAACAGCTGTCGGAGATAGAAGGACTGGGCGGGTTGGAGTGTATTGTAGGTGAGTGATATAACTTTATATTCTCTTCGATCGGGTACTTTAACCCAGTGGAGAGATTTGAAGACAGGAGTGATGTGGTGGTGCTTGGGGTTTTTAGTCACAGCACGGCAAGTGCATTTTGAATGGCTTGGAGGCGATTTATTTGGGTAATGTTTGTTTAAAAATAGCGCACTGAAGTAATCTAATTTTGCGTGGACTATAGAAGTAGCGATTCTGGATGCAGTTTTGAAGTCTAGCATAGGGCGAATTCTGCTAAGGTCACGGATGCGCATGAAGCAAGAGCGGGAAAGATGGGTGATATGATCGGAGAAGCTAAGGTGCTGGTCAAAAATCATGCCTAAGTTGCTGACAGGCGAGTTTGCACTGAATGTGTTGGTGGATGTAGAGTCGAGGTTGAGGGTAATAGATGGATCTGGGATTTTCTTAAGTTGATCGCGTAGACCTATGAGAATGAATTCAGTTTTAGCCGGGTTTAAGCACAGGAGATTTGATATCATCCAGGAGGAGAATTTGGTAAGCACATGGAGAAGATGATCTATGGAATGGGAGAAGCTGTTTGGAGAGAAAGAGATGAATAGTTGGGTGTCATCAGCATAAAGGTGATGATCAACTGAGAATGCTTTGATGAGTGGACTGAGTGGAGTAGTGTAAAGGATGAACAGAAAGGGCCCAAGAACAGAACCTTGTGGAACACCACAGGTGAGAGGGATTGGGATGAACGAGCGGGAAGAGAAAAAGGATTGAATCCAGAGGCGAGCAGTGTCAGTAAAACCGAACCAGGTTGACAGTCTTTGGAGTAAGATGTTGTAGTCAATGGTATCGAAGGCTGCAGAAATATCAAGAAGGCTGAGACAAGAGACCTGTTGATGAGAGATGGCAGAAACAGGTTTTTTGTAGAGGGAAGTGAGAAGGGTTTCAGTAGAGTGCCGTTTGGTGAAGTCAGACGTGTGTTGGTTGAGAAGTGAGTTGGTACTCATTGATTCGAGACAGGACTGTTCGTTCACTTAGTTTAGAGATGAATGACAGGTTAGAAAAAAGTCGGTAGTTGGAAAGGATTTCTCTATCCAATGATGGTTTCTTAATTGAGGAGTGGAGTGACTAAAGATTGCTTGAAAAGGAAGGGGAAATTGCCAGTAGATACGGAGAGGTTGATTATTTTGGTAATGATGGGCACAAGGATACACAGTCTTTCAATAACGAGGTAGGTACAGGATCGAGTTCGCGTTGCTTGTTGTTTTCTCTTTTCCCCCAATGTAGTTTCCGAAGTAGTGTCATGAAATACGTTTAAAACTTTAAATACAACGCTGCACTAGTTGGAGAACCACCTGTTCGTGACACAAGTTCTCTTTGATCTTACGCTTGTAGTATTTTAGTTGAAGACGTCTTAACGGACCGAAGTTAAGATGGATTTCGGATCAGAATTCGTCTACTGTTACTCGGATTCGGAGGAGGAGGAGATCTCCGCAGAAGCAATCGAAACCGGAGTAGACAGGTAGGCCTAATGTAAATGTACTGATGTATATCACTGATCATGCGTGTAGGTGTCTAGAAATTTATGTAGCACCTTTTAGAACATCCCAACTGAAATTTATGACAATCAAATATACTAATATATATTCAAGATATTTAATGAATGTATGTATGTAAACTATGTATGCTATGTATGTGTATGAGTGTGTGCGCCTGTGTATGTTTATGCACGTATATATGTTACAGGCAATTCGTAAAACCAGGGATTTTGTAAAATGCCTGAAATTTTTAGGTAATTTGTAAAATCCCTGATTCACTCAGGCACTTTACAAAATCCCTGAAAAAACCAGGGATTTGGTAAAATCCCTGAAATCAGACGACGAAAATTTGACAGATTGCCTGAAATGAAAATGACGAACATAATCGAAGTTTATTATGCAAACAAACCCTATTTTCAAAGGTTAATCATTTTTAGATGGTATTTTATTTAAAGTTCAGTTCTCAATGGATTTTGTTAAATGCCTGAATGTTTATTATGCAAACAAGCCATATTTTAAAAGGATTAACATTTTTAGATGGTATTTTATTTTAAGTTCAGTTCTTGAAAGCCTCAGCAGTTTTCTGTTTTCACACGACATACTCGAATGACATCGACTGTTGCACTTGATTTATTAATTTTTAATTGACAGATTAATTTTAAAACTGACCTAACTAAAGGAAAACCAGAAATGAAATAGTGCTGGCTGGGTTTTAATTTATAGCAAGGGTACTCGTCTGACCACAGTCCTAATCTCAGCCGGTCGTAGATATTTCGGTCAACTTCTAATTGCTGCGACGGCACATCAAAGAATTATAAGGAAATAGATGATCAAAGTTCACTGGGCGCTGAGAAGACAAATAGGTGTAAATTTTTAAAGGAAAGGTGAAATTGTCGAGCGGTAGGCCTATTGTTAATTAATTTGTGAGGTATCAATAACTTCAATTATCCTGCAACTTCAAAGTTCGCTGGACGCTGCAAGACAAATAGGCCTAGGTGCAAATTTTTCAAAGGGAAAGTGAAGTTGTCGAGCCGGATTAACACCGGATTGTTAATCTGGCTCGACAACTTCACTTCCTCATGAAAAATTAATCTGTCAATTAATATTAATAAGTCAAGTGTAACAGTCGATGTCTTTCGAGTATGTCGTGTGAAAACAGAAAAACTGCTTTTGAGAACTGTTAGTTAATTTTAGTTAGTACATAATTGTAAGTGATCCCAATGGCACTCCTCCTGGTCCATATATGGGGTCATCGATTAATTATGTCAGCAAATTTTAGGCAGTTTTTGATCTCCTCCCCTTGTCATCAACTGTCAAACATTCAAGGACCCCCTAACAAAATTATGTCAAAGAAAATTACCCCACCCACAGAATATTTCTATGACTCTAACATGCAAAAAAATGAAATTGCCAAAAAACAGAACGTTGTCATTCAGATTTTAATTTGATACTTAATGGCTACAGTAGGCCTACTTGTGTAATCACTGTCTGTCACAGATATTTAATGGATTTTTCCCATTAAAAAAATACAATCTCGTTTTCTTTTAAATGTGTATTCAATTTGATTTTTATTATGAACATTTCTAAATTGAACATGATAAGTTTTTATTATATTTCTTTTAACATAGAAAATTAAAATCAAAACAAGTTTCTCACTGTAAAATTAACAATCGAAAGAAAAAAATATCTTTCCATCAAAAAGAAACTCGAAATATTAGATTTTCGAAAAGAAACCAGAATATTCGGAAGGAGAATATGCAGCACATTTTCTCATTTTATCTCGGAACAATAAACAGGATAGTTTAAAACGAATAAAATATCGCGTTTGATTAAATTCGTCATATTCATCGATATTGCACTTTTTTTATTTCATTAACGAAAATAGCGATGCATTTTCGTTAGTGTTATTTTCGTTATAGTTATAGTTATAGTTAATGATATTTTTTAGTTACAGTTATAGTTATCGTTAACGAAATCATTTTTGGTTCGTTAACGAACATTTTCGTTATCGTTAACGTTAACGAGAATCACACTGACCTATTCGTCAAAGTTCAGTGCGGTAAAAGTACCGCGGAATGCCACCATTATGCCATATTACTACTACTACTACTACTACAGTACTACTACTACTACTACTACTACTACTACTACTACTACTACTACTACTACTACTGTTATTATTATTATTATTATTATCATAATTATTATTATTTTATATTGATATTTTATACGGAAAGGATGAATCCAGTAAGCAAGGACTGATAATTCAGCCTTCTGAAAAAAGGTCAGCAGGTTATTCCACACAGGCCTACGAGTGCTGCGATCTGAAAGGTGCGGTAATCGAAGGGGATCCGGTGACCCTGAAAGTTACGGTGACGTTAAAGGTCTAGTTACCCTAAAATTTATAAGACAGGAACTCTTCTGCTGACGACCTCACTTCGGTTCATTGCATTTCTGTAACTTTTATATGGATGTTTTATATACATAGTGTTAAAATTTTTGCCCGTTCTTTCACATTTCAGTTTTCCAGAAGAGGCTCGGACGTTTTCGACTCCACGAAAAAAGAAAAGTGGAAAACTTCGGTCAATGTTTGCATCTCTCTGCATCTCACCTGCTCGATCACTCACACCGTCTCCGTCGACGAGTTGTGGCAAGTAAACCGTTTTAATTCGTGTAGATATGTCATGCATTTCATCAAATGCCTTCTTGCCTGTTGCTGGCTGATTTAATGCATCCGCAAAAAATTTAAACAATATTTATTCAGTTATTTACATGCGAATTGGACCTCAATGTACAAACGTCAACCAGCGAAGAACTAGAAATCAGCAGAGTTCCCATATCTATTCTCATGCAGAACTCTCGCCAAAATCATGAGGTATGTAACCCATCCTATCCACGACACATGGTACAGCCACACGCCAACATGCAGCAATGTAAAGAAACAAGCGGAATAAGTTGAGGAGAATCCTCATAGAGTGATAGATTAATTTCTTGCAATTTCCTGATGGAATTTAAAATTGTTATACTGCAGAAGGTGGCAGTGTTCAAGGTCCCCACTCTTCAAAAGCAGGCCAGAAATGGCGTTGTGCAGATACGAATGTCGTGGTTGTAAAGTTTGATCGACTGACTGAACCCAGCAACATGCACACGGGCGATCCAATCGTCTGTAGCGGGTGTCAAGTCATGCTTTCGCATATCAGTAAAATCACCCAGGAAGGACAGAAGAAGGTGTGTCAAAACTCTTTCTAAAAAATATGTTACCACTATGGCTAGTGTGACTGCAAATGACGCTAAAATCTTTACATGGCTATTTTTCATAAAACTGCGCCTGTATAATCTCGAACCACGTATATATGCAGCCTGGAAGCGGTTGACAATACGGTTGGATACGTGTTTTGCAAACTGCAAAGTTCCAGATAGTGGCACGCTATGTATTATGCTATGCCGCCTTACAAGATTTCCTCTTCAGCTACTTCGCTGTGAACGATCTTATTGCGATCATAGATCCTAATGTCAATTGCATTACTTTATTTTTAAATGAAAAATGCGACGTAAATTTTAACCTGCAATTGGCTTTTACTATTTTATGTATCAAACCATCTGCGTAGATCTGGACTTGTGAATTCTGCGACAAAAAGAACAAAGTGGAGATACTTCCGGAAGAGATGCCATCGAAGGAAGATGTGACCTACATGCTGGAACCGGCATTGGTAGCTGCCGCAGGTGACGGTGGTGCCAGTGGAAAGACCGAATCGCAGGAATCGATTGTTGTCTTCTGCATGGATTATTCTGGAAGCATGGCAAAGACAGTGGCCGGTAGTGGCAACGAATTGATCTCTCGCCTGGATGGAGTGAAGAGAGCGGTCTGTCACCAGTTGGAGCGTCTAGCAGACAACAGTCCAGGCTGCAGAGTTGCAGTGGTCGCCTTTGAGAGCATTGCAAGTCAATTTTTAATGTCACTTGGCATGGCTTACTTAATCGAGGTCGGATACTGGAACGTTGCTTGAAATGGTACTTCAAAACTGAGGCAAGGCATAGAATAAGCGCTACATAAATGTCCAAATACATGCATCACATATCCATACATAAATACATATTAATACGCCTACGTACACGTTCATTAATCTGATTAGGTGATGGTTTTGTGTTTGTGGGTTCGCTACCAAAGCACACTTTTAAGCTCGTTTCGTGTCTGTAAATGCCATTAGGTGAAAGTACTTGCCGATGGAGAATACAAGCGTGGACATCAATACACACATCATATTTTTTACGACAAGACGAAGTTGCTAGGGGTGGCGTCCGACCTTAGCCTCCCTTCCAGAATCTGTGATTCTCGGAAGATTCTCACGGAAAATTTTCTAAGGTCAGTTGGAGAATAGCTAAGTTGATTCGACTGCACTTGTTTTCTTTCAGATAACTATTGCCTCCTCTTGCAATTATACGTAGGCCTAGACGCTTTCGTCCATTTGGCTAAAACCAGTTAGAAGTTAAGATAAGTGGACCTGGATTGGTCTAACCCATTACATCGTCTTCCCTCATCTCTCCCTCCCTGAGGTCACGTGGGAACCAGAAGCTTCACAATTCTCCCTGTTCTTGCTCTGATCTGTTTTACTTTGCTCTGTTCTCTTCTATTCTTTTCTACGGGGGACTGTTGGAGGTGAGACATCCGTGTGGCAACGTTGGCGAAGAACATCTCCTATTGCCGTTCCTCATCCTTGATGCAACGCGCATCTGGAATCCGGAACAAGCTGTCAACCCAATCAAACGGATTCCCAATTAGAATTGGGAATCCGTTTGGTGGGGTTGGCGTGTGTTTGGGCGCCTGCAGCGGCTTTCTCTGTCTTCTGGGTATTTGAGAGCTGTAAAATGGAAGTACAATACTAGCTGATGGTAATATTGAAAGAGCCATATGAAGCAGAACTGGACGAAGCTCAGAAGCATTTGGGAAAAGTGACAGGGACATGGAGGACAAGGAAAATGACGCATAAAATCAACGGGTGATGATGAAAAAAAAATGATGATGATGGTGCTGGTGCTGGTAATCGTTATCATGATGACGATATTGTGTTGCATGAACTTACATAAACGGGTCTAAGCAGATGTCTTAAAGAAATATTATGTACCTTTTGCATTAGTTTACAACCTTACAATTGCGATAACCTACATTTTGTGCAGGGAATCAATAGGTGGCACTACGGCTCTTGGTCCTGGACTCTTGGTATCATTGGGAATAGCCCGACAGATGGCTAGGTCAAAGGTTATCATATGCACGGATGGCGAGGCGAATCATGGCCTGGGAAGCTTAGACGACCAGGATGCTGCCTACGCGTTCTACACCGAAGTCGCAGGCATTGCAAAAGAAAGTGGGTAAGTAATCTTCCTAAGTTGTAATAATCATGATCATTATCGTTATCGTCGTCATCATCATAATCATCATCAACATCATCATTGTTAGTGACTATGCGAGGTTTCAAATTAATCAAGTTTTCGATAATGCTGTCAGTACTACAAATAATATTCTACTAGCCAACCCACCTCAGTATCGCTATGGTTTGTGCTATCCTGTTAGAGGTATCATCTTGCACTTAAACGAATCTTTATTGACCAGAATGGGTTTTAACTCGTCGCAAATGGAGTGTTTTTTCGATACAGCAATGCCGGTTAAACATATCCGTTCTATGCTTTTGTGTTTCCTAGTGTTTCCGTGTCAGTTCTGACGATTTCTGGAACTAGCTGTAAGCTGGTGGAGTTGGGACGCGTTGCTGAACTCACTGGTGGCCAGGTAGTTTGGTTCCGAAATTGCAAAAGGCGACCTCTTTGTGAGCTGGTAGGCGTGGTAGCGTGGGTTAGTTGCCGTCATTAGGGCGCAGGTTTATTTGAAAGGGCTAGAATAATTTGAGCGTAAATGCGCAGCGTGACGCACTGGACGCACGTGCGTCCACCTACCAAATCAAATCCACACAAGGAATAGACCGCGTCGATATTATTTTTTGATAGCAATTGAATCACCTACGTAACATGCAAAACAGAACATTCTTAAATTATTTTTAATCAAGAGCGAAAATAAATGCTCACAGAAAACAGTATTTTGTTAAACGGCAATGCCGCAATACGGCATGTTAAAGCATTTAGATGTTATCTAAAGTGAAATTTTTTGTGCGTCCAATTTTTTAAGCCTGCGGGCGACCATGCGGGAGCGCCTCGTTTGAAACGTTTATTGCCTGTCTATGAAGGCAAGCAACCTTCCGACCACGGGATGACACTCACCTCTTTGATAACTCACGCCACAGCTAGTGTGAATACTCACTAGGCTACATTACAGTTCCAAAACCTGTAAACAAAAATAGACAGTGCTATAATCGGATCTTTCTGCCCAAGTCAGCTTCCGTAGGGAATCAATCATTTAAACAATGCCATAGGGGGCCCGATAGCGCATTGGATAACATCTGGCGTAGAGTGCGAGAGGTACAGAGATCGAGTCCCAAAGGCGGACATGCTTTGTAGTCTGCAATTTGCGCCGTGTATTGCAGGCTGTCTGTTCTGTTAGTAGTTAAGGTTTATCGCATAACATGTACATGTACAGCGCAGTGCGTTTGCAGGCGCTTAGTTAAAGAATAAATATTATATTATTATTATAATAATTGGAATTAACCAATGGGAGCATAACCCCTAACACTCTGGTCTTCCATTATACTGTTCTGGTTTCCTCACGTCTGTTGTTACAGGTGAACATTGTGGATCCAAAGGCAGCCACAAAAGAGTTTGGAAACATTCTGGCGGATGTTATCATAGCAACTCACGCCACATCCAGATTCTTTGTGCACATGGATCTGTAAGTGGCATTACGTTTCCGAATTTGAATCGAAAGCTTTGAAGTCATTATACTCTCGGATAAGATAAATAAAACTATATAGAGTGTTAGCTGATTTGCATTTGCATGCAATGAAACGGGCACCAGTTTCACATACACTGAGAATCTATGCTCCATGGGTTTCGCCCACTTATAGCCATATTCGAATTTAGCTAAACCTGGATTTATGCCTATATACGCTATACGTTGTTCAACTCGGAAATTCAGGATTATTTTCTGGACAACGCAAACCGGGTTCGACGGATTCGGTTGTAGTTAATCTAGGCTTACTTTCTTGTTGCAGCTTCTGCCAATCAATGCCACACGAATCAATAGTATAGGCCAAATAATAATAATAATAATAATAATAATAATAATAATAATAATAATAATAATAATAATAATAATAATAATAATAATAATAATAATAATAATAATAATAACGACAATTTATATGGCGCCGTAACACGGCCATGCCGTTACAAGGGCGCCTTACAACTCTAGCAGGCAGGATAAGCCTTAGCAAACAAATAAGGTTTAAGCTTCGATTTGAATGAGTCTACTGAGTCGGCCAGTCTGATGACGGGTGGAAGACTGTTCCAGCATCTGGGACCGGCGACCGAGAAAGCGCGATCGCCGAAGCGCGTCTTCATCCTCCGCGCGCGAAGATCTGTCTTGTCTAGAGATCTCCGGACGCGGAGGAATGAGTCTCGGTGCAGAGGTCACGCAGATACTCTGGCGCTGCCCCATGGAGTGATTTGTAGACAAGCAGACAGAGCTTGAACTCGATACGGAATGGGACAGGCAGCCAGTGCAGAACGTCGCGCAGGAGCGGCGTGAAGTGATCATACTTTCTCCTGTTGCAGATGAGCCTGGCTGCGGCGTTTAGCACCGACTGGAGTCCGTCCAGGAGACACGCAGGCGCGCCTGCCAGCAAGCTGTTGCAGCGGTCCACTTTGGAGACGACGAAGGCAGCAACGGCTGCTCTCGCAGCCTCGAAAGGCAGGGACTTGATACAGCTCCTGATGAGACGGAATAAGAGCCATTGACATGTTGATCAAATCAGTATGAACAAACTTAGTTGAAACACTTCGATCGCTTTCTCTTAGATACGTTCGTGGAGAACCAGATAGACCGAGCCATGCACTGAGGGATATTGGAAACATCATTCAGAGAGACGAGATTTCTTTCGAATACGGCGTTCGTACTAAAGAAAAACCAAAGATGAATGATGGTTGTCAAGGTAGTCTTTATTGCGTACGGGTTCAATTAGATCAGCGCTTCCCAAACTTTTCAGCGTGACGGACAGGCAGGAATTTACTTTCATTGTGACGGACCGGTAGGAATTTTTCCATTGCAGCATGACCGGTGCCCAATTTATTAATCTATTTTTCTTTTTTGATCACCCTAAATATGTATTAATTATAAGAATTAAGAAACGAGAATGTAAACAAATCTTGGAATTTGGTACAAAATTATATATTTACATTGGAAGATGCGGATATTGTTGGAAAAACGTCACAAATTTAACTAGGCCTAAGTTCCAATAATAAAATAAGTTTTAAACAAGTTTATGTTATTTGAAATAAAATCACAGTCACTAACAGTGAATAAAAGTGACTAACTACTGCGAACGGTGGGCCTTTATAAATTGGGTAAAAAGTTAAACGATTTTTAATAGTAGTGCGGATTATGAATCAATACTAAACATAAACTGAATACTTTGTACCCATCTGATATCATTAAAAAATTGTCATTTTTTCAAAAAATTGATAAATATAAACGTTAATGCTGTTTATTAATATATTTATTATTTTTTATTGTCATAATTTTTAAATTTATAATATAGCCTACGTGGGGCGTGGTGGCTCAGCGGTAAGTTCGGCGCCTTGTGACCGGAGGGTTGCAGGTTCGAATCCCACTCTACCCGCTGCGTACGGACCTTGGGCAAGTCCTTCACTCACAATTGCTCGTGGCGCTTCGGCGTGAAAATTCCGGCACAGTATCAAATGCTGTAGTCGGGAGCGCGTCTGAGTGGTAGTAGACTTCGAGAGGCGCTATAGAAATATCCGGAATAAATAAATAAATAAATAAATAAATATCGAATCTTAAAGCAGACCTGTGTATTTTCTATTGACGGAAGCAGTGACCAGGTTATTAGAGACGAAAGAGATAAGTCACATCCGGTTTGTAATTGCAGATTAAAAAACGCAAATGTTACGATCAAAATTTCTAGCAAAAGCTAACTACAACTTCTATTTAACCTGTCAGCAATTTGTCGAACAACTATTTTTTCGTCAATTTTCTTTTACAATACCGGTAGCTGAAATACATTTACTCATAGAATAGATCGTTTTAATTTATATGAAAAATCTGGTTTTGATTGCAAGACAACCGTGTTTTTTGAAGATAGTTCGAAGCGAGACCCAATCGAGAAAACGTCTATTGTCTTTTTTCAGTTTCTTGACTCATTTTTCGGACCGGCATCGGTCCGCGGACCACAGTTTGGGAAGCACTAAATTAGATAACCTGATAGCAATATGCATGTAGACTTGAGCATGTGGTTTAATTATCTCAAAGTTCTTAACAGCAAAATGAACACGCCTTTGCTTATACCATCTCTCTATAATATTCTCCCGCATTTTATTAAGCACCAACAAGTTGCGCCGCATGTAACAGCATGAAAAAGTGCGTTTCTTCCATTATGATATATCCTTGTTTATGATTGCAATTGCAATTTGATGACATATACTAATTTACTACACTAATCTGCTATTGACCGTTTAAGTCATAAAATACATTGCGCATCACCTCTTTCCCATTATCCGCATTTCTTCATATCTGCTGTATACGGCCTCCTATGCAAAATTTGCGGAAGTCCTGATTCATATAGTCGGCCCCTTTCTTAATGACCTGTTGCTCTTCGGCGCGCGTGCGAGTGTCAATGTGCTGAACAACTCCGTATAGGCCTACTGTTGTTTACCGATGAACGATTGTCCTTTGCATATACACACAGGTGCCAAGAAAGGCGACGGAGGTGATGATAAAGAACCAGTGGCTGAGGAACCGAGCTGTGTACCCAAGGATGAGCCATTGATTCCTGAGAATTCTGTTCGGCTGCCGTTCCAAGTCCAAATTCGTTACACGGATTCAAATGGGGCAAAGGCCGTTCGCGTTTTCACGGAAACGAAACCAATCACAAAGGACAGAAAAGTGGCCGAAAGCAGTGAGTCCTGTTTTCTGCACATATCATGCGTCATTTCAACTCCAAGGTTTCCGTTCTAATTCGAATATTATTCAATAAATCGGAATGGGTCACTCTATAGTCTGCATACACCTGGTAAGCCTAATCACTCAGGCAACTAGAAAAGGCGTCTAAAGTTTGGTAGGGGGCCTACACTAATTTGATTTAATTTGGACTAAGTAAAACACATTTTACTTTAAACGGGAAATAAACCGTACATGTCCAAATCTTTCTGATTTGACATTTGATCGGTGCACTGCAGGGGAGCTACAAAGAAAATGCAAGCCACTGATAGAGGTGCAATTGAAAGATCTGTTTTTCAGGAATGAATATTCCCATCCTTGGAACACATGCCATACGAGTTGCCGCCGCCAAGGCGCTCAACGCCGAGTACATGGAATCGCGATTTACGGACTTCAGCTACTCCGATATGTTCATCAGAAATGCAATGTAGGTCTATTTATACCATATAGACAAGCCTACTTATATGATGAAAACAATGAGGGCGCAAATCACGGTAGTAATGCAATGCAATTCAATGTACTGGACATTCAATGTAATGACGTAATGACGTTCAACGACGACGTACGTTATATTGAAATGATTTTGTGTAGTTCAACGTAATGGCGTAAAGAAATCCAATGTAATGGCTTAATGAAGTTCGAGCTAATGACACAAATATTAGATACGTAATGGAGTTCAATGCAATGACGCAATGTAGGTCGACTTGATGCATGTATGGGCCCTTGACGTCCGTCTAATTAAAGTTCCAGAAAGTTCCGATATTCTGGAATTCATTACCTATTGAAGTTACTGGTTTACCTACTATGCGTCAATTTAAACAAAAACTGAAACTCTATCTCTTGGATGCAGTCACATGACTGCGTTAGGCCTAGGCCTATGTGTTTATTTGCACAGGCACTGTTGTTTTTTTGTTTTTGTTTTTTCATCTCTTTTTAACTAATGAAAATTGATCTGTATAGGCCTACCTTAGTTGGAATCCATGCGTACTGATAGTTAAGTTCTTTAGTTAAGAGTTCTATCATTGTTTCTTTTACCTGCTGATCATATAACTTGATCGATGTTATCGTTAAAAGTATTGATTGTGCTGCCATTTACTTGTATTACGATAAATGTTAACTTGGTGGCCCTGCTAAGCGGGATCAAGATCCCTTTCGGGTCTCCTCTTGTTGCCAAAGTTCAAACTTTTATGTTGTATTTTCTTTGTACTTCAACTGGCTTCAATAAAAGGATTGACTGATTGATTGATTGATTGATTGATAACTGTATACAGCAGTAGACAGAAACGGTTGCATCCAAAAACCAGAATAAAAGAATGGGAAACTTTGATCGTGGTCCAGTTATTTTATCGCAAAAAAACTTTATTAGTCGACAATTTTGGAAGTCCAAAACCTACACTTTCATGTCCCGACAGATCTGAGAACCTTTACGTTTTTTCATCCTCGCGACACTGAGATCTGTTTCGAAGTTTCATGTCAAACAAAATTCCTGTTGGCCTTTTTCAGTTATGATACCCCGCTACGATTATCACTCGCTTTTCTGTTCAACTTCCAGTACTAATGCGGCATAGTGTCCTATACCACGCAAAGTACACTCTATAGTTGCCAGAGGCGGCGACCCCGAGTAGAAGAGGACAAGACCCCACCTTTAAGAGTAGGGGACATACGCTATGCAGTTGTCCCAGCCCTCTAAATTATGAAGAAACACCTATTAAAAAGGTCAACACAATTTTTTCACGCATGAGCGCGAAACAAAACCACCTCTTTTTGACCAGATCAGTTCAAAAGTATCCCGTGTCCCCCCGCGGCCCCATCTGTCAAACAAGATCGCCGCCACTGATAGTTGCGACTAAAATTACTTGCTTGCATACTTCAGCAGTCTAACAATTCTAGTAAATCCTAAATAGAACTCATATTTAGATATTTATATACTTTAAACGATACAGTCATATTAGCATATTCCGTCTTTGTTTCGGCGTTGTGTAATTATGGTCGATACTTCAAACATTAGGCTACTCGATCTTGAGACCCACCATTGCGTCCACGCTAGATCACACGAACCCGAAAGCTGCACTAATTAAAGCTGATTAATCTTCAAGTAGGCGTTATTATACGTACTGTATTAAATCGATCTGCGGAATGCTTAATTGTCATTGCAGAGAATCTGAAGATTTTAAACAAGGGTATGATATGTACGTAGTGGCATCACAACCGGTGAAGGCGAGCGTCACATGCGCCCAAAAAGTCAGTGGAAACTGTTTCTTCGATACATCTAGATCCTATTCCTAACTAGAACCTATTTTCACCTCTCTTCTGTGTCTTCTCAAAGATTGTGCTTACTTCCTCATTCCTGTTATCACCAAAATAAACCACCCCTCTCTCTCTGTCTCTCTCTGTCTCTTTATCTCTGTCTCTCTTTCTCTCTATGTCTCTCTCTCTGTCTCTTTCTCTGTCTCTGTCTTTGTCTCTCTCTTTCTGTCTCTGTCTCTGTCTCTGTCTCTGTCTCTGTCTGTCTCTCTCTCTCTGTCTCTCTGTCTCACTGTCTCTCTCTGTCTCTCTGTCTCAATGTCTCTCTCTCTGTTTCTCTGTCTCTGTCTCTCTTTCTGTCTCTGTCTCTGTCTCTGTCTCTCTCTCTATGTCTCTTTCTGTATCTCTGTGCTTCTCTCTGTGTTTCTCTCTGTGTCTCTGTCTCTGTCTCTCTGTCTGTCTTTCTGTCTGTTTCTCTCTCTCTCTTTCTCACTTTCTCACTCCCCTTCTTAAAAAAACGCATTGTCCTTATCAAGATAAATGACCACCTTTCTTGTAATTCACTCCTCAACCCCCCACCCCCACCAACCTGGTTTCACTAAATACCACTCCAGTGCAGAAACCCTGCTTGCCTATCTGTATAATAATCTGGTCTCTGCTGTGAGTCATCAACAAGTCTCCTGCTTCTGTCTCCTTGATATCTTGCCGCTTTCGACACCATAGATCATGACCTACTTCTCCTTCGCCTGTCCTCTTGGTTTGACGTCTCTGACACTGCTCTACTCTAGTTCCAATCTTACTTGTCTTCCACTACATTCCCTGTTAGAGCTGCTATAGTAACTGCAGGGACACCACTTCCCATTCTCTTGTGGTGTTCCATAAGGCTCCGGTCTAGGGCCACTCCTCTTAATTCTTTACACTGCACCCCTTATTATTAAACCATTTCATAAAATGTTGATATTGACCACCTTCTTTACGCAGACGACGCCAAACTCTTCGTATCCTTCTCCAAACGGAATAAATGTATAGGTTACGTTGGGTCAGTATTGTTGGAATAACACTTGATGATAGTCCAAATAAGTTGAGCACTAAATGTTATAATGTGCTCACTTAATTATAATTATGTTCTTCACTTCTCCTTTGTAGACCGAAGCAATGACGAACAATTCATCGGTGATGGACGCTGAGAAAATGTTACAGAATATGGGATCTGACGAGGTTGCTAAACTCATTTCTCATACATTTTCAGCTCTCAGCTTCAACATTCAACGTATATATGTATTTAAAATACATTCTTCTCTATAAACATCTTCAGTTGTGAGCGGAAATCCGACGTTGGTTGAGCGTAACGTGTTTGCGTGGGCCTACCTCTGGTGACTCTTCTAGGTTTCTGTGCATTGTTTTGTTAATAGATAAAGCTGGCGTCCTCAATGGCATTTAACATCATATAGGCTAAAGCACACACATACACCTACACACACACACACACACACACACACACACACACACACACACACACACACACACACACACACACACACACACACACACACACACATACACACACACACACACATATATATATATATATTTGTAAATGCGCTGTGTAAATGGTCAATTACAATTATCAATAGTCATTACACCCTATCAACTCTCTACCATCAATCCAATTAGCGAATTCCAGTCTGAGTACTTAGTAATCTATCGAACATTGCTCATAAAAATTCTACGAGCTGCCATGGTTGCTTGTTCGCAGAGGCAGTCGTACGTGATCAACTTGCCAACGGTTGTTAAGCTGCGTGAGCATCATATGCGGTCGATTCCATAGAATGGTTTAATTATTACAAACCATCTTCAAGCATTAACTGATTTTCGCAGCACAATATTTTGCATTCTTATCCGCCGCAGTCATGCGTGAGCATTGTCATGCGTGAGCACTGTCATGCGTGAGTTTACCTTCATTCAGTTGCAGTGTTTGATAGATTGATTGTTTTCTTTGCGTGTAGGTACGTAGGCAGAGAAGACAGATGGTTAACGACAAGTTTGCAGAGGAATGCTACCAGGGGATGAAAGTATCTTCAACCCAGTTTGCCAAAACAGCGGCTAAACCTAGGTCTGCGTCTCCTCCTCAGCCAACAGCTGCAATACCGGAGGAACTGCATGACCAGAGCAATGCCAACGACGAAACTACTCGCTTCTGATCCTTTGTCTTAGATAAGGCGTTGTCTCCCTGCCGCTCTTATTCAATATTTAATATTCGATTTTTGGGAGGGGATAGAGTAATGGTAACATTCATGGCTAGGAGAGCATTAGATTCGCGGTTTCGATACCCGTAGCCCGGCCCCATCTAGGGCGGCGCCTTGTATAGCTGCCAAAACGTGTTTAATTCAGATCTTGATAGTACTGTCATGTTTCAATGTAATCTTGCTGCGTTTCAATTAATGAAGATTATTATTATAATTATTTTTTTCCCGAGGTAGGCTACATAATCCCTCAGGAATCAGATACTAAGTGTGTGAAAATTAATCTCTGGAGTGACCATCTTCATCGTGACCTGGAAGTGCAAAAGTGTTGCGGAAGACAACATTATTATTATTATTATTATTATTATTATTATTATTATTATTTTTTTTTTTTTATTATTTTTTATTATTATAATTATTATTATAAGAGGTTTTGACTACCCTTTATAATATCACAACGCTATTTAGGTTTTTATATGATCAAACGCGAACTGAATTCTTAATGGAAGTTTTCATCCTGAAGTAGACCTATAGCCCTACATAGGCTATGGGTTACTTCTGTCGTCATTTCTATAAAAAGACAAACCGTCGAAAACACATTAGATCTATATTTTCCGTTGCTTGGTGAACTCTGTAGCCGATCGATTAGCTGAAGTAGGCCTATTTTTTTTTATCGTTTATGACTTTACAAACCCAAAGCACAAGGTTTCTGCACGTGCATCGGTCAAATCCCAATACCCAACAGGATAAGCTTTTCAACCGCTTGTCATACTCATACATATAACTCAGAATAAGACTTAAACTGACCGAAATTCTAAAAACGAGCACTCCTGCGCTTGCCTTCAACCACTGGCAGTCTGCAATCTCTACATTCCTCCCCAGTAGGCTGTGATCTTCGGGTATGGATCTTTTTTGACTGAGCAGATCTGCCTTGGGCAGAACCAGGGTGAGAATTGTCGGGAGTTGGGGTTCAACCCCCTAGTCTTTCTAAGGACCCCCAGTTAAGGTTTCGGTGCACACCCCATTGCACAGTTGCACACTCCCTCAGTTGTGCTAGTGTGATTATATTGTGCATATATTTTAGCATTTTCTTTTACAATTCACTCAACGGGTTACCAATAAAGTAATGCTCTGGTTTATTGTGAGATTTTTGACCGTGTGAATTGTATACTGATAAATTTGGTGATGTCATCACTTTAAGAAATTTGAGCTCTCTATTTTTGAATTTTCTCAGTTAGCAAAATACGGATTAAATATTCAACTCCAAAAGGATCAAAATCATCAACATCTACCTCCCCCCCGTCTTTTTTCTACAATTCTCACAGTGGATAGAACAGTCATCAACTCTCTTGCGTTCCATTATGTTGCTGCCTACAATAAGGAATGGAACCTACTGTATACGTTATGTATGCAATGTTTCTACTTTTTATTCCTTCAAAAGACGCCTCCAAACTCACTATTTCTCGCTGGCTTTCAAACATCTCGACATCCTAAACAGCAAGCTATTCACCTGGCTCTAGACCAAACGCACCCCAGGTTCGCATTTCTGTGTCACCTATAGCCTACAGCGCACATTAAAAAATGTTCGTATTAGCAATAATGAACACAGAATTAACAGATCGATTTCGTTCTAATAGCGCTTTTGTACTTCTCCGATTATACCAGCTGATGATTTCGAGGTAGATTTAATCGAGTCATTTATCATGTATCTTTTACTACCTCGCGACTTCTTAAGTGCGTATACATAATGGACTAGATAGACTTGCATTATGAGGTTGCTTGAGAATAAGTTGACGCATCGGAATATGGCTTCTGCGATTCAGTTTAAACTTCCTGATAACAGCCTAATCACAGATTTAATCAATGGTCCTAAAAATTCATCAGATTTGCTCTTAATTGCAACGTTTCACTGTTGACTGGTTACTTGACTGCAGAAATCTACTGCATGGGAGATTAAGAATTAAAAGCCATCGATCCCAAGAATCGTGTAAAGAAGTTCGCTTCTCGCGATCTAAGCTTGGACCATTCTCACCTGCGTTCATTCTCACCTGTGTTCTTTCTGATTGATAGCCTACATACATTCCTGAGCTACTATACAAGGGGAGATATAATATTATTATGGCTTTGGACTCCTGCCATAATATCTGCTGATGGCTTCGATGCAAATTTAATCGCAGATAAAATTGTAGCGGAGAGTTAGCAAACCTTTGTGCTACCTAGCAACTTCAAGCGTATATTATAATGATTGTTCTAGATCTACATTGTCAGATTGAATGAGAGTAAACAAATGCATCGGAAAATGGGTTTTGCGATTTGGTTTAAACGTCATGATAAACATCCTAACTCTCCCAAACTCTTATCCCTGGCCTAAGAATGACTAGTCGATCTCTACGCGACAAAGGGACGCCAGGATAAGATATACAATACATACCTGTGTAAATATATTATAGATGTACGTACAGTATGTATTATTGCGTGTCGTATATATATACTAATGTTTGTATTTTTACTTGTCATGACATGCCTTTCAACCCTTTCTCACGTAGGGCCGACAGGCCTAGAATCAACTTCTAGTACCAATCGGATGTCGTGACCAGTGCACATAAATTCGGACTGTCCACTGGTGTACGGGGCTAAATAGCCTACATAAATACATGCTTGATGCATCCTCAGTATAAATAGATATGACAAGTGACACAGTCATGTAGCCTAAATTATGTAAAAATGATTTGTGGTTACAAGGATTTTGACCTATGAAGAAAGGTTGAAAAGATGTGGACGAACAACATTACAGAGAAGGAGAAACAGAGGAGACCTTGCTAATATATATCCTTACAAGATTATCACTCGATATGAGGTAGTGCATTGGGAGAGGTTTTTGAATTAGCACCAAACAAGGCGACTCGAGGCCACACGCACACAAGTATAAATTACTTAAGACACTGAAAGGAACAGTAGGCAGAAATTCTTTAGCACAAGAGTTGTATACTTGTGTTATGGTTTAAATGATAGTACTGTCTCAGTGGACACTATCATAGCTTTTAAGAAGAAGCTACGAGAGATGGGCTGTTAGGTAAGCAGGACAGGTTAACTTGCAGTGAATACAGACTACACCGCTCAAGACCCTTGTTATGTCGTTGTATGTTCACTTAAGTATTTACAACGAAAACCTGTCGTAAAGCAATTGAAGAAGGTTTCAAACGGATCGGGCCTATAGGCGTAATTAATATGTCGAAGTGACCTGCACAGCACATGACTGTTGGTTATTTTTAGTTAGCAAACAGGTGCACAGAGAATTCTCCAATAGCTAAAAATAACGAATAACCTTGGTCGATCATGAGTCAAAATTGCGACGTTCGCAGAGAAAAGCCTGAGCTCATCATGAGCCACTCAAAGATATTTTCTGCTGGGCATGCCCAAACATTCAAGAACTCTATAAAATTTGCATTTTTCTGCCAAGATATTTCAGTTGATGATCAATGGCGTGGGGAGTCGCTGGGCCCTCTAAACACGGCATATGTAGACTCACTCTCATCAGATATCCTCATTAAAATAGGTTTTGTGCGCTTCGCTTATCAAATTTCTCTTTGCCGTAAGTAAGCCTATGGATTCGTAGTTGCACTTTAACTGCAGGGAAATCATAGAATTAACCTGGTCATGGATTAGGTTAGATAAGCGTCTTGTGTGGCGAGCTCTCTCGTAATCCAAATCGTAATCTCGAGATTTCTACAGCACCCAAAAAGCGAAGTTGCGGAACCAGCTTATTCACAGGCGCTTAATTAAATCAAAATCGATAGGTATAGAGGTTTAAATCGGTTCCAGGTCAATATCCAAAGCAGTCAGTCAGGCAGAGAGTAAGACGGCTAAGGTAGGTGGTGCTTAGGGTTGAAACGGCGAGGGAGGGAGGGAGGGAGGGAGGGAGAAGAGGAGGAATCGGAATAGGACATGTGCAAGAGCAGTGGTTTCAGTTTTGAGTGAAAGACCTGTGGAGATATAGCAAATGGTGAGGCTTGGTGAGTTCGTAGGATGGATCTGAAATTTCTCGTAGTACTGGTGGGAGTTTGTTCCAGAGGCGTTGGACAGCTATGGATATATGGAGCGATTCGCAAATTTTATTGCTGATTTTACTGACGGAATGGCGGGGCAGTGTGGTAGCAGATGAGGAGCGGGTTGAGCGGAGTGGTTGGACCATGAACAGCAGTCGGAGATGGGAGGACTGGGAGGATTGGAGTGTATTGTAGGTGAGTAATATGACTTTATATTCTATTCGTTCGGGTACTTTAAGCCAGAGGAAAGATTTGAAGACAGGAGTGATATGTGGTGGTGCTTGGGGGTTTTAGTCACAGCACGGCAAGTGCATTTTGAATGGCTTGTAGGCGGTTTATTTGGGTGATGTCTATGTTTAAAAAGAGTGCGCTGCAGTAATCTAATTTTTCGTGGACTATAGAAGTAGCGATTGTGGATGCAGTTTTGAAGTCTAGCAAAGGGCGAATTCTGCGAAGGTCAATCAATGAATCAATCAATAGCTTTTATTGAACCACACACAAATAACATAAACAAGAAGATAATTAAATAGCCATTATGGTAATGAAAAGGTTTAAAATATTACAGGAATAACCAGTATCAGAAGGTTATATAACGCTAAGAGTGGGTCAATGGGAAGTCCTAAAGGGACCGAGGTCCCGCTAAAAAGGGCCCCCCATTTACTTAGTTAAATACATCGATGGCCATGTACATATGTCATTGAATACTTCTCGTTAGAAACACAAGTCAGTAGATGATAAGCATCTGGCTGTCAAAATAATAAGTGGCATAAAAAGAGTAGAAGAGAAAGCTAAATAGGTAGAAGAGAAAGCTAAATGTGTGACGGGGCGAGGGGTCGCAACAAGCTGTCACTAGGCGGGCTGTCTAGTTAGTAAATACGAGCGCAGGTTTTTTTTAAAGACATAGTAACTGGGAATGAGGCGTAATTCAGAGGGGAGATCATTCCACAATTTAGGCCCTAGTAAGATTATTGAGGATTTACGTATGTTAGTGCGTGAAAATTGAATCTGGTAAGCGTTGGCTTTATTCCTGGTGGAATAAGGATGGAGGTCGGCAGTACTTGTAAAATAATTAATAAATGCGTTGGGTAACAAACCAAAAGTATAGCGGTGCATGAAATCACAAATTTGATAAGTTGTTATACTTGCTAGAGTCATTAAACCCATGCTCTGGAACATTTGGGAAGTATGGGAGTTTCTTGGGGACCTGGTAATGACTCGAATAATACGCTTCTGTAAGACCACAAGTCGTTGCAAGTTAGACTTATAATTAACTGCCCAAACTATAGGTTGCCATAAGAGAGGTATGGGAACACAAGTGAATAGTAGAGGTTTAATAAAGTTTTGGTAGGGATGATTGAGGAAATTCGCGTGATAATCCCAGTGGTTTTAGCAATTTTATTAGCAATGCGGGCGATATGGACAGACCAGTTAACGTGTTGGTCAATGTATATACCCAAAATTTTTGACGGAGGAAACTTGGGGTATAGGTATATTGTCAATAAGGATTGGTTCATTAAGCTGGGGAATTAGTTTACGGCTTGAGGAGAACAATATGTAATTGGATTTGTTTATGTTTAGGGATAGTTTGTTGGCTTTAAACCATTCCGAGATAAGGTTTAATTCAGTGTTTATGGTCGTTGCAAGTTCCTGAAGAGAAGAACCTGAGAGGAATACATTTGTATCGTCTGCAAAAAGTACGATGTGTAGAAGTGATGAGGCTTTAGGAAGGTCGTTAATGTAGATGAGGAATAAGAGAGGACCTAGAATGGATCCCTGAGGGACACCAAAGCGTATTGCTTTAGTGCTAGATATCTCTTGATTACATTTAACTTGCTGTTGGCGAGAGGACAAATAGCTTCTGAACCAGGAGAGGGGCGTTCCCCGGATGCCATAAAATTCAGGTCAGGGATGTGCATGAAGCAAGAGCGGGAAAGATGGGTTATATGATCGGAGAAGCTAAGGTGCTGGTCACAAAATCATGCCTAAGTTGCTGACAGGAGAGTTTGCAGTGAATGTGTTGGTGGATGTATAGTCGAGGTTGAGCGTAATAGATGGATTTGGGATTTTCTTAAGTTGATCGCCCAGGCCTATGAGAATGAATTCAGTTTTAGCCGGGTTTAAGCACAGGAGATTTGATGTCATCCAGGAGGAGATTTTGCTAAGCACATGGAGAAGATGATCTATAGAATGGGAGAAGCTGTTTGGAGAGAAAGAGATGAATAGTTGGGTGTCATCAGCATAAAGGTGACGATCAACTAAGAATGCTTTGACGAGTGGGCTGAGTGTAGTGTGCGCCTGTGAATAAGCTGGTTCCCGCGACTTAGCCTTTTGGGCGAGGTAGAAATCTCGAGATTACGATTACGATTGCGATTGAAGGATGAGCAGAAGGGGCCCAAGAACAGAACCTTGTGGAACACAACAGGTGAGAGGGCGTGATTGGGATGAGGTTTCAGCTGTTTTGACGGAGAACGAGCGGGAACACAGAGATAGGACTGAACCCAGAGGCGAGCAGTGTAAGTAAAACCGAACCAGGTTGACAGTCTTTGGAGTAAGATGTTGTAGTCAATGGCTTCGAAGGCTGCAGAAATATCAAGAAGGCTGAGACAAGAGACCTGTTGATGAGAGATGGCAGAAACAAGTTTATTGTAGAGGGTAGTGAAAAGGGTTTCAGTAGAGTGCCATTTGGTAAAACCAGACTTGTGTTGGTTGAGAAGTGAGTTGGAAGTCAGGTACTCATTGATTGGATACAGGATTAAGCGTTCAGTTAGTTTAGAGATCAATGACAGGTAAGAAACAGTTCGGTAGTTGGAAAGGATTTCTCTATTTAATGATGGCTTTTTAATTGAGGAGTGGAGTGACTAAAGATTGCTTGAAAAAGAAGGGGAAAATTGCCATTAGATACGGAGAGGTTACTTATTTTGGTAATGATGGGCACAAGGATACACAGTCTTTCAGTGACGAGGTAGGTATAGGATCGAGTTCTCATTGCTTGTTGTTTTCTCTTTTCCCCAATGTAGTTTCCGAAGTAGTGTCATGAAATACGTTTAAAACTTTAAATACAACGCTGCACTAGTTGGAAAACCACCTGGTCGTGACACAAGTTCTCTTTAATCTTACGCTTGTAGTATTTTCGTTGAAGACGCCTTAAAGGACCGAAGCTAAGATGGATTTCGGATCAGAATTCGTCTACTGTTACTCGGATTCGGAGGAGGAGGAGATCTCCGCAGAGGCAATCGAAACCGGAGTAGACAGGTAGGCCTAACGTAAATCTAAGATTATGCGTGTAGGTGTCTAGAAATTTATGTAGCACCTTTCAAGAACATCCCAACTGAAATTTATGACAATAAAATATACTAATATATATTCAAGATATTTTATGAACGTCTGTAGGTATGCTATATATGTGTATGAGTAGGTGCGCCTGTGTATGTTCATGCACGTATATATATATGTATGTGTGTATGTTCACATCGATTTTACGACGTATGGGCCCTAACATAAAATTTAGATATTGCTACAACATAGATGTAGATGCAAGACTGTACGTTTATTTAACTACAGAAGCCAGGAGCTTCTATCCCTATTCAGGGCGGGCGCAAGTTGAGCCCAGTGAAAAACAGGGGGGCAGTAATTCTTTTCAATCTTTTCACAATCCCTACAAGTTACAGAGTCTTTGCTCACAGTTCTGTGCAGGGCGTAGCAGGAGTGGGGGTAGGGAAAGGCGTGGGGGGGAAGGAAGCAGACTGCTTCTAATTTGTGCTAGAGGGAAAGTTCACCCCCCCCCCCAGTCAAATAGATATTTCTGTTCCACTCAGGCCAGGTCTTGAAATATTCCTGCCAAATAATTGTCGGCTGGGTAACACTGCAATAGACAGGGTTGGAGCCTGTTGCCGCTGCATTACACCAGAAATAGGCATGCATAATGCAGTCTTTGAAATCCCCATATATTTGCTAAGCAGTGTCCCATATTGCCCAGTATTTTAACATGTGTCCCATATTTTGGACATTTTGTCCCATATATATTACAATCTGTCCCATAACATTTTTACAGTGCACTGGGAGCCCTACAGGAATTAATTTAACAGTTCATTTGAACTAAAATGTATAGCTTTCTAAAACCAGTTTTCTTTCTCCAAAAATCCGCTAAAACTCACCTACGGCAATGTAGAAACCCCAAAAAATTTCGGGGAGAACCCCGGACCCCTCCGCTTCAAGGGAAGGGGAGGGGAATGGAAGGCAGGGAATGGTACAGGGGTGATCAAGGGAGAGGGAGAGGATAAGGGGTTATGGGGAGGGGTAGGGGAGGAAGGGAGGTATTGAAGGGATTTACAGTAAGGGGGTATTGCTTCCAGCGTACAGGGGGTTCTGTGAAAGAGGGGGGAAGGAGAGGGATTGAGCCCGGTTGTTTAGGGGGGATAGAAGCCACTGACAGAAGCCGCATCACATTATAATAAGCTTATTGTGTAGATATTATAAAACATAGATGTATGGAACACCGTGTAGGCTAAGTGTAGACATTACTAATCGCGACCCTAGAATCATAGACCCTACAGGTCTATGTCTACTTTATTGAAAAATCAACTCAATGCCTTGTTCGTTATCAGGATGACATGGGCCATGTCCTGAATAGTTTAGGCTATATGTCAGGGCTATACCGCTATTTGTCCATGTAGCTTAAGGCGGGAGAACCGGAGATTAGCGCCTCTCTTACGTTCCACTAGGGACATGGCGAAATTCCTTTTACTGTAAGGCCCACCCAATTTCCAATTATGCACTTAGGGCGCAGAGGAAAACTTACCGCTATTAATTTGCCACGATGCTATCAAGCGCCGTTGTAGGTCTATCTCCCTATAATATTGCATATCTGCATGAATTCAAATCTATGCTATTCAGTGATAAATCTTCTATTATATATTGCAATTAATGCAGCTTCGCTTAATAAAACCGTCTTAGGTAGGTGCTCAGGAATTATCATAAATGATAATAATAATTAGACTATAATTATTTTTTAACCTGAGGTACATGTAATCCCCAGGATTTAATAAGAATCAGGAATAGCATTTTTCTAGGAGGGCTAGTTAAAATTACTATTTATCAATATTGTATTACTAGTTTATTATTATCTTTTACGCCCCGAGGTAAACAGGATCTCTCAAGAACTTAAACATTACTTTAAAAGTGTGAAATAACGTCTGGAACGACACCTATTCGTCGAAGTTCAGTGCGGTAGAAGTACTGCGGAATGCCACCGTTATGCAATATTACTGCTACTACTACTACTACTACTACTACTACAACAACAACTACTACTACTACCATCCCTATTATTATTATTATTGTTATTATTATTATTAACATTATCATTATTATTATTATTATTATAATTATTATTATTATTATTATTATTATTATTATTATTATTATTATTATTATTATTATTATTATTATTATTATTATTATTATTATTATTATTATTATTATTATTTGATATTGATATTTTATACGGAATGGATGAATCCAGCAGGCCTAAGCGAGGACTGATTATTCAGCATTTTTAAAAGAGGCCGCAATTCTATTCCACGCAGGCCTACGAGTGCTGCGATCTGAAGGTGCGGTGATCGAAGGGGTCCAGTGACCCTGAAAGTTACGGTGACATTTTTAAGGTCTAGTGACCCTAAATAAGACAGTAACCCTTCAGCTGACGACTTTATATTTTGGTTCATTGCACAAGGACAACAGCTGACCCTGCACGACAACGAAGTAGTCGAGTCATGTCCAAAATTAGCATTGAAGAATATATGTAGACAATAATTCTGTAGCATAGGTTAATTTGCGGCACATATTATTTCTGTAACATGTGGATCTTTTATATACATAGTGTTAAAATCTTTGCCGGTTCTTTCACATTACAGTGTTCCAGAAGAGGCTCGGACGTTTTCGGCTCCACGAAAAAAGAAAAGTGGAAAACTTCGTTCAGCGTTTGCATCTCTCTTCTCTCCTGGTCGATCACTCACACCGTCTCCGTCGACGAGTTCCGGCAAGTAAACCGTTTTTAGTTCGTGTAGATATGTCATACATTTCATCAATTGCCTTTTTGCCTGTTGCTGACTGATTTAATGCATCCGCAAATAATTTAAACAATATTTATTCAGCTATTTACATGCGAATTATCCCTCAGTGTACAAACGTCAACCAGCGAAGAACAAGAAATCAGCAGAGTTCCTATATTTATTCTCATGCGGAACTCCCATCAAAATCATGAGGCGTGTAACCCATCCTATACACAACACCTGGTACACAGGGCTGTAGTGGTAAAATTAGAGGTGAGTACACGCTACCGGTTACTTTTTCGAAACAAATTAGAGGTGAGTATACGCTACAGTATTTTGTGTGTATACGCTACAGTATTTTAATGTAAATAAATATAAATATTTTGTGAGGTGCGTATACGGTCTCTAGAGGTGAGTATACGCTGTATACCCGCGTATACCCTCGACTACAGCCCTGCGTTACAGCCACAGGCAGTCATTCAACAATTTATAAAGAAACAAGCGGAATACGTTGGGGAGAATCCTCATAGAGTGACAGAGTAATGGCTCAGTAATAACGGCTTGCAATGGTTCCTGATGGAATTTTAAAATTGTTATACTGCAGAAGATGTCATGGTACAAGAGCCTCGCTCTTCAACAGCACGCCAGAAATGGCGATGTGCAGATACGAATGTCGTGGTTGTGAAGTTCGATCGACTGACTGAACCCAGCAACATGCACACAGGCGATCCAATCGTCTGTAGAGGGTGTCAAGTCATGCTTTCGCACATCAGTAAAATCACCCAGGATGGACAGAAGAAGGTGTGTCAAAACTCTTTCTAAAAAATATGTTACCACTATCGCTATCGTGACTGCAAATGACGCTAAAATTGCTGCATGGGCAGCATGGCTACCTGGGTATGTTTCATATAACTGCGCCCGTACAATCTCGGACCACATATATGCAGCCTGTAAAGTGTAAATGGCTCAGAATAGAGATGGTTAGCATCATATGGTGGAAACTGCAAAGCTTCAGATAGAGGCACACAATGCATTATGCTATACAGCTTTGTAACAATTCCTATTCAGCTACCCCGCTATAAACACGCTTATTGGGATCACGTAATGTCAGCTGGAATAGGCCTACTTTTTTAAAACATGCGATGTAAATGTCAAACTGCTGTTGGATTTTACTATTTTATGTATGAAACCATAAAAAATTCACCCTGAAAATTTTATAATTGATCGAGTTGAGATTCCCCAAGTGACCTCTGCAAAATTTTTGGGAATTTATCTAGACCAATATTTATCCTGGAATACCCATATTGAGCATATAGATCCTACAAAATTGCTAAGAATATAGGAATAATAAAAAGAATTTCTGAGATGATTCAACCGAACATCTTAACAACTCTTTATTATACTATGATTTACCCATACTTAACCTACTGTGCCCTGGTGTGGGCCTCGAACTATGCCTCCAGAATTTACAAACTTAAGATACTACAGAAACGAATCATACGTGTAATAGCAAGACCCCATAGGATGTCTCACACAGAAGGACTATTTATCAAGCTGGGGCTACTTAACCTTGACAAAATACTAGTATACCAGATTAGTATCTTTATGTACCGTTCCATGAATAAAATATTACCACGTGAATATGCTTCTCTCTCTACCTCCAACTCGCAAGTTCATTCCCATGATACGCGTACAGCCGCGTATATGAGGTGTGTATATGCTAGAACTAACACTCGCAAATTCTCAATTATATGCAGGGGACCCTTATTCTGGAACTCTTTGCCCAATGGTATTAAACTTCTACCAACCCTAGGCTGGTTCAAAAACCATCTTAAGAAATGGCTACTCTCGGAGAGTAGCTCAATTTCCCCATTGTCATCACTGGAATTTCGTTTTAGTGGCTAGCTGTCGCTTATTGGTCCTGTATGTTGGATTCTTTAATAAAGTATCTAATCCTATTAATTATGACTTTACTAACCAACCGCCATCAAATTTCTGTACCAGGGGTGCTCTGTCCCTTCTGAGCTCCTCATTGTGTTCATGCACTATTTTCCATGACTTCAATCAGCTCCAGCTATACTATACTTTATCTCAGAAACTATTGAAGTTCTCTAAATTCTATTTAGTCTGATTGTTTGACTATCCTGAATATGTTGAGCTTTATTTCTGCAAGTGTCTGGTTTAAAAAATATGTTCAGTTTGTGTAATCTGTTATAGTCAAGAAAAAATCAATATGTGTAATTTGGACCAATAAACGTTATGTTATGCTATGTTATCTGCGTAGATCTGGTCTTGTGAATTCTGCAAGACAAAGAACAAAGTGGAGATCGTTCCGGAAGAGATGCCAACGAAGGAAGATGTGACCTACATGCTGGAACCGGCATCGGTGGCTACCGCCGGTGACGGTGGTGCCAGTGGAAAGACCGAATCGCAGGAATCGATTGTTGTCTTCTGCATCGATTATTCTGGAAGCATGGGAACGGAAGTGGCCAGTATTGGCGACGATTGGATCTCTCGCCTGGACGGAGTGAAGAGAGCGGTCTGTCACCAATTGGAGCGTCTAGAAGACAGCAGTCCAGGCTGCAGAGTTGCAGTGGTCGCCTTCGAGAACAATGTAAGTTAACTTTTGTTGTCACTTGCATGGCTCACTTAAACCCAGCCGGACACTGGAACGCTGCTTTAACTGGTACCTCCAAACTGAACCAAGGCATAGAATAAGCGCTAAATACATGGCGTAATACACGCATCATATAGCTATACAAGTCTGAGGAAATTCTGTTCGGTTCACGCCAACGCTTGCGTTCTCTCCCTTCCTTTTCTAGCATCGACCTCGCATGCACTGCTGTTCCACTATCAGATACTCTAAAACACTTGGGGCAAGCTCACATTCCAACCGCACATGACAAACCTTTGTAAATCGTGTTTCTACCACAACAGGGCAATACGTTACACCAGGTCGGCTCTGACTAAAAAAATTCCGCAAATCATAGCCTGCTCCCTGTTCTCCTCTCGTCTTGATTATGCTAATTCGGTTTTTGTGTGTCTCTGAGACCTTGGACTTAACAGGCTGCAACGCGTCCAAACCTTCTTAGCTCCCTTAGTGCTGCTTGTCCCGCTACGAACAAATAAGCTCCTTAGTCCTACTCCGTCAGCAGCGTCGGCTTCCTGCTGAGTTCAGAATAAAATTTAAATTGGCATGTTTGACCTACAAGGCCCTATGCACCAGCACACCACCTACCTTCAGTCACTGTTAACTCGTTGCCTGCGACAATCACGTACGGGTCTTTTAGCTGAGCCATGATGTAGATCAGTTATGAGCTCACATGCATTCAATGCCTCTGCCCCAAGGAATGGAATCGACTGCAACTTCGTCACTTAATTTAACTTCCCTCTTTCAAAAGCGGCTCAAAACTCGCCATTTCTCTTTCAAGCACTTGGATATCTGCATCGTCTCCTGATGACTGACTATCCACGCTTCAGATTACATTTCGGTTTGACTGTGCACGCGTTACAAATTTAACTAATTTATTAATTAAATTTATTAATAGATAAATACATACAAATACACCTAAACGCGCACACGTTCATTAACCTGAGTAGGTCACGTTTGTGCGTTGGTGGGTTCTTGACAGAGCATACCTTTAAGATAGTTTCATGTTTGTCATTAGGTCAAAGTAATTGCCGATGGAAAAGCCATGCGTGAACATCGAATCCGGAATGATATTTTTTACGACAAGAAGGAGTTGCTGAAGGTGGCGTCTGGCCTTAGCCTCCCTTCCAGAATCTGTGATTCTCGGAAGACTCTGACGCAAAATTTTCTAAGGTCAGTTGGAGTATAGCTAAGTTGATTCGACTGCACTTGTTTTCTTTCAGATAACTATTGCCTCCTCTTGCAATTATATGTAGGCCTATACGCTTTCGTCCATTTGGGTAAAACCAGTTAGAAGTTAAGACAAGTGGACCTGGATTGGTCTAACCCATTACATCGTCTCTCCCTCATCTCTCTCTCCCTGAAGTCACGTGGGAACCAAAAGCTTCACAATTCTCCCTATTCTTACTCTGCTCTTGTTTTACTCTGCTCTGTTTTCATCTGTTCTGTTCTACGTGGACTGTTGGACGGTGAGGCAACCGTGAGGCAACGATGGCGAAGAACATCTCCTATTGCCGTTGCTCATTCCTGATGCAACGCGCATCTGGAATCAGATACAAGCTGCAATAATCTTAACTCTAATCCGTTTAGTGGGATTGGAGTGTGTTTGTGAGCCTGCAGCGGTTTTCTCGGTCTTCTGGGTATTTGTGAGCTGTTTGCTTCGTGTTGGATTTTCTACACCGACATTGTAGACAAAAATAGACAATAGACAATAACAAAATTTGCATTACAAACTAAACGGGGGTCTTGTGAATAATCCTCCCTTTACGATATAAACCTCCCAAACAGAAACAAAACAGACCTGCAAGAAATTACAGACAGATTTTGTATTACTGACTGCTTCAAAAGAGATTTAAGGCAATGGAACCATAGCAACAATGAACCCCAGAATCCAATAAAATGGAAGTACAATACTAGCTGATGGTAATATTGAATACGCCATATGAAACAGAACTGGACGAAGCTCACACGCATTGGGGAAAAGTGACAGGGGAAGGAAAAGAAAAATGACATCAGATCAGCAAGTGATGATGAAAATAGTGATGATGATGGTGATGCTGGTAATAATTATGGTGATGATGATATCGTTTTGGATGTACTTACGTAAACGCTTCTAAGCAGATGTCTTAATGAAATATAATTTACCTTTTGCATTAGTTTGCTGCATTACAATTGCAATAACCTACATTTTGTGCAGGGAATCAATAGGTGGCAGTACGGCTCTTGGTCCTGGACTGCTGGTATCAGTAGGCATAGCCCGACGGATGGCTAGGTCAAAGGTCATCGTATGCACGGATGGCGAGGCGAATCATGGCCTGGGAAGCTTAGACAACCAGGATGCTGCTTACGCGTTCTACACCGAAGTCGCATGCATTGCAAAGGAGAGTGGGTAAGTAAGATTCCTACTGTAACAATCATGATTATTATCGTTGTCGTCGTCATCATCACTATCATCATCATTATCATCATCATCATCATCATCATCATCATCATCATCATCATCATCATCATCATCATCATCATCATCATCATAATCATCATCAACATCATCATTGTTAGTGAATATGCGAGGTTTCAAATCAATCAAGTTTTCGATAATACTGCCAGGCCCAGAACCACAAATAATATTCCACTAACCAACCTACCTCTGTATCGGTATGGTTTCTGCTATCCTGTTAGAGGTATCATCTTGCACTTAAACGAATGTTTATTGACCAGAATGGGTTTTAAATCGTCGCAAATGAAGTGAGTGGTTTTTTTAGAAACAGCAATGCCGGTAAAACATATCCGTTCTATGCTTTTGTGTTTCTTAGTGTTTCTGTGTCAGTTCTGACGATTTCTGGAACTGACTGTAAGCTGGTGGAGTTGGGACGCGTTGCTGAACTCACTGGTGGCCAGGTAGGTTGATTCCGAATTTCCGGATTTCTTCAGCGCTCAACGTTCCAGCGTTCAAAAAACAAGTTTTCAGTTTTGAATGAAAGACCTGCGCAGAAATTGCAAAAGGCAACGTCTTTGTGAGCTGTAAGCGTGGGTTAGTTACCGTCATTAGGGCGGAAGTTTATTTAAAAGGGCCAGAACAATTTGAGCGTAAATGCGTGAGCGCATCGTTTGAAACGATGGATCATGTTATCAGATTGGTTTATTGCCTGTCTGCGAAGGCAAGCAACCTTCCGACCACGGGATGACACTCACCTCTTTGATAGCTCACGCCACAGCTAGTGTGAATACTCACTAGGCTCCGTAAAACTAAGTAACTTTACATTACAGTTCCAAACCTGTAAACAAAAATAGACAGTGCGATAATAATCGAATCTTTCTTCCCAAGTCAGCTTCCATTTACCAATGCCATAATTGGAATTAACCAATAGCAGTATAGCCCCTAACACTCTGGGTCTTCCATTATACTGTTCTGGTTTCCTCACGTCTGTTTGTACAGGTGAACATTGTGGATCCACAGGCAGCCACAGAAGAGTTTGGAAACATTCTGGCGGATGTTATCATAGCAACTCACGCCACAGCCAGATTCTTTGTGCACAGGGATCTGTAAGTGGCATTAACAATATTATTATTACGTTTAAGAATTTGAATCGAAAGCTTTGAAGTCATTAACTCTCGGATAAGATAAATTAAACTATATAAAGTGTTAGCTGATTTGCATTTGCATGCAATGAACCGGGCACCAGTCTGACATATACTGAGAACCTATGATTCTGGAATCTCTGTGGGTAATAACCATATTCGAATTTTGCCGAACCTAGATTTATGGATATATGTGGTACACGTTGTTCAACTTGGAAAAGGCAAATCGGGTTCGACGGAGTTGGCTGTAGTTAAGCTAGGCTTCACTTCCTTGTTGCAGCTTTTGCCAATTAATACCACTCGAAACAGTTGTATAGGCCAAATAAGAGCCATCGATATGTTGGTCAAATTAGTTTCACGCATGAACAAACTTAGTTTAAACATTTCGAGTGCAAACTTTTCGCTTGCTATTAGATACGTTCGTGGAGAAACAGACAGACCGAGCCATGCACTGAGGGATATTGGAAACGTCATTCGAGGAACAGAGATTTCTTTCGAATACGGCGTTCGTACTAAAGAAAAATCAAAGACGAATGATGGTTGTCAAGGTAGATCTTTTTGCTGACGGGTTCAATTAGATAACCAGATAACAATATAGCCTTGGGCTTTCATGTGGTTTAATTATCTCAAAGTTCTTAACAGCAAAATGAATACGCCCTTGCTTATACGATCTCTCTCTATTCTCCCGCATTGTAACAAGCACCAACAAGTTGCGCTGCATGTTTAAACAGCATGAAACAGTGGGTTTCTTCCATTATGATATATCTTATGTATGTATATGACTGCAATTGCAATTTGATGGCATGTACTAATTTATTACACTAGTCTGCTATTGACAGTTTAAGTCATATATAAATGCATAATTTGTAATATTTATGCACTTATGCTATTTTATTTCCATAAAGCGGTATATAATTACTTTCATATACCGGTACTCCGATATCTTTGATTGATTTATGCATCCCCTAAAGTTGATAAAGTTTGGCAAATTTTGCACCACAGTGGTACTAGTTGGATTGTAATTGATGAGTTTTAACAAAGAACATTAACAAAAATTCGATGCACCTTACTGCTTTACTGTCTATATCAACCCTCAACGGATAGTCTTCCATCATAATTATATCAACTGCAATTAGATCATAGAGGTGCTTGGCTGTGTTGAATAATCGTACCAATGCATAGTGTCGTCCTCCTATAAATTACAGATAGGGCCTACGGGGAGAGCCGGGGAAGGATTGCTTCCACTGGACAAATAGCCAATCCTGAAATGAATAGGGCTGCATTTGGGTAGAAAGATCTTGGTGCAATGCGACAACATTATATGTATGCATGCATTGTGCAATGTGCATGCATGCGCGTACGTACGCGTGTATGATTACATGCATGTATGCTGCATGCGGAATTAGTGCATAAATATAACAAATTACGCATTTTCAGATGACTTAAACTGTCAATAGCAGATTAGTGTAATAAATTAGTATATGCCATCAAATAGCAATTTATTGCAAACATAAAACATAAGATATATCATAATAGAAGCAACGCGCTGTTTCATGCTGCTACATGCGGCGCCGTGCATTACTTTCCCATCCTCTTTGCAGTCGTTAACACCACACTGTGTAGCCTTCTTAGAATCGGCTACCCTGTTGATCTTGCAGCGGTAACTGTACTATACGGTGGGGTATTTTGATACTGTCGCGTCGAACTGACTAGTCCCATGCAGTTCAGAATGTCATCAGTCTGACTGAATTTGGTGTTAAACACTTCAACGACAAGCGTGTACTAAAAGTGGCTAGGAAACCAGTGCAGCGCATGGTCAAAGTGTTTAGGCAAAGCCTCTACTGAAGTGACAATTTATTTAGAAGCAGGCGTCTACATTGCGCATGACACTTTCCCATTATCCGCATTTGTTCGTATCTGCTGGATGAGAGATTTGCGGAAGTCCTGATTCGTATAGCCGACCTCTTTCTTAATGACGGTGTAGCGTACTTATCAAAGCTGAACAACTCCGTATACTGCTGTTTACCGATGAATGATTGTCCTTTGCATATACACATAGTTCGAGAATTCGTGACTTTCGGTTTTAAAATTCGTAAAAATTCGCGAATTTTTGGTCAATTTTAAAATTCGTAAAAATTCGTAAAAATTCGTTGGGCCATTGTTAGGCCTTTTTTTACATTGACAGTGGGTTTTGCAAAAACAGCGTAAGCAACAACAACTGTGATGACGTCATGATTTGTTAAGCTTCTGCTTAGAATTTAATGTAAAATTCAATATAAAAGTTTATTACGTAACGAGTTAATTTAGTTAAAATCTAATTTTTTAAAGATGAAAGAACATGGACCGGAGTGGAAGTATGTAGTAATTTTGGAGGAGAGGGAAAGGGTAATCCAAAAATACAATGTTGTTTTTCTCACAAGGAATTTGTTGGTTGTTCTGTCGGAGTTTGGGAGCATTTGCATGGCCAAAATACAGAAACCAGAGTCGAGTGTGAGCAATGGGCTGTTCCTGACTCAGAATCAGAGCCTCTGATTCAGAGGACTATGAAGTAGAAGACACAGCTCGGTGAACGTTGCCAACCCTTTTTAACCATGTTTGGTGGCAAGCTGTGTTAGAGGCTGACTGGTGACACTGGAGCTGCATGGGGCACTGGTGGTTTTTCGTTCTGCTGAATGACACTCACAGTCACATACCCCAACTATGATAGAAATCGAAGTTCAAGACTCCAAGTAGAACAGTAACTGAATATCAGTACTATTGTGTTGCTAGTCAGCTATCTTTTAGGGCTGATTGATTGCCTATGACATTGACATTTACTTGCTTAAAAAGTTCAAAAGTAAACATATAATAAAATTCTTCGCCATGGCAAATAATTATATTATTTTATTATTTTACGAATTTTTACGAATTTTAAAACTGCAGTTTTAAAATTCGTTAAAATTCGTGAATTTAAAAAATTCTTAAAATTCGTAAAATGCGAATTCTCGAACTATGCATATACACACAGATGCCAAGAAAGGCGACGAAGTTGATAATAAAGAACCAGTGGCTGAGGAACCGAGAACTGTACCCAAGAATGAGCCACTGATTCCTGAGAATTCTGTTCGGCTGCCGTTCCAAGTCCAAATTCGTTATACGGATTCAAAGGGGGCAAAGGCCGTTCGCGTTTTCACGGAAACGAAACCAATCACAAAGGACAGGAAAGTGGCCGAAAGCAGTAAGTCCTGTTTTCTGCACATATCATGCGTCATTTCAACTCCATGGTTTCCGTTCTAATTCGAATATTACAGTTTATTATTGATTAAACTTGAATGGCTCATTCTTGCAGTTTGCAAACACCTATATCACTCAGGCAACTAGAAAAGGCGTCTAAAGTTTGGTACAGTAAGTCGATTTAATTTGACTAAGTAAGCCTAAACACATTTTATGTTAAACGGGAAATAAACCGTACAGGTCCAAATCCTTCTGATTTGACATTTGATCGGTGCACTGAAGTTAAAAACAAAATGCAAGCCAATGGTAGAGGTGTAATTGGAAGACCTGTTTTTTAGAAATGAATATTCCCATCCTTGGAACTCATGCCATACGAGATGCCGCCGACAAGGCGCTCAACGCCCAGTACATGGAATCACGATTCACGGACTGCGCCTACGACGGAATGTTCAAAAGAAATGCAGCGTAGGTCTATTTACATGTATACATTCCATATAGAAAAGCCTTTTTATATCCTTTGTATCTTCTATGAATTCCTTTGTAATAACTTTTCTCTTAAATGTGTAGTTCAGAGACATCGTCACAAAGTAATTGGTTACATTGTTTGATTGTAATATGTAATATTAAATAATATACTGTATTATCTTTCTTGTATACGGCGCTGTGCGTTAGCTAGCGTTTCTCAGGGCCTACTATCCCCCCTGTAAGCTGGAGGCAATCCCTTACTGTAAACCCCTCCCCTCTCCCTTTCCCTTCCTCCACTACCCATCCCACCAGTCCTCTCCCCTTCCCTCCCCCACCCATTATCTCATTCCCTCTTCTTTTACCCATCCTGTACCATTCCCTGCCTTTCCCTTGAAGCGGAGTGTGGTCCGTAGGTCCTGCCCGGAAAAATTTTGGATTTCTACATTGCCGTAGGTGAGTTTCAGTGCATTTTTGGAAAAAGAAAACTGGTTTTTAAAAAACTATACATTTTAGTTCAACTGAACTGTTGAATTAATTTCTGCAGGGCTCCCAGTGCACTGTAAAAATTATATGGGACAGGCTGTAATAAATATGGCGCAAAATTTCCAAAATATTGGACACATGTTAAAATACTGGGTAACATGGAACACTGTTCAGCAAATATATGAGGTTTTAAAGACTGCATTATGCATCCTTCTGTTATGAGCACTTTATTACGCCCGGAGGCAGAAGGAATACGAAAAGGTTATGCAGCGACAACAGGCTCCATCCCTGCCTATTACAGTGTTATCCAGCCGACAGTTATTTTGCAGGAATATTTAAATGACGATAATGACGAATGCAATTCAATGTACTGCACATAATTATTTATAGTTCAGTGATGACGTAATGGCGTTCAAAGACGTTATATATGAAACTAGTGTATTTGCCCGTCATAATTATAACGGCAGTGTATATCGTTGGTTAAAATGCTCTGATCGCCGTCGTCAAGACCGTCGTCAAGACCGCCGTCGTCAAGAAGGCAGCACTGACGTCACAAACGGTTTCACAATAGAACAGAAAGCGTTTGTGACGTAGGGTCATACGACGGACACACTATATGTATAGATGACTGTGGGGCCTATAGTTCAACGTAATGACGTAATGAAATCCAATGTAATAATGACTTGATGTAGTTCGACATAATGGCGTAATGGCGTTCAATGACGTTATATTGAAATCGCTTTATTTTGTTCAACGTAATGACGTAATGGCGTTCAATGCAATGACGCAATGTAGGTCGACTTAATGCGTGTATTGGCCATAGACGTCCGTCTAGTTAAAGCTTCAGAAACTGCCTGCAACAGTAGACAGAAACGGGTGCTTCCATAAAGTAGAACAAAAGAATGGGAAACTTTGATCGTGGTCGAGGTATTATATAGCGAAAAAGTTTATTAGTCGACAATTTTGAAAGTCCAAAACCTACAATTTCATGTCCCGACAAATTTGAGAACCTTTAGGTTTTTTATAGTCCTCGCGTCCTTGCAGGGATCTGTTTCGAAGTTTCATGTCAAACAAAATTCCTGTTGGTCCTTTTCAGTTATAATACCCCCTACGATTTTCACTCTCTTTCCTGTTCAACCTCCAGTGCTTCTAATGCGGCATAGTGTCCTATACCACGCAAAGTACACTGTGGCATAGAGTTTCGACTAAAATTACTTACTTGCACACATCAGCAGTCTAACAATTCTAGTAAGTCCTAAAAACATTCATATTTAGAGATTTGTTGACTTGAAACGATACAGTCATATTAGCATAATATGTCGTCTTTGTTCGGTGTCGTGTAATTATGGTCGATACTTAAAACATTGCTCGATCTTAATGTTAGGCCTACCTCTTCCCCACCCCCACTGCGCCCTTGCTAGATCATGTGAACCCGAAAGCTGCACTAATTAAACTGATTTATCTTCAAATAAGCGTTAGTATACACACTGTATTAACTCGATCTGCGGATTGTTTTGTCAATGCAGAAAATCAGAACATTTCAAAAAAGGGTATGATATGTACGAACAGGCATCAAGACCGGTGAAAGCGAGCGTCACGAACGCCCAAAAGGTCAGTGGAAACTGTTTCTTCGATACATCTAGATCCTATTCCTAACTAGAACCTATTTTCACCTCTCTTCTCAAAGATTGTGCTTATGTCCTCATTCCTGTTAATAGCTGTTACCACCAAAATAATCTCTGTCTCTGTCTCTGTCTCTCTGTCTCTGTATGTCTTTCTGTCTCTCTCTGTCTGTCTCGCTCTCTCCCTCACTCCCCTTCTCAAAAAAGCTAGTCTCGACAAGGAAAACCTCTCTAACTATCGTCACATCTCCATCTTTCTTTTTATCTAAACTAACTGAACGCATTGTCCTTATCAAGTTAAATGACCACTTTCTTGTAATTCACTCCTCTGGTTTAACTAAACACCGCTCCACTGCAGAAACCATGCTTGCCTATCTGTATAATAATCTGGTATCTGCTGTGAGTTATCAACAAGTCTCCTGCTTCTGTCTCCTTGATATCTCTGCCACTTTCGACACCATAGATCATAATCTGCTTCTCCTTCACCTGTCCTCTTGGTTTGACGTCTCTGACACTGCTTTACTCTACTTCCAATCTTACTTGTCTTCCAGTACATTCCCTGATAGAGCTGCTATAGTCACTGCAGGGACACAACCTCTCCCACTCTCGTGTGGTATTCCACAAGGCTCCGGTCTATGGCCACTCCTCTTCATTCTTTAAACTGCACCCCTTATTATTAGACCATCTCATAAAATGTTGATGTTGACCACCTTCTTTACGCAGACGACGCCAAACTCTTCGTATCCTTCTCCAAACTGAATAAAAGTAGAGAGTAGGCCTATACGTTGGGTCAGTGTTGATGGAATAACACTAGATCATAGTCCAAATAAGCTGAGGACTAAATGTCATAATCTACTCACAATTAATTATATGTTCTTCAGTTAGACTTCTGCTTTTGTAGGCCGAAGCAAGGTCGAACAAATCAACAGTGATGGACGCTGAGAAAATGTTACAGAATATGGGATCTGACGAGGTTGATAAATTCACTTCTCCTAAATGTTCAGCTCTCGGTTTCAGCATCTAAAGTATACATGTATTTAAATACTTAACGTTAGGACCGCATTCGTCACTATAAACACCTTCAGTTGTGGGCGGGAATCCGACGTTGGTTGGGCTCAACGTGTTTGCGTGGGCCCACCTCTGGTGACTCTTCTAGGTTTCTGTGCATTGTTTTGTTTAAAGATAAAGCTGCAGTCCTCAATGGCAGTTAACATCATAGAGGCTAAGCACCCACCTACACACACACACACACACACACACACACACACACACACACACACACACACACACACACACACACACACACACACACACACACACACACACACATATATATATATATATATCACGCATTTGATTAGTTTGCTCTTATAGTGGCGCTATGTAAATGTTCAGTTACATTTATAAATAGTCATTACACCCTTTCAACTCTCTACCATCAATCCAATTAGAGAATCCCAGTCCGAGTAATTAGTAATCTAACAAACATAGCTCATTAAAATTCTACAAGCTGGCTGCTTGTTCGCAAAGGCAATCGTGCATGCAACTTGTCAACGGTTGTTAAGCTGCGTGAGCATCATATGACGGTAGATCCGAATGGTTTAATTATTACAAACCATCTTCAAGGGTTAACTGGTTTTGGCAGCACAATACTTTGCATTTTTATCCGCCGCAGTCACGCGTGAGCACTGTCATGCGTGAGTTTACCTTCATTCAGTTGCAGTGTTTGATAGATTGATTGTTTTCTTTGCATGTAGGTACGTAGGCAGAGAAGACAGATGGTTAACGACAAGTTTGCAGAGGAATGCTACCAGGGGATGAAAGTATCTTCAACCCAGTTTGCCAAAACAGCGGCTGAACCTAAATCTGCGTCTCTTCCTCAGCCTACAGCTGCAACACCGCCGGAGGAACTGCATGACCAGAGCAATGCAAACATCGAGAATTATCGCTTCTGATCCTGTGTCTTAGATAAGGCGCTGTATGCATATTACCCTTATTCAACATTCGATTTCTGGGGATGAGGATAGAGTAATGGTAACATTCATGACCAGGAGAGCATTAGATTCACGGTTTCGATACCCGTAACTAGGCCCTTTCTAGGGCGGCGCCTTTCATGGCTGCCAAAACGTGTGGTTAATTCAGATCTTGATTGTACTATCATGTTTTAATGCAATCTTACTGCGTTTGAATTAATAAAGATTATTATTATTATTATTATTATTATTATTATTATTATTATTATTATTATTATTATTATTATTATTATTATTATTATTTTGCCCCGAGGTATACAGGATCCCTCAGGGACTTCAATATTAATTAATGTAGCATCCGGAAAAATCAAACCTCGTCGTCCGGAGGCTCTGGGAATGTCCCGTTGAAAGCAATAGAGTTGTAGAGTTGTATGCAAATAGATAGACGCTGGAAGAGAAACGAATTATTATTATTATTATTAGTAGTAGTAGTATTATTATTATTATTATTATTATTATTATTATTATTATTATTATTATTATTATTATTATTATTATCATAAGAGGGTTTGACTACCCTTTATATCACAACGCTATACTATAGGTTTTTCATATGATCAAACGCGAACTGAATTGTTAATGAAAAGTTTTCATCCTGAAGTATAGACCTATAGCCCTACATAGGTCACGGGTTACTTCTTTCGTCATTTCTATACAAAAAACGAACCGTCGAAAACACATTAGATCTATATTTTCCATTGTTTGGTGAACTCTGTAGCCGATCGATTAGCTGAAGTTCTATTTATCGTTTATGACTTTACAGAACCAAAGCACAAGGTTTCTTCACGTGCATCGGTCAAGTCCCAATACGCAACAGGATAAGCTTTTCAATCGCTTGTCATACTCATACATATAACTCAGAATAAGACTTAAACTGGTTTGTCTTACCGAAATCCTGACAACGAGCACTCCTACGCTTGCCTTCAACCACTGGTAGTCTGCAATCTCTTACATTCCTCCCAGTAGGCTGTGATCTTTGGGTATGGGTCTTTTTGACTGAGCAGCTCTGCCATGGGCAGAATCAGGGTGCGAATTGTCGGGGGTTGGGGTTGGAGCTTCAGCCCCTTAGTCTTTCTTGCATAACAGTTAAGTCTTCATTGCACACCCCAGGAGGTCGTTCCCAACTCTCTCAGTTGTGCTACACTGCTAGTGTGATTATATTGTGCATATATATAGTTTAGCATGTTCTTTTATAATTCACTTTGTGGGTTACTAATAAAGTAATGCACTGGTTTCTTGTGATATTTGTGTCCGTGTGAATTGTATGCTAATAAATTTCTTGAAGTCATCACTGGAATTTAAGTTTTCTGTTTTTGAGTTTTCTCAGTGTGCAAATACGGATAAAATATTCAACTCCACATGAATGAAAATCATCAAAATCTACCTCCCTCCAGTCTATTTTCTACAATTCTCACAGTGGACAGAACTGTCATCAACTCTCCTGCGTTCCATTATGTTGCTGCCTACAATAAGGAATGGAACCTACTGTATACGTTATGTATGCAATGTTTCTACTTTTTTATTCCTTCAAAAGACGCCTCAAAACTCACTATTTCTCGTTGGCTTTCATACATCTCGACATCCTTAGCAGCAAGCTATTCACCTGGCGCAAGACCAAACGCACCCCAGATTTGCATTTCTGTGTCACCTAGCCTACAGCGCACATTAAAAATGTTCGTAATAGCAATAACGACAGCAACAATAACAATACAGTAATATTTTTAATATAATGTAATATAATTTAACTATTATGCAAACCAAAGTGCGGTATAAGTAGTTGGTATTAATAAATAATATATTTACTTTACTTACTTACTTTACTTATAATGAACACAGTTAACAGATCGATTTCGTTCTAATAGCGCTTTGTACCTCTGCGATTATACCAGCTGATGATTTCGAGGTAGATTTAATCGGGTCATTTATCATGAATATTTTACTACCTCCCGACTTCAAGTGCATATATAGGTCTAAACATAATGAACTAGAAAGACCTGCCTTATGAGATAATAAATTGTTTGAGAATAGGTTGACGCATCCGAATATGGCTTCTGCGATTCAGTTTAAACTTCCTGATAACAGCCTAATCACAGATTTAATCCATGGTCCTAAAAAATCATCAGATTTGCTCTTAATTGCAACGTTTCACTGTTGACTGGGACTTGACTGCAGAAATCTACTGCATGGGAGGTTAAGAATTACAACCCCTCGATCCCAAGAATGATGTAAAGTAGTTCGCTTCTCGCGATCTAAGCTTGGACCATTCTCACCTGTGTCCTTCGTGATTGTAATTGTAATTGTAACCGAAAACTTATATTGCGCCACTCAGATCAGCGGCGCTTTTAACCCGCATCAATGCTAGCACCGGCAAAAAGAAAAGTTTTCAGGCGTCTACGGAACTGGAGAGGAGAGAGGGCATGAAGAGGAGAAACAAGGGGAGACAGTTCCAAGCAGAGGGGCCAACATAGGCGAAACCTCTGGATTGTGCCGTGGAAGATCGCATGCGAGGGACAACCATAAGGCCGCAAGCCGAAGATCGCAAGGAAGCCCTCGCAGGCAAGGAAGAAACTGGGTTGCAAAAATTCATTAGGTAAGACGGAGCAGAGGCAGTGAGGCAGTTGCGCATGAGAGTGAGGGTTTTAAACTGAATTCGCTGTTGAGCAGAGAGCCAGTGGAGGGAATCACGGATAAAGGCAGAAATGAGGGCAAACTTAGGAATGTCACCTATAAGCCGAGCAGCAGCATACGGGTAGTCTGGAGTTTGTGCATATTGGAGGAGGAAAGGCCAATGTACACAGCATTGCCAAAGTCTACCCGAGTGCAGATCAGAGCGTGGGCCAGTGTAGTGACAGCATGAAATGAAATAGACTTGCGGATGGATCGGAGCTGGCGTAGATGATAAAATCAAGATCGGGATACAAGGTTAACTTGATCAGTAAAGGAGAGGGTAGGGTCAAGGACAATCCCCAAGTCACGAACAGAGGAGGAGAATTGAATGAGAGGAAACCTAAGATGTAGAGATTCAAAGTCAGTCTTGCTGAGTTGGAGGCGACCACCGAGCCAGGTGAACTGAGTCTTGTCGGGGTTCAGCCGCAAGCGATTAGAGGAAAGCCAAGAATCCAGAGCAGAGGCTGCTGCTAAGATACGATCGACCATTTGGACAGCAGAAGAGGCTGGACCATGTAGAAGAGACTGGGTGTCATCAGCATACTGATGAGATGAAACCTCAAACTGCTGGAAAATCCCCCACGGTCCGAAGTATATAGGATGAAGAGCAGAGGAGCAAGAACAGAGCCTTGGGGAAGACCATAGGCGGTAGTGACCACTGACCCAAGGAGTACGATGTGATCCAAAGACCACAGAGATGGACCTGTCAGAGAGGAAAGAGCGGAACCATAAAAGGGCGCTATCAGAGATGCCGAAGGATATACCGTAGATAGCCGATTTAGGAAAATTGAGTGGTCTACCGTGTCAAAGGCTGCGCTGATATCATAGAGAGCTAACAGAGTTACATGACCACGGTCAAGGGCTTGGAAGACGTCGGCTAGGAGCCGGACTAGTAGTGGTTCAGTAGAGTAGGATTTCCTAAACCCATATTGAAATGGAGGCATGAGGGAATTAGAGTCGAGGTAGTGGACCAGTTGAAAAGCAACACACCGTTCCAGGAGCTTAGAAAGGAAGGAGAGGTTGGAGATGGGCCTAAAATTAGATGGAGAATTAGGATTCAGACCTTTTGTCCCCCACTTCCAATTTTTAAGAAACACCAAAAAATCCCCAAAAAAAGTTTTTGACCTCTTTTTTGAACAGATCAGTTCAAAACTCTTTTATGACCAGATCAGTCCTAAAGTGTTCCACCACCTGTCAAACAAGATCTCCGCCAGTGGTATTACCACTTTGGATGTTTGTGACCTCTCGTATTCTTGTCCGTCGGCACCTATTATTACTGTATACCTCTACCATTGCCACCGCCATTCTGACTACTATCATCAGTTCATCACTGGTAATCAGCAGACACATACGCGCGTTGAAAAACCATGTCAATTTTTACCCAGCTTGGAGTTGAACCACCGACCTGGCGGTTCGGTCCAGCGCTTTAACCACTAGACTATCTCGCAGCCCACTGAAAGAATAATTCTTATAAAAGTGTAGCATAACTTGAGACAGGAAGGTCGATATGTGACCATATCCTAATGTTGATTACAGATTGACGCTAACGCCTCTGAAAATGTGGTCATGATGAAACAAATAAGACACTTAATTGCAAGGTGGCAAACACATTACATTTCATTATAACTAACGGAAAGAAAATAATTGCAATTAGCGTTAACTTAGGAACCAGCTGGGGTTAAAAAAATTGACATTAGCGAAACATTAATGGAATGTTTGAAGGACACAAACCAAATTGGAAATTTAGCGTGTGTCCTCAGTTGTACACTGTTGAAGATCAGAAGCCGAGGACGAAGACTGCAGACCACTTGCCCACCTACGCCGAGGCTAAGAAAATGGAGGTGCTAACAATTCGTACTATGGCTAACCCTTGTCCTGCCAGCATGCCTATTTGGGCCAAAAATGGCGTGGCACCAGAGGGTATACGCGGGTAGTACCCGGAGTCAGTCGCTAAGGAATTACCGACTGACTTGATGAGTTAGCGACTTACTTAGCAACTCAGTCGACTAAGCCGCATGCTTATCGACTGACTAAGTCGCCCAGACTTATCGACTGACTTAGCGACTTGCTATAGACTTCTTAGGTAATCAGGTATGTCTATTGAACATACCTGATTACCTAACGATATAACGCATTTTACCGCTTACTGTAAAATGATGACCGTGCCATCATTTCCGTGGGCATTAGACGGGACCCATATGAGCTCTATACGGGTCCAATCTGGAAATATTGGCTCCGCTCCATGTGGGCATGCTGACAGAGGACAGACCGATGACTGTAAAAATTAATGTTAATGTGAATCCGTGAAAGTGAGCGCTTGATAAATTGAATGAAGCGGACGATTTATAGCATACCCGATCTTACTGCCAACGACTTGGCTGAAACTGCTGATGCGTGCCTCTTCCAGGCAGTAGCAGAGAACGAGAATCATGTCCTCCGGCATTTATTCCCAGTGTGAGAATAGTAGAAAAAGACGGGGGAGTTTAGCCTTTGATTCATGTGGAGTTGAAGTCAAACTTGAATTTAAACAAATTCCTTTGTTGAAAAAATTCCAAAATGCATACATGATAGGCCTACACCATGGAAATTTCTTCACTTAGTCAGAGATTCAGAATCAAATAATGCTAAATCACACCAGCACAACTGAGGGGTTTGGAAACGACTCCCTGGAGTGTGCAATGAAGAGATCTGGGGGGGGGTCCTAAGAAAGACTAGGGGAACCCTGCGACAATTCTCACAATGCTTATTCCCCCTCTTCGTAATCATCAACACCATCTTCGCAATAGAATGCATAAATTCACTCTACCAAAAAAGACAACGACTATATCCCCCTATATTCTCCATGAGAACTCTTACTAACACAGCAAACTCTCTATTAATGTACCAAGTTGTGGCATGTCAGCATGGTTATCTTCAATAAACGAAAATTGTATTGTTTTGCAAGTGTTGCTCATGTCCTGCTGTCGATGTCTTCGTCAAATCGAAACTTGGAAACTGCGACTTGAGGGCTTAACGGCGGCGGCGGATTGCAGCGGCGCCGGGACTATACGCGGGTATACAGCGTGTACTCGCCTCTAGAGACCGTATACTCACCTCACAAAATATTATACTCACCGTAAAAATTTTTTGGGAAAACTAACCGGTAGCGTGTACTCACCTCTAATTTGTTTAGGAAAATAACCGGTAGTCACCTTTAATTTTGCCACAACAACCCTGCGTGGCGCCCATTCAAAAGAGCACCAATGGTAAAGGAACTCACCTGATAAATTCAGGGTATAGGCCAATGGTCACCCAGAAAAACCTATACATTTACACAATTTTACATTTGCCTTGGCGCACGTACTTTCAGTAAACTCGTACAATCCCTATGAAAACTGTCTCGAATATGAATACAACAAATATGATGAAGGGTTTTAACGAGTCCACAACAACCTTCTTCCTTTCAGCATTCAATAACCGATGAATGGAAAGATGAACACAGAAGAATAGATGAATGGACAGATGGGCGGATAATATTATACAGTAAATGAATTGATGGACATAGGTGGATGAATGGGTGAATGAATGGATGTTGGAAATATGACTGATGTGTTTATGAACGGAGACTGGTGGACCGAAGAACAATGCCGCCGACAGAAATTCCGGCCCCTAGCCAAAGCAGTCGCGGGCCCCTATGCAGAACAGTCACGGGCCCCTAGGCAGAGCAGTCACGGGCCTTTAAACTATCTTTAGGCTTTATACAAATAATATGATACCTTACGGTCGTACGAAAAAATAAATAATAAATAAAAATGAAACAATAAAAGTGCGGGATCACCTTACGATATTATTTTTATATATACAACTATGATTTTATTCAGACGCTTATAGTTTAAACTGATTGTAGTTAAGCGTCAGATAATAGTTTTTAAAGGCATAAATCATAAACCTTGTATAACTGATGATAACATAGGTTGATTGCGGGCCCGGCCCGGGCCCCTAAAACGTCTCCGGGCCCCTGGGCATTTCCCCCTTGCCCCCCTCTCGGCGGGCCTGCCGAAGAATAGCTGGAAGCCTGAAAACGGATGGATGATTGATGTGCAGGTGGATGGATCATGGATGGATGAGTAGATGCAAAAACTGTGATGAACGGATGGACATACAGATAGATGAATGGGGCCACATGGCAGGAAAATGTTCTGCATGTGTCCCTCCCTCAGGAACAGTCTTCCTGTGAACATTCGTACTATTCCTGTTAACTCAGCTTAAGTACCATTCTTGTCATTTATGAAGATGCGCCTATTTAAATCTCTTAGACAGCCAGCCATGTAGCCTACACAGCACTTTTGAGATGTTCTTAAAACGTGCTCCATTAAAGCCCAGATTCTTTCATATATACAGCTAAGGAGGTGTGTAAAATAAATTCGGAAAAGATGAGTTTTCAGTTAGGAACGAAAAGTGGAGATGGGCGGTGCAGTGCGATTAAAAGAAGACATGTATAGCTATTTTCAGTTTGCTGCACTAACGGCTTTTTAGGTCCTTTACTTACTCACTTACCTAGAACAGATACGAACGTTGGGCTACTTCGTGTGAATATTAGTATAGGCGCTATACTATATAGGAGTCGCTCAATTTCCCTTCCATAGACCTTGGGAGTAACCAATATATATCAGGCCATAATATAGGGCCTAGCCTGCGTGAAAAACTTGTGAATCATATGTACCCAATTCAAACGTTATTTACATTTATCCATGCATGCATGTGTAAAACTCATGTAATTTTTCCATATGTGTGTTGTTTGAATTTTTCACATTAGGCTGATTTGGTTAATACACCCGGATATACAATATAATATATTTCGAACAAAAAACTGTTTCTAGAATAATATAGTTGTTAAGCCAAGTTATGTTCTCGTGCCTCTGCTCCACCTGCCATGGTCACCGCTCTCTTCGTTCTACCACCCGTGGTGACCATGCTGTTCCTTTCACACGCACCGCTACTGTGCAGCAGCGCACGTACTTTCTCCGTGATTGGACCCACAATTTTGAATGGGCTTTCTTCTGAGTTGCGGTCTCTTCCTCGAGACTCGTCCACCGCTTTCTTCTCTGCTCTAAAGACTGTTCTCTTTCGCCGGGGTTGGGCTGGGAGAGCCTCTGAATAGTGTACTTGAAGGGGCGCTATATAAATGCTCAGTTGATTGGTTGGTTGATATAGACATAGATAGGGCCTACATACATGCATATTCGTGCAGGCATAAACACATAAAAAATTATGTTTCCATACACACAAACTTAGGTATGACACGTGACACTTGTAATTAAATTACGCAGGCCTGTATACAGCTAAATCGCTCTTATGGGACGTTCGCCCAATTATATATATATATATATATATATATATTATATAGTGTGTGTAATTTTTATAACGTTTGCAGACCTACAGCACGAACCTCCACGAGTCTTTTTGCGCATCGGTGAAGTCCTAGTATAGACAGTAGACACGGCAATCTTTTGAATCGCGTGTCATATTACTCAGTATAATATATAAACTGGTTTGTCTGACCTATAAAATCATTATAATACAACGAGAACTCATACCTCTCTTCAATCAGTATACGTCCTTACATCCTCCCCGCAATCTGCGATCTTCGAATACGAGTATTTGACCGAACCTCCATGCAGAACTGTACAAGGGCGGATCCAGGGGGGGCTTATCCGGCCATGGCCCCCCCATTTGAAATTTTCCTTTATTTACATAGGCGTTTTCTGGGCGTTTGATGATGTTTACACAGGCGTGGCCCCCCCGTAGGCATGGATGAGTGAGATGTACACAGGACGTGGGTTCCGGATGTATACTAAAGACATAAAAAAGGTTAATGACTAAAAAAAAAAAAGGTCATCGACTTTTTTGGGAGATAGATTGGAAAAATTTTTTGGGGTGGTCAGTTGGTAAACTGATTCCTCTCTTGCTTTGTATGTATAATTTTTTGGCCCCCCTTGATAGACTTTCTGGATCCGCCCCTGGAACTGTAGGCCCTAATGGGCTCTCGTTCATTCCACATTGTCGCCCCTCCATGAATGGAACCGATTACCATACTATATTTTCCGATGCTCGAACTCTTCCTTCCTTCAAAATACGCCTATTAGACTCATTATTTCTCATTGGCTTTCAAACATCTCGATATCTAACTGACCTTCAACTGCAGCGCTGGTGACTGACTAACCGCGTCCCAGATTCGCATTTCTGTGTCAATTTGCGCGCGTTAAGATTTTTCGTTGGCAATAATGACATAACAACAACAACAACTAGATCTATTACTAAACAATGAAGAGTGCTTCATCCTATAAAACGAGTGTGTAGGGCTTTGGACTTCTGCGATAATATCTGCTGATGGTTTCGAGGCAGATTTAATCGCAGACAAAATTGTAGCGGTTAATTAGCATAGCTTTGTGGTATAGGCTACCCTATAACTTCAAGTGTATATTATAATTATGATTATTCTAGATCTATATTGTCACCTTGAATGAGAATAAACAAATGCATCGAAAAATGGCTTCTGCGATTTGGTTAACAGCCTAATTCTCGCAGACTCTTATCCTTGGCCTTAGCAAGACCAGTCGATCTCTACGTGACAAATGGACAATACATACGTGTGTACATATATTATGTATGTACGTATGTATTATTACATGTCGCGTATATATATATACTTACGTGTGTATTTTTACTTGTCGTGACACCTCTTTCAACCCTTTGTCACGTAGGGCCGACTGGTCTAGAATCAACTTCTAGTACCAATCGGATGTCGTGACCAGTGCCCATCTATTCGGACAGTCCGCTGGTGTGCGGGGCTAAATAGCCTACATAAATACATGCTGGATGCATCCTCAGTATAAATAGATATGACAAGTGTGTCATGTAAATGATGTAAAAATAATTTGTGGTTACGAGGATTTTGAACTATAGGGGGAAGAAAGGTTGAAAAGGTGTGGACTAACAACATTAGACTGATTAGAGAGAAGGAGAAGTAGAGGAGACCTTGTTTAGCCCTACGAGATTATCACTCGAAGTGAGGTAGTACAGTGGAAGAGGTTTTTGAATTAGCACCAAAAAAGGCGACTCGAGGTCACAGGTATAAATTATTTAAGGAACCAAAAGGAACATTAAGCAGAAATTCTCCAGTGCAAGGGTTTTGTATACTTGTGGAATGGTTTAGATGATAGTACCGTCTCGGTGGACACTATCATAGCTTTTAAGAAGAAGTTATGAGAGATGGGTTGTTAGGTAGGCATGACGGGTTATCTTGCAGTAACACAGACTACACCGGTCAAAAACCTTGTTTGGAGCGCACTGAGTAGATTTCTTGAAGGGGCGCTATATAAATGTATTATAGACAGATAGACAGATAGATAGATAGATAGATAGATAGATAGATAGATAGATAGATAGATAGATAGATAGATAGATAGATAGATAGATAGATAGATAGATAGATAGATAGATAGATAGATAGATAGATAGATAGATAGATAGATAGATTGATAGATTGATAGATAGATAGATAGATAGATAGATAGATAGATAGATAGATAGATAGATAGATAGATAGATAGATAGATAGATAGATAGATAGATAGATAGATAGATAGACAGACAGACAGACAGACAGACAGACAGACAGACAGGCAGACAGACAGACAGACAGACAGACAGACAGACAGATAGATAGATAGATAGATCGATAGATCGATCGATCGATCGATAGATAGATAGATAGATAAATGTCGTGGTATGTTAACTTGAGTACCTACAACGAAAAACCTGTCGTAAAGCAGTTGAAGAAGGTTTAAAACAGATCGATTGCAGGGCCAAGGCGTAATGAAGTGACCTCCATAGCGCATGACTGTTGGTTATTTTTAGTAAGCCTACAGGTGCACAGAGAATCCTCCAATCGCTAAAAATAACGAATAACCTTGGCCGATCATGAGTCAAAACTGACACGCTCGCAGAGAGAAGTCTGAGTTCATCATGAGCCACTTAAAGGTATTTATCTGCTGGGCATGTCCAAACTACAAAAACGCTATAAAATATGCATTTTTCTGTCAAGATATTTCAGTTGATGATGAATAGCGTGGGGAGTAGCTGGGCCTTTAAATACGACGCATGTAGCCTCACTGTAATCAGATAGCCTGATTAAAACAGGTGTTAGTGCGCTTTGCTTATCAAATTTCTCTTTGCCGCAGGTAAGCCTATTCGTAGTTTCACTTTAACTGTAAGGAAATCATAGAATTTACCTGGCCATGGATTAGAAATACAGGGTGGGCCAGCATAAATGAACCGACTTTGAATGCATATAACTCCGCCAATTTTTGTAAGTTAGTTATACACAATGCGTCAAATTAAAGATATTTCACTCTATAGTATTCAGATTCAAACACATTTGTTATTGTAGCTTTAGCCCACATTATGCAGATCGTGACATAACAAAACTCATCGTTTTTGCAGTAACTATATAGTTAATAAAATAAATTCATGACAATTTTAACAGTAACTGCACACAAATATGAAGCCAAATAGCCAGAAGTTTGCACTGCACAGCAAAATTAATTATAAATTATGAGATAGTCTGTTGCGGTATTTTCTAATCAAATGAATATTCGGTGTTAGCGGGTTTGCGCGAGTTTGCGCGCCGTGCGTACTGATTCGCGTGGTTTACTACGCGAAGTTCCTGTTTCATCAATTTTCCGTATCAGACGATTCAACGTATTTTCATTCCATCATCTGCTAGAAGACCTTTAATCATTTGAAACGCATTAATTCCCTTACCAGTTCGCAAAATTCGGATCAAAACTCGATCACCCTCTGTCAACGGCGCCATATTGCATCACTAATGACAACAAAATATGGTAGCTAGGGCTGTTTCAAACATTTCCATAAAATTTAAACTAGTATCAGTTCGAATTTTTCAAAGCTTACATACTAGAGTGAAATATCTTTAATTTGACGCATTAAGTATAAATAACTAACAAAATTGACGGAGTTATATGCATGCAAAGTCCGTTCATTTATGCTGGCCCACCCTGTAGATAAGCGTTTTGTGTGGCGAGCTCTGTTGTTTTCTCGTTTCCTCCAATGTAGTTTTTGAATTCTTTCATCTTACGCTTGCCATATTTTCGTTGAAGACGCCTTAAAGGACCGAAGTTAAGATGGATTTCGGATCAGAATTCGTCTACTGCTATTCGGATTCGGAGGAGGAAGAGATCTCCGCAGAGGCAATCGAAACAGGAATGGACAGGTAATATAAATCTACTGATATAATATCAATCAATCAATATTTTTTACTGCAACCAGTCAGTAAAATTACATAAGTATAACAATTCAGAAACATTTATTACTGTTTCATTAAATAAGGTGAGAGAGAACAGTCGGTGATGGAAGCAATGGGTGGCCTCAAAGGGATAATTATCCCGCTAGGCGGGGACATCCGACAGGTCATGTAACATAGTTCTGTGTATGGCATATTATAAGTAGGCCAATCCTTCCCGACTTGACTAGAAAAAAGATTTTTTTTTAAATAGTCTGGGCATTAAATGGGATGGGGGGGGCTCTGAGAGGTAGAAAGAAATGGAACAAAACTTGACTAATCTTATCTTAACCTTAACTAAAGAACTCAAGGGCCAGTGCGCGTAGCTGACGGGCCCAAGCTATAACAGAACCTATAAGAGGAGTAGTCTAGTTAAGGCGAATTCTAGGAATGCATAATAAACTATCGTAAACGTTTTTTAAAGTTTAAAAAACGTTTACGATAGTTTAAAATTTAAACTGATATCTGGTAAAGGAGGAGCGGATTTCTATTGGAATGGTATCCCAAAGTAGTGGTCCAGCTGTTCTAATGCAAAATTCTCGCGTGTTAGTGCGCGCGTTCCTGGTCGATACGAAGTGACTTACCTAGTAAAATGGTCATGAATTTGGGAATTGAGAGTGAAGTATCCCACGAATGAGGCAGGTAGTAGATTGCGCTCATAACGAAAAAGGAGGTCTCCTATTTGGGCGAAACCTATTTGCTTTAAATCTAGCAGGTTCCAAGTCTTGAATATAGGGGAGGTATTTTTCGCTTCTTCGGGCTCTCTGAATTAGTCTGACTGCTCTCTTTTGTAAAGTTACTAGTTTATGGAGGCGGGATTCGTAATTAGATGTCTAGATTAAATTACAGTAATTTAGGTATGGGCAAATTAATGAATAATACAGGTTTAATCTAACTGTTTTAGGGAGGAGGTATGAAATTCTGGATAGTATTCCTATGTTTTTAGCTATTTTCGTTAAGATGTGGTTAATGTGAGTCTTCCATGTTAGATGTTGGTCAAGAAAAAAAACTCTAAAACTTAACGGAGTCCACCTGAGAGATGGGCCTCCCTTCAAGCGCTAAATCTAGTTTTATCGTTTTCATTTTCCTATGAGATTTAAAGATTATGAAATTTGTTTTTTCAATATGTGACTTGCTCTAGCAAAAGGAGGCGGAAGTTGCCAATGATAAAACAAGAGAAATTAGCCAAAACACCACTCAGGTGTAAATTTTTCAATTATGATTTTTTTCTCGGTATATCAGTAAATAAAAGATCCTATATTATATACAACAAATTGATTTAATAAAATTTCACCTATTTCACGACAAATTTAATAAATTTGTGTGATTGATAAAAATTATCAGAGAATTTGAAATTTGTGGGGAGACCAGTTTCAAGAGTGTTTTATGGCCTTCAATCTGTTAGGAATACCATGTGTAACACCTCATTGGAAAGCTTGTGCATTCACATTGCTAAAAAAAAGCCTCATTTGGTGGGTTTCCCATAGTGATTTCCATAAGTTAAGGTTAAAAACACTGAAACTTTGCAATTTATGTTGAGTTTGTATTAAGATAATAAACTTTGATTTCGTTTTTCTCGAAAATGTGCCACCGAGTAGCAATACATTCTAAAATTCATATCTCTGGAACCAATAAAGATAGAATAATACTTTTTACAAAATTTTAAACAGAAATTATTGTTTATTATTTTAAGCCCAAAATATATAATACTAAATTTTTGGACAACAGCCTCCTTTTGCAAGAGCAAGTTATTTAATGTGAGCCTATTGGCAGCAAACCATATACTAACTTGAGATAGCTCAAGTTTGACCATTTCCATAAGATCAGACCAAGAATGATTAGAGTAGAATATATTGGTATCGTTTGCAAATAGGATGAAGTAAAGAGTAGAGGATACTTTAGCCAAGTCATTAATGCATAGTAGAAATAACAGTGGCCCGAAGTTCGAGCCCTGTGGAACGCTATATGTAATGGAAGCTATTCCGTTACAAAGAACTTTCTGATTACGATTTATGAAATAGCTTTGAAACTATTTTTATTGCAAACCTCTAACGCCATAATTAGACATTTTTTAGAACGATAGAGTGGTCGACCGTATCGAAAGCCTTGGCCAGGTCGATAAAAATCCCGACAGAATATTCATTATTGTCAATTGCTTTTGAAATTTTGTCTTCCATATCGAACAAAACCATGAAAGTGGAATGACCCGGCCGAAATCCCTGTTGGGAAGAATGTAACAAGTTTGGTTTAATAATATACGAACTAAGCCTTTCATACATAATTTTTTCCAAAAACTTAGCAAAATAAGGGAGGACCGAGATCGGTTGATAATTTGCTAGGCATTCTTTATATCCTTTTTTTAAAACCAGGACTACTTATGCAATTCTAAGCTGGTCTGGAACAATTCCAAATTTTAGGGAAGAGTTAATAATAGCGGATAAGGGACTGAGAACAAAGGATAGGTTAGGAGTGGCAATATAGGGGTCGATGCCGTCAACTCCCTTAGTGTGCGTTTTTTTTAGGTTTACCCCAATTTCCATGAGCTCTTCTGAGGATATGTGACTGAATATAGGCATAGGTGTCTGAAAATTTATGTAGCACCATCTTAGAGCATCCAACTTAAATTTGTTACAATAAAATGTAGTAATATATATTCAAGATATTTTATGTACGTATGTATGTAGGCTATGTATGCGTATGAGTGGGTGTGCATATGTATGTTAATGTGCGTGTGTGTGGGTATATAATGTTTGTTGATGGCTCGTATACGGAATGATAATGACTGCACATTATTTTTACTATAACCTCAGAATTCCAACATTATTCCTAGGCAATAGTAGCCTAGACATAGAGAGATGCGACAGTACATCGATTTTACGACGTATATACGGCCCTAACATAAAATGTAGACTTTGCTACAACATAGATGTAGCTGCAAGACTAGGTCCATCTAACTGCAGAAGCCACATCACATATATTATTTAGGTGTTAAAAATATATAGATGTATATGCAATACCACCTAAATGTAGACATTACTAATCGCGACCGTAGAATTACAGGTCTATGTCTACTTTATACACACGGCTGGTATTTGAAAAATCAACTCCGTGCTTTGTTCGTTATCAGGATGACATGGGCGATGTCCTGAATAGTTAAGGCTATAATTATGTCAGGCCATTTGTCCATAGCTTAAGGCATGAGAACCGGAGATTAGCGCCTCTCTTACGTTCCACCAGGGACATGGCAGATTTCCTTTTACTGTAAGGCCCACCCAATTTCCAACTATGCACTTAGGCCGCAGGGGAAACTGTCCGCTATTAATTAGCCGTGATGCTATCAAGCGCCGTTGTAGACTTATCTCCCTATAACATTGCATATGGGGTAGTGTGTGTCGCGTGAGGAGATCGACGACAACGACGAGATGTCATCATCATCACGATGGAGGCGTCGTTGGCGGTCGAGATAGAATGATGACGGACGAAAGCCAGTCTCCACTTGGTCAACAATGAAGGCAGCGAGGCCGAGGTGTAATCGGACACCACACAGCCAAGGTGTAATAGGACACCTCGCGGCTATGGTGTAACAAGACACCGCCCGCGCTGCAGGCGAGCGACGACCCGCGTCTCGAGGAGCAATCTGACACTAATTGACGATAGCTTGACGTGGGGAGGGGGCTGACCGATGCACGCTGAAGTTCCTACTTAACGGAAGGAAAAGGAGAATACGGGACTTGTACTACTGACGAGCGCGACGTGAGAACAACGGTCGAGCGATCAACATCGAGAGGAGCGACCAGCGGCGGCGGCAGAGTATTAGTCCGTCAGATTCAGAGGCTGACGCGAAGAACGATCTGTAGTTAGGCTGTACGAAGCAACATTGAGATAGTCCGATTTATTATCTAAACGCTTTAATACTACGTGGAAGCTCCCGTAGAGTTATTGTATATATTTGTTTCTTTAATTAAATTCATTTATTAATTAAACAAAGTTCGTCGTGAATCTTCTATAGAAAAGTTAGGCACGTTAAATAAAAGTGCAAGTAAAAGAACAAGCAGTCGAGGGTCGACATCAACACACGGCAAACACACGACAGGGCGACCTTCGATTGCGACAGTGTGGTCCAAAAAAATAAAGTTCAAGCTAGAAACCAGGCCACCCTCTCAGTTTTTTACACCTGTCAATAGTATTATTGAGACAAAATTTCAGCTTCTTAATCCAACTGGAAGATGGTGCTCAATGACAAATAAATATTACCATATAGTAGTATTTGCTGTAAATCTCGATGCCGTATAACTTGGTCAACATTTATCATGGAGATGAGCTTGAAATAGTTTATGTTGTGTTATCAGACTTACTTACTTACTGGTACTTGAAACAAAAAATGTACAGTTCTTGTTGAAGGTCATGGTGCCTACTTCCTGTGTTTTGGGCTGACATGTTTTCAGAAGTGAATTTTGACATTACAATTCCTGCAGCGCTTGGCTGTGATCCTTCTGCCCTGCCACTTTCGCGTAACAGAGTGCGTAAGAAAGCCAGGATAGAGCATGCTGAAGCTGTAAGATCTCAATTTGTACCAGATTAGCCACTGGTACTACACTGGGTTGGGTAGACCCTGCCTAAGATATTTGGAGCAGGAAATGTAGACCACCTGCCAGTGCTGGTTTCCGGTGATGGTGTGAATAAGCTCCTCTTTGTGCCCAAATTAGCCTTTGGGACAGGATGCAATGAATTCATGGTCGTTCATATTCTTCTGAAGTTGTGAAAGCTCACAGTTGACAAGGTTCAAGCCTTGAGCTTTGATACAATGTCTGTCAACACTGGGCATTTCAACGGATTGTGTGTTCTGCTTGAAGACAAATTATCTGAGAGCTCTTGTGGTTGGCCTGCCGTCATCATGTAATGGAATTGATTTTAGCCAAAGTAACCACCTTGTGCCGCAGTCCACCTGTTCTCCATAAATTCCAATCTTCAAGAGATTTAAAGCTGCTGGGAAGGTGTGACACGTGTCAACTTTCGAGGACTGGAAGTCACATCCGGCACTGCAGCTCCCCAAGAAACAGCGTCAGTTTTCTCAAGGAGTTTGCTGAAAGAAAGTCAGATTCAGAGATCAGAGACAACAGTACTACCAAGAGCTCATTGAGCTGACAGTGGTTGTCCTTTGAAGTCAGTCTTCAATAATTCACTGGAGAGCCCTGGGCCAATTCACCATGCACATTGGATGGCAACGTTACTGTATGCAATCAAAATCTACATTTTTCGCGATCAACCTGATCTATTCATGAAGAAACTCAGATTCATTGATTTTTTTAGTTTGGTGCCCTGTTTTACGCAAAGGCTTGGACAAAGACCCACTTGCTGCTGAAGCTCCAGAACAAGATCTGTCACTTTGGATTGGTCTAGGACAATATGAGTCTATTGACTGTTAGGTTAGCGTTGCTGCCAGGAAGGTCCTAGAAAACCACTTGTGGTACCTTTCAGATGAGGCTGTAGGTCTGGCAATGTTCTCAGACCAACTTCCCGTAACAGATAAAATGAAGATTGTCGACAGAATGACTGCAAGACCAACTTCCTGTAAGAGATAAAATGAAGATTGTCGACAGAATGAGTGCAAAGCCTGGTGAAAGGAGGTGAGAAGTGATGCTAAGGTACTGAAGGAGGGTTTTCTGGGTGATTTTACAACCCAGTGAGCACTGACACTACTGTCACACCTGAAGATGAGTGATTTTTTACACTTCAACCAGAGAAATGGATCGAGAATGAGGATTATAAGCAAGGTAGATAGATAATTCAGCAGTTGAGAGTGGTGAATGACGCGGCTGAGAGGGTGTGAAGTTGTTCGAGGAATTCTACTGCCTCATCACCAATGATGAAGAAGAAAAGCACTTTCTTCTCCAAGTGCTCGAGGCAAATATGAAAGCTGTTCTCACTCACACAACAAAGAAGGCTGCTGTTGACGCAGTGCTTGCAAAGCCTTGCAGTTTCTAGAGTAAAATACTGTAACAGGTGTTGAAATTATAAAACAAGAACAATCGACATTCGATTTTCATGGACTGGACGATGTTTTTGACATTTTTGGACATTTGCAATTTATTAAAACTTCTGAAATTTTACAGTTCCATCTGTCTAACTGTTCTTGTATTACATATGTTGTCAAATTACAGTAATAGTTGATCTATCTTGAAATAAAATGCATTTGTATGCCAACACACTAATTTCTGCAATTAATGTCTATTTATCGGTATATGACAAAGTAACATAGTCCGTGAGCATCGTCTTCCAATTGGAATTGGAAGCTGAAATTTTGTCTCAATAATACTATTGATAGGTGTAAAAAACTGAGAGGGTGGCCTGGTTTCTAGCTTGAACTTTATTTTTTACCATGTGTCTGTGGACCACCCTAATATGGGGGGAGGTAGAGTAGTGGTAACACTCATGGCCAGGAGAGCATAAGGTACGCGGATCGACTCCCGTAACCCCCTCTAGGGCGGCGCCTTGCATGGCTGCCAAACCGTGTGTTTAATTAAGATATTGATTGTACTTTCATGTTTCAATGTAATCTTACTGCGTCTGTCGGTTTGAAATAATAAAGAATATTATTATTATTATTTTTTTTTTTTACCCGAGGTATTTATGATCCCTCAGGTGCAAGATACTAATTAATGGTGTTGACTCTGGAGTGGCCGTCCTGGTCAAGGTCCGGGAGAACAAAAGTGCTGTGGAAGGCGACTGCGTTGAAACGTTGAATTACAACGGACAGGCGCTGGAAGAGATAGCTGGTTTCCTTTGGGTCTCCCGAGATTTGGCTTAGGAGACGTCCAAGGTCAGAGAGGAATGCCTGTCCCGCGGCGTTAGCTGGTCCCAAGGTTTCAAAAGCCAATGGAACAAAATGATAGAATTGCATCAATTCGGTGTACTTAGCGTTTTTCCTGGACTCAGCCAGTTCCGCTGCACCTCCCGCCCGAGTGGAGGTTGTAGGCAGATAAGAGGGGGCTACTGTGTCTGCCACTGTGACGTCCCAGGTCAAACATCGACCCGAGCGCCAAGGTATTAGTGTAAGGCCATCTGGTCGTTTGCCGTCCGACCTGGAAAGGCCTGGGGGTTCCTTAACTGCCGGAATGCCCGCCTGAACGAGGCTTCTGCAGATAAGGTCATTCAAGACCGCATGTCGGGCGTGTCGGCCAGGGCCGAGACGGCATGACAGGCCATGCGAACCATCGGCGGTCACCAGAGTGCCGCACGGGCAGTCATGTGGATGGCATATGGCCGTGCCAAGGCGAAGGCCGACAGCTATTCGGACTGCCTCGTCATCCAATCTGAGGCCGCACGTGCTGAAGGGCAAAGCAAACAGCCAGTCACCCGCATGTGGTGCGGAGACTGCTCTAAGTCGTGCTTGATGGTAGGCGCTGGTGTGAAACTGAGCAAGCTCGGTTACTGTCTTTTGGATAACAGGTCTGTCCCAAAATGACTGTCTGTGAGATAGCTCCCCGTCCGGATGTGATGTAGAGTAATTGGAGCACCATTGCTCGACAGAGGTGACAAACTGTGTGTCTGTATCAATGATTACGTTACTGAGCATGGAGGATTGGATGGCGAGGGTACTTGCAGCGGAAGCCAAAAAGGCGGGGAGCGCAAGCGAAGAAACCCTACGGATACCCAGGCCTCCAGCTTTAACAGGGAGGGAGGCCTGCAACCACTGATCATCCGACAAAGGAAGATTCAGGATTGAGCAAAGACCGTCTCTCAACAGAGAGTCGTATTTCTCGAGAAGAGGATGGCCCGAGCAAGGGCCACAGCGAAGCGTATGCATCAATTTAGGAGCGCTGAGCGAGCACCTAAGTAGGATAAGAGCATCGTGTTTAGTGATGCTCACCAGTCTAGATAAGGCCATGGCTAGTTCAGAGCATCGGGATTCAAGACAGGCCGAGAGGGCCTCCGAGGAGGAGAGTGGGGCGCCCAGAAGGGTGGCACTTTCTGGCTTAGTGACTGAGAAGCAACGGAGCGGTTCAAGGGAGACTGGGTCATCAGAGCGCGATATTACCTCGCATTTTGCATGATTCAGAGATAACCCTAGTTCTCTGCATTCTCGCTCGATGGTTTCAACGTCGGCAGCCACCTCCGCTGCCCCTCCCCCCAAAGTGAGGTCATCAAGGTATCCCAGTACCAAAGGGGATTGCAGGTTAAGCAGAATCGCCTGTAGGGGAAGACAAAACAGCAGCGGGCCAAGGGGGTCGCCCTGCTGCGGTCCAACCTCTGACCGGAGCGAGAACCGGCCAAACTTTAGTTCAGAGGTTTCCGCATAAGCTAAATTACAATATGGCAGAAGTTCAGGTAAAGTGTCTAAGACTGAAGAAAGCATGCGGTCTCTGTACAAGCTATTGAAAGCATTGGTGAAATCTAGTTTCACAAGTATTGAGCCTTCCTGCATACTGCTTAGGAAGCGCCTAACGGTGTGGACAGCCGCTTCGCAGCCCCCTGATACGCCCACTCCCACCTGCTTGTGCGAGAAGTAAGGTGAAACTCTTGGGAGGGCGAAAGAGTTGGCGCATTTGGAGCTTAATCTGCGCCAGTAATATCCAATTACGATTGGGCGTAGGCCCCCGGACTTTTTACGTAAGGCAAAAAGTGTGCCACCAAAAAGGGTTGAGCGAACTTCGCTGGGACAGATCCCGGCTAGAAGTAGGTTTACAAGGGCAGTGATAGCAGAGATCAATTCAGGCCCTGTTTATTATTATTATTATTATTATTATTATTATTATTATTATTATTATTATTATTATTATTATTATTATTATTATTATTATATCTGCATGAATTCAGATCTAAGCTATTCAGTGAGAAATCTTCTCTTATACTTTGCAACTAATGCAGCTTGGCTTAATATAACCGTCTTAGGTAGGTGCTTAAGAATTATCATAAATGATAATAATAATTATAATTATTTCTTAACCTGAGGTACATGTAATCCCCACGATTTAAAAAATCAGCAATATCATTATTCTGGGATGGCTAGTTAAAATTACTATTTATTACTATTTTATTATTATTGTATAGTAATCTTTTACGCCCCGAGGTAGACAGGATCTCTTAAGATTAATTGAAAAGAGTGAAAAAACGTCTGGAATGACACCAGGATTCGTCGAAGTTCAGTTCGGTAAGAGTACCGCGGAATGCCACCGTTATGCCATATTACTTCTATAATACTATTATTGCTGCTGCTACTACTACTACTACTACTACTACTACTACTACTACTACTACTACTACTACTACTACTACTACTACTACTACTACTACTACTACTACTACTACTACTACTACTACTACTACTACTACTGCTGTAGCGTTCCCCTCATCGCCCTCTTGCGAGCGCGCGCCCTGTTGTAAGGCATCGACTGACTGGACAAAACGTGCGGGATTTGAACCTGGGACCATGTGGGGATTATCTCTTACCTCAACACCACTTGTGTTGAGCACTATATAATTTTCTGGTACCAAGGATATTTCCTGACATATGTCTGCGTGTGTGAAAGGTCCTTCTGCCCTTACAATAGTATTTTCGGCGGGAAAGTTCCCGCGCAAACTGCCAACTTCCCGCGCTAGCTGTGACACGCTAGTTCCTAGCTGTGACATGCAACTTTCTAATTTCTCTTGGCGCAAGATAAATCCTCTCATTATTTCACACAATTCAACAACTTCGCCTGTTACAATGGCAGCTGAGTTGGCTGTCATCATTTTAATTATGTTTCACAATGATTTATATTTATTGGAATTTAAATGAATTAAAGTCTATTATTACTAATGATTGTCAATGTTCTTAAATTCGATAATAAAGAATTAAACTACACACTCGTGTCATAAATGTCAAACTGATACAGTGGCGAATATACGAAAACTATTTCTGTTTCTCTTTGTCGGAACAATCACAAATTTACTTATTTATCGTTGATTCAACATTTCAATAATCACGCTATACACATGCTCGCATTTGACGACACAAACTACCGATCGATGCCAAAGTACAATTAAAACAACTGGAATCGATACTCAACCTTCAATACCGAAAGGTTCGATGATTTACGATTTTCTCCCGATCAATCGTACAACTTCGATTTGTAAATAATCGTTTCAGACCCAAATCAGCGCATCGAACGATTAAACTTCACCAACACGTCCAACCCCGACGAAAACAACACAGAAAAGGCGCACGTCTCACATCGACGACATCCACGCAGAAAAGGGCGCGTAGCATGCCAGGCCTCGCTGTTTTATAGACAGTTCACTTGGCGCCAAATATTCCCGGGCATTTCTGACCAACGAGAAACCTCCATTCTGTCAGGCGCACACAGAAATCTACCGCGCTAGTTCAGGATTGGTGCTCTATTAATAGAATTAATGAGATGCGATAATATGTTAATTACTCTGTGTGCGTGGCCGCATTTATGTTGCGCTAACCATTCGTTCAAACACACATTATATAAATTGACGTTCGTCACACTACTACTACTACTACTACTACTACTACTACTACTACTACTACTACTACTACTACTACTACCACCACCACTACTACTACCGCTACTACTACACCTATATACTACTATTGTTGTTGTTGTCATTATTATTATTATTATTATTATTATTATTATTATTATTATTATTATTATTATTATTATTATTACTACTACTACTACTACTACTACTACTACTACTACTACTACTACTACTACTACTACTACTACTACTACTATTTGATATTGATATTTTATACGGAAACGATACTTCAGCCTTCTAAAAAGAGACCGGAAAGCAATTCCACGCAGGCCTACAGTGGGGCGATCTGAAAGGTGCGGTGATCGAAGGGGATCCAGTGACCCGGAAAGTTACGGTGACATTTAAGGTCTAGTGACCCTAAATAAGACAGGAACCCTTCAGCTGACGACTTTAGTTTGGTTCTTTAAACAAGGACAACAGCTGATCCTGCATGACAACGAAGTAGTTGAGTCATGTCCATCATTTGCACTGCAGATAGTGTGTAGACAATAATTCTGTAACATAGGTTAAAGCGCGGCACATATTTCTGTGAACAAGCAGATCTCTTGTGTACATAGTGTTAAAATCTTAGCCGGTTCTTTCACGTTTCAGTGATCCAGAAGAGGCTCGGACGTTTTCGGCTCCACGAAAAAAGAAAAGTGAAAAACTTCGTTCAGTGTTTGCATCTCTCATATCTCCTGCTCGATCACTCACACCGTCTCCGTCGACGAGTTCCGGCAAGTAAATCGTTTTTAATTCGTGTAGATATGTCACGCATTTAATCAAATGCCTTTTTGTCTGTTGCTGACTGATTTAATGCATCCGCAAATAATTTAAACAGTATTTATTTACCTATTTATATGCGAATTATACTTCGGTGTACAAACGTCAACCGGCCGAGAACAAGAAATCAGCAGCGTTCCCATGGCATATTTATTCTCATGCGGAACTCCCATCAAAATCATGAGGCGTGTAACCCATCCTATCCACAACACCTGGTACAGGCACACGCCGACATGCAAATAAACAAACGGGATAACTGGAAGAGAATCCTCATAGAGTGGAAGATTAATGGATCAGTAATAACGGCATGCAATGTTTCCTGATGGAATTTATAAATTGTTATACTGCAGAAGATGTGATGGTTCAAGAGCCTCGCTCTTCAAAAGCAGGCCAAAAATGGCGTTGTGCAGATACGAATGTCGTGGTAATGAAGTTCGATCGACTGACTGAACCCAGCAACATGCACACGGGCGATCCAATTGTCTGTAGAGGGTGTCAAGTCATGCTTTCTCACATCAGTAAAATCACTCAGGATGGACAGAAGAAGGTATGTCAAAACTCTTCCTCATAAATATGTTACTACTATCGATAAAGTGACTGCAAATGACGCTAAAATCTGTGAATGGCTATATTTCATTAAACTGCGCTCGTGTTGTGAAAACGGCAAAGTTCTACATAGAGGCACGCCATGTATGGTACTATACCGCCTTACAAGATTTCCTCTTCAGCGACCTCGATGTAAACGAGCTTATTTCGATCATAGCACTCAATGTCAATTGCAGTACTTTATTTTCAAATGAAAAATGCGATGGAAATTTTAAACTGCAATTTTTATATCTGAAACCATCTGCGTAGATCTGGTGTTGTGAATTCTGCGACACAAAGAACAAAGTGGAAATCGTTCCGGAAGAGATACCATCGAAGGAAGATGTGACCTATATGCTGGAACCGGCCTTGGTGGCTGCCGCCGGTGACGGTGGTGCCAGTGGAAAGACTGAATCGCAGGAATCGATTGTTGTCTTCTGCATCGATTATTCTAGCAGCATGTCAACGATAGTGGCCGGTAGTGGCAACGAGTGGATCTCTCGCCTGGACGGAGTGAAGAGAGCGGTCTGTCACCAGTTGGAGCGTCTAGCAGACAGCAGTCCAGGCTGCAGAGTTGCAGTGGTCGCCTTCGAGAGCAATGTAAGTCAACTGTTGTCACTTGGCATGGCTCACTTAAACCCGGTCGGATACTGGGACGTTGCTTAAACTGGTACCTCCAAACTGAACCAAGGCATAGAATACATGAATGTCATAACACAAGTCTGAGGAAATTCTGTTCGATTCACGCCAACGCCTGCATTCTTTCCCTTCACTTTCTAGCATCGACCTCGCATGCATTGCTGTGCCACTATCAGATACTGTAAAACACTTGAGGTAATCCTGGATGGGAAGCTCACATTCCAACCGCACATGACAAACCCTTGTAAATCTTGGTTCTATCACATCAGGGCAATACGATACATCAGGTCGGCTCTGAAATAAGAATATGTCGCAAACCATAGCCTGTTACTTTGATTACGTTAATTCGGTTTTGTGGGTCTCTTTGACCTTGAACTCAACAGGCTGCAACGCGTCCAAAGCTCCTTAGCTCGCTTAGTACTGCTTGTCCCGCTACGAACAAGCTCCTACTCCTACTCCATCAGCTGCGTCGGCTTCCTGTTGAGTTCAGGATAAAATTTAAATTGGCATGTTTGACCTACAAGCACACCACATACCTTCAATCACTATTAACTCGTTGCCTGCGAAAATTAAGTACGGGTCTTTTAGCTGAGTCACAATGCAGACCAGTTTTGGGCTCATATGCATTCCATGTCTCTGCCCTCAAGGAATGGAATCGACTGCCACTTCGTCATTCAATTTCCCTTCCTACTTTCAAAAAGCGGCTCAAAGCTCGCCATTTCTCCTTGGCTTTCAATAATAATAATAATAATAATAATAATAATAATAATAATAATAATAATAATAATAATAATAATAATAACAACAACAACAATAATAATAATAATAATAATAATAATAATAATAATAATAATAATAATAATAACTCTGGGAGGCAGCCCCGGGACGGTCGAGATGGATGTGGAGCTGATTGAGAGGGAATGCTTGAGCCTCGGCCTCGCAATGAACCACACAAAGTGCGAACTAATCACCACCGAACAGGCCGACATCGTCCGGAGCTCCTTTAGCCAGTTTGCCCGCGTCGACCCCTCAGCGGCATCGCTCCTGGGGGCACCTCTCCTCTCAGCGGGAGCCCTGCTCTCCGCCCTCGACGCCAGCATGGCTGACCTCAGAAAGGCAATCGAAAGACTCCAGCACCTCGCCAGACAAGACGCGCTTTTACTTCTCAGATGCTCCCTCGGCTCGCCCAGGCTTATGCACACACTGAGGTGCACCATCTGTCACGACAACCCGAGCCTGAAAGACTACGACGTTTTGCTGAAAGGAGGGATCGAGAGAGTCCTGAACGTGACAATGACCGATCTGCAGTGGAAGCAGGCTTCCCTTCCGATTAAGATGGGGGGACTGGGAATCAGGAGGGTGTCATCGCTGGCACTGCCCGCCTTTCTGGCTTCAGCTGCGGGCACCCTCCCCCTCCAGACCTCCATCCTGGGAACAACATCCGAGATCGAGGACGCGGCCTATGCTTCAGCGTTTTTACACTGGCGACAACTCTCCGGGGACCCGGACCCAGCGCCCGCTCCCAGCTTCAAACAATCGCAATGGGACAGGCCGCTCTTACAGGTAGTTTTCTCGTCGGTCAGCAGCGCACTGCAAGACAACTGCGACAGGGCCAGACTGGGAGCCGCGCGGTTCCCTCATGCCTCGGACTGGCTATACGCCCTTCCGCTGACCGCATACGATCTCAGGTTAAGCGACGAGGCTGTCAGAGTGGCGGCTGGTTTGCGTTTGGGCCTAGCCATTTGCGAGCCGCATACGTGCGCCTGCGGCGCCACGGTGTCGTCCAGAGGCTCACACGGCCTTTCTTGCTCCCTGGGCTTCGGTCGTCAGGCCAGGCACGCAGCGGTCAACGACCTCATCTTTCGCACCCTTAACAGGGCGGGCGTCCCTGCGATTAAGGAACCGTCTGGCCTAAACAGATCAGACGGGAAAAGACCAGACGGCCAGACCCTGATACCGTGGGGCAACGGACGAGCCTTGATCTGGGATGCGACGGTGGTGGACATCTCTGAGACGGCGGCCGAGGCGGGAGCGGCTGCGGAGCTGGCTGCAACAAGAAAATGCGCCAAATACGCAGAGCTACAGAGCAGATACATTTTCCTCCCAGTCGCCATGGAAACCCTTGGCCCCCTCAACAGAGAAGGCCTCGCCTTCATCACCGAGATGAGCCGTCGCCTATCCGGGGTCACCGGAGACACCCGCGAGTCGAGTTTCATGTTTCAGCGCCTCTCAGTGACAATTCAGCGATTCAACGAGGTCGCCTTCCGGGGCACTATGTCGATGCTGCCCGGAGCCGAGGAGCGACCATCTCAACGTCTCTAAACCATTCCAAACAATATCGATGCTTTTATAATAATAATGATGATGGTAATAATAATAATAATAATAATAATAATAATAATAATAATAATAATAAAAATAATAATAATAATAATAATAATAATAATAATAATAATAATAATAATAATAATAATAATAATAATAATAATAATAATAATAATAATAATAATAATAATAATTATAATCTTTTCTTTATTTAAGCGCCTGCTAACCTCATTGCGCTGTACAGTTAACATACATATAGCAGAAACAGCAGCCACGCAGGGCGCCTTACATACATATAAACAGTAGAAGCACATAACAGTTTTACAGGAGTCGAATATGACTGTTTATACAGCAGCCAACCTACGACGTCAATCACGGCCTACTATTCATTTAACAACCCCCGCCACCTAGCGAGTGGAAGGCTGAATAAACCTTACGGGGATACGGGATTCGATCTTGGTACCTACTGCTCTTTATGCCAGTGTGTTATCCATTACTTTACCGGCCCCTACGATATCTGCATCATCTCTTGGCGACTGACTATCCGCGCCGCAGATTATACTTTGGTTAGACCGGGCACTCGTTACAAATTTAACTAATTAATTAATTATTAGATAAATACATACAAATACACCTAAACGCGTTCATTAACCTCAGTAAGTCATGTTTGTGTGTTTGTGGGTTCTCTACCAAAGCATAACTTGAAGCTAGTTTTATGTCTGTAAATGTCACTAGGTCAAAGTAATTGCCGATGGAAAAGCCATGCGTGAACATGAAATCCCAAATGATATTTATTACGACAAGAAGAAGTTGCTGAAGGTGGCGTCCAACCTTAAACTCCCTTCCAGAATCTGTGATTCTCAGAAGATTCTGACGCACAATGTTCTCAGGTCAGTTGGAGTATAGCTAAGTTGATTCGATTGCAATTGTTTTCTTTCAGGTAACTTTCCTCCTCTTGCAATTATATGCATACGCTTTCGTCCAGTTGGCTAAAACCAGTCAGAAGTTAAGATAAGTGGACCTGGATTGGTCTAACCCATTACATCGTCTCTCCCTCATCTCTCCTTCCCTGAAGTCACATGGGAACCAGAAGCTTCACAATTCTCCCTGTTCTTGCTCTGCTCTTCATTGCTTTACTTTCTCTGTTCTCGTCTGTTCTGTTCTACCGGTGTTGTACGGTGAGATAACCGTGTGGAGTCGTTCCTTGTTTCTGATGCAACTTGCATCTGGAGTCCGGAACAAGCTGTAATAATCCCAACTCTAATTGGCAATCCGTTTGGTGGGGTTGACGTGTGTTTGGGCGCCTGCAACGGCTTTCTCGGTCTTCTAGGTATTTGAGAGCCGTTTGCTTCTTGTTGCATTTTCTACACCGACATTGTAGACCCTATAGACTAGCAAATGAATAGTTTCTCTTGAAGCGACGTTGCGCAATAACTTATAACAAATGCAATTACAAACTAAACGGAGGTCTTGTGAATAATCCTCAGTTTGTTAAACGATATTAGCCTCCCAAACAGAAACAGAACAGACCTAGAAGAAAATTAAATACAGACAGATTTTGTATTACTGATTTCTGCAAAAGAAACTAAAGGCAATGAAACCTAAGCAATATACAATGAACCCCAGAATCCAATAAAATGGAAGTACCAGTACTAGCTGATGGTAATATTGAAAAACCATATGAAGCAGAACTGGACGAAACTCACAAGCATTTAGAGAAAGTGACAGTGACATGGATAAGAAGGAAAATGGCACATGAGATCAAAGGGTGATGATGAAAATAATGATGACGATGGTGATGCTGATAATCATTTTCATGATGACGATAACGTGTTGCATGAACTCACATAAACGCCTCTAGGCAGATGTCTTAAAGAAATATTATTTACCGTTTGCATTAGTTTACAACATTACAACTGCGATAACCTACACTTTGTGCAGGGAATCATTAGGTGGCACTACGGCCCTTGGTCCTGGACTGCTGGTATCAGTAGGCATAGCCCGACGGATGGCTAGGTCAAAGGTCATCGTATGCACGGATGGCGAGGCGAATCAGGGTCTGGGAAGCTTAGACGACCAGAATGCTGCTTACGCGTTCTACACCGAAGTCGCAAGCATTGCAAAGGAGAGTGGGTAAGTAATATTCCTACTGTAATAATCATGATTATTATCGTTGTCGTCGTTATCATCATAATCATCATCAATATCATCACTGTTAGTGACTATGCGAGGTTTCAAATCAATCAAGTTTTCGATGATGCTGCCAGTACCGCAAATAATATTCCACTAGCCAATCCACCTTTATATCGCTATGGTTTGTGCTATCCTGTTAAAGGTATCATCTTGCACTTAACGAATGTTTATTGACCAGAATGGGTTTCTAATCGTCGCAAATGGAGTGAGTGTTTTTTCGATACAGCAATGCCGGTTAAACGAATCCTTTCTATGCGTTTCTTTTCCTAGTGTTTCCGTGTCAGTTCTGACGATTTCTGGAACTGACTGCAAACTGGTGGAGTTGGGACGCGTTGCTGAACTCACTGGTGGCCAGGTAGGTTGATTCCTATTTTCCGGATTTCTTCAGCACTCGACATTCCAGCGTTCAGGAAACAAGTTTATTTTGAGGCGCTCAGGCAGAAAATAACGGCGAGTCAGGTATATTCAAGTTTGGTCTCAAATGTCAGTCAGGCTGAGCCATTAGGTTGACAAACCGATTGTTTTCCGAATCGGAACAGCGTGAAAGATACGAAGAAAAGCGATAGGAGTTTTAGTAAAGCAGCCTAATGTTTCCAGTTTTGAATGAAAGACCTGAGCAGAAATTGCAAAAGGCGACGTCTTGGCAAGCTGGCAGCGTGTGTTAGTTGCCGTCATTAGAGCGGAGGTTTATTTAAAATGGCCAAAATAATTTGAGCGTAGATGCGTGAGCGCATATTTTGAAATGATGGATCATGTTATCCGACTGGTTTATTGCTTGTCAATGAAGGAAAGCAACATTCCGACCAAGAGGTAACACTCGTCTCTTTGGCAACTCACGCCACAGCCATAGTGTGAATACTCACTAGGCTCTGTAAGGCTGACAGTGTGATAATCAGATCTGTCTACCCGAGTCAGCTTCCGCAGGGGATCAATCATTTAAACAATGCCATAATAATTGGAATTCACCAATAGCAGCATAAACCCTAACACCCTGGTCTTCTATTAAGCTGTTCTGCTTTTCTCACATCTGTTGGTGTAGGTGAACATTGTGGATCCACAGACGGCCACAGAAGAGTTTGGAAACATTCTGGAGAATTTATTTATAGCAACTCACGCCACAGCCAGATTCTTTGTGCACAGGGACCTGTAAGTATTATTATTACGTTTCAGAATATTATTTGAATCGAAAGCTTTGAAGTCATTTGCTCTCGGATAAGATAAATTAAACTATATAAATTATTAGCTGATTTGCACCTGCGTGCAATGAAACGGGCACCAGTTTGACATACATTGACAACCTATGATTCTGGAATCTCTGTGGGTTATAGCCATATTCGAAATTTGACAAACCTGGATTTATGCCTATACGCTACACGTTTTTCAACTCGGAAAGCCAGTATGATTTTCTAGAGAACGCAAATCAGGTTCCACGGATTTGGCTGTGATTAAGCTGTAGGTTCAATTGCTTCCTTGTTGCAGCTTTTGCCAATTAATATCACTCGAATCAGCTGTATAGGCTAAATAAGAGCCATCGATATGTTGGTCAAATTAGTTTCACGCATGAACAAACTTAGTTTAAACATTTCGAGTGCAAACTTTTCGCTTGCTGTTAGATACGTTCGTGGAGAAACAGACAGACCGAGCCATGCACTGAGGGATATTGGAAACATCATTCGAGGAACAGAGATTTCTTTCGAATACGGCGTTCGTACTAAAGGAAAACCGAAGACGAATGGTGGTTGTCAAGGTAGATCTTGATTGTGTACGGGTTCAATTAGATAATAGCAATATCATTATCATCATCAGTTCCTGACGCCAGCCATTTGGCGGCGATGGGTAGAAATAAATTATCTCCATTATCCTCGGCCTTTTGTCAAGTCTATTGCCCCCTTTATGTTAGTCCAAGTGATGTTATGTCCTCAGTTATATCCAGCGTAGTTTTGGTCTGCCTTTGTGTCTTTTCCCTTCGAATCTTGCATGTAGTGCACTGTTTGGGATTCTGTCAACTGGCATTCTCTCTACATGTCCAAACCATCGGAGTCTTCGTTGAACGACTTTGTCTAGCAGAGTTGTTTTGATGCCTAATGATTGTCTTATGTAATCGTTTCTTATTTTCTGCAGTCTTGAAATCTCTCTGTAATTTTGCATTCTTGTGGATCTCCTTTTCTTTTGTATATAGGGACAATTATCGATTTTGCCCAGTCTTCTGGTATTTCTCCCTCTTGCTGAATCTTTGTAACAAGGGTATGCATAGCGTTAACAACTGTTTTTCCTCCTCCTTAAAGTAGTTCTGTAGTGATTCCATCTATGCCTAGTGCTTTATCCTTTTTCATTTTGTTGATAGCATCTCTTACCTCTTCCTGTAGAAATGTTGGCATCTTTTCTTCTGTGTAATTTTATGGACAACTCTGTTAGAACCGTAGGATTGTTATATGTGTCGACGTTTAGTAGCTGTTCGAAATGTTCCTTCCATCGTTTCTATATGCTTGCATCGTCCTCTAGTACTTTACCATTTGCGCAGTGGCGGCGCGAGACATTTTTGTAACCAGGGCATAGCCAGGGCAGTCATACAAGTATCCAGTGCAGAGGGCGATTTATGGAGAGCTTACCATAAATCGCCCCAGTGACCAGTACTATTATATTTGTCTTTAGTCAGATGGGTGAAGCTCCCGGAAACTGAATGCTTTTTGACATTTGTAAAGCAAATTTTAAGATTTAAGTGAATTAAGTTAATTTATATCTCAGGATATAACAAATATGGCCGAACAAATTCTGGACAGGGCAAAAATTATGGCACGGCATCAACCAGGGCAAAGGCTTTTTTACCAGGGCATTTGCCCTGGCGCGCCCTGTCGCAATCGGAGGTCGCCCTGTCGTGTGTTTGCCGTACAGCCTAACTACAGATCGTTCTTTCGCGTCAGTCTCTGAATCTGACGGACTAATACTCTGCCGCCCCGCTGGTCGTTCCTCCCGATGTTGATCGCTCGACCGATGTTCACACGTCGCGTTCGTCAGCAGTACAAGTCCCGTGTTCTCCTTTTCCTTCCGTTAAGTAGGAACTTCAGCGTGCATCGGTCAGCCCCCTCCCCACGTCAAGCTATCGTCAATTAGTGTCAGATTGCTCCTCGAGACGCGGGTCGTCGCTCGCCTGCAGCGCGGGCGGTGTCTGGTTACATCATAGCCGCGAGGTGTCCTATTACACCTTGGCTGTGTGGTGTCCAATTACACCTCGGCCTCGCTGCCTTCATTGTTGACCCAGTGGAGACTGGCTTTCGTCCGTCATCATCCTATCTCGACCGGCAACGACGCTTACATCATGATGATGATGCCATCTCGTCGTTGTCGTCGATCTCCTCACGCGACACCTCCCTTCCCGGGGAGGACAAAGCCAGTCATTGGTTCGCCTCCCGGCTGAGAATGATGTCGTTCCCTCCATCGATTTCCTCCAGACCATGTCCTCGTCGTTCCCATGAAAATACAAAATATCAGCACAGTTAGAAATATATTTACAGTTGTCGCGGTGCCTTACATGGTAGTCCGCCTTCTTCCTCAATCATAGTCTGGACAAAAGATCAGCGGGAATATTCAGCGCCCCCGGACGATATTTAAAAGCGATATCAAAGTCCTGGAGTGCCAGAGCCCATCTCGCAAGTTTAGCACTTGTGGGCGTAGAAGCAGTTAGGGAAGTCAAGGGGTGGTGGTCAGAGTAGAGGGTGGTCCTTGACATACAAATCCAATTCCTAAACTTCTTCAACGCAAAGATTACAGCGTACGCTTCGCGTTCCACAGTGGCCCAACGCGCTTGCGTAGCATCTAATTTAGAACTGGCGCAACATATTGGCCGTTCTGTACCCTCGTCTTGAATTTGGAATACGCAGCAATCGACTGCTTTGTCTGAAGCGTCAGTCGATAGACCAAACTCTCTGCCGTAGTCAATTGTCTGCAAACGTACCGCGTTATTCCAATCGTGCGTAAGTTTATCTAGCGCCTTTTGGTGATCAGCTCGCCAGGGTATCTTAACAGGCACCGATTTCTGGGTCCAGTCAATGAGAATTCTGGCTGTCACTGTTCTGGCATGATTATCTAGACAGGTCAAGAGAAATCTGCTTCGAAGGTCGTCTGGGACAACGCAAGAGTCGAATAACCTTTCGCAATGCACGAATAAACCAGAGATTTGAGCATGGTCGCTTGGGAATCTCGGTACGAGTCCTCGCAAGCTTTCACTATACGTTTTCATTCGTCCTACGACCGAATGCCTTAAGTTATAGTCCCTTCCGTCTCTGAGTCTCCTCTCTGCGTCCCTTTCCTCTCGGCCTTCCCTCTCTCTCTTCTCTGCCTCCTCCTTTTCTTCTCTCCTCCGCTTCTCCTCCTGAAGCCTTAATTTCTCTGCTTCCTCTTTCTCTTCTGTCCTCAATCTTTCCGCTTCCTCTTTCTCTCTCCTCCGTTTCTCCTCCTGAAGCCTTAATTTCTCTGCTTCCTCTTTCTCTTCTCTCCTCTGCTTCTCCTCCTGAAGCCTGAGCTTCTCAGCCTGCTTTTCCTCTAGCATTCTGAGTCTCTCTGTTTCCTCCTTTTCTTCTCTCCTCCGTTTCTCCTCCTGAAGCCTTAATTTCTCTGCTTCTTCTTTCTCTTCTCTCCTCCGTCTCTCCTCCTGAAGCCTTAATTTCTCTGCTTCTTCTTTCTCTTCTCTCCTCTGCTTCTCCTCCTGAAGCCTGAGCTTCTCAGCCTGCTTTTCCTCTAGCATTCTGAGTCTCTCTGTTTCCTCCTTTTCTTCTTTCCTCAACTTCTCCTGAAACCTTAATCTCTCAGCCCGCTTCTCCTCAAGCAGCCTGCTCTCCTCTCTACTTATCCTGAGCTTCTCAGCCTGCGTCTCCCCAAGGAGCCTCAGTCTCTCTTCTTTCTCTTGTCGTCTCCTCTCTCTCTCTTCTTCGATCCTTCTCTGCCTTTCCTCCTTCTCTTCCTCTCTCTCTCCTCTCCGCTCTCTCCTCAAGCAGCCTGAGTCTCTTCTCCGCTTCCTCTCTCTTTTCTCTCCTCTGCTTCTCCGTTTCCCCTTTTTCTTCTTTCCTCAGTTTCTCCGCTTCCTCTCTCGCTTCTCTTCTCTGCCTTTCTTCTTCCTCTTCTAGTCTCCTCTCTCTCTCTTCTTCGATCCTTCTCTGCCTTTCCTCCTCCTCTTCTTTTCTCTTCTCCGCTCTCTCCACTTCCTTTCTCTCGTATTTTAGTCGTTTGAGTTCGACTAGCTGCCTCTGCACTGTTGAGCTAATAATGCTATCTGTGCTTACTTCCTCACTTACTTCTGGCGGGGCCTCCCGTCCAGAAACAATTATTTCAGCGCTAGCCTCTCGGAGCTGGTTCATATTCATGGGATCCCATTCCTTCTCTTCTAGTCCAATCTTTATCAGATATGCGACTAGTCTGTGATGGGGTATGTTGCGCACCATCATTCTTTTCCATGCCGACAACTTATCCATCTTCCAACAGTCCGCTCACTAATAGAAAAAGATAAGTAAGTTAGAGGAGAGTCACCGTTGGTCAGAAATCAAAGAAAACAACGTCCTAAAATTCTACCACAAATACAACAAGAACAGAACTGAGCAAAAGGAGCTACGCAAAAGCCTCGGCTATTCGCACACCAATCCTCATCCAGACCTCAACCGCAACCTCACAGATTACCACGACTACCAGTAAGGACTTACCCTCTGATACGTCGAGCGTGTTCCGTCTTTTGGTATCTTGGCTGATCCGCTGTCCTCCGTTGTCACTCCCGTCCGTCGTTGCTAGCGATGGTCGGTCGTCCGTTGGCGCTCTTGTTCCTCGTCCTTGCCTGTTGCTGTCGGTTCCTTCGAGTTCTTCGTCTCCGGAGTCCGGCACTCGATTTCTCCAGTTGCGAAGGGTTGTATTCGCCGCTGGTCCCGATCTGTTGAGATTCCTCTTTCCGTTTCCGGTTCCGCTCTTCGTCGTGACGTCTTCAGTTGAAAACCCTGTCGACTGCGCCAATGTCGCAATCGGAGGTCGCCCTGTCGTGTGTTTGCCGTGTGTTGATGTCGACCCTCGATTGCTTGTTCTTTTACTTGCACTTTTATTTAACGTGCCTAACTTTTCTATAAAAAATTCACGACGCACTTTGTTTAATTAATAAATGAATTTAATTAAAGAAACAAATATATATATATACACTAACTCTACGGGAACTTCCACGTAGTATTAAAGCGTTTAGATATTAAACCGGACTATCTCAAATGTTGCTTCGTACAGCCTAACTACAGATCGTTCTTTCGCGTCAGTCTCTGAATCTGACGGACTATACTCTGCCGCCCCGCTGGTCGTTCCTCCCGATGTTGATCGCTCGACCGATGTTCACACGTCGCGTTCGTCAGCAGTACAAGTCCCGTGTTCTCCTTTTCCTTCCGTTAAGTAGGAACTTCAGCGTGCATCGGTCAGCCCCCTCCCCACGTCAAGCTATCGTCAATTAGTGTCAGATTGCTCCTCGAGACGCGGGTCGTCGCTCGCCTGCAGCGCGGGCGGTGTCTGGTTACATCATAGCCGCGAGGTGTCCTATTACACCTTGGCTGTGTGGTGTCCAATTACACCTCGGCCTCGCTGCCTTCATTGTTGACCCAGTGGAGACTGGCTTTCGTCCGTCATCATCCTATCTCGACCGGCAACGACGCTTACATCATGATGATGATGCCATCTCGTCGTTGTCGTCGATCTCCTCACGCGACACGCCCTGCTGTAGCGCCGCCCCTGCATTTGCGTCTTTGATTGATGCCACTTTGAGCTCAAATTGTCCACTCGGTAGTTTTATCTTGTTATATACTTCTTGCATTCTATTTATTTTGAAAGCTTCCTCAGCATATGTGCATTGTTGTTCCATCCAGTTGTTTTTGTCTCTTTGTAGTTTCCTTCTGATTTCCCTAGTGAACCAGTTAAAATGTGTCCGGTCTCCAGTTCATGCTTGTTGTTTGGCTATATTTCTTCTTTCTTCTATATAGCAATTTAGCCTTGGGCATTTCGTATAATTGTCTATAAGTTCTTAGCCTAACAGCAAAATGAATACGCCCTTGCCAATAGCATCTCTCTATTCTCCGCAATGTAACAAGCACTATAACAAAGGCGCCGCATGTAACAGCGCGAAACAGAGGATTTCTTCTATTATGATATAACTTATATTTATCTTTGCAATTGCAATTTGATGGCATATAATAATTTATTATACTATTCTGCTATTAACAGTTTAAGTCATAAAAACTGTATACTTTGTTATATTTATGTACTGATTCCGTTTGATTTCCATAAAGCGGTAGGCCCTATTACTTTCATACACTCAGATATATCTTTGATCGATTTATGCAACCCATGCTTTTGAATCAATTTGGCCAAATTTGCACCACAATGGTAATAGTTGGAGTGTAATTGATGAGTTTTAACAAAGAACATTAACAAAAATTCGATGCACCCTACTGCTTTACTGTTTATCAAACCTCAACGGAGAGTCATCCATCATAATTATATCAACTGCAATTAGATCATAGAGGTGCTTGGCTGTGTTGAATAATCGTAGAAATATATAGTGTCGTCCTGATGAAGCTTTCGTTCAAATTACAGATACGGGGAGGATTGCTTCCACTGGACAAATACTTAATGCTAAAATGAACAGGGTTGCATCCGGGTAGAAAGGTCTTGGTTGCAGTACTTCAATTGTGCTTCTTCGTGGTCTGAACCCGGCTTGTTCTTCTCCAAGTGCTCTTTCAACATACTGTTTCATTCTGTTTTGTATCATTTTGTTGAAGACTTTTCCTGGAATGCTCTGTAGGCTAATGCCTCTGTAATCTTTGCACGTATATACGCCTGTATGAATAAATGCATGTTGCATGCATGCATTTATGCAAGCATTACTTCCCCATCCTCTCTTTGCAGACGTTTGCACCCAACGATGTACTTAGATTAGGCTACCATGTTCATCTTGCAGCGGTAACTGTACTGTAACAGGGTGGGGTATTTTGATACTGTCGTGTCCAACTGACTAGATCCAATGCAGTTCAGAATGTCATCAGTCTAACTGAATTTGGTGTTCAAGATTTTACCGACGAACGTGTACTAAAATGACTGGGAAACCAATGCAGCTTATGGTCAAAGTGTTAAGGCATGCAGGGGCGTCTACCCCCCACCCTAAGTCATTGAGCAAGGTCCCTTTTCCCCCACTTCTTCCCCCTTCCCGTTCCTTCCCACCCCCGCCTAAAAGGTGACACACACTGGCAGATCTTCCTTCCCCCTATTTCTGAAGGCATGCATAGCCTCTACTGAAGTAACGCTCTACCAAACTTTGAACCAGGCGTCTACATTGCGCATGACACCTTTACCGTTATCCGAATTAGCTCGCTTCTGTTGGATGCGAAATAATCGGAATTCAATTTCCTGATTCATATAATCGGCTCTTTCTTAATGACCGTTATGTGTGCGTGCGTGTGTGTGTGTGTGTGTGTGTGTGTGTGTGTGTGTGTGTGTGTGTGTGTGTGTGTGTGTGTGTGTGTGTGTGTGTGTGTGTGTGTGTGTGTGTGTGTGTGTGTGTGTGTGTGTGTGTGTGTGTGTGTGTGTGTGTGTGTGTGTGTGTGTGTGTGTGTGTGTGTGTGTGTGTGTGTGTGTGTGTGTGTGGGTGTGTGTCAGTGTGCTGTACAACTCCGTATACTGCTGTTTACCGATGAATGATTGTCCTTTGCATATACACACAGGTGCCAAGAGAGACGACGGAGGTGATGATAGAGAACCAGTGGCTGAGGAACCGAGAAATGTACCCAAGGATGAGCCATTGATTCCTGAGAATTCTGTTCGGCTGCCGTTCCAAGTCCAAATTCGTTACACGGATTCAGAGGGGGCAAAGGCCGTTCGCGTTTTTACGGAAACGAAACCAATCACAAAGGACAGGAAAGTGGCCGAAAGCAGTAAGTCCTGTTTTCTGCACATATCATGCGTCATTTCAACTCCATGGTTTCCGTTCTAATTCGAATATTACAGTTTATTATTGATTAAACTTGAATGGCTCATTCTTGCAGTCTGCAAACACCTATATCACTCAGGCAACTAGAAAAGGCGTCTAAAGTTTGATACAGTAAGTCGATTTAATTTTGACTAAGTAAAACACATTTTATGTTAACGGGAAATAAACCGTACATGTCCAAGTCCTTCTGATTTGACACTTGATCGGTGCACTGAAGTTAAAAACAAAATGCAAGCCAATGGTAGAGGTGTAATTGGAAGATCTGTTTTTTAGAAATGAATATTCCCATCCTTGGAACCCATGCCATACGAGATGCCGCCGACAAGGCGCTCAACGCCCAGTACATGGAATCACGATTCACGGACTGCGCCTACGACGGAATGTTCAAAAGAAATGCAGCGTAGGTCTATTTACATGTATAGGGCCTACATACCACATAGAAAGCCTTTTGTATCCTTTGTATCTTTTATGTATTCATTTGTAATAACTTTTCTCTTAAACGTGTAGTTCAGAGACATCGTCACAAAGTAATTGGATACATTGTCTGATTGTAATATGTAATATGAAATAATATACTGTATTATCTTTCTTGTATACGGCGCTGTGCGTTAGCTAGCGTTCGCTGTTTCTTAATAAAGAATATACTTACTTACTAATTTACTACTCACAGTTATTCTGCGAGAGGCGCTTTATAAATTTCTAGATACATCATACAAGAGAGGTCAATACAATTTCAAGATCAATACAATACAATATGGTGCAAAGAATGGGGGCGCAAATGACGGTAATGACGTAATGCAATTCAATGTAGGCCTACTGCACATAATTTTGTATAGTTCAGTGTAATGACGTATTGGCGTTCAAAGACGTTATATATGAAACTAGTGTATTTGCCCGTCATAATTATGACGGCAGTGTATATCGTTGGTGCTCTGATAGCCGTCGTCAAGACGGCAGTACCGACGTCACAAACGGTTTCACAATAGAACAGAAACCGTTTGTGACGTAGCGTCCTACGACGGACACACGCTATATGGATACTATATGTATAGATGACTGTGGGGGCCTATAGTTCAACGTAATGACGTAATGAAATCCAATGTAATGACTTGATGTGTTCGACCTGACGTAATGGTGTTCAATGACGTTATATTGAAATCACGTTCAATGCAACGACGCAATGTAGGTCGACTTAATGCGTGTATTGGCCATAGACGTCCGTCTAGTTAAAGTTTCAGAAACTGCCTGCAACAATAGACAGAAACGGGCCCATCCGATAAGTAGAACAAAAGAATGGGAAACTTTGAGGGTGGTCGAGGTATTTTATGGCGAAAAAGTTTATTAGTCCAAAACCTACAATTTCAAGTCCCGACAGATCTGAGAACCTTTTCGTTTATTAGTCCTTGCGATTCTGCAGATCTGTTTCGAAGTTTCATGTCAAACAAAATTCCCGTTCGCCTTTTTCAGTTATGATACCACCTACGATTTTCACTCTCTTTCCTGTTCAACCTCCATTACTCCACATAGTGTCCTATACCACGCAAAGTACACTGTAGCCTATAGTTGCGACTAAAATTACTTACTTGCAAACGTCAGCAGTCTAACAATTCTAGTAAATCCTAAATAGAACTCATATTTAGAGATTTATTGACTTTAAGCGGTACAGTCATATTAGTAGGCTTATATGCCGTCTTTGTTTTAGCGTCGTGAAATTATGGTCCATAATTAAAACAATGCTCGATCTTCCGACGCACCACTGCACCGATGATAGATCATGTGAACCTCAAAGCTGCACTAATTAAAGCTGAATTATCTTCAAATAACCGGTAGTACACGCACTGTATTAAATCGATCTGCGGATTGTTTTGTCAATGCAGAGAATCTGAACATTTCAGACAAGGGTATGATATGTACGAACAGGCATCAAGACCGGTGAAAGCGAGCGTCACGTGCGCCCAAAGGGTCAGTGGAAACTGTTTCTTCGATACATCTAGATCCTATTCCTAACTAGATCTTTTCCTCACCTCTCTTCTCAAAGATTGTGGTTATGCTTTTGTTCCTGTTATCACCAAAATAATCTCTGTCTATGTCTGTCTGTCTGTCTGTCTGTCTGTCTGTCTGTCTGTCTGTCTGTCTGCCTGCCTGTCTGTCTGTCTGTCTGTCTGTCTGTGTCTGTGTCTCTCTCTTTCTCACTCCGATTCTCAAAAGAGCTAGTCTCGACAAGGAAACCCTCTCTAACTATCGTCACATCTCCTATCTTTCTTTTTATCTAAACTAACCGAACGCATTGTCCTTATCAAGCTAAATGACCACTTTCTTGTAATTCACTCCTCTGGCTTCACTAAACACCGCTCCACTGCAGAAATCCTGCTTGCTTATCTGCATAATAATCTGGTCTCTGCTGTGAGTCATCAACAAGTCTCCTGCTTCTGTCTCCTTGATATCTCTGCCGCTTTCGACACCATAGATCATGATCTGCTTCTCCTTCGCCTGTTCTCTTGATTTGACGTCTCTGACACTGTTCTACTCTACTTCCAATCTTACTTGTAAGTAAGTAAGTAAGTAAGTAAGTAAGTAAGTAAGTAAGTAAGTAAGTAAGTAAGTAAGTAAGTAAGTAAGTAAGTATATTCTTTATTAAACGCTAGCAAACGCACAGCGCTTTACATACAATTTTAGTCAAAGAGGAAAGAAAAATATAACACTAATAATGACGTTAGATCATAAATGAAATAATTGCAACAGAGCCTAACTGTACAGCATCCTACCCACGACACCTCGTCGGGTAAGGGAGTCAAATCTAGGGAGAACCAGATTATGAGAACGAGGGCACAAATCATACCCGGTCTTTAGAACAGGAGGTAGAAGGTCGTAGAGGAGATGACTAGGGTTTTTGAGAATGTTCTTAAAGAGATCACGATCAGCTTTTTTGCAGAGTTCCTCAAACGTAGGAAAAGAAGGAGGGAGGTAGCTGAGACGAACCAACTTACGGATAATTGCGCCCAAATGCTCAAGTTGCTGCTTGTTGGCAAAGCCTAAACATACCTGGGAACAGTACAGCATACGGATGACAGTGGTAGCCCGTATTACATCATGAAGTCTTCCAGTACATTCCCTGTTAGAGCTGCTATATATTCACTGCAGGGACACAACCTCTCCCACTCTCGTGGCGTTCCACAAGGCTCTGGTCTATGGCCACTCCTCTTCATTCTTTACACTGCACCCCTTATTATTAAACCATCGCATAAAATATTGATGTTCACCAACTTCTTTACGCAGACGACGCCAAACTCTTCGTATCATTCTCCAAGCTGAATAAAAGTATAGGCTACGTTGGGTCAGTGTTGTTGGAATAACACTATAGATCATAGTCCAAATAAGCTGAGGACTAAATGTCATACTGTACTCACTTAATTTTATGTTCTTCACTTCTGCTTTGTAGGCCGAAGCAAGGTCAAACAAATCAACAGTGATGGACGCTGAGAAAATGTTACAGAATATGGGATCTGACGAGGTTGCTGCACTCATTTCTCATACATTTTCAGCTTCAGCATTTAACGTATACTTGCTCTATGGAATCAACTCCCTCCAGTGACACGTGCCTCTTTATTAGCTGGTGGCCCAAGTGCCTCGTTCCGCTGTCTTAAAACCACTTTCTATTCACTGGGTCTTTCGCACTGGGAGCGCCTCTGATTAGCGAATACTGTGAGAGGCGCTTTATAAATGTTTAGATACGATACAATACAGTACAATACTTGTATTTAAAATACTTATCGTTAGATCTCATTCTTCTCTATAAACACCTTCAGCTGTGGGCGGGAATCCGACGTTGGTTGGGTTCAACCTGTTTGCGTTGGCCTACCCCTGGTGACTCTTCTACTTTTCTGTGCATTGTTTTGTTAAAAGATAAAGCTACAGTCCTCAATGGCATTTAACATCATAAAGGCTAAAGCACACACACACACACACACACACACACACACACACACACAGAGGACGCCTTTGATTAGTTTGCTCTTGGAGTGGCGCTATGTAAATGGTCAATTACAATTATAAATAGTCATTAGACCCTTTCAACTCTCTACCATCAATCCAATTAGCGAATCTCAGTCTGAGTAATTAGTAATCTATCAAACACTGCTCATAAAAATTCTACAGACTGGCTGCTTGTTCGCAAAGGCAATCGTGCGTGATCAACTTGTCAATGGTTGTTAAGCTGCGTGAGCATCACATGCAGTCGACTCTATAGACCGTAGAACCAAATGGTTTAATTATTACAAACCATCTTCAAGCATTAACTGATTTGGCACAACAATATTTTGCATTCTTATCCGCTGCAGTCACGCGTGAGCACTGTCATGCGTGAGCAGTGTCATGCGTGAACACTGTCATGCGTGAGTCTACCTTCATTCAGTCGCAGTGTTTGATAGATTGATTGTTTTCTTTGCATGTAGGTACGTAGGCAGAGAAGACAGATGGTTAACGACAAGTTTGCAGAGGAATGCTACCAGGGGATGAAAGTATCTTCAACCCAGTTTGCCAAAACAGCGGCTAAACCTAGGTCTGCGTCTCCTCCTCAGCCTACAGCTGCAACACCGCCGGAGGAACTGCATGATCAGCGCAATGCCATCCGCGAAACTTATTCCTTCTGATCCTTTGTCTTAGATAAGGTGCTGTCTGCCTATTACCTTTATTCAACATTCGATAAGAGATGTTTGCCTACCCTTTATATCACAACGCTATTTAAGTTTTTGTGTGATCAAACGCGAACTGAATTGTTAATGAAAAGTTTTCATCCTGAAGTTGACCTTTGGCCCATAGCCCTACATAGGCCATGGGTTACTTCTTTCGTCATTTCTATAAGTCTGTATCTGTATCTGTATTAGATCTGTAGATCTGTATTCTCCATGGTTTGGTGAACTCTGTAACCGATCGTTTAGCTGAAGTATTATTGTTTTTTGATTGAGCAGATCTGCCTTGGGCAGAACCAGGATGAGAATTATCGGGATTGGGGTTCAACCCCTTAGTCTTTCTTACATAGGTCTTCCAGTTAAGTCTTCATTGCACACCCCAGGGGGTCGTATCCAACTCCCTCAGTTGTGCTAGTGTGATTATATAATTATATTGTACATATGTTTAGCATTTTCTTTGAAATTCACTTTGTGGGTTACTAATAAAGTAATGCTCTGGTTTCTTGTGAGATTTGTGACCGTGTGAATTGTATGCTAATAAATTTGGTGAAGTCATCACTTTAAGGAATTTAAGTTTTCTATTTTTGAGCTTCCTCAGTTTGGAAAATACGGATAAAATATTCAACTCCACATGGATGACAATCATGAAAGCTACCTCCCCCCAGTCTTTTCTACAATTCTCACACCGGACAGAACAGTCATGGGCTCTCTTGCGTTCCATTACGTTGCTGAATACAATGAGGAATGTAACCTACTGTATACATACGTTATGCATGCAAAGTTTCTACTCTTTTATTCCTTCAAAAGACTCCTTCAAACTCACTATTTCTCGTTGGCTTTCAAACATCTCGACATCCGTAACAGCAAGCTATTCACAAGGCGCAAGACCAAACCTACCCCAGATTCACATTTCTGTGTCACCTAGCCTACAGCGCACATTAAAAATGTTCGTAACAGCAATAACCAATCAATCAATCAATCAATCAATCAATCAATCAACTAGACATTTATATAGCGCGCTCTTCAAGGTACCTATTCAGAGGCGCTCCCAGCCCAACCTCGACGAAAGAGAACAGCTTTAAGAGCAGAGAAGAAAGAGGTGGACGAGTCTCTAGGGAGAGACCGCAGTCCAACAGGAAGGCCATTCCAGATAGTGGGACCGGCAACGGAGAATGCTCGCTGTTGCATGGTTGCAGTGCGAGCGAAAGGAACATGTAAGTCACCGCGGGCAGTGGAACGGAGTGAACGGTGACCAAGAAGTGCGGACGCTGCAAAGCAGAGCTCACGTAGATAGAAAGGAGCGCGGCCAAGCTGACACTGCCAGACAATAGAAGCAACCCGGTATACAATGCGTTGCGAAAAAGGAAGCCAATGGAGGACGTCACGCATGTAGTCAGACACGTGACCAAACTTAGGGATGCGCCCAACGAGGCGCGCAGCAGAGCGTAGAACGCGTTCAAGGCAATGCAATCGAGTGTGAGGGAGACCAATATAGAGAGAACAGCAGTAATCAAGTCGACAGGTAATGAAAGCATGAACGAGGGTAGCTGCATGCGTGGGAGAGAGAGAGAGCGGGAGACCACACGGAGCTGACGTAACTGGAAATAACAACCCCGGCTCAGCTGCGAAATATATTGGATATTGGAAAGATGCATTGATGTGTTTATGAACGAAGACGGATGGACCGAAGAATAGCTGGAACTGGTAGCCTGGAAATGGATGGATGACTGGTGTACATGGTGTCTGCATGGATGGAGGCGTAGATGCACAAACCGTGATGAACAGATGAATAGACAGATAGATGAATGGGGCACATAGCAGGAAATTGTCCAGCAGAGGTCCCTCCCTCAGGAACAATCTTCCTGTGAACGTTCGTACGATTCCTGATAGCTTAAGTACCATTCTCGTCATTTATACAGACGCACCTAATTAAATCTCTTAGACAGCCAGCCATCTGCACAGCACTTCTGAGATGTTCTTAAAATGTTGTCTATAAAAGCACAGATACATACATATACGCATACATACAGAAAAACAAGTAGACGTGATGAGAGATATAGCGATGGAAGATATAGCCCTATAAGCACTAGGTTGTCTGCAAAAGGTAAAACGTCTAATGAACAGATGAATAGGTGGAATCGATAATTCACTGATTTCATTCCAAGATCTGTAACGCGCAGGGAGATGGTTGAATGGAAACACCCCACCTGACACGAAGATCAGAAGGCCCCGGGTTTGTTACCCGATAGCCCCATAAAGGCTGAATCAGCCCTTTCACTCCCTACACTCCCTAGGGGCGACTGTAAAATCAGTAGGACAGATAGGCGCCTTGCAGGCTGCCATACAGTTACACTCGACTCGTATTAAACTTGTTATCATCTGTTACTACTACTTCATGTAATCTTACAGCGTACTTGTCAGTTCGAATTTAATAAACGAATATTGTATATTATATGAAAAAGACGGATTGTCAGAATAGCTGACAAATTGACGGAGAGTTGGAAGTGCAGATAGTTCGATGTATATAGATGAATAAATGAACACACCAGTCAAAAGTGGGGCTTTGATTATAGTACAGAAGGGCAGATGGATGAATGGTGGCTTTCAATTATTCGCATAGAGTGGAAATAGCTGTAAATAGGTTTTGTCACTCTAATCTATTTAATAGAACTAAATATTAAACACTTATCTACACATCCCCAAATATATTTTAAAAAATAAACTAATTAAAGCATCATGTCACCATAAGTATGAGTAATAGCAGTGGCGTACGGAGCTGAAATGCCGCTCGAGGAGAGGGCCCAAAATGCCGCCCTTTGCCACTCAATTTTCGCTATACTATTTTCTCTATGATTTATTCCGGATAATTTCTATAGCGCCACTCGAAGTCAACTACTACTCAGAGGCGCTCCGACTACAGCATTTGATACTGTGCCGGAATTTTCACGCCGAAGCGCCACGAGCAATTGCGAGTGAAGGACTTGCCCAAGGTCCGTACGCAGCGGCTAGAGTGGGATTCGAACCTGCAACCCTCCGGTCACAAGGCGCCGAACTTACCACTGAGCCACCACGCCCCACATTGCATATTGCATGACGATCTTATTTACATAGACAATTTTATTTCATACAATTCATAACCATTCTGGATTTTTCACTTTCACTGTATTTTGTAATTAAGCCGATCCCTTTTTCGCTATAGGCCTATAAGCTTACATTTTCACTTACTGATAATCTATTTTATTAGATAGGCTAAATGAACATTATTACTGCACGACCCGCTGTGATTTGTACAGTACAGTACATAAATACACATATCATATTATGTTATGATTAGGCCTACCCTATGATGATAATTTCGTAGAAGCAGCGTAATGATTGTGTCCGCTATACAAAAGTCATAACCTTTGTTCCGCTAAAGGACTAGAGTAACGGTGCAAGCACGGCTTACTGTGCGTAGTAGGAGTTTAAGTTTTAATGACAATCAAACTAAAATATGTATTTTATTTACTGGATAATAATATAATATGTTCATATTTAGTAAACATTGCAAAATAACTGCAGTTTGTAGCATTGCTGCGAAAACGCCACAGGAAAAGAACAATGAAGGGCGGCATTACAAGAATATGCTCTAAAGTAGGCTAGGCTGTATTAATGTGTTACTCTGTTTACAGTTTACTAGATAAATGCGATTCCGCTTCCTGTTCTGCAATTCTGTTAAGTGTTTAACGTAGACCTCTGAGAGTGAAGCCGCCCCTAACGATCAAAGGAAGCCAAGCCGACTTGATCAGTTTCTTCTTTCCTTCTGTCTCTTTCTTTCTTTCTTTCTCTCATACTTTCACTGTATTTTGTAATTAAGCCTATCCGTTGTTGGTGTCATCATTAGACGATCAGTTTTTCAGAAACTGAAACACTACTCTGTAGATACACATATATGTACAGCATGTACATGTATGTGTGTCATGGGGCACACAGACGTCTTTCCAGAGCGTTGCGAGTTTCGCATTAGCTTGAAAGATAATTTTATATCGCAGTTTGATTGTCGATAGCGTCAGAATTAGCTTGGCCTGTTAAATAGCCTAAGACACACGCTGCGACATTGAATTTGTGCGCTTCGCTTATCAAATTTATCTTTGCCGTGAGTAGTCGCATATAGTTTCACATTCACTTATAACTTGATTATAGAATTTACGTAGTCATGGACCAGACATCGATAAGCGCCTTGTGTGTCGAGCTCTGTTATTTCCTCGTTTTTTCCCCAATGTAGTTTCCGAAGTAGAGTCATGAAATACGTTTCAATGGACATGCTGCACAAGTTGGAGAACCACCTGTCCGTAGCATAGGTTCTCTTTGATCTTACGTTTGCAGTATTTTTTTGAAGATCCCTTAACGGACCGAAGCTAGGATGGATTTCGGATCCGAATTCGTCTACAACTACTCGGATTCGGAGGAGGAGGAGATCTCCGCAGAGGCAATCGAAACCGGAGTAGACAGGTTATATAAGTCAATCCAAGTTATGATCAGGAGATGATCCGATATATCTTTAATGACAATGGCAGAATCAATAATTTTTGTGATTCAGTTAGAAAATATGTTGTCTATTAAAGTTGCAGATGTAGTAGTGACTCGTGTAGGTTGAGTGATTAATGGTAAAAGATGATGAGAAGACATAATATTCACAAAATTATTTGTTGGTGCGTGATTATTGAATTTAAGCAAGTCAATATTAAAATCACCCAATATATACATTTCTTTATTTTTAGCCGAAAATATTGATACTAGTTGAGTGCATTCGTTGTTGAACTCCTCTAGTTCCTGTCCAGGAGACCTGTAGATTAGGCCCTACACCTAGTATAATATAGGAGCCATTGATCTGAGGAATACGAAGGAACAAAGATTCATAGGTAGTATGAGAGAGGGTTTCAATTGGCATGCTGTATTTCTGATAGTTTATTTGCTAATTAACGAAGAAACCCACGCCTCCCCCTCCGACCACTTCTCCAACACTGGGATTCAAAGTGATATCCTGGGATATAAGTTACAGTTGCATTGGCATCCTCTATCCAAGTTTCCGTTACTGCCAAGATATCAACTGATAGTTGGGCTAACAAATTCTCAATGGATGGAATCTTAGTGGTTATACTGCGACAGTTAATGTGCATTAGAGAAAAGAGTTGTTCATTGCCTTAGTGCAGCGCCTGTAAAGAAGTAGGAGTTTTATAAGTAGAATCAGCGGGACGGGCACTGAAGTAATTTACATCAGGGTCCAGGTCGAAGTTGTTAAGTAAGGGTGTCTGTTGTGTCGGTATATAATTAATTAGTGGTGGTGATGGTGGGGCGTGGTGGCTCAGTGGTAAGTTCGGCGCCTTGTGACCGAAGGGTTGCAGGTTCGAATCCCACTCTAGCCGCTGCGTACGGACCTTGGGCAAGTCCTTCACTCGCAATTGCTCGTGGCGCTTCGGCGTGAAAATTCCGGCACAGTACCAAATGCTGTAGTCGGGAGCGCCTCTGAGTAGTAGTTGACTTCGAGAGGCGCTATAGAAATATCCGGAATAGACAAAAATATAAAAAAATAATTCAAGTCTCGGCCCTTCCTTTAGACGGCGAGTAGTGAGATGGCCATTTGTTGAGTCAAGCAAACAGTCTTGAAATTCGTCGTCGTCAATTATATGGTTGAATGGAAGTAGTTGAGACGTACAACCTAAACAGTAACGTGAAGCCATACTAGACTGTGACAGCGTGTCTGATAGGCGATCAGTGGGCCCATCACAAAGTACACATTTAATTCTTTCATACAAGTTAAGAGAACTGAGTATGCTTAAACTATCCTTAACTAAATTGTCTCTGGGTAAAATTGCACCAGAGATCATATCACAAATTAACCACAAAAGAGAAAGAGAAGAACGGCCCGAGCAAGTCCAACATCGTAAATAATCTTTATAGGGCATTAAGAGAGAAAGCAACAGATAACATAGCAAATACATTTTGGGCATCATCACGTCATATAGTTACTGCGCAGTAGTAATTGTAATCGTAAACTCAAAATTTCTAAAGCGCCTCTCTAAAGCTAAGCATAGGGTTCCACCTTATTCACGAGCGCTGCGTCGTATCAGATGGGTTGTTCGAAGATCGATGTCCAGTGCAGGTCCGAGTCCGGTTGCCAGAGACCAGAAAGAGGAGGCAAGCAGCTGTTATGGCGGATTTCGTTGAAGACAAGAAAGCTTGGAAGGCGGAGGATCGGATGGATTATGGTTGTCCCTCGCATGCGATCTTCCACGGCACAATCCAGAAGTTTCGCCTATGTTGGCCCCTCTGCTTGGAACTGTCTCCCCTTGTTTCTCCGCCAAGAGCTTCTTGCCCTCTCTCCTCTCCAGTTCCGTAGACGCCTGAAAACTTTCCTTTTTGCCGGTGCCGGCATTGATGCGGGTTGAAAGCGCCGCTGATTTGAGTGGCGCTATATAAGTTTTCGGTTACAATTACAATTACAAAAGGTAGGAATTCTTGAAGAGGTGAGATTTCAGTATGGAGTTGAAGGTCCGTGGGGTGATAAGCAGAGGCAGATGACGGCGGGTGAGTAGCAATATTAGCGGAAGAATTAATATGGGGAATTCAAGAAGAAGTTCGTTCCAGGTTTAGATCAGTCATGGGCAACTGCTTCAAGCAGAAGGCCGCCCTAAGATTTTGAAGGGAAACTTAGGGACCGTATATGCCACTCGCGGGCTAAAATCTGCAGATTCATTTGCCCCAGAAAATGAGACAATATTAATTTTATTCAAGCTAAATATTGCGGAATAACCGTTACGGTTAAACTTTAAGTTTAAAATAAATGAAGATAATTTTTTACGATGAAAACATAATTATTCTAATACGCTCAGTCCCACACTACAATGAAAAACAAAATATGATTTAAGTTAATTTAGTTTTTAGAATGTTAGTCAATTTTCAAACGAAGTTGCTATTCTGGGAAAATCAAATATCAAACGGAAATTTTCCATAGTTGACTGATTCTGCAAACATGGCTGATGTAAATACAAATATTTAACAGTTTGTATCCATTTGCTTGGTGTGCTATATTTGAAGACTAATGTGAGATCTGACACTTCTTCTCAGGACACAAAATCCGAATGTTAGTTTCATCTTTGAGAAGAACTGTTCACAAATATAGGTGCTTGGAAGCAGTGCAACCATTTTCAGGGCATGAACTCTAAGTGAAGGGTAAGAATCCTGAGAAATCTACAGTTTGTAGAACTGAATCAGAGTTACCTCACGAAATGTCCTTTCCAACTCACTTTTGCATTGTAGTTCAATCAAATCTATTTGCATAGAGTATGTTGCTGAATTGTCATTTAAATGAAAAGGGAGATCCAAATAATTTGAAGTCTAGTTCACGAGCAGTAAAATCAGCAAACCAGGAACTCTGCTTTCAAGACAATTATTTGTTGTGTGTACTTCTTGATATTTGTATTTGCATCAGCCACGGCCGCATTAAGCCTATACTGAAGGCTCGGTTCCTGTCATTACCTAAATAGCCATCAGTGCGGACTGCAGAATCCAATTACAAGAACAATAACAATTTTTTTAATGTACTTCCGAAAATGCGGGCCCCTCAAAACTGCGGGCCCGGGTGCTCCAGCACCCCCAGTACCCCCTTAATGCGGGCCTGACATCAGCCATGCTTGCAGAATCAGTCAAACATGGAAAATGCAGTGTTGCCGTTTGATATTTGATTTTCCCAGAGTAGCAACTTCGTTTGAAAAGTTCTGATATGATCAAACTATTCAAACAACTTGGTCTGTGGTCTTGTTTCATGCAGAGAGTCATTGCATTGATGTTTGAGTAGTAAACTAGTTGACCAGACTAGAGGCCGCATTCTTAATAAATAAGAAACAGGTGTTTTAATGTCGAACTACGTACAGAGATCCAGACATTCATGTAGGGCCGGATAAAAGGTTTAAAAGTGCCAGGTACAATGGTAATATAAAAGACATGTCAAGAGCCGGTCAAAAAGGCCCCAGGGGTCGGACCCGGCCCGCGGGCTGTATCTTCCTACCCATGGTTTAGATGAAGTGTGGATATGGATCGGAATAAGAACTTGAGATGAGCGGTGACTGGGGATAGGAGAAAATAAGCTAGGAGTATGGACGAGTAGAACGGGTTGGATGGATTTTGAAGAGTTCTCAAAGGTATTGCGAATTGGAGTATTGTAGGGAGTTGTGGTTTAGCGATAGGACTTTGAAGTGGATGCGCTCTGGGATTTTCCAATAGTAGGCCTAGACTCCCTAGAGTGATTTAAAGACGGATTTTCAACCAGTAGTTCCGAAAGTCAGTCGCTAAGGAATTATTAACTGACTTAATGAGTTAACGACTGACTTAACGACTTAGTGGACTGGCCGTAGACGTTGAAACCAGCAACATTCATCTTTGCTGCCGGACGCACAGCTAGGATATGTAGTTAGACAAAGTTTCTCTTATGATGCACTCCAGTCAGTTTTGTTTTCATCGAGTGTGGCAGAGCTTTGAATCCACGCAAGCCTACGAGTGCAGCGATCTGAAGATGTGGCGATCGAAGACAATCGTGACACTCAAGGTCCGGTGACCTTAAATTTGGTCTAGGGGCTGTAAACAAGACCGGGCCCTTTCGCTGACTACTTCACTTTGGTTCACTCACTGGCGGCGATGTTGTTTGACAGATAGGGAGGACACTTTAGAACTTATCTTATCAGAAAAGAGTTTTGAACTGATCTGGTCAAACAAGGTGGGGCTCTTGTCCCCTTGACAGACCCCCCAGGATGCCGCCCATGGGTTCACTGCACAAATACAACAGGAAACCTTCGCAATGAAGTAATCGAGTCGTTTCTGAATTGAAAACTGAGGAATGTGCGTAGACAATAATTCTGTAGCATATGTTAATGTGCCGCACAACTGTCTATAACAATGCGTTCTAAGAAATAACATTTTTTTAAATTAATTAGCCAGTTCTTTGACATTTCAGTGTTCCAGAAGTAGCGTCTCCGACCCTTTCGGGTCCAGTCAGAGGTGCAAGACTCAGGTCAATATTTGTCTCTTCCGATGATCCTCCTCCTCGTCCTCCTCCTCCATTACCCAGAAAACCTACGTGGAAGAGTGCGAGTAAAACGTTTTTAATTCGTGTAGATATACATCAAACTTCAATCGTTAATTCGCCAAACGGTGGTAAAAAATATCAAAACCCAGTTCATCTCACCAGAACAGCAGAGCTGTCTGTACTGCTATCCCATAGTTTAGTTCAACTTAAATCAGTTTAGCATCAAATCAGTCAGTTATAGGTCTATAGGAATTTCATCAAATGCTTTTGGTGTCTGCTGTCAACTGATTTAATACGTAAACAAAACCTAAAACAATTGTAATCGATGGCACTTTAAACCAGAATGTCAAGAATCAGCGGAATAAGTGAATAGAATCCTCATAGGGCAGTGATTAATCTAGACGTCTTTGGGGGGAAATTTCCCCCAGGATTGATGTTTCCCCCAGAGGCCGGCAATATTACAATGTAGATACCTTTAGGGGAGGAAAATCCCTCCCCCCAGGATACATGTGGATCCATGGTTCCCCCGCCCCCAGAGAGATGATTTCCTGAAAAAAGGTCATAAACTTTTTTGAGAGAGTAATTGCGTAGAAAAGCTAAAAAAAATCGGGCGAATGACTAAAAAAAAGGTCATCAACTTTTTGTGAAGATGAAATTTGGAAAAGTCATAGACTTGTTGAAGATGGAAGATAAAATCTTGTGTAAATTCTTTGCTCCCCCCAGAAACCTTGTTTCCCCTCCCAGAAGAGGGGGACTAGATTAAACACTGCTCATAGGGTGAAAGATTAATGGTTCAGTGATAACGGTTTGCAATTTACTGATAGAATGTTAATATTGTTAAACTGCAAAAGGTGATAGTGCTCAAGGAACTTGCTCTTCAAAAGCAGGCCAGAGATGGCGTTGTGCAGATACGAATGTCGTGGTTGTGAAGTTCGATCGACTGACTGAACCCAGCAACATGCACACGGGCGATCCAATCGTCTGTAGCGGATGTCGAGTCATGCTTTCGCACATCAGTAAGATCACCCAGGATGGACAGAAGAAGGTATGTCAAAACTCTTCCTCAAAAATATGCTACCACTATAGATAAAGTGACTGCAAATAACGCTAAAATCTTTACATGGTTATGTTTCATAAAACTGCGCCTGTGTAATCTCGAACCACGTATATACAGCCTGGAAGCGGTTCTCAATACGGTTGGCTACGTGTTGTGAAAACTGTAATGCTCCAGATAGAGGCACACCATGTATTATGCCATCCCGCCTTACAAGATTTCCTCTTCAGCTACCGCGCTATAAACACGTTTATTGGGTTCACATAATGTTAGCTGGAGTAGGCTTACTTTCCTTTCAAATCAAAAATGCGATGTAAATTTTTAAACTACTATTGAATTTTACTATTTTTGTGTCTGCATAGATCTGGACTTGTGAATTCTGCGAGACAAAGACCGAAGTGGAGATCGTTCGGGAAGAGATGCCATCGAAGGAAGATGTGACCTACATGCTGGAACCGGCATTGGTGGCTGCCGCCGGTGACAGTGGAAAGACCGAATACCAGGAATCGATTGTTGTCTTTTGCATCGATTATTCTAGCAGCATGGAAACGATAGTGGCGGGCAGTGGCAATAACAGAATCACGCGCCTGGACGGAGTGAAGAAAGCGGTCTGTCACCAGTTGGAGCGTCTAGCAGACAGCAGTCCAGGCTGCAGAGTTGCAGTGGTCGCCTTCGAGAGAAATGTAAGTCAGCTTTTAATATCACTTGGCATGGCTTACTTAATCCACGTCGGATACTGGAACGTGGGTTAAAATGGTACTTCCAAACTCAGCCAAGGCATAGAAAGAACGCTGCATAAATGACCTAATAGATTCATCATATATCCATATATAAATGCATCAAATACACCTACATACATACATACACTTCATTAATCTGAGTAGGTTATGCTTTTGTGTTTGTGGTTTCTCTACCAATGGACACTTTTAAGACAGTTTCATGTCTGTAAATAACACTAGGTCAAAGTAATTGCCGATGGAAAAGACATGCGTGAACATCGAATCCGGAATGAAATATTTTACGACAAGACGAAGTTACTGGAGGTGGCATCCGACATTAGCCTCCCTTCCAGAATCTCTGATTCTCTGAAGATTCTGACGCAAAATGTTCGCAGGTCAGTTAGAATAGCTAAATCGATTAATGTAATGTAATGCAATGTAATGTAAATGTAATGTAATTTAATATAAACATTTGTCAAGCGCTCCTCGATGCAGAGCTATTGAGAAACGCTCTCAACGTGATAGGCTCTTGTAAAAAGAAAGGTCTTTAAGCATTTAAGTGAAGCTGGTGAAAACTCCCCGAGGATCTTGCTCCGGATCACAGAAAGTGTGTTAGTAAAATAAGATTTTGATATCCTAATTTTGGTGTAATTTATTTTGAGGATGTTAACAGTTGGAGCTTTTGTTTAATGTGTCTTAGAAACTAGACATTGCTTGATCTGTTAATTACATTTTCATTGCAAACATGTCTCAGTCTTTAAATTAATCATTAGAAGATAAAACAGAAGGAAGGGTAGGTTAAACTTTAGATAGATCTTTGTCTCGTCCGATAGCGTAACAGTGAGCTGTGTCGCCCGATGCGCTGTCAGCGCGTGGAAGGACTAAGGTCTAAGGTAAGGATAGTGTAACAGAATTGGCTTTGGAGAGAATACTAGAGAGACGGGACGTAATGAATACAGACACTGGAGCGACGAGACTGCACGTAATGAATACATAAACTGTAGAACGTTTTGACCTAATGACTACAGAAACTATAGAAAGACTTGACTATATTAACTACGAACAGAGAGAAGTGAACGAAAGGCAGACCCAGGCATTAAATCGACTGGAAACCCAGAAAATGTTTTGAAAGAAATAAGAGACTCTAGTAAGTGTGTCGTGGAACAATTAGCGGGTCCAGATTCTACTTTGATGGGCTACTTTACACACTACGGTCGCGTCACATAAATTAACCCTCGGATGGACCAAAGAGTTGGGTGAAGTAAGGACCCAACACAAAAATTTCCCGCCACCTCGTCAAGGGCGTCGAAGGGAAAGGTCAAGAAAGAAGGCTGGAATAGTCTATAGAAATGAGATTCGAACCCAGCTCCCTGCCTCTCCTATAGCGTTGTATCTTTGTCTGACGATTTATTGGGCCCTACTCTGCCTGAATTTTACGAGCTTTTTCGGTTGCTGGACCGGCTTTGTGGAACTCTCCCTGTGTCTTTGCGCTCTGCTCAGTCACTTGTGTCATTTCGTTCTCAACTTAAACTTACCTCTTTCAAACTGCTTATCCACCACAGGCTGCCTGTCGGTCTTACAGACTGATCTTCTGGATATTGACTTGATTATGGCTTGGTTTTCGTGTACCATCGGTTGATGCCTTGTGCATTAGACACCGGCGCAATAAAAGTTACTAAATACATGACATTACATGATGAAAATAATAATGATGGTGGTGATTTCGTGTTGCATCGAATTTACATGATGCCCCTAGCAGTTGATCAAGGAGGAGTTTTTACCTTTTGTATCAGTTTAATATATATTGCAAATATCATAAACTACATTTATTGCAGTAAATTAACGCGCTGCGGTACGGCTCTTGGTCCTGGACTTCTGGTATCAGTGGGCATAGCCCGACAGATGGCTAGGTCAAAGGTCATCGTATGCACGGATGGCGAGGCCAATGAGGGCCTGGGAAGATTAGACAACCAGGATGCTGCTTACGCGTTCTACACCGAAGTCGCCGAAATTGCTAAGAAGAGTGGGTATGTCATACGCTTAAAGCCTTAAACCGCATTCCACAAGTCATATTCATCATTATCGCTACCGTCGCCGTCATCGTCACCGTCACCTACATCATCATCATCATCATCATCATCATCATCATCATCACCATCATCATCATCACCATCACCACCACTGCCGCCACCACCACCACCATCATCATCATTGTTAGCAATCTTCCAAAGCTTTTAATCGATCGAGTTTCGAATCGAAAAGGTGGTGGTGGTGGTGGTGTTGGTGTTGGTGGTGGTGGTGGTGGTGGTGGTGGTGGTGGTGGTGGTGGTGGTGGTGGTGGTGGTGGTGGTGGTGGTGGTGGTGGTGGTGGTGGTGGTGGTGGTGGTGGTGGTGGTGGTGGTGGTGGTGGTGGTGGTGGTGGTGGTGGTGGTGGTGGTGGTGGTGGTGGTGGTGGTGGTGGTGGTGGTGGTGGTGGTGGTGGTGGTGGTGGTGGTGGTGGTGGTGGTGGTGGTGGTGGTGGTGGTGGTGGTGGTGGTGGTGGTGGTGGTAAGTATCAGTAACAATAATAGTAATAGTAGTAGCAGCATCAAAGTAGCAGCACTGTTGACAGCAGTAGTAGCAACAGTGGCTGAATCTGCGTTCTGAATAAATCGTCAACGTTGCTGCTGTTAAGTTTAACTACATGTTCGATACTGCTGCAAATACCACAAATAATAATATTCCACTAACGAACCCATCTTTTTATCGATATGACTTCTGCCAGCCTGCTAGAGATTCTAAACAACTGAGTTATTTATTTCCATCTTAATGGTTGCTATTGGCTATACTGTTCGCATTAGAAGAATGGGTTCCAATCGTCGCAAATTCATGGAATGGATGTTTTTTCCGAGACAGAAAAACCGGTTAAATGCATCCTTTCTATGCTTTTGTGTTTCCTAGTGTTTCTGTGTCAGTTCTGACGATTTCTGGAACTCATTGTAAGCTGGTGGAGTTGGGACGCGTTTCTGAACTCACTGGTGGCCAGGTAGGTTGATTCCTAATTTTCGGATTTCTTCAACGTTCCAGCTTTCTGTCACATAAACAAGTTTATTCTTAGACGCTCAGTCAGAAAATATCGGCGAGTCAGGTATTAGATGCAGGTTCGGTCTCAAAGGTCAGCCAGTAGGTAGACAAACCTATGGCTTGGGTGGATGGTTTTCAAACTGAAACAGCGTAAAATGCGGAGGAGAGGAGGCATTATGATAGGAGCATTGGGAAAAGTGCTTACAGTTTTTAGTGAAAGACCAGCGCAGAAATTGCAAAAGGTCAAGTGTTATTTGTTGAGCTGGTGACATAAGCTAAATATAGTTGCAGTAGTTATGGAGAGAGTTTATACCACAGGATTGAAATAGTTTAAGCTCAAGTGTTTGAGCGCATCCTTTGAAACTATGGGTCGTTGTATCTTTCTTACCCAGGTCAGCGTCCGTAGGGAGTGAGCCATTTAAAGTTTAATCTCCGTTATATTGTTCTGTTTTTCGCACACCTCTCGTTATAGGTGAACATTGTGGATCCACAGGCAGCCACAGAAGAGTTTGGAAACATTCTGGCGGATGCATTTATAGCAACTCACGCCACAGCCAGATTCTGTGTGCATAGGGACCTGTAAGTGTTACAATTACCTCATCCGATTTGAGTCGAAAGCTTTGAAGTCATCAACTCTCGGATAAGATAAATTAAACTATATAAAGTGTTAGCTGATTTGCACTTGCATGCAATGAAACGGGCACCAGTTTGAGATACACTGACAACCTGTGCTACTGGATTCTACGTGGGTTATAGATATATTCGAATTTCGCCAAACCTGGATTTATGTCTATATGCCTGTGCTCGGAAAGTCAGGATTACTTTCTAGAGAACGCAAACCGGGTTCAACGGATTCGGGAATCGGTTGTAGTTAATCTAGGTTTTCTTCCTTGTTGCCAGCCTCTGCCAATCAATGCCACACGAATCATTAGTATTGGCCAAATTGGAGCCATTGACATGTTGGTCAAATCAGTTTTACGCATGAACAAACTTGTTGAAACACTTTTTGCTTACTATTAGATACGTTCGTGGAGAACCGGACAGACCGAGCCATGCACTGAGGGATATTGGAAATGTCATTCGAGGAACAGAGATTTCTTTCGAATACGGCGTTCGTACTAAAGAAAAACCAAAGACGAATGATGGTTGTCAAGGTAGATCTTAATTGCGTACAGGTTCAATTAGATAACCAAATTGCAATATAGCCTTGGACATGTGGTTGAATTATCTTAAGTTCTTAACACAAAATGAATATATTTTGCATCATTTATAACTATAACGATATCTATTAGGGTCCATTGACGCACCAACATGTGGCCTTCCACGTTGCAGCTTGAACCAGCATAATTATTTCTTATATATGATGATCTATGTCTTAGTTCAAGGCTGAAAAATTATTTTTTGCAATTGTAGTTTCTTGGCATATACTATTTTATTAAAGTATTCTACACTTAACAGTTTGAGTCATACTAAAATACATGTTTTGTTATATTCATGCACTGATTCCGTTTGCTTCCTCTAAAGCTGCATATAGGCCTAGTTAATTTTCGTATAACCAGAAATCTTTGTTTGAATTGTGTAGTCCATAAATTTTTGCTTCAATGTACCTTAACTTCGCACCACATCAGTTTTTAGTCGTTGGATTGTAACGATGGGTTCCAAAACTATCAAAGCTATCAGTTGACGTTTGATATACAGTAAAGCAGTAAAGTGCATCGAATTTTGTTCAAAGTTGTCTTTTCAATCAATCAATAAACGAATATTGATTGATTGATTGAAAAGACAACTTTGAACAAAATTCTATGCACTCTACTGCTTTACTGTATAAGCTTATCAAACGTCAACTGATAGCCATCCATCGTATATCAACTGCAATTATTTCCTTGAAGTGCTTGGCCGTGTAGAATAATCGTAGGAATGTATAGTGTGGTCCTCATAAAGCTTATATTCAGATTAGGGTTAATGAGAGACAAATACCCAATGCTAAAATGAATAGGGTTGCATCTGGGTACAAAGGTCTTGGTGCAGTACGACAATATTATATGTATGCATACACTTGCGCATGCATGCATGTACGTACGCGTGTATGAATATATGTATTATGCTGAATGCGTGCATTTATGCATGCATTACCTCCCAATCCTCTCTTTGCAACGTTTGTACTCAAACGGTGTACTAAGGCTACCGTATTGACGTTGCAGCGGATACTCTGCTACATGATGGGGTATACTTTGATACTGTCGCGTCCAACTGACTAAATTCAATGCAATCCACAACACTTGGAATCGATAGGGTAACTAAAATGGGATTCCCTGATGACCTCAGAGCCACAGCGCACGCTAGTGAACTAATAGCCACCTGCTCCAGCTCTCTGCATGCGATAAGAATCACGTCCTCATGAACTTCCTATTCAGGCAATTCACGAGGTGTCACGTGCTACAATAATCAGGACACTGCTCGCGATCTATGCCTCACTAGCGTGGCGACGTTTTGCCTTATTAAGTGATTGCGACAGATTGCAGCGGTTCCTACGTAGAATGCAGAGAATGGACTTTGTCTCGATGCAATAAACCGACTTGGACCAAAATTAATGCTGGATGTGTGGATGAGGCCGACGGCAGACTCTTACCGGCGGTTATACGGAACCTTTGCGGCCTGTGACGTCCTTCATTGTCTATTGCCAGGGATTATACCTGGGACTTGTGGCCTACGCCCAAAACTCCTAGATTTTGTACTTCGAAGCAAGGACAATCACTACTTTATACTAAGAGTTCTGTTCCGACATGTTTCAGTTTTCTACCTCCCGTTCACATTCCCTAATCTAGACTAATGCATTTCTGCAGTATATGCTCTTTCTGTAAGAAGTTGAGGTTTACAAGTTTGATTCATAATAAACGAAATAATAATAATAATACAGAATGTAATCAGTGTGACTGAATTTGGTGTTTACCAGTTTGATTACGAACATGTACTAAACGTGACTGGGAAGCCAATGCAGTTTGTCGTTACAGTGTTAAGGCACAGCCTCTACTGAAGTAACAATGTACCAAACTTAGAGGCGAGCGTCTACATTGCGCATAATTCCTTTCCCTTCTTCCGCATTCGTTCACTTCTTCTGGATGCGATATTTGTGCAAGTCCGAATTTATCGACGGTCCCTTTCTCGATGACTATAACGGTCAACAAGAAAGGTCTGTTGCGCTTCTGTGTGTAGGCCTATGTCTGTCAATGTGCTGAACAACACCGTATACTGCTGCTTACGGATGAACTGTCCTTTGCATATACACACAGGTGCCCAGAAAGGCGACGGAGGAGATGATAAAGTGGCTGAGGAACTGAGAAGTGTACCCAAGGATGAGCCATTGATTCCTGAGAAACCAATTCGGCTGCCGTTCCAAGTACAAATTCGTTACACGGATTCAAAGGGGGCAAAGGCCGTTCGCGTTTTCACGGAATCGAAACCAATCACGAAGGACAGAAAAGTGGCCGAAAGCAGTAAGTCCTGTTTTCTGCTC